>CM067376.1:410502-713691 GCA_034510155.1 Eucriotettix oculatus | reverse complement strand
CCATATACTTCTTGTAAGACAATATGAGTTTCGAAATTGACTTTTGTAAGTATTCGTATGTTGTATCGTGCATAGTAACAAGTTTCCATAATTAAATGAGAAGTAAGTAACCCAATTAATTTTAAATTCATGCATAATAATACAGAATTTTCAGTTTACATGGAAGTTAATCTGTTTTATAAATAATTTTGTAACATTTTTTACAATAATTAGGGAAAATAAATTTATTACCTGATGTAACGAATTTGATTCGCAACGACGAGGATCGTTGGCTTAGTTGACGGACAACATTCTGTAAGAACATTGCAATTAGGCTAATGACCCAGCCGTGTCGACGGACAGATTGACTATTGATTGCGCGATGTTAACCAAACTGTTTGGTTTAGGAGGAAGAGAATCTTTGTTGTGGCAAATAGTTTGGGATTTATGAGCTCCTGTGAGCTTATAAAGTTATATATAGATTAACTTTCCAAAAAGAATTATTGTTCACCCTCCAAGTGCTTAAGCTTTAACTGGCAAAAAAGAATGATGTGTTAGCTATAAACATACTACTTACTATCACACGTGATGGAAAATAATTCATTTCGTTTTGTCGAGTAATTGACAACTTTAAGGGGAATAAAACAACAAGCAATAGAAACTGAGCCAATTAAACACTGAAAACCAGCTTCAAAGTACAGGCGCTTAATTACTCTAGTAATAGTAATAATAATACATATCTATAGTACAGTAGTTTGACCTTCCTCCTCATTCGTTACTCCCAACGAAGCGATTAGTTCCCGTTTATGGGCATTAGGACTACACAAAGGGGGAAAAACATTCAACTTGACATAAACAATTTATGGATACTGTTGTTATTGTTGTGGTGTTCAGTTCCTAAGACTGTTCTGATGCTCAACCCTCCATGCTAACCCGTCTTGCGCAAGCATTTTCATAGCACCACCCACATCCCTCTTAATCTCCTTAGCGTATTCCATTCTTGCCTACCTATTCTGTTCTTACCCCACACACACTTCCCTCTAATGCTAATTTTACAAGACCCTCGTCTTTTAAAACATGGCTTATCAATCCATCCCTTCTCTTAGTCAACGTCCTCCATATTGTTCGCTTTTCCCCACGTTCCGTTTAGAACTTCCTCCTTTGTGATTCCATCCACCTCATTCGCCTATAGGCACCACATTTCAAAGGCTTCCATTCTTTTCCTTTCCCCAACTCCTGTCGTCCACGTTATGGATACTATGCAACATTACAACCTGTCGTAGTTGCCAAGAAATTGCAGAGAAGTGTAAAAATGTACCAGAGTTCTCTGTCTGTTCTGTAGTGAGTTGTCAGTGAAGAATTGGGGCAGTTATCTGCCCAAGATGTAAACGGTAGGCAGTGCACAGCCAACCCAACATCACTGTCTGTGTAAACATAGCTTTACTGAAGAAATTTAAAAAAAAAACAGTTTGCGCTACAACAGATTAAAAATACACCTAATCAAATTAGTGAAGCGACTCTTCAACTCCAGAGGAGCCTTGGATCAACAAACTATAAACCTTTGGACTTTATAACAAGATTCAAGTTAAGTGGAAAAAAAAACATTCCGCGGTCAAATTTTAAATTTAAAAAAAACCGAAGAAGGTACAATAAGTACCGAAACGTTGTGTTTTTCCCTCTTTATAAATTGTTAAAAATAAAGTGGGTAATTGGTCATAAATTTACTCTTATTATTATTATGTTGTTCATATTTTTTTTAAAAAAAAGATGAGTTGACAAATGCACTCATTCATAAGCTCACTTTATGACAATACTACTTCTTTATTGGAAAGTAAACCTAAAAATAGATAGGCTCATAGGTGCAATATATAAACTCTTTCCTAAATGTTTTCTGAACCAAACTTCTAGCCCCTGTTCAAAACAAAGATCGACTTACTCCAATCGTACACGAAACCAAACTGCACATGGATTGAAAATGAAATAATAAACAATTGATAATCAGCCCTGCCAATCTGTTCACAGTCAATAATTGACAACCGTAGCTCACACCCAGACTTGTCTAGTGCAGTGGAGGGGGAAGGGAATGTGGCCAGTCATGACTGACATTCTGTCCACACGATCCAAGAAAACTGAGGCAGTCGTCCAGTGTCAGCCATGGATTGGCAGTGCAGGACTGAAGTGTGTATATACGCCACTGACATCATCACTGCCCCTGCATGTAAACCTAGTCTTAGTAATTAGTTACAATAACATGAATATATTGTTTAATATGTTACTCATCTCTTGTATAATCTAAGATTTCATGTTATTGTTGCTATCCTCTCTCTTACTCGCCTCATTTCAACAGTTTTTTCCGTAACTGCGAGGTCGAAACCATCAAATACTGGGAGCTCTACCTGTGAACTACTTTGCAAAGTAACAATACATAACTAACTCTGAGGCATAATTGCTTTTTTTAAATTTAAATGAAATACTTCTCAAATCACTTATTTAACTTTATTCAATGAAAATACAATTGTTAACAATCATTCATTATCAAGACATAAGAAAGACTTCTCAAAAGAAAAAATACTAAGGAACTTTATTAAAATAGATAATTCAAAATAATTATTCACAAAGTACAGAATGCTTTGGTTTCTCACCAGTGTGAGTTCTCATGTGCTTTGTTAAGTTTGATGATTGTGAGAAGTTTTTATCACACACTACACATGTGTATGGTTTCTCACCAGTGTGAGTCATCATGTGACGTCTTAAATCTGAGTAAAATGAGAAATCTTTTTTACACTCTACACATTTGTATGGTTTATCACCAGTGTGATTTCTCATGTGGATTTTTAAGTAACAGGAATGTGAAAACGTTTTATCACACACTACACATGTGAAAGGTTTACCACCAGTGTGAATTCTCATGTGCGCTGTTATGTTTGATAATTGTGAGAAGGTTTTATCACACACTACACAATTGAAAGGTTTAGCACCAGTGTGAATTCTCATGTGCATTATTAAGTTTGATGATTTTGAGAAGGTTTTATCACACTGTACACATTTGTAAGGCTTCTCACCAGTGTGAACTCTCATATGCCGTTTTAATTTTGAGATATAGTGCAGAATGTTTTATCACATTCTACACATGTGAAAGGTTTATCACCAGTGTGAATTCTCATGTGGGTGGTTAAGCTTGAGGATACTGAAAATGTTTTATCACACACTACACATTTGTAAGGCTTCTCACCAGTGTGAACTCTCATATGCTGTTTTAATTTTGAGGTAGATGAAAATGTTTTATCACACACTACACATTTGTAAGGCTTCTCACCAGTGTGAACTCTCATATGCTGTTTTAATTTTGAGGTAGATGAAAATGTTTTATCACACACTACACATACGTATGGCTTCTCACAAGTGTCAGTCCTCATGTGCATTATTAAGGTTTATGACTGTTATATTATAAATTATATTAGTAGATATACATGTGTTTTTATATATAGACTAAAGGATAGGCTGGTAACTCCTCTATTGGTTGTAGGACGAATTTACCTGAAACCTAATCAATTGTTTTATAATATGCATCAAACATTTTGTCACACAAACATTAAAATAGAACTCGCATAAATAATTGCACATTTAATATTCTTAAGACCAATTTATAAATTTCATTTACAATCATTTATACCTATAATATAGTAATCTCCCATAAAGTGAAAAGAAAAAATAATCTCAACACAAAACAAATATAAATTTATACTATAAAAAAAGTTAATCTATAGAATTAACAAAATCTATGCTTAGATCCATTAAATTTTTATTAATGCAAGTAAATCAACTCTCAATGCCTTCATTTGTCTGTATATCATACGTGATACAGTGTATTGTTGTCTCATACCTTGGTTGCTATTTCACGTTCCGACACTTATAAGAAGGTCAATTCCACTTCCATCCACAGTTCACTGTTAATTCCTGAAATATAAGAGGAAAATAATAACAGATTTATCGCACACTGGAATCTCAAGAAAGTTAAAGGTAACCTACACTGTCAGGATAATGAAATTAAAAGATTATGCACAAACTAGTTATTGAGGAACAAACAGCTCCGTCCTACTCACTGCGACACTAAATTGTATCTCGCATTACATGTGCAGAGAAACGAGAAACACTGCCAGGTAAATTTTGTGCTGAAAAGTTGGTTAAATTGGACATGTAAATAAAATGCACCTAAGGAATCTCTTTTGCACCCATAATCAACAACAATGCCCAATGACTCTGCCTTTAGAGTTTTGTTTGCCTCTGACTTTGTAACAAGTAACGTAACAGGAGACTTTGCACATGTAATATTATTATTCCATGCTGCGTTGCCTTCTCATGGTTCAAATTTCACTCGAGATTAAGTATACGTGTTATGTATGTTACATGTGGAAGAAGTGTGTATGTGTTGATATACAGAAACCATTGGGAAAGAGAATGTGCATAATTATAAACACGTGTTACACTCACCAATATGGATGGACTTGAATATATTGTTTATATTTTAGGTGTCTATAGGAGGATGCACACAACCTGTAACAGGGAAACACGAGAAGATTTCACTTGTTTATGTTACTATTGAAGCACGAGAGAAAGTCACATGAAATTCCATTAATGTCTATTTCAAGTTAACCTTACAAATTATTTTAAAATATTTCTGTCTCCATTTCCATAAACTATTTTAGAAATCATCAACATGTTGGTGTTTAAATAATAATAATGAAGGTCCTGATGCAGGTTTAGTGTTCCTCACCTTCCTCAGCCTTTGCTCACTTCACTCAAATTCCTCTTCAAATCTCTTGCCTCTGAAATACAACATGACTTGTGAGCAAGTGTCAACAGCCTTAATTAGGAAAACAACATATATTATATTCTTATTACCGAGTCCCTGCAACCTTTTCATAAACCTCTGTTGCGTTGGATTATTTTCAGAACAAGTCGAATCCAATGTTGTTCTTCACTTGTCTTTAATCGAAGTTGTCGATCGATACAAGAGGCTACGCGGCAGTAGCGCCAACGTTGCGGAATGAAACTCATCAAGTAAACTCCGACTTTTCATCTCTCAACTCTATTTGCATATCTCTTATTACATTCAAGACTTTTCGATTTAAAATTCCTCATATACATTACCTGGAAATTCTGTCGGTACTTTCCTGTTTAGATCAGTTTTCAAATTGTGTCTGAACTCATAAGAATCTATAGCTAGGTTTACACGGGGCAGTGATGACTGCCAGATGTCAGTGGCGTGTCAACATACGTCAGTGCTGCGCTGGCAACTGCCAATCCATAGCTGACACGACTGGAACAACACTGTCTCCATAAGGTGTCAATTACTCAACAAAACCAAATGAATTATTTTCCATCACGTGTGATAGTAAGTAGTGTGTTTATAGCTATACATCATCCTTCGCGTAATTTTTTTTCCTGTTAAAGTTTGTGCCGCTGGAGGCTGGACAATGATTATTTTTGGAAAGTTAACCTAAAAATTTATAGGCTCATACACAGGTGCAACAAACGAACTATATCCTATATGCTTTCTGAACCAAACTACTCGCCGCTGTTCACAACAAAGATCCACTTAGTCCAATCGCACACTAAACCAAACACTGCACGCTTGTATTGAAAACGCAAAATACAAACTGTTTACCATGGCGCAATATCGATAGTCAGCCCCTGACACACCGTTGTTGCTGTTTACAATCGATAAGTGACAACCGTAACTGCCACTAACTGGCCTCACATGTGGGCAGCGGAGTCTAGGTCGGTGGAGGGGGAACGTGGCAAGTCATGATTCGCTTTATCCTTCTCGTTTGGGAATGTTGATGTCTGAGAGTTGGCACTACTGCCAGTAAGAAAGAGAGGGAGAGAGAGAGAGACAAAAAAGTACACAAGCTCCGTATCGACGCCGCGGCTCGGGATTTAACAAATTTTTTGCTTCTTCATCTTCTTGTTTAAAGCAACCTGAATGAGATGAAACGATGAGCGGGAAAGAAAAAACTCTGAGCCGTTTCGTCACGAGGCTCGGTTGAAGTTTCAACCTTCGTTTCTTGTCGAGGTTAGTTCCTCTAAAAAATTAATAAAGAATGTGACTCGAGTCCAAGTTGGAGTTTTTTTTGTTACCACTGCGAGTTCTTTTTACAGTCTACATCAATCACTTCAAATTTTATATGTTGATAACTCGTTCCTTGTAGTTTGAATTTTCTTTTTTTTTAATAAAGTGATTTTTCTATTTTTTTTTGTTTACCTTAATCTACAGCATAAAATGAATATATATATAAATATATATTACAACAAATCAACATGATTTACAACTTTTGCGTCACACAAGGGAACTTGCTTTAAACTGAACCGTGTGATATTTCTCTTGTCTAGAATTTGTATTGCTACGCGCTGTTGTATCTGATGTTTGTCAACTTGTTGTTGTTGTTGTTGTTGTGGTATTCTGTCCCAAGACTGGTCTGATCCATGCCGACCTATCTAGCACGAGTCTTTTCATTTCTGCATAACTAGCGCATCATCCCACAATCTACTTAGAGCATTCCATCTTCGCCTTTCCTCTTCTCTTCGCTTCCCTCTAATGGTTATGACCCGATGCTGCAAAGGAGATGAAGAGAAGGGAGATCCGAGCTAAACACATCCTGAAGATGTGAAAGCGGATCCTGTAAGACTTTTCATTAATATGTTAGTCATCGTCATGATTTATCTGTGTAGGGTAATACATGCCTGATGTTAACCTATCTTGCGCAAGCCTTTTCATTTCCGCGTAACTACCACATCCTCCCTAACCTGCTTAGCAGATTCCATCTTCGGCCTCCCCTCTTCCGTTCACTTCCGTCTAATGCTCGTGACCCCCCCGTGTCTTAAAACATGGCCTGTTAATCTATCCCTTCAAAGTCCTCCATGTTGTTCGCCCTTCCCATATCCCGTTTAGAGCTTCCTCGTTAGCGATTCTATCTCACTCACCCATCTCATTCCCCTACAGCACCACATTTCTAAGGCTTCTATTCTTTTCCTTTTCCACGGCTGCGGCCGTATATCGCAAGGTCCCAGGTTCGGTTGGCATTTTTCCATTCTGTCTTTCTTCTAAAAAATAAAATTAACTATATGCTTTACTGGGCTTAAATTGAGCATCCCCCGCTAACTTGGTACAGCGCCACATTTCAAAGGCTCCCTTTCCCTCTCTCGGCGGCTCCCACCGTCCACGTTTCGTGCATCCACGTAACGCCACGCTCTAGCACAAAAATTTTCTGATATTCGCACTTATGTTGCCCGTAAGTAAATCCCTCTTCCTTGCCTGTCTGCGCTGTCCCACTCTGGTTATTTCGCTTCCCAAGTTGCAGCATTCCTTAACTTTGGCGAAAATATTCCTTCCCAATCTTAACAGCATTCGTTATCCCACCGTTTTCCCCGTACTACACTCCATCACCTTGGTTTTCTTCATACCAAACTCTTTCTCCGGGACCCCGTTCGTGCCATTTGTTATGGTTTCCAAGACTTCTTTAAGTAGAGGAGACTTTTTTTGTCCCTGCATTCCACTTTACTCTTTTGACAAGTTACCCTAACGGTGCACTGAACGCAGTTATTACTTGGAAAGTGAAATATTACTGAAAAGTGGACCACGTGGTTTATTTCTTCATGTGTGGCGCGTCATCCCGTCCACGGCCTCCTTTAGTAGCTCTCCGTGCCAGGCTCGCGGGTCCTGTGCTCCGATTCCAGATCTTGAGAATGGCGTGTGCTGCTGCACCCTGGCGTACCCCATCCTCCCATCTGTTCCTCCTCCCAAGTATCCTTAGGATAACTTCTTTTGGAACTCGACGTCCTTCCTTTTACATTGCCAGGTGGCCGACTCATTAAAGACTTGTGACCCAGATGACGTGCTGCAGAGGCATCCACCTCTCCGTTTGAGGAGCTTAGTTCATCGTTGGACCTTATTCTCCTCACTCCTTGCATGCGCATGAGTCCTCGGATCCTTCTTTCTAAGTGATCTATCATTTCCACGGCTTTCGTCAAGGAGGCCTATGTTTCGCTTCCATACACAACAATGCTGCGTATGAGGGTTTTATATAGCATCATCTTTAATCATAGAAAAGAGAGAGATTACTGTGAAATATGCCCCGTTAGCAACCTGTATGTCTGTAATATTTTTGTTATTGTAAGTACCTAGGTGTACCCCAAGGTACTTAATCTCATGCACTGTTTCACACTTTATATCATCCCAGTACTAGCCGACTATCTGTGAACTTCCTTCTCCAAGCCTGTGTCATAACATTTGTCTTTCGTTCATTGATTGCCAAGTCCTTACATTCTCCTCTTTGACTGTTCATCTTGTTCTATTTCCCCCACCCTCTCCTCCTTTTCCCCATCGAAGTTAATATCATCAGTGTATCCAACCAACCGAGTTGTTTCACATACAAGTGTTCCATTTGTGTCCTATCTTAATATTTCCCTAATGGCCGATTCTAGTGACGAGGTTTAGACAAAAGATTTGGTGGCAGTTCGTCTCCTCGTTTCAGTCCACGCTTCGCTTCAAAGAAGCTGCCTGCCTACCGTTGCGTTCCTCACAGTTAACTCCACAAGCCAGGTTCCCTGTTAACGTATATATCTTTCGATCGAGTCGCGTGCTTGTCGGAAGTCTGTAACAATTGTGCCGTGTCTACGACCCTTAACCGGCACTCGTTACACTATAAAAATCAGGGTTCCGTCTCTTCTGATTTTAGCCATTGTGTAAAGTATCCTTTGTGCACTTTTTGCATGACTTGTAGAATTACTGCACATTGAATCTGTCCTGTATTGATGAAATCATAAAATGGTTCACAGGTGGTGTTTTATAACATCTTTGACTGTATTTATTGGTTTTATATAGTAATGAATTAATAATAAGTACATCAAAATTTGCAAGTTTTCCTTAAAAATGACATATATAAGAGCCTCACTTGAAATGCTTTGATCCAATTAAAAGTATACCAAACTTTACTCTGCTCACATTAAATTTATTTGGTTTCAGATGAATCTGTGTAGGAAAAAAAACTGCTACAATAATTATTTGGGGCACGTGACTTTGGATTCTACCAGCCAAATAGAAAAATTTGATTAACTCAATTAAAAGTGTTTACCAACCTGACCAAATTGTGTTAATTGTGTAAGTTGATTAATGCATCAAAACGATATGCACATAGTTTGTTCGAATGAATATCCAAATTTTGATTATAAGATTTTTGTTTGATATAATTGGTGAATCATGTCCGACTCAAACAGATTAGGCAAACACACTGACAAAGAGAAACACAAATGCACTGAATGTTTTAAGGCATTCATGGATTCAAGTAAATTAAAAGTTCACATGAGAATTCACAGTGGTGAAAAACCGTTTAGGTGTGTCGAGTGTGACAAAACTTTCTCACAATCTGGTACTCTTAAAATGCACATGAGCATCCACACTGGCAATAAGCCATACAAATGTGCCGAGTGTAGCAAAACGTATACAACTTCAAGTAAACTAAAAAACCATTTAAAAACTCACACTGATGAAAAACCATACGGATGCATCAACTGCGGTAAAGCGTTCCTATATTCAAGTAATTTAAAAGCGCATATGAGGATCCATGCTGGCGAAAAGCAATATAAATGTGAAGTGTGTTTTCAGCTGTTTTCAGATTCCAGTAATTTAAAAGTGCACATGATGATTCACACAGGTGAAAAACCGTTTGAATGCATCGAGTGTAAAAAAACCTTCTCACAATCGACTTATTTAGCTAGACACGTGAGGATTCACACCGGAGAAAAGCCTTACAAATGTGTCGAGTGTGATAAAACATTCTCACAATCTGGTACACTTAAAATGCACATGAGAATTCACACTGGCGAAGAACCATATAAGTGTGCCGAGTGTAGTAAAACGTTCACGAGTTCAAGAAATTTGAAAAACCATTTGAAAATTCACACAGGTGAAAAACTATATAGGTGTGTCGAGTGTGGTAAAGCCTTCACATATTTAAGTAGCCTGAAAGGCCATATGAGGTTTCACGCTGGTCAAAAACAATATAAATGTGTCATGTGTTTTCAATCATTCACAGATTACAGTAATTTTAAAGTGCACATGATGATTCACACTGGTGAAAAGACATACGAATGTCTTCAGTGTGACAAAATATTCTCACAGTCTTCTCATTTTGCAGGACACATGAGGATTCACACTGGTGAAAAGCCGTACATATGTCTTGAGTGTGGTAAATCATTTACTTATTCAAGTATTTTAAAAGAACACATGAGGATTCACACAGGTGAAAAACCATTTAAATGTGCTGAATGTGATAAAGCGTTCACGCAATCGTCTCACCTGACAAACCACATGAGGATTCACACTGGTTAAATTGCCCCTACAAGTTCCTGGAGTGTATCGAAATGTTTGGTTTTTCATTGTTTTGACTCTTGTGTAATTGTTTGGGTTTAAGAATCCATTTTGCCATTTTTTTTTACCTTGATATGGTAAAAATATATACATAAATAAACTAATAATAATCTACTTGCTGTACTCTTTTACCTTATTTATAAACTAATAAGGTGTGCAGTAATGTCCAGGCATTCATCTTTTTCAGTCCACTACGTTATTAAAATCAATTTTGACACAATATAATTAAAGCATCGGTAACAAGTGCGGTTGTCATATTTTTGAAAAAATTTAACCCGTCACATCCCGCTCCTACTTTGTGATGTCATAAGCAAATCAACCATAACTCTGTATATTTTTCCTGTATGTATATGTAGATTAATATACTGAGTAATTTGAGATATCTGAAGGACGTATTGAGAAAATAGAAATATCCCTGAGAAAGGAGTAATTTGTTATTAATGAACATAGACTTTCCCGGTAAATAATTCAGATGAAATCATCACTGTTAACCAACCGGGTCAGGTATTTAAAAGAACACAACGTTTCTGCTGTCACCTTCAGACTGAAGATGGCTGCAGAAACGTAGTGGTCTTTTAAATACCTGACCCGGTTGGTTAACCGTGAAGATTTCATCCAGAGTAATTTGTATTTGTTGAGCCATACATTTCTTGTACTGATAAAGAGTTGGCAAGATCTTGTCACCACGGAAGCAATCTGACTCGTTGTGAAACGTTCCAGAATGCAAGTGCAGCCAAATTCCTCTTCTCCAAATAACCAGATCATATTGAACTCGCCTCATCTTTACAAAAAAAAAACTATTAATTTCCTTTAACATCATGAAATATTCTAAATTATAATTTTTTCTTATAAATTTTTGTCAAGTTGCATGAGGAAGTCCACATATATGGACAAATTGTTGTAAATTTTAAAAATGAATATTTTTTGTTAATAAATTGGCTGGATCATTTATTAATAAGAATATGGACAAAATGTTGTAAATTTTAAAAATGAATATTTTTTGTTAATAAATTGGCTGGATCATTTATTAATAAGAATATAGACAAAATGTTGTAAATTTTAAAAATAATTTTTTTAATGAATTGGCTGGATCATTTATTAATAAGAATATGGACAAAATGTTGTAAATTTTAAAAATAAATATTTTTTGTTAATGAATTGGCTGGATCATTTATTAATAAGAATATGGACAAAATGTTGTAAATTTTAAAAATGAATATTTTTTTGTCAATAAATTGGTTGGATCATTTATTAATAAGAGAAGATAATGTCAGGCTATTGATTTATTAATTAGTTACCTAATACTACAATATCAGGGGAGTTAGAAGAAGACTTAGAAACCGTATAATATAAACGGCATGAACGTGGTCCCGGAGGAAGAGTTCAATATCAGGATTAATAGAGGAGGGGAAAACCGAGGTGATGGAGCGTACTATGGGGAAAACTGCGGAATAACAATGGTTGTTCGATTGGGAAGGGATATTTTGAAGGAGGTTAAAGGAATTCTACTTACTACTTGAGAAGTGTAGTAGAAATTCCCAGCTGTTGGAATATCAATGACTGAACTTGTCAAACTTCAGTGTAAGTAATTGAAACTTTGGGCAAAAGTAAAAGGAATTCATATAAATAAAACTGCCCGTGTAAACGTAGCTTAATTAGTTACTGACATAAAGTAACAAATAAGGAGAACATTTTTTGGAAATTTTGCAAAAACAAATGTACAGATGTGAGGCGAAAAAGTACCCCCCAAAAAATTAAAAGGAACAGCCAATAATTATGAAGCTAATCCAATTATCGCCCGCCATAAATCAAACGCTAGTTTGTCGATAATCAGCGACTGTGCCACGGCTGCACCGCGTCATCCGTTGCCAACTTCTGAGCCTCGAAAAGAACTAAATCTCTCAGCTTCCCTCTGCGACTTTCTCCCGCCAACTTAACCGATCTACGTCAGTTTGTGATTCACGCGGGGCCGAAGCCTCTTTTTTTTGTGTCCCAACGACTCGGGGGAATTCTACGTTTCCGGAAGTTCTTTGCGAATGCGCAGGAGTTTTAGTGTTGTTTTGTTGGCTAAACACTCCAGCTTGAATGATGGCTGACACCGGTTTTACTTACCGTTGGTCAAGGAAGGAAGGAAAACCGTTCAGGTATTTGCTAGGTTAATACAGTTACGCGAATGTGTTTCCCGCGTTACCATATATACGTATATATATTTATTTATTTTATTTCGTCACTAGTTACTCATTTTTAATTGCATTTATCTCGGTTAGTTTGGCACGAGCGACGGGAATTTTACTAGGAAAGGTTTCTTGGAAAGTTGGGAAGTATATTTTCGTGTGCTGTGGGTTCCAGATTATTTACCTTCGTCATAATTAGCCGCAAAATTGATTTAAATGTATTCCTGGTAATTTCATAATTTCTACCCACAGTTGAAAGTTAAAAATATTTCCGCCAATTTCGTCAGGAAACAACGCACACGTAATTAAATTAAGGCTTCATTCTACAACGGTTCGTCAATATTCCTCGACTTCATCAGGGAACCAGACACAGAGAGAAGAGAAAAAAAAAATTAAAAAACCCCAAAGTATAATTTTTTCAGTTTAGGGTATTTAGTATTCAATTAATTAAATAACAGATATGCTTCAGATGAATAAAAGTTGATACCGTGGAACTCGTGTGTGTGTGTCTATATATATATATATATATTTCCACTTTGATTCGTAAAAGTTTGTGTGTTCGATTATGTGTGGAAACTCTTTCCAGGGTTCCTTTATTGTGTTTCACGAATTGTAAGACTGCAGTGGGGGGAAATATAATAAGTTGCAAAATAAGAGACCAATATAAAGTTGTCCTCTTTTCTTAATTTTTTAAATCTAGCGTAAATACTTTCAGTTTAAATAAAACAACTTCTATATGAGTTTTTTTTATATAATTTTTTCTAAAAAAAAATATCACGTCTTTTTTCTCGTTGAGGGTAATTCACCTCTAGCATGTTCGCAATATCAAGTTGACTACAGCAATGAAATATACCTGCAACCTTCGTCGTATTCAGGAGTGAATATATGTCGTAAAGAATTTCCTCCGCATCAGAGGACGTGTTTGGATACTCCGCAGTGATGTCACAGCCTCATTATGTTTGTTGCATTGAGACGTGTTCGGTTACTCCGCAGTGCCGTCACAACCTCATTACGTATATTGTCTTGAGACGTGTTTGGGTACTCCGCAGTGACATCACAGCCTCATTACGTTTGTTGCATTGAGACGTGTTTGGGTACTCCGCAGTGACGTCACAGCCTCATTACATTTGTTGCATTGAGATGTGTTTGGGTACTCCGCAGTGACGTCACAGCCTCATTACGTTTGTTGTGTCGAGGCGTGTTTTGGTACTTCGCAGTGATGTCACAGCCTCATTACGTTTGTTGTGTTGAGACGTGTTTGGGTACTCCTCAGTGACGTCACAGCCTCATTACGTTTGTTGTCTTGAGACGTGTTTGGGTACTCTGCATTGACGTCACAACCTCATTACGTTTGTTGTGTCGAGACGTGTTTGGGTACTCCACATTGACGTCACAGCCTCATTACGTTTGTTGTGTTGAGACGTGTTTGGGTACTCTGCAGTGACGTCACAACCTCATTACGTTTGTTGCATTGAGACGTGTTTGGGTACTCCGCAGTGATGTCACAGCCTCATTACGTTTGTTGCATTGAGACGACTTTGGGTACTCCGCAGTGATGTCACAGCCTCATTATGTTTGTTGCATTGAGACGTGTTTGGGTACTCCACATTGACGTCACAGCCTCATTACGTTTGTTGTCTTGAGACGTGTTTGGGTACTCTGCAGTGATGTCACAACCTCATTACGTTTGTTGTGTCGAGGCGTGTTTTGGTACTTCGCAGTGATGTCACAGCCTCATTACGTTTGTTGTGTTGAGACGTGTTTGGGTACTCTGCAGTGATGTCACAACCTCATTACGTTTGTTGTGTTGAGACGTGTTTGGGTACTCCACAGTGACGTCACAGCCTCATTACGTTTGTTGTGTTGAGACGTGTTTGGGTACTCCGCAGTGACGTCACAGCCTCATTACGTTTGTTGTCTTGAGACGTGTTTGGGTACTCCAGAGTGACGTCGCAACCTCATTACGTTTGTTGTGTCGAGACATGTTTGGGTACTCCGCAGTGACGTCACAGCCTCATTACGTTTGTTGTGTTGAGACGACTTTGGGTACTCCGCAGTGATGTCACAGCCTCATTACGTTTGTTGCATTGAGACGTGTTTGGCTACTCCGCATTGACGTCACAACCTCATTACGTATATTGTCTTGAGACGTGTTTGGGTACTCCGTTGTGACGTCATAGCCTCATTACGTTTGTTTTATCGGGATGTATTTGGGTACTCTGCAGTAAGTCACAGCCTCATTACGTTTGTTGTGTTGAGACGTGTTTGGGTACTCCGCAGTGACGTCACAGCCTCATTACGTTTGTTGTGTCGAGACATGTTTGGGTACTCCGCAGTGACGTCACAGCCTCATTACAATTTGTTGTGTTGAGACATTTTCAAACGTAACGAAGGTCAATAAATGTATGATATTGAATGCACAGGAAAATGCGTGTTTCATTATAGATAAAAAAGAATAAAACCTGTGGCTTTTTGTGTCCTTTTTTTTTAATCGAGGGTTGGCGAATATCTTCCAAAGACGCCGTGTAACCCGTGTTACACGGTGTGTGGGATTTTTACCCACTAAAAACCACCGCCCTTTACAAAGTAACCTCGCGGAACCGCCCTTAGGCATTACTTCACGAGGGGTTGGATTGCCAATGGGCGGACATAGGTATAATAATTATTAAATAACAATAAAACTATAGTATAGCTATTCCTAACTATTACTAGCCTCCGTTCACACATCTCATCGAAGAGGTAAACTATACATTGTCACTTACACATGATTCACTCACACGCTAAAATTACAACTATTACACACGCATTCACTCGGATGTATTCATTTCCGTGGAACGTTCATCTGATGGCGCATCACGTACAGACATTCACACATACACTTTCATACCCACTCTCACTTACGCTTCATAAATGCTCGCACTCACGACAAGGCAGTTATAAGGATATTCACTCATTGGCGGGGGTGTGTGTGTGTCTGTGACGTACTGTATGTGGTGTACCTCAACTCGTCTTTAACCACACACGCCCTTTTATACATTACAACGTGTAGCACATACGGTAAGTGGTGTGGGTGACTTGGTAAGCATTCCTAAAGACACATGCATGTGGAATCCAATCTGTTGCTTTACTTTTACTTACTTTTTTTTAGTATTCAGTCCTATTCCGGCCTGATGAAAGCATCCCGTGCTAATCTATCTTGCGCAATCATTTTCATTTCCACATAACTACCACAACCTCCCTAATTTTATTTTTTTAAACAAATTCTATGCCCGGCCTCCCTCTTGTCCCCTCTAATGCTGATTTTACAAGACCCCTCATGTCTTAAAACGTGCCCTATTAACCCATTCAACTTGTATGACATGACGTTCACTGGGTTGACATGAAAAGAGGACACTTGCGTCGGCTTGCTTGATTTCTTCTGACATTGGGAGAGTGACTTAACCTTCATTAGTTTACTTTTTATAAACATTTTAAGTGTGAAAATACATTCATATTCTGTATTTAAATCAGAGATGTTTGGGTTAATCTATTCCTTATCTTGGTCAACGTCCTCCATATTGTTCACTGTTCCCCTATTTTGTTTATAACCTCCTGGTTAGTTACCCTGTCCACTATCCATCTCATTCTCCTACAGCACCACATTTCAAAAGCTTCTAATTCTTTTCCTTTCTTCAACTCCTACAGACACGTTTCACACCCATCTAACGCCACAATCCATACTAACATATTAGCCATAAGTTAATTCCTGTTTCCTTGCCTTGTGCTATCCTACTCTAGTAGCGGAATTCCTTAACTTCCTTCAACACATCACCTTCCCAATCTAACAGCCTTTGTTATTCCACTGTTTCCCATACTACACTCCATCACATTGGTTTTCCCTCTATATTAATCCTCCAGGACCGGTTTCATGCCATTTACTATGATTTCCAAGTCTCCTTCTGACTCCTCAAATACTACAATATCATCGGCAAATCGTAGGGTTTACTACATTTCTTCTCCTTGCAGTGCGATTCCTTCTCCGTAATCAGTTTTAACTTTCTTCGCAAGGTAAAGATCCTGGACGTCCTCGCCTTACTCGATAAAATATATATACTGGTGAAAACCTTCGCTTTCTAATGAATGAGCCGAACAAAATTATAGTACTTCGTTTAGTGCCGTTTCTGATTCGATTTGAATCCGAAATTCATGTGATGGTACTAAGGATTAGTTGTAATTAGACTTTTTTTTTTCACCCCCACCCCTGCTCCTCTTCCCCACAGTTTAAGAAGCTTACTCGAGGGTGATTGCCTCATCTTATGAGTAACTACTGCTTTACCAACAATCTACTTCAATAATATATTTTTTGTTATTGCAGATCAACGTGTGAAAAGGAGGCCACATCAAGTGACTGAATACAAAAACATTAAAATTTGATGGAATGACTCAAAAAAAAAAAGAAAATTATATAGACGGAAAAGAAATGAGAATTCTTACAATTTGTAGTCTGAAAGGTGACCGAGATTCAGGTACCTAAACGAGGATACAAAGAATCAGTCTTATAAAAAGCCATGTAACATTTCTATTTGAATCTAAACAAGGACAAAACAACTCTCCAATGCTGTAGACGGAACTGTACGAAAGTGTGTGTCGGTCCGATAACCTAGCGAGAACCACGAGCGTTCGCAGTTGCGGGAGGGGGGGGGGAGATCACTTAAACGTGTGTTGAGTGCGTGTTAGAACCGTCACATGATCCTGACTAGAGACGCGGGAGAGGATTCAGCAAACGCATCTGGCTCCTCGGAAGTCAGGCCACCAAATGAGGTACACGAGGATTCACGCTGGTGAAAGCCCATAGATTTGAATGTCTTTTCACCAGTGTGAATCCTCGTGTGTTTTGTTAAATCCTCGACAATGCTCTGCTTCCGTTGTTTTCATATTTGAAACGTTTTGCTGGAGTGACCAATCTGATAAGACAGGAAATAAACCTGGTGTTCAGCTTTGGCACTAATACTCTCAGCACGTAACGTGTCGAGCTCAGTTTCGATGTTCGCTGCCTTCGGGTTCTGTTGCTTACTCAGGTATTTTTAAAGACGACTCGTCCGAAAGTAGAAACACGGCATATTCATTATTGTTTCATGCTGTTGCTGTTGTGGTATTCAGTCGTAAGACTGGTCTGATCCGTGATAACCTATCTTGTGCAAGCCTTTTCATTACTGCATAACTACCACATCCCTAAACTGCTTAGTAATCCCAACCTTGGCCTCCCTCTTCTGTTCACTTCCCTCAAATGCTCATGACCATCATGTCTTAAAACGTGGCCCTATTAAATCTATCCCTTCAAGGTCCTCCATATTGTTCGCTCATCCCATATTCCGCTTGGAACTTCCTCGTTAGTGATTCTATCCACCCATCCATCTCATTCTCTTACAGCACCACATTTCAAAGGGTTCTATTCTTTTCCTTTCCACAACTGCGGCTGGATATCGCAAGGTCCTGGGTTTGGTTCCCTGGTCCGGTTTGATATTTTTCCATTCTGTCTTTCTTCTAAAAAAAATATTAACTATATTCTTTACTGGGCTTACCACTAACTTAGTATAGCACCACATTTCAAAGGCTTCCGTTCTTTTCCTCTCAGCAAATCCTACCGTCCACGTTTCACATCGATATAACGCCACGCTCCATAACAACATTTTTAAGCGACAATTTCCTCACATTGTCACTTACGTTACCCATAATTAAAATTCCTCTTCACTGTCCTGCGCTATCCAACTCCGGTTATTACGCTTCCTGAGTAGCAGAATTACTTCATTTCCTTCCAAATATGCCTTTGTACTGTAGTAAATATGAAAACATTTGCAGTTACTGCATTTTGGTTGGTTAAATTACTTGTAGTTACTGTTGACATCCTCTAATATCTGCGATTGTAAATACATTCGATATGTTGTGTATAATAATGAATCTTGTCAGTTTTCTCTATTTTAATACTCATATGTTGACAACTGTATTGTACTTGTGGAAATTCCTCTTGGGTTTCCAACCGGGTCAAAGATTTTAACCGCGACGTTTTAATGGCTTGCGCTGCCGTCATCATCGGTATGAAGATGGTGGAAGAGCAAGCCATTGAATCGTCACTGTTAAAATCTTCGATCCGGTTGGAAACCCGAGAGGAATTGATACATGCCGTTCACCGGGAAAGACCTTGTACTTTAATATATTGTACCTAATGAGTGTAAATTTTCCCGTTTGGACAGTTGGATTTATTCTCTTCTTCTCAGGATTACGTCCGGGTATCGACGTTTGTTTCTCGCAACGTCTTGATGACTGGTGTCGTTTATCTTCTTCAGCTGAAGTGAAGAAGATGGCACAGGAGGAGAATATCCTGCTGGAAATGAGTGAGAGCCAGGTGGAGGTTGACTTCCTCCTTCCTGGTTTTCCTCTTTCCCTCCCCCCTTGGTCCATGGCCAAGGTAGCTAATTTAAGACTCCTGCAGGCTGAGACGACCTTGAGCAGTTCGAGAGGTGTATGTACGGGGGTCGCAGACCTTCGGCATACGGTAAGAGTTGTTCGCTGATCCTATTGGACCAGTCGACCAACTGCCTCTCAATACTGAACAAGGCACGGAGGCGGGTTTGTTTGCGTTCCCACAGCAATCCAGTCTCCCGTCACCAGAAGGGCGCTGGAGTAGTAGCCACTAGCCCGACCTACCTGATGCAGGTTTTCTAGGGTTTTTCCCTGCATCATCTTTAGGTGAAACACCGGGTAGGATCCTTACACTATAGCCTGGGGGCCCTAGTCAACCCTGGGCTACCTTGCTCTACCTTCCACATCCCCCCTTTTCAAGTCCCTTCTTATGCTATTAAAGGGGAGTTGCCTGCTTCAGGATCACCCTCATGTAGCCTGTTACCCAAAAAAAATTAAGAAGATGGCGGCGGAACCAGCCATCGAAAAGCAGCGGGGAAACCAACGTCGATACCCGGATGTAATCCCGAGAACGCTGTGTCCAACTACATTGTACTTTTTTTTGCCAGGTTTACTTATTCTATGCCTTATCCTTTAGATGTAAATATTCAGAAAAATAAAATTTACTCTTGGTCACCACATTATACAGTTTATTTTGTTTCAGGTGAATCTACAATCGTCGAGTGTATCAGTTATTGACGGTACCTGATTTTAACTTCCATTTATATATATTATAATTGAATTGTCAGAGAGAAAACGGAGTTTCAAAATTTTCTCTGATGTTGACTTGTGTTTAAAGTAACTCAGACCATTATATAAAAAAAAAAACATGGTATCGGAGCAAACTGATATTCAAATCTGAGCTCACATTTTTTTTGTGATCAGGTTACTTCGTGACTACCAATGTTTATTATATTTCATCATTATCCTTTTCAGGGGATAAGACATTAATTTATTAATTGAACAAATTTTAATCAATTTGAAAGTTTTGTATTTATTAATTAACAGTGATTGCACGAACCAATATCTCAGGGGATTTTGGGTCTCTCGAGAAGTGGACTGCGCAGTTACTGAAAATAGAAAAGAGAGGAGTTGGACCTGCATCCCACTACATTCATCGATGTAAAAAAAAAACCTGCAAGATGCGTTAAAGCCGGAGAGATGCGGAAACATTCGTGAGGGTTGAATGTTTGTAGGCCCTGTAGTAATTTTGGGGTAAGTTCATCAGAGACGTGAAACTTGCTCATTGTGCTGATTTTATAAATTTAAATGATTATCCTTTTTTATTTTCAGTAACTGCGTACTTCACTTCTCGAGAGACCCCAAAAATACCCTCAGATATTGTCTCGTGTAAGGACTGTATATATATATATATATAATATTGTATTTCAGGACTGGCGACGGGGTTTGAAGTGAAATCGACGTCGTTTGTAGTGGAAGATTATAATCTGCTGAAGATGAGGTAAGGAACTGTAATTGGTAATGACTCATATTTTTTTGGTAAATACTTAAGGATGTCCACCTAAAAAAAATCGGTACAGATCTTAAATGGAGAATGTAAGAATTTTCTCTGAACCGTTTCTTATATTACACCGGTGGCGGCTCTGTGTGTGTGTGTGTGTGTGCGCGCGCTCACGAGCTACAGCACATCAATTAATTTCGTAAGAATTATTTGTTTTGATAATTTTAAGATTAATTATAATAAAAGAATTTATGAGTGTCATTTTCTGGTTTCATTGCGATCCCTCCCGCATAAAACGCTTTTGTGCTATCTTGCATTGTAGCGCAACATTCCTGTCAGGAGTGTGAAATGCGCAGTAGAATGTTTTCACCTCCCTGCTCGCCCACAAACTATGTATCATGTGAGCTACAGTGCAGGGCAGAGCCTCCCCCATAAGGCTACAGCTTTATACGTTTTCGGTGAATTAATAATAAATAATTACTATTTTTGGACTTGTGGTTTATTTCAATTAATTAAAGGTTATTGTAAAAGAATTAATATTTAACAGGCGGCAATTTTAAGACATTCGTAAAGCTAGGTTTACACACAGGGGCAGTGGTGTTGACTGTGCACTGCCTACCGTTTACATCTAGGGCAGATAACACTGCACCACTTCTTCACTGACAACTCACTACTGGACGGGCAGAGAACTCTGATGCATGTTTATACTTCTCTCCTATTTTTTTGGCAACTACGACACAGGTTGGAATAATGTTGATGTTGCATAGAGTCGATATATTGTTTACATCATGGTTGAATATTTTTCCCCTTTCTGTTTTCGTACACGACGCATAATGTCCATAAACAGGAACTAATCACTTTGTGTTTGTGATAGAAAAGGCGTAACGAGGAAAGGTTCCTGAAAAAGTCAAACTCAGCATCACGCTACTGTGCTATAGATACAGTTGTTTAGTTAATATTGCTTTATATTATTATAATAATAATAACAACAAGAGCCAGCGCCTGTTCTCTGAAGCTGGTTTCCAGTGTTTAATTGCCTCGGGTTTCTATTACTTGTTGTTTTATTCCCCTTAAAGGTGTCAATTACTCAACAAAACGAAATGAATTATTTTCCATCACGTGTGATAGTAAGTAGTGTGTTTATAGCTATACATCATTCTTTTGCGTATTTTTTTCCAGTTAAAGTTTGTGCCGTTGGAGGCTGGACAATAATTGTTTTTGGAAAGTTAACCTAAAAATTTATAGGCTCATAAGTGCAACAAAAAACGAACTCTATCCTAAATGCTTTCTGAACCAAACTTCTAGCCGCTGTTCACAACAAAAAGATCAACTTAGTCCAATCGCACACTAAACCAAACTTCACGCGTATTGAAAATGCAAAATACAAACTTTTTACCATAGCGCAATATCGATAGTCAGCCCCTGACACACTGTTGTTGTTCACGATCGATAATTGACAACCGTAACTGCCACTAACTGGCCTCGCATGAGGACCAGTCATGACTGACACACACTGTCCACACGCTCCAAGAAAAGTGAGGCAGTGCTCCTGCAGTCGTGTCAGCTATGGATTGGCAGTTGTCAGTGCAGCACTGACGTATGTTGACACACGCCACTGACGTCATCACTGCCCCTCGTTTTCTGGCAGTCATCAGTCACTGCTCCCGCCTGCGTGTAAACCTAGCCTAACTGAGAAAATTACCTCACGGTCTTGCATACAGTATTGCTGGCATCTTCCTAAAATTTACTTTCTTTATTCAAAACATGTATGAAGACAAAAAAAAACTTTCGAGTTATGAATTTTTGTAAATTTTGATTTTATATTTATACAGTTTTAACTACACATTATGCAGACTAAATAAAAAAATTCCTCTTTACTGATCATCGAGGTGTTATCATCCCTGTAGCTGCTGTACTAATGTTGTTGTGTTATCCTCATAAAAAAAATTGTACCTTGGGATGTTGTAGCGCACAAGTTCTAAAAATTTCACGAGATGCCACAGCATAAGATTACGAGTCGTACTTTTGAAATATTTGCTTGGAAATTAATTATTGCGCCAAAAATTCTGCCGAATAACCATACAAACATTTGGTGTGATGTATTTTAAGATCTTTAATTCATAAGTTACAGTTTGCACCCCTTTTTTTAATCTTTAAGAGCTACTCAATATTGAAGAACCAACCAATTCCACGTAATTTGGTTTGTTTTCAGATTTATCAGTCAATCAATCAGCTGTTGCGCCAGTTATTAGATTCTGTAGGAACAGAATTCAATCGATTTCGAAGAAATTGCCAAATTTGACTAAAGAGAGGAGTGAAGTGTTACATTTTTAAAGCTGCAGGGCAAGCCAACATTCAGCGTTTTATCTGAAGTCAATCTGATCGACTATGGCAGACTCTGGCCCTTGCAAGAAGGCGTTCCAATGCGTTGTGTGTCAAAAAATTTTCACAAAGTGCTCCCACTTGAAGAACCACCTAAGGGTTCACACTGGTGAGAAACCATTCGCGTGCGCCGAGTGCGACAAAAAGTTCTCGGAATCAGGTTCCCTGACGAAACACATGAGGATGCACACCGGCGAAAAGCCGTTCAAGTGCGTCGAGTGTCCGGAAACTTTTGCAAACTCAAACACCTTAAAAATGCACCTGCAGGTTCACACGGGCGTAAAGCCATTCAAGTGCGCAGTGTGTTTGGAAACTTTCACAGTTTCGAGCAGTTTGAAATACCACATGCGGATCCACACGGGCGAAAGGCCGTTCAAATGCTTCGAGTGTGGCAGAGCGTTTACCCAGTCCTGCCACCTTACAAACCACGTGAGGATTCACACCGGCGAGAAACCGTTCGAGTGCGTCGAGTGTTTCGAAACGTTCTCGGTTTCGAGTAATTTAAAATCGCACATGCAGACCCACACGGGTGAAAGGCCGTTCAGGTGTCTGGAATGTGATAAAACGTTTACGCAGTCCTGCCACCTGAAGAACCACATGAGGATTCATTCTGGGGCAAAGCCGTTCAGGTGCGTTCAGTGTAAAAAATCCTTCGCCCAATCCTCTACGCTGAGCAACCATCTGAAGATTCACGCGGGCGAAAAACGGTTCAAGTGCGATTAGTCATTGACGGACGTCATCGTGCATCCGTACAAGGTTCTGACGCGTCAAAGTGAAATTATGGTTTCTCAACCGCTGATAAAACACGACGTTAATGTGAAATGAAGTTAATTTATCTGCAGGCAAGTTTTAATGTAATTCCTTTGAATTCAATCATAATACTCACGATGTTGCCTCATGTATGTAATTTCTTAAATGTAATTAATAAATATTAATTTTTAGAATCTGACATCTAAAATATTTATTTTACAAGTTTCCCCCCCCCCTCTTCTCCCGTCGAGGGCCTGGGCCTGCAGAGTAGATTATTTCTTTAATAGATTTAGATTTATTGTTGTTTCCATTAATCCTCGATTGAGGAAATAGGAGGATACGTCATACATTAAAGATTAAAAATGAACAAATTAAAGACAAATAAACTTAAAATAAATTAATAAAAGAAAATGTATTGTGATAAAAAAGGTGGATTTTGTGAGGTTGTGGCGTTATGAGGCGCAGTTCGGCCAACAACAATGGCTAGTCGGCCGAAAGATGGTGATTCCCCGCGGGGGAGGCCCGCCGAGCGTGTATAAAAAATGACGATGGTGAACCCCCGAGGGAAAACCCCGCCAAACGAGTGTAAAAAATTAGGGCGGGGAACCCCGAAATTTTGTGAAATAGGGGAATTCCCGTCGGAAGATTTAAAAGGGAAGCCGATGGGTGGTTCGCCCAGAAGGCAGGAGAGTGGAGGAGAGGAGAGGATGTGGTCCAACCCCAGAAGGCAGGCGAGTGGAGGAGAAGAAAGACGTGGTCCGAGCAGATATCCAGAAGGCAGGCGAGTGGAGGAAAGGACAGACTTGGTCCGTGCAGCCAGATGAGAGGACGGACGTGATCAAATCCTGCAAGACGCACAAACATTCGAGAGGTGGATGTTTGTAGTAATTGTGGGTAAGCTATAAAAAAATTGTGAAACTTGCTCATTGCTCTGGATAAATAATATTTAATGATTTTTCTTTCTATTTTTCAGCTACTGCATGAATACTCCATCCATCTCTTGAGAGACCCAAAATCCCCTGAGATTAAGCCCACCCGTGTATTCACTTTAAATTAATAAATGAAAAATTTTAAAATTGATCATATTTGTTCTGTTAATTAATAAATGTTTTATACCCAAAAAAGTATATTACAGTATATAGACAAGTCAATCAATATAAACACAACACAGGGACACACGAGATGTCACACACACACACACACACTGAGGAACACAGCAATGGAGTTTTAACTACTTGGACCAGGAAATGAAATTTTAAAGGTATGTGATGTGTGTTATTTTACAAGGTTGGCAGCAGCAGCAGCTCATTCAACCCTTTTTACAGCAGCAGGAACCTTGATTTAAATACTAGAAGAGGGACGATTAAGAAAATCCTGTTGCACAGAGTAAAACGCGCCATTTAAAAAGAATAGTTTTCCTCCGCTTCACATAAGCTTTTGTAGGAACTATTTCTTTGCATCACTTTTGTTTACGATATTAATTTATTCCAAGATTCTTGTATATACTGAACCAGCCACTTTATTATTATTTTATTTATTTATTTAGCCATGGCCTTTTTTTCTATTCTGTGAATGAATTTCTAGATCTACGAGCAAGTAATTAGTGTCGGATGAGAAAAATACCAGGCCCCACGTTCACGGCATTTATGGATTTAGAAAAAGAATTTGATGACGTGAACAGGAACAAACTGTTACGGATTTTGAAGAGCACCGGAATAAAATATCGAGAAAGGAGGCTCATACATAACCTCTACAGAAGACGGGCAGCGGTAATTAGAATAGAAGATCCAAGAAAAGAAAGGAGTAAGACAAGGATGTTCATGCTTTTTAACTTATATATATGTAGAACAGGTGATGAAGAAAATTAAAACTGGATATGTAAAAGGAATCATACTGCAAGGGGGAGGAGAAATAAAGACTCTACACTTCACTGACAACATTGTAGTATTAGGGGGAGACAGAGGGAGACTTGGAAACCATAATAAATGGCATGAAACGTGGAGAAAGAGTTCAATATGAGAATTTATAGAGGGTAAAACCAAGGTAATGGAGTGTAGTATGGGAAACAGTGGAATAACAAAGCTTGTCAGATTGGGAAGGGATATTTTGACGGAAGTTAAGGGATTTGTGGTAGGATAGCGAAGAAGAGGAATTATTTACGTGTGAATATTACGGAAACCGTTGGTAAAAATTGCCGGTATGAAGTTTGGCGATGTTAAATGGGTTCCGAAACGTGGACGATTGGAGTTGGGGAAAGGAAGAGAATGGAAGCCTTTGAAATGCGGTGCTGTAGGAGAATGAGAATGATGAGGCGGATAGGGTAACTAACCAGGAAGTTTTAAACAGAACAGGGGGGAAGCGAACAATATGGAGGACGTTGAAGGGATAGGTTAATAGGCCACGTTTTAAGACACGAGGATCTTGTAAAATTAACATTAGTGGGGAGTGTGCGGGGTAAGAACAGAAGAAGAGGGAGGCAAAGGATGGAAAACGCTTGGCAGATTAGGGAGGATGTGGTAGTTATGCGGAAACGAAAAGGCTTGCACAAGATAGGTTGACATCAGGCATTTATTACCCTACACAGATAGATCATGACGAGGACTGATATATTAATGAAAAGTCTTACAGGATCGACCTTCACATCTTCAGGATGTGTTTAGCTCCAACTCCGTCTCTTTTGCAGCGCCGTTGTTGTTCTCAATCCCATATCATTATTAACTGCTTAGACTATGTTTACACGCAGGGGCAGTGACGATGTCAGTGCTGCACTGACAACTGCTGACACGACTGCAGGAGCACTGCCTCACTTTTCTTGAAGCGTGTGGACAGTGTGTCAGTCATGACTGGCCACGTGTTCACTTCGCCCTCCACAAGTTAGTGGCAGTTACGGCTGTCAATTATCGACTGTGAACAACAACAACAGTGTGTCAGAGGCTGACTATCGATATTGCGCCATTGTAAACAGTTTGTTATTTTGCATTTTCAACACGCGTGCAGTGTTTGGTTTAGTTTGCGATTGGAGTAAGTGGATCTTTGTTGTGAACAGCGTCGAGTAGTTTGGTTCGGAAAGCATTTAGGATAGAGTTCGTATGAGCCTATAAATTTTTAGGTTAACTTTCCAAAAAATAATTATTGTCCAGCCTCCAACGGCACAAACTTTAACTGGAAAAACAATTACACATAAGAATGATGTATAGCTATAAACACACTACTTACTATCACACGTCATGGAAAATAATTCATTTCGTTTTGTTGAGTAATTGACACCTTTAAGGGGAATAAAACAACAAGTAATAGAAACCCGAGGCAATTAAACACTGGAAACCAGCTTCAGAGAACAGGCGCTGGCTCTTGTTGTTATTATTATTATAATATAAAGCAATATTAACTAAACAACTGTATCTATAGCACAGTAGCGTGATGCTGAGTTTGACTTTTTCAGGAACCTTTCCTCGTTACGTCTATTCTATCACAAATACAAAGTCATTAGTTCCTGTTTATGGACATTATGCGTCGTGCACAAAGGAGGGGGAAATATTCAACTTGATATAAACAATATATAGACACTATGCAACATCGACAACATTCCAACCTGTCGTAGTTGCCAAAAAATAGTAGAGAAGTATAAACATGCATCAGAGTTCTCTGCCCGTTCTGTAGTGAGGACAGCACTTGGCAGTTATCTGCCCAAGTTGTAAACGGTAGGCAGTGCACAGCCAACCCAACTTCGACGAACATCACTGCCCCTGCGTGTAAACCTAGCTTAACTCTTCTGGCATCTGAACGCCAGGTTGGGGAGTTTAGTGCGTGAGGGTTGGCTACGGACCGTCACAGCAATGACGCAGCTTGTCCCCTTCTGAACGAATATTACTGATGTCAATATTGATGGCGTTAATTGTTGTACGTGTTAACCTCTCTTCTTTGTCGGAGAGAGAAACTGCAGCAGCAGCAGGTTATTTCGCCAAACTCTGCGGTAAGCGATTTTTTTTACACGTTCCGAAATAGAATTCAAAAGTTTGTGTGGCTTATTATTCACCAAGAAAAGTTCCGAATTCTTCAGTTTCGTCGTTTGAATTCTGTATTTGGGAATTGGTTGCTTATTTACACAGTTAACTGACTGTTACTAAATTAGATGAATGTGTCAACCAACAACAGATTCCAATTCTCAGGTCTCTTAGTAAATAATAAATTAAATTGGACTGATCAGATTAATCAATTACTTAAGAAACTCAGCTCAGCTACATGTGCAACGTCCTTCCACCTTCAGTGATTTAAAAACAAGAAAATTAGTATACTTTGCATATTTTCATTCTGTTTTATCATATGGTATTATATTTTGGGGCATAGATAAGGTCTTTATTAGTCAAAAACGTGTTATTAGAGCAATATGTGAGGCAGGTTACTTCTTGCAGAACTCTGTTCAAAAAGTTAGGCATTTTCACTTTAACGTGCCAATACATTTATTCATTGATGTTATTTGTGATATTCATCCCTTCAATACAAGGAACAAAAATAATCTGTATAAAAAATGTTAAACATTGTCAATTGCACAGAAAGGAAGGAAGGTGTGCATCATCATCCATCTTCAACACAAACAGACTGCACACAGCACAGAATTAAACAGTTGTCCAATGATAATCAAGGTAAATTTAAGACTGAATTACGCTCATTTTTGCTCAGCCACTCCTTCTATTCAATAAAGGAATTTATAGAAGAATCGGAGAAGAGTAATTAATTAATTAGTTTATAATACAAAAATTTGTTATAAGTATATTTATCTTTTATACAATAAAATAATGTAATAAATGTACAGCCTGACCCATTATTCCACATCCTTGAAGCTTAGCTTCTTTACAGGGATCTACGGAATATGATTATGATTATTATTATTAATTCAAAAAAAAATTTCCATCAGCAAAACAAGTTTCACGGCAAGCTTTCACAACTTACAGTGAAACAACTTCACCACACGAACACAACATTGAACCCGACACTTCACTACATGAACACACCGATCACTTTATTCACACAACCCAACCACAATGACATATAAATCCAACCGACGTTAGCAATATATTTCATCCAACTGGTTATTAGTTTACTTTACAATTACTCATGTATTTATAATAATAATAATAGTAATATATACAATATCATAATTTATAAGAATAAAGAAGGTGGCAAAACAAGAGACACATTACATATTATTGAATAGGTTCAAATCTTTTAAATAATTTAATATGGGGTTTATAGATCTTGGTTTATTGAGAGGCATTCCTTGTAGTCGTCCAGGATTCCAGGTTCCCTACTTTTTTTGCAGCATCTACGCGCATTCATTTATTAGGTGTCATGCGGTGTATCGAGCGGATGATTGGGTCGGATTTGGTCATTAAATATCCACGGGAGAGAGTCTGCAATGACCGATTCTTAGACGGGTGAATACTGTTTGAACAAAACGTCTTTATTGGTAGGATTGAATTTTGTAGACAATGGTCTTTATTTTGTGGAGTTTAGTCTGTTTATTTATCCAATATTTTATCACACTACTGAAGCAACATAAACATCATATCAATTGTTACAAACAATACATTAAACTTTTCAACAGTAGAATAAATTAGACGTTTGTGTTGAGCCAGACTGAAATATCAAAGAATGAACACCCTACTTAAAAACAAAACATGTATTGAGAAGTGCTTGCTTTAAATTTACAGAAAACTTATAAGATGCGATATAAAGGAATTCAGAAATTAACCTTATTATTTTTACAATTGACTTCCTCGCATAGAGTGACACTACAATCAAAATTAAAGGAATGTTTAGTGACAGGAAAAATGTTTGTAGCTTAACTTCACAGGCTTCATTTGAAGCATTTCCGTCATTATTTAACTCTTTCTACAAACCCGCTTATTCCAGCAGTCTTTTTATTTATTTATTTTCTCCGATAAATCAAAATGGCAATGGATTCTAATTTTGCTGACAAAACTTTGCTAATGTAATTCTTCTAATTAATGATGTGCAGTAATTAGAATAGAAGGTGACAAAAAGAAACTCATAATCAAGAAAGGAGTAAGCCAAGGATGCAATATGTCACATGCTGTTTAGCTTACATATGGAACAGGCTATGAAAAAAGATAAAATGGAGCATGGAAAAGGAATCATACTGCAATGAGGAGAAATATAAACCCTGTGCTTTGACAATGATATTGTACTATTAGGGGAATCAGAAGAATAGTTGGAAACCATAATAAATGGCATGAATGCGGAGGAAGAGTACAACATGAGGATTAATAAAGGGAAAACCAAGGTAATGGAGTGTAGTATGGGAAACAGTGGAATAATAAATGGTGTTAGATTGGAAATGGATATTTTGATGGAAGTTAAGGAATTCTGCTACTTGGGAATTGTAATAACTAGAGTAGGGTAAGGATAGGCGAGGAAGGCTTTTGCGAAAAAGAGGAATTTACTTATGGGTAATATAAGTGTGTGGATATTAGGATATTTTGGTATGGAGAGTGGCGTTAGTTATATGGTTGTGAAATGTGGACAATTGGAGTTACGGAAAGGAAAAGAATAGAAGCCTTTGAAATGTGGTGCTGTAGGAGAATGAGATGAGGTGGATAGGGTGACTAACCAGGAAGTTCTAAACAGAATGGGGGAAAGAGCGAACAATATGGACAACTTTGAAAGGATAGATTAATAGGCGTGAGGGTCTTGCAAGATTAGCAATAGAGGGAAGAGTGTGTGAGATAAAGAACAGAAGGGGAACGGCTGAGGATGGAATGTGACGAGCAGATTAGAGATGATGTGGGACGTGCCAGTTATGAGGAAATGAAAAGGCTTGCGAAAAATAAGTTAGCGTGGAGGCTTGCACCATCAGACCAGTCTTAGGGCTGAATATCACAACAACGACAACAACAATTTAAAATTATAGTTTTAACCATTTTTATCTTTAAATGCTACTCAATATTGGGAAAATGTTGGTCAATCCACATTTTCAAAACAAAACCGTATTTTTTTAACATCCTTATCAAGGTCATGTGTACCTGAAGCTTTTGGTCAGGTGACTGAAAGTTTCTGGTGTGTTTGATCAAACCTGAAATAGGAATGAATAATAGTTTCTTGTGGAATTGTGTTATGGTTATTGGCTTTCCTGTGTAGCGTAGTACTACAATTATTCATGTGTGGTTAAATTTATACATATCTTTAAATTAATTTGATCTGCTCTTACCTAACCAGACAAATAATATCAGCATAGAAATTCTGTTAACCATTTGAACTAATAAAAATATGCAAACTTAATTCCACTTAATTTATTTGTTTTCAGATTTATTTGCAATTATCTGTCACATCAGTTATTGGATCCTGCCTGCCAATCTTAAAAAAACAGAATTCAACTAACTTAGAAGAAATTGCTCACTTCAACTAAAGAAAATGGTATTGGCAGAAGCAAAACATTGCATTTTCTAAGCAACACGACAAGTCACCTTTCACAGTTTTAATTAAAGTCAATCACAATGGCTGACTCTGGCTCTCCTAAAAAGGCATTCCAATGTGTAACGTGTCATAAAGCGTTCAGAAAATGCTCCCAGTTAAAGTACCACCTAAGGATTCACACTGGTGAGAAGCCGTTTGTGTGCGCAGAGTGTGACAAAAAATTCTCAGAATCGGGTTCCCTAACGATCCACATGAGGATTCACACTGGTGAAAAGCCGTTTAAATGTGCCCAATGTTCTGAAAGGTTTGCGAATTCAAATGCTTTAAAAAAACACATTCAGGTTCACACCGGTGTAAAGCCTTACAAGTGTGTGGAGTGTTTTGAAACTTTCACAGCTTCAAGCAGTTTGAAATACCACATGCGGATTCACAGTGGTGAGAGGCCATTCAAATGCTTCGAATGTGGCAAAACGTTTACCCAATCCTGTCACCTGACAAATCACTTGAGGATTCACACTGGTGAGAAACCATTTAAGTGTGTCGAGTGCTTTGAAAGTTTCTCAGCTTCAGGTAGTTTAAAACGCCACATTCAGATTCACAATGGCGAAAAGCCGTTTAAATGCTTCGAGTGTGGCAAAGCATTTACCCAACCCGTTCATCTAACAAACCACATGAGGATCCATACAGGAGAAAAACCTTTCAAATGTGTCGAGTGTTTTGAAACATTTTCATTTTCTAGTACTTTAAAATCCCATATGCGGATTCACACTGGCGAAAGGCCATTCAAATGTTTAGAATGTGATAAAACATTTACAAAATCCTGTACCCTAAAGAACCACATGAGGATTCATTCTGGTTTAAAGCCATTTAAGTGTTTTGAGTGTGACAAGTCATTCACACAATCTGCTACACTGAGCAACCACGTGAGGATTCACACTGGTGAAAAGCCGTTTAAGTGTGTCGAGTGTTTGGAAAGTTTCTCAACATCAAGCAGTTTGAAATACCATATGCGGATTCACAGTGGCGATAGCCCATTTAAGTGCATCGAGTGTGGCAGAGCATTTAGCCAATCCAGCCATCTGACGAACCACATGAGGATCCACACCGGTGAGAAACCGTTCAAGTGTGACGAGTGTCATGAAACGTTCTCAGTTTCTAGCAGGTTAAAATGCCATATGCAGTCTCACACTGGTGAAAGACCATTCAAATGTTTAGAATGTGATAAAACATTTACACAATCCTGTCACCTAAAGAACCACATGAGGATTCATTTTGGTATAAGGCCATTTAAGTGCCTTGAGTGTGACAAATCATTCACACAATCCTCTACCCTCAGTAGCCATCTGAGGATTCACACTGGTGTAAAGCCATTTAAGTGCGTGGAGTGTAATAAATCGTTTGCACAGTCCAATACACTTAGTAGCCACTTGAGGATTCACACTGGTGTAAAGCCGTTTAAGTGCATGGAGTGTAATAAATCGTTCACACAATCTTCTACACTGAGTAACCATGTGAGGATTCATGCAGGCAAAAAATGAATGTCTTAAAATATTCACAATTGCCTAATATAGCTATGTGTAATATAGGTTTTCTGTGCTGATATCAATTTCAATTGTAATTTATTTCATTTTCACACTATATTTTATGTAACTAAAAAGCTGACACTTCTTTGTATTCAATAATAATGTTCATGAGAATCTCGTGTAATGCTCAAACACATCTTCTCGGACTTTTGGCGGTGCAGAGTCAAAAGAAAGGAGACAGCGTTTGAGCCAAGGGCGATAAAACCCAGACATCTTGGTGTGCCTGGAGAGTTCCCCGAGCTATGGTGACATGAGGCGGCATCGGGTGTCTGGAAGTAGAGGGGGCAAACTGCGTCCGCCAGAGAAAAGTAACGACAAATGTTATTGGTGGATATCCATCCCTGCCACCAAAGAAGTGGGGAGTAGATTTTGAAAAAGTGTGCAGAGATATTTATAGGCGGATCTCTCGAGTGCGGTGAGACAGGACAGATTTTCAAGAACAGATTCAGAGAGAGATTTCCGTGAGTGACAAATTGGTGGAGCGATTGCTGGACGGATGAATAGGGATTTCAAGACAGATGATTGGAAATTGGGAAGGGAGATTGTGGAGACAAGAATGGTGAGAAGCTGATTGACATTATTGGACAGGTAGTCCGAGGTGGCGAAGGAAACTGTCCTGAACCAGGGACAAACAGCGGCGGCTCTGAGGAGGAAATTGCTATGAGGAAGGAGCTGTAATATTCACCAAGCTGACGCACAGTAAATTACAACTGAAACCTTTTTGCTGATTTCCTATACTGCCAGGTCCTAGTAGATTTCGTGTAAAATATTCTGGTCAATGAGAAGACCCGTTACATACGACCCTGAGTTAAATGTTAATTGTTAGCTTTAGGGAATATATTTGTATAATTTTTATGTAAATATATATAGTGAATAAACAATTCTTGGGTTTCCACCCGGGTTAAATGGAGTTTAAGCCACGACGTTTCGATGGCGTACTCTGCCATCGTTCTCACGTCATGGCTTAAACTCCATCTAACCCGGGTGGAAACCCAAGAATTGTTTATTCAGAATATACACCAGGAAAACATATATAGTGTTAATAAAGAAAGAATCGCTGGCTTAAAGTTTGAAAATGTCAACATTGTCATATTAATGTAAACTTGTTTTGGATCAAGTAAATTGTTTTCTTTATTTATTATAAAAGGGCTTATTATTGATATTGCACAAATATATCCCCCTAGTCACTTGACACTTGTTTACATAAGTTTTAAATGGTACTTAATTAACAATAGTTTTTTTTAAATCTTACACCGTGTTCAATAAAGGGTTCTCTATTAATGAACTGAGGTAGACTCGGCGTTTGAGGAAAAATCGTCTGGTGACGAAATTAATATCCACCCGCCATCAGGTGCGTACCGTCCAGATGATGTTCATCCCCTTATACAGGTACTGTGTAGTGTACAGGGGGGAGGGGGGGCACCTGCCAAGTGTACAAAGTGACGCAAACTTTTTTGACTTGACGTATCCTGATTGGTCAGGTCGAGAAAACTTTTATCGAGGCATTACGCCGGAAAGTATTCGATTTTTTAAAAAATTTCTTCTGGTATATTATTGGTATTAAATCATAATAATCCATACACCCCATAGAGAAGTAGATGTGGACAGAGTCGGAGATTGTACATAAATTATTATTAGTATTGCTTACTTACTGCTACTATAATGACATATGGTATAATAATATTCTGGGGGCAATGCATCAGGGGGAAAGATAAAATATTTCAACTTAAAAAAAAGGGGGGCTGTCAGAATATTATGTCAGGTCTTGTAGTGGACTCTTCAAGAAAACTGCCAGCATATTCAGTCAGTCATGTAACCTCTTCACACTAAACTCTGATTTATTACACGTGACTTCGATACCAGAAGTAAAAAACTATTTACACGAGGGAGGAAGGAAGGGAAGTCTCTAACCTTAATAGAAAAGGGTGTACATTGGCATATTTAATAAACTTCCCACCTCCATTAAAGCAATTAAAAACAAATCCAAACAAGTACAAATATGAACTAAACTAACTAACTGACTTCTTACTAAGGCCACTCCTACTCTGTTGAAGAATTTATGAAGCTGAATGTACCATAGGAGTAGATATTTATAATTATGAAAGAACACTAATTTTTTAGTATAGGATGTAAAAATATTTATCAATTATATATGTATATATATGAGGTACTAATTGTATGTCTTCTGTTCAGAACTTAAGAAAATCTTATTACAAGTTAAAAATTAATGAATAGTTACAGTATATTTTAATATTAATAAAGCAACCTAACTATGTGTGTATAAAATCTCTGACTTGTTCCACATCATCCTTGAAGCTTGTGCTTCTCTATAGTAGGATCTATGGAATATGATTTTATACTTATACTTATTTACACTCAAATGACTATGTTTAAGTTACAATAAGTTACGTTTAAGTTCTACAGAGAAGACAAGATATATATTTTGTAATACTGCTAACATCTTGTACTTAGTCAGGTTCTTCCTAAGGTACAGCCGACTCCACAAATTCTGCAGCAGATTCGAAAACTGACGGTGGCTAAGTAAAAATTTGGTTCATATTTCTAACTCTTTAATGGAAGTTTACTAAATGTGTTAATATTATTGTAATGAACATCCTTCTGTGTTGTAGTTGGAGGCTTCCCTTCTCTTATTAGTGACACAAGCCGTTGACTATATTGGCAAGAGTTAAGCCGGGTTTACACACAGGGCAGGGGCAGTAATGTTCGTCCAAGTTGGGTTGGCTGTGCACTGCCTACCGTTTACACCTCGTGGGCAGATAACTGCCAAGTGCTGCCCTCACTACAGAGAACTCTGATGCATGTTTACACTTCTCTGCTATTTCTTGGCAACTACGACAGGTTGTAATGTTGCTGTTGCATAGAGTCGATATATTGTTTATATCAAGTTGAATATTTCCCCCTCCTTTGTGCACGACGCATAATGTCCATAAACAGGAACTAATCACTTTGTATTTGTGATAGAATAGACGTAACGAGGAGGAAAGGTTCCTGAAAAAGTCAAACTCAGTATCACGCTACTGTGCTATAGATACAGCTGTTTAGTTAATATTGCTTTATATTATAATAATAATAACAACAAGAGCCAGCGCCTGTTCTCTGAAGCTGGTTTCCAGTGTTTAATTGCCTCGGGTTTCTATTACTTGTTGTTTTATTCCCCTTAAAGGTTATTAGAGCAATATGTGAGGGATGCAGGTTACCTCAACAACTTCTTGCCAATACATTTATCTATTCATAAACAGGAGGAGGCACTTATTTTTGAATAATAATTCTGATATTCATCCCTTCAATACAAGGAACAGAAAGGTGCGCATTATCCATCCATCTTCAACAGATAACCAAGGTAAATTTAAGTCTGAATTATCCTCCTTCTATTCAGTAAAGGAATTTATAGAAGAATCGGGAGACGAGTAATTAGTTTATGTATAATGTCGGCATCGCCTTTCTTATTTGGGTTACAAAAATTTGTTATAAGTATATTTATATATCTTTTATATAATAAAATAATGTAATAAATGTACAACAGCCTGACTCATTTCCACATCTTTGAAGCTTGGCTTCTTTACGGAATATGATTATTATCAAAGACATATATAAACAACATAGACTGGACAAGGAGAGGCGCCGCCATATTTGAAGCAAATTGAAGGCTCAGGCGCCATTTTTTGGATGGTAAGGTGGGCGTGTCCTGTCGTCTGCTGGCATTGAATTGAGGTGGACTTAGGAATACGTGCAGGAAGCGTATCTCGTAAATCAAGATTTAAAAACTATATATACATATGTATTAAAGTTACAAATGAGCGGAAACCAGCTAGAAAGTGTTTCATTACATATAATATATATAACACATCACTTAAAAATTGTAAATTATTTCTGTTGTCACACAAGGAAATTAAAGTTAACACGGATAAAAGGGCTCATTAACATCATCTCAATGCTAAATACAACATGTAAACATTGACAGTTAATGAACAGGAAACTTTATAATAGTTAATTTATAATTTTTGTTTTAAATCAGTCATTTCTGATATTAATGCCGAATTATTAGATGAGATATGAAGATAATAAAGATTACTCCCAATATCTAAAATTTTAATTTTTTTACAATCATACAATTGTACGTTGTACAAGTAACATCTAAATGCATCTAGACTGACATTAAATATAGTTGAAAGTTGATAGGGATCAAGGTTAAACGAAATAAAACACATTCATTAATTACAGTACAGAGAACTACTTTCATAATAAGAACAAGAGCTGGCTTGCATCACCAAGATCAGAAATTTGGTAAATATCGAAGTTACAAACACGTGCTGTCAAAAGTGAAAATATGATGATATTTACTTAAAATACGATATTCCAGTTGTTTTTGAACTACGATTAGTACAATTGTACGCTGAACACACATTTGGCATGATTTCGGATGAAAAACAATATATTTTAATCACAAAAATACACGATTATTCAACCTCAGTCATTTAACACAGTACATACGGTCAAAGTTCTTGACCGTAGACATTGTGATTGTCCCTGTTGTTAGTTGCTGCCACCCAGGGCGCTGTAACAGCCTCTCTATCGTGTTTATCAAAGACATATATAAACAACATAGACTGGACAAGGCGCCGCCATATTTGAAGCAAATTGAAGGCTCAGGCGCCATTCTTTGGAGGGTCAAGATGGCGTGTCCTGTCGTCTGCTGGCATTGAATTGAGGTGGACTAACGAATACGTGCAGGAAGCGTATCTCGTAAATCAAGATTTAAAAACTATATATACATATGTATTAAAGTTACAAATGAGCGGAAACCAGCTAGAAAGTGTTTCATTACATATAATATATATAACACCACTTAAAAATGGTAAATTATTTCTGTAATGTCACACAAGGAAAGTGCCGAAATTAAAGTTAACACGGATAGGGCTCATTAACATCATCTCAGTGCTAAATACAACATGTAAACATTGACAGTTAACTTTATAATTGTTAATTTATCATTTTTGTTTTAAATCAGTCATTTCTGATATTAATGCCGAATTATTAGATGAGATATGATGCATCAGTCTATAATAAAGATTACTCTAAATATCTAAAATTTTAATTTTTTTACAATCATACAATTGTACAAGTAACATCTAAATGCATCTAGATTGACATTAAATATAGTTGAAAGTTGATAGGGATCAAGGTTAAACGAAATGAAACACATTCATTATATAGATGAATAGAAAATTTTATTTCGCCAATTGCAAAATAACGGAAGTATTTAAAAACCACCACAATAATTTGAAGCAGAGTTTGGGAATGTAAGGATATGATTGGGGAGGTCACAGCCCTTGGTTATAGGGACCCTCAGCTGCTGTTTATTGACCAACTTGGCATTTACCTAAGGTGCAGGAGAACCCTAAAAAAAACCTGCACCAAGAAGGACGGAAAGATGTGATGGTTTGGAATGAAGATACTGTTCGAACCTGAGGAAACTAAGAAATTGATTAGACAATAATATTGAACAAGACCATCTGGTTCTCCATATCTGAAACAAAATCAGTTGATTAAATTATTGATGTTTTGACTATTTTGAAATCTGTTTACCTTATTGCCCTTTAAACAGTATTAACTTAGTAAACATTTGCCTAACCAGTCTCTTTGATCATGTCTATATACTCTTGGTATCAGGGCTGACTATCGATATGCGCATGGGAAACAGTTCGCATTTTAGCGTTTTCAATACGCGTGCAATTTGGTTTAGTGTGCGATAGGAGTAAGTGAATATTTATTGTGAACAGCGGCAAGTAGTTTGGTTCAGAAGCATTTAGGATAGAGTTCGTTTGTTGCACCTGTGTATGAGCCTATAAATTTTTAGGTTAACTTTCCAAAAATAATTATTGTCCAGCCTCCAACGGCACAAACTTTAACTAGAGAAAAAATACGCAAAAGAATGATGTATAGCTATAAACACACTACTTACTATCACACGTCATGGAAAATAATTCATTGCGTTTTGTTGAGTAATTGACACCTTTAAGGGGAATAAAACAACAAGTAATAGAAACCCGAGGCAATTAAACACTGGAAACCAGCTTCAGAGAACAGGCGCTGGCTCTTGTTGTTATTATTATAATAATATAAAGCAATATTAACTAAACAACTGTATCTATAGCACAGTAGCGTGATGCTGAGTTTGACTTTTTCAGGAACCTTTCCTCGTTACGCCTTTTCTATCACAAATACAAAGTGATTAGTTCCTGCTTATGGACATTATGCGTCCGCGAAAAGACAAAGGGGAAAAATATTCAACTTGATATAAACAATATATTGACTCTATGCAACAACAACAACAACATTCCAACCTGTCGTAGTTGCCAAGAAATAGCAGAGAAGTATAAACATGCATCAGAGTTCTCTGCCCGTTCTGTAGTGAGTTGTCAGTGAAGAAGTGGGACAGTGTTATCTGCCCAAGATGTAAACGGTAGGCAGTGCACAGCCAACCCCCAACATCACTGCCCCTGCCCTGTGTAAACCTTCCTTAACTCTTCTTTCTCGCTGATTTATTCCTGTCATCTTCAGAATGCCTTTTTCTAAACGTACAAATTTATAAATAAATTCTGATACATTTTTTTTTAAAAAAAATCTGTTGAATAGAAATCGACGATTTAAGTAAATTTTTTTTTCGCCCCTGTATTTGGTCGAAAATTTATTTCGTTTAATAATTGTGAAAATAAACAGACGTTAATTGTGTTGTTACCGTTTCTAATTTGACCAACTTTGCTACTCGAAAAAGCACCGCACCACATATATTTGATTTTTTGGAGGTTGGGTTACGTTTGACCAGGGATCCTTGAAGCTTAGCTTCTTTACAGGATCTACGGAATATGATTATTATTATTATTACCAAGCGATCCCATGGCGGATTCTCCCTTAACTTGATAGTGAACATTTCTGTTTCGTACGTTGGCGACACTGGACGCTGGAAGGCAATGTGAAAGAACTGACTGTGAAAACGAACGACGCTTTAAAAATACAAATCGCACGCGATTGTCGTCCTTTTTTTAACTAATTACGTTGGCTGAATTGAACTTGACCTTGCAACAGATGTTCCACAGTTATCCAGGTCAGTACCAACTGATGTCGACAGATTCCACGATTTCGTTTATTGACCAGGACCACAAGGGACGGACGAAGGTAACAGACTTAATTTGGCACGAAATACAGTTCTTATTCACCGAAAAATAATCGATCGACAAGGGATACTTGAAAGACGTTAATTCAAAAGCAAGAGAGGAAAGGGTGAGTTATGCAAGTAGGGGATGCACATAATAAGATTGTTTATATTGGTTTAGATTTTCAGTGAAGGTTAAGGTTAACTTTAACATAGAATTTGGGGATATCAGCTAAGATGAGTGTAAAATATAGGAAGAAGAGTCTATAAGAGAAGGTGAATGAGCTTTACTAGGGGAGAAATTAACCGTAAGTTACACCGTAATGAGAGAGTGGAAGGATGCAGTCTATGGGTTACGTCGAGGAGGTGGTTCAGGATTGCTACGGTATCATTGGAGCGGTTAATGGAACTTTTGATTAAGGAGGATGTGGATCAGTGGAATTACCGAGTTGTGAAGGTACCATGGGGAGTTGCAGATGATTCTGTTTTATTTGGAATTTATTTTAAACGGAGTTGACAGCTGATCCCCATATAGGGCGGATTAAGGAGAGGTGAACAAGTCTTTTGGTGGGGAAGGAGATTGGTGCGTTTTTCTGTGGGCAGTGTGAGTTTGGATGAGAGAGTTGGGGTTTCCAGGAGAGTTTGGAGTCTAGAATTAGTCTGAGGTAAGTGGTGGAGTTTTTTTGTCGGTCACAAAAGGTCATTAAATTGTGTTGTACGTCATAAAACATTTTTGCAAATTCTCACACTTTATAAGACTGATGGTGTGAAAACACCATAGGGTGTTTAGTCTTTGGGATTTGATTTTGAGGCGTTTCACACAACAAAATTTTAATCATGCAAAAGAGATTGATAAAAATCATAAGAGGAGGTCCCCCTACAACAAGGCCATTATTTAAGGAATTTAAAATACTTCCAGTTTATATATTTTAATTCTTGATTGGTTATATGTATATTGTTGGATTTATTTAGGTTGAACGATTTAATTATATATTCATTCTTTAATTATATATTTTTATTTTGTAAGCTTTTCTATCCAGACTTCTTCATTTGCTGATCACAGTACGACTTGCTCTTCACTCAGCATAAAATTCAATTTAATTCTCATAATGTATATTTCTCTTGTCTTTAATATCAACAATCTTTAATGTTTTGTCTACTTTTATTGTTGTTTACTTATTTTATCAACTGTGAAAATTTTAGACGTTAATTTATTATTGTAAGATTATACATACTAGAGTATTTAGGCAAGCACGAAGAGTCCCCTAATTAATAAGTAACTTGGTTTCAGTTGCACCCGTATGAGACAAACATGAAGAGTATCTCCGGTTCAAACCCATACAAGTGTGTTGAATGTAAAAAATCATTCACCCAGTCCTCGCACTTGATAAACCACAGGAGGACTCACACCGGTGAAAAACCTTACAAATGTGTGGAATGTGACATCGCGTTCTCACAGTCCTCGAACTTGGCGAGGCACATGAGAGTCCACACCGGAGAAAAACCGTACCCGTGTGTCGAGTGTGACAAGATATTCTCAACTTCCTCGCTTCTGACGGCGCACATCACGATCCACACCGGCGTGAAGCCGTACGAATGCGACGAGTGCGACAAAACGTTCTCGCATTCGTCAAACTTAAGAAACCACATGAGGACTCACACCGGCGTGAAGCCTCACATATGTGAGGAGTGTAATAAGATGTTCGCCCTGTCCTCAACCTTAAGGACTCACATGAGGATTCACACTGGTGTGAAGCCATACAAATGTGTCGAGTGCGATAAAATGTTCACGGTGCCGTCAAACTTGAAAAGGCACATGAGGATTCACACTGGTGTGAAGCCGTACAAATGTGTCGAGTGTGATAAGTTGTTCTCACTGTCCTCAACCTTGAAAAGACACTTGAGGATTCACGTTAATGGAAGGTCATAAAACAATTTTGCCGAATCTCATACATTAAGACTGACGGTATGAAAAACCCTAACATGTTTAGGCATTCTCAATATCCTCAAACTTGTCTTTAGTGTGATAAAACGTTCTGAAAATTCTTAGCCTTAACAATGATGATTATCAACCGCTATATTGAGTGTTTCTGGTCGTATGTCTGATAAGGAAAATGCGTTTATCTCATTTTTCAGTATATTTTATTGTTATGTATTAACATAGCAAGAAAAATATTAACAAAAAAAATTTACCTTTGTTGTTTTTCTAAATTAATTTTTGTTTGTGTTTGGAAATGTTTTAGTCTGACATATGATTCAGGAAATAAAGTTTGATCTCATAAAAACTTTTTTGTGTTTATTAAAAACACTCCTTCGTAAAGTCTCTTTGGTATCTTATTCTTCCTGAATAACATGAAATACTTACCTTTAACTGGTGTGGTAACAACACTGTTTGTTGGAAAAGTCACTTTGGTAGAAACATGAGAAGCGTGTTTTAGTTTTGTACCCCAGGAAGTCTACTTGTATACTCTGCTACCAATTTGTTGTACGCCTTCACCTCGTCTCTGATTGGTCGAGATTTCAATTACGCTTGGTTAAATGAGTTTTCAATGTGATGTATACAAGAAACCTTCTAACACATTCTCCAGTATTCGTATAGCTGTAACCTTTAACCCTCATTCCTTAACAATCCCCACTCCACCCCATCCCACAATTAGACTCAAATTTGTAGTAATCATAGATTATGAGAGATTTGGTAAGTATATTACGTATGGTTAGAGAAGGCAGACGGCAGAAATTAGAGTTGAAGGTCAAGAAAAGAAAGGAGTAAGCCGAGGATGCAGTCTGTCACTCATATATATAGAACAGGGGATGAGGAAAGTTAAAAAAGGAATCACATTGCAAGGAGAAGAGAAGAAACCCTGTAATTTGCCGACAATATCGTAGTATCAGGGGAAGTCAGGAAGAGGCTTGGATACCATGATAAATGGCATGAACGGAGGAAGGGTGCAACATGAGGATTAATAGAGGGAAAACCCAGGTAAAGGAGCGTAGTATGGGAAAACACTGGAAATAACAAGGGCTGTTAGATTGGGAAGGGACGTTTTGAAGGGCGTTAAGGAATTCTGCTACTAGAGTAGGATAGCACAGGCAAGGACGAGGAATTTACTTACGGCTAATATAAGTATGAAGATAAGGAAATCATTGCTGAAAATGGAGTGTGGCGTTATATGGGTGCGAAACATGGACGATAGGAGTTGCAGAAGGCAAAAGAGTAGAAGCCTTTGAAACGTGGAGCTATAGGAGAATGAGATGGATAGTGGATAGAATCGCTTACGAGGAAGTTCTAAACAGAATGGGGGAAGAGAGAACAATATAAAGGATGTTGACCAAGAGGCCACGTTTTAAGACACGAGGGTCTTGTATTAATGAGCATTAGAGGGAAGTGAACATTTATGAGGGAGGTGAGGATGGAATACACTAAGCAGATTAGGATAGTACTGTGGTTCTAAGTTCCACCAAGGCTGGATACGTGTAAATGAGAGGAACAGCTCGTGAAGCTATAATCTAAGGAAATTGTTAATTAATTGAGTTGGGATTTTCTGAATTATTTAATATTTGATGATAAACAGAGTTCACACTATACTGTTAATGGTGAAAAGCATTGATCTAGAACAAAGGTTATTGAATATCACTTTGTATGAGAAGCAGTAGAAATTAAATACATAAAAACAAATAAAATGTTAGGAGACGTGTTAACAATTTTTTTTTTCATTTCCAAAGCACAAACATTGCTGAAATGGTTTAAGTGTGAGTATAATATGTTAAAAAAAATGTTTTACGTGTTCTGGAATATGGTTTTGTTGGATTGACTGACATAGTGTGCAGATGTAATGGTCGTTACGTGTAGTAATGGGGGTCTGTAAAATGTGTGTTAGTTCTCTGGACTTACGATAATTAACACGTGCCTGATTATATTGCGTACTTTATTTATCGAGAACTGTAAATAAAACAATAATAATAAAAAGGGTTAAGGTATGATCGTTTGCGTCCCTTACTTGAAAGCGTCACTACCTTGGGGTTATTTATTCGAAGCCTTTAGGAGTGAAAGTTGAAGTGAATCTGGTGCAGGTTCCGCCTCATAACTTGATCTATGTGTTTGTTTCTCTAAATAAGCTTCCTTTGTCGAGCTATCTCGGTATGGGATTTTATATTTTTTATTCATTATGATAAGATCGTGGTCATCCACGGTTGTCCCATACCAGTCGCTCATCAACACTTTCTCCTCTCACTTCCAAAGAAAATGAAAATAAATTATAACTATAACCTAAGGAGTGTTAATATTTTTTTTTGTTTGAACTTGTCGCTTTCGTCTTAACTCCCGTCACTGTACGAGTGGAAGTTGGTGTGTTGTTTTCCTACGGACTGTCCAATATGACAAATACTCTTTTAAAGACTCTAAGGAGACGAGTTGCGCAAGGTTTCATTTTAATCCCAGCCATTAGCTCGTCCTCAATATTAGATTCGTGACGTCACACAGGGGCAGCAGGCCCAAATTTAAGGCGATTGGACACCAAAATTAACAAAACACTATTTTTTTGAAATTTAAAGGTAATTGCTTTTGATGATAAAATTATTCAAATAATTAAAAATACATTTATTTTAAGTTCGTATTGTTGGACGAGATTCATTATTGTGTATATTATAACATAGAAAACGGGTACACGTAAATGTCGTTTTTGACTAAAGTTTAATTAATCGGATAGTAAGTTACTTTCTCCTCTCTCAATTGTTCTATTCTATATGCATCTTACTCGGCGCACTCACATTCATTTTTTTGGCATTACTCATTGTTGTGCTGCGCTTGCTATTAGGTAGACTAAGTAGCTACTATCAAATGCCAACTATTTATTTAATTTGCACTTCTCTATTCATCTAATCGTTTTTATCATCAGTGTCTTATTTTGCGACTACAATTAATAATTATTGTCGTTAAGAAAGGTAAGTACTAACCCTATTACATAATATTTATTAAGAAGAAATTGTATATTTAAAATTGAAAATGCATTTAAATTTTTTCATTAGATGTCGAATATTCAACAATCTAAATTTATATTCAATAAAATGTATTTGTTTTTGTATTTTGTGCATTTTTATGTTTTAATGTATGTAGAAGTTTACGTATCTATGATCCATGATATTTATGTTATATGTATTCCATCTGTGGCCCCCCTCTTCTGTTCTTACCCCACACACACACTTCCCTCTAATGCTAATTTTACTAGACCCTCATGTGTTAAATGTGGCCTATTAATCTATCCCTTCTCTAAGTAAACGTCCTGCATATTGTTCACTTCCCCCCTATTCTGCTTAGAACTTCCTCGTTAGAGATTCTATCCACCTCACCTGATTTTCAGCATTCGCTTGTAGCACCACATTTCAAAAGGCTTCTATTCTTTTCCTTTCCCCAACTCCTATTGTCCACGTTTCGCACCCATATATAACGCCACGCTGATCAGCATTAGGACTGAATACCACAACAACAGGAAGAAACCTGTGTAATGATCGCTTATGTAAGAAGCGAAATTACATCAGCATTGTGTGTTGAAATCAACGTAAATAGCAAAATCAAGGTGATCGCGTTATTTTGTGTATAGTAATTTTTTTTAAATTTCGTTTGGGTATGAAGGATTGCGATTTCCAAACTGACCTCCTGGACGTTGTTAACAGGGGTATTTTTATGGCCCTAGGACAATGCCGGAATTAACGGTACTCCTAGGGGCTGTAGAGGCTAGCGACAGCAAGCCACAGCACTAGGAGCCAAGATATAAACCGAGCAACATCGTTAATCAACAGCCATCAATTATGCTACAAGACACGTACGTCGAATTGACAATGGCCTTACGAGGTCGCCATCAACAGAAGTGATATCGAAGCCAACCAACTCTTACTCTAACTAATACGACTTTCTTTGGTAGAGTTATACTAAAACCTTGATTCGGCTAGCACCTCGTGATTCATCTCTAATAGTGTATGGAGCCTAAGGTAATACATCTTCACGGTGTTCTTTCTCACTCCTCGCACTCTCCCCAGCGTCTTCTATTGAAATTTTTTTTACTTAGCACACAGAATGTCAATCGTTCCTACTTCATTTCTGACATTCATTGCTCTGATTAAATTCTAGTGCGTGTGTACTCCTTCTAGGATCCATAGTTTTAATTTATGGCTACCGTTGTGTAATATTTCAACGTTATTCCAGCCTACTTCTTTGTGACAATCATGGCTTATTGAACTGAAAGCTCCTGAAAAAATATGACTGACATTTAATTGTATCAATAAATGAAGACTGAAAATTGGGTATCCAATCTTTAATATCAACCTATGACAGTAAAATAATAAAATTAAATGAGTATTTAAGAAACTATTTTAGATAATGATGAAGGTCTTGATGTTGGTTCAGTATTCCTCACCTTCGTCAGCCTTTGCTTACTTCTGTTTCACTTGACAAAAATTCCTCTTAAAATCACATGCCACTGAAAAATAAAGTAACTTGTGAGCAAGTGTTGACAGCCTTAATTATGACAACAACAGTGGTGATTACTTAATGTAGTTTACTTTACATCCTAAGCTGCAAGAGTAAAGAATTAAAATATGGATTACCTGTGAGACTCTGGTCAAGGAATTACACAAACAACAATTATGACATCACAAGGATGTTCGTGCTTGTTGAAAATAACCTGAGTAAATAACAAACATCTGCTGATTTTCAATCTCCAGCATTGTATATATATCCTGAATAGTTGACGTAACTGAAACAATTTTGCAATCGATGTATTTTGTTTGACAATTCGTAAAGGATGAAACGAATTAAATTACGCACCACTCGTAGCGTTTTTGGTAACGTACAGGCATGAAACTTCATTTTCGCACTAATTCTGTGGTTCCAATTATTTTCTATTTTTGATTCACTTTCAGTGATTATTTTTTATAATTTCTCATTTAATTTCTATAATTTTTTATTATTCTTTATTGAATCACATTTTAAATGTAAGAGCTTTTTTAATTTTCATTATGAAAATTACAATTTCTCTGTTTCTTACTTTCTTAATGTAGTCCTCTTACTTAAACGCAATTGGCTGCATTTCAATAATGCTAAAAAAAAGAAGTATGTATACAGGGAATAAATGTTAAAACTGTCATGTAATTGTTGGTAATGATGTGATAGGTTTAAGTAGTCGTTGGTTGTTAATAATTGCAAGAGTATATTGAAAAGAAATAAGAGTAGTTTGTTGATTAAGAAGTGTTTCGTCCCTTAAAGCTAAGGATAGGATCTTAATGTCCATTATCATGTACGTTTAATGAACTAAATTACAGCCATAAATAATCTCAAGGGTAAATAAAATAGTAAAGGGAAACAAAAACCACAAAATGGATATTGAAGGAAATGTATCACACAGAATTTAAATTGTAAATAGTATGTGAATCGGGAACTAATACAAGGTTTCATGAAGAAGTAAAATAGGTGAGGGACAGTTACCAGATTACTTTAACATTTTATTTAAAGAAATCCCGGCGGTCCATAGTCACATCACCAGGGGTAGGGAAAATTTTTACATGGGCAACTAAAATTTAAAAGGTACAAAAAATTCTAAGGATGGCAAAAGTAGGAATGTATTTAAAAATAGTTTAAAGTTAGGGTTTAAAAAGACTGAATAAATGTGAATTTGCATTTAGATTAAGTTTTGTATTTTGTAGGAAAACAGAATTGAGAATATGTAAATTAGCTTTAAGCTAATTTTAATAAATAAGTGAATAATTTGATGATGGAGCAGGAACAGAGACGATCAAAACCAACCCATCCGAGTAAGATAGAGTTAAACTTGATGTCCATACAATATGGGGAAACGTAACGTTTAATATAAAAGAATAAAGACGTTTAAATGAAGAGTTTTGCACCGTTAGTGTACCTTAGTTACTAAATTTGTTTCCTTTCAGAGATGGTAAGTCTCCTTTCAGTTCCAAGCATTGAGAGTAGCCTGTGGCAACCATGAGCCTGACACCAGGTTTTCGCTTTGTGGATTATTCTCCGTAAATGTCAACTTCACAGGTGCAGCTGTTTTACCGACAGTTGTTCCGACGCTTCAAGCAACTACGGTTATCCTGTGTTCAATCACGTCTTTTGCCCATATATTTGCATCTTAACTCGGTACAACCGATGAATCGCTCCTGCAATCCCATGTCATAGTTATCTCGCCTCCTCTAGCAGCAACACTGTCAAGTGGTGATTAACATTTCGGCCACTCAGTTGAGAGTTAAGATACTAATTAGACGTTTCATGCGGGGTTAATTGGTAGAGGATGTAGATGCTGAATGAAAAGTTCTCGGGATTCCAGTCGGGTGATGCAGTTTGTAGTCCATGACGTCCCTGCCATCGTCTTTGTGAGAATAGTCAAGACTATTCCTGAATGTGACAGCACTTCACCTGAAGACAATGGCGGTGTCAGCCATGGAAATATTGGCAACTACAAACTGCATCACCCGACTGGAATCCCGAGAACTCTTCATTCACGGTTAATTGCTGCTTAGAAAACTGAAAAATCAATTTTTTCCTGTGATATTTTAGGAAATCTTTAATTGACCCACACAAGACAAGAACCTTCATTATCGTAGCTGGTAGAATCTAAAATTTGTTACTTTCCCCTAATTCTTCTATACATAATAAAATATTCATGATTTTAATCAAACACAACACATGTCCAAGGAAAGGAAACCAAGTACCGTCTCCTAGCTTTCAATGTTTTGTGCTTTCAGATGATTATGGGTGAATAGGTTTTGTATTCGGACGAAATCTTCCCGGTTAACCCACCGGGTCAGACTTTTAAAAGTACGCAAAATTTCTGTGGACATTTTCCGCCGTTGTCATCATATATATAACGGCAGAAAATGTCCGCACAAAACTCGTGCATTTTTGAAAGCCTGACCCGGTTGGTTAACTATGAAGTTTTCACCCGAATTATTCACCAAGAAAGTCTACGTTCATCAATTAGGTTTTATGGGGTAAACTACTTGAGGACTTGCACATTGGTTGCATTTGTTAATATACTCTTCAACAGTCCTGCACAGCACTGCTTTTTATTATATTTGACTTTTAAGGAGAAAACAATTCTAAAATACATTGACATAGTTTTCGTAAGCGTGAGTCCTCAAGTTTGGGTGATAAGTAATTTGACTTTTCAAAGTATTTAAACACTTAGAACACATGGTCTTCTCTAGTTTACATTCACATATGTCTTTTAATGCAATTAGAATGTCTAAATGTTTCTTTTTAGACTACATACAGGAATGTTTTTCCTACACTGTGAAGCCTCTTGTGTCTTGTTTAGTTTGATAAATAAGCTAAAGAAGTACGATAATTAATTGCAATGTCCCTCCTCTAAAAGCGTGTCCTAAACTGTGTTGATGATTTTGTGTAACCTGGAGAACATTTCATCACACATTTGATGGATTTTCGCTGGTGTGAAACCTCTTGTGTTCGTTCAGACTGTTCGAATGGGGGAATGTCCTTTTACACAAAGCACATTGGTACACTTTGTCTCCAGTATGCATTCTCATATGTTTTTTTACAGTTGAGTTACGTGAAAACATTTTATGACACTCAATACATCGGTATGGCTTTAGACCAGTGTGAGCTCTCATGTGGGTTGTCAGGTCAGATGATTTCGAGAACTGTTTATCACATTCGACACACCTGAACGGCTTTACACCTGTGTGAATTAACATGTGGGTCGTCAAGTTAGACGACTGTGAGAATGACTTATCACACTCGGCACATTTGTATGGCTTGACACCTGTGTGAATCCTCATATGGCTTGTCAAGTTTGCAGATTGTGAGAATGATTTATCGCACTCGGCACATTTGTAGGGTCTTACTCCCGTGTGAATCTTAAAATGGGTTGTTAACTCTGATGATCTAGCAAATTTCTTATCACACTCAACACATTTGTATGGCTTTATGCCTGTGTGAGTTCTCATGTGGGTTGTTAAGTTTGCACATTGTGCGAATGTTTTATTACACACTACACATTGGTATGGTTTCTCTCCAGTATGAATTCTGATGTGTTTTTTTAAGGTTGAGTAATGTGAGAACATTTTATCACACTCGGTACATTTGTATGGTTTAACACCAGTGTGAGTTCGCATGTGTGTTATTAGGTCTGAAGATTTTGAGAAATTTTTATCACACTCTAAACATTTGTATGGCTTTACACCAGTGTGAGTTCTCATGTGGGTTGTTAGATCCGAGGATTTTGAGAATTTTTTATCACACTCAACACATCTGAATGGCTTTACACCTGTGTGAATTAACATATGGGTTGATAAGTTTGATGATTGTGAGAATGAGTTATCACACTCAACACATTTGTATGGCTTGACACCTGTGTGAACCCTCATATGGCTTGTTAAGTTTGCAGATTGTGAGAATGATTTATCACACTCGGCACATTTGTAAGGCTTTATGCCAGTGTGAATATTAATGTGGGTTGATAACTCTGATGATCTTAAGAATTTTTTATCACACTCAACACATTCATATGGCATTGTACCAGTGTGAGTTCTCATGTGGGTTGTTAATGTATAGGATCTTGAGAATGCTTTATAGCACTCCATACATTTGTATGGCTTTACTATAGCGTGAGTCCTCATGTGTGTTGTGAAGTGTGAGGATTGTGAGAAGGTTTTCTCACACTGAACACATTGGTATGACTTTCCTGTAGTATGAATTCTCATGTGATTTGTTAAGTGCGATGATTGTGAAAATACCATATCACAGTCTACACACGTGTATGGTTCTCCTCCAGTGTGAATCCTCATGTGTGTTGTCAAGTGTGAGTATTGTGAGAATGCTATATCACACTCTACACATTTGAAAGGCTTTACACCAGTGTGAGTTCTCATGTGAGTTGTTAAGTCATTGGATCTTGAGAAGGTTTGATTGCAGTCCACACATTTGTATGGTTTATCGCCAGTGTGAGTCTTCATGTTGTTTATGTTTGATGACCGTGAGAATGATGTATCTGAAACCAAATAAGTAATATGTACTTGCATATTTATTACACAAATGTACACAGCTGCTTTATAAATCCAATATGTTAATATTACCACAATAAAAAAGTTTCCATTGTAACTGTCGCACTTAATGAAATGAGTAAATAACTACACTTCAACATTAAAAAGAGGACATATTTAACAAACGACTAGTTACACTGTCAATGATTCACTGGCAATCAATCTATTATCGTGTGGCACATTATTTTATTTAAAAAATATAAAGAAAGAAATCTTGTCAGATGAAGAATGCATTGTTCTAGCTGACTTTTCAAGAAATTATTCTTTTGTTGTACCGGGCAAACAATTCATCCACCTGTAAACAGACTAGGAGAAATAAGACTGATCTGTTGCAACCCCCCATACTAACCGATCTTGCGCAAGCCTTTTCATTTCTGCATAACCAGCTTATCCTCCATAATCTGCTTAGCTTATTCCATCGTTGGCATTCCTATTCAGCTCTAACTTCCCACTAACGCTAATTTTACAAGGCCATTGTGTCTTAAAACGCGTCCTATTAATCTATCCCCTTCAAAGTCCTCCACATTGTTCGCTCTTCCCCTATTCCACTTATAACTTCCTGGTTAGTGATTCTGTCCACCTCATCTCATTCGCCTATAGCATCACATTTTTTAAAAGCTTCTATTATTTTCCTTTCCGCAACTTCTACCATCCACATTTTGCACCCATATAACGCCACGCTCCACACCATTTCCTAATATTCACACTTATATTACCCATAAGTAAGTTCCTCTCCTTTTTGTGAAAGCCTTCCTTGCCTGTGCTATCCTACTCTAGTAGCGGAATTCCTGAACTTCCAAATATCCCTTCCCTATCTAACAGCCTTTGTTATTCCATCGTTTCCCATTACCTTGGTTTTCCCTCCTGTTTTTCTCTTCCCCCAGGCCAATGCCACTTATTATGGTTTCCAAGTCTTCTCCTTGAGACACTAATACAACAATCAATAAATTATATTATAAAGGAACTATCCTACAAAAAATTGCAGAACGTTTACACCTCCTGTCTCAAAAATGAAAGAACCAGGCCATTTCATCGTTTTATACCACAATCGGTAAACAGTGATAAAATATCAGTTATACACCGTCATCAGCAGACATTGAATTTCACCAAGTCGCAAGAGTTGTATAACTGACAGTTCAAAAAATGAAGACACAGTTGCATGCAATCATGAAGGCCCCGTCATGGCTTGCAAACGACATTGATGTTAAAAACAAAAAAGAAGTGCATGTTATACTTCAACAACCCCCTAGAACCAAAAAGTTTGTTCCAAAAGAATGAAAAGTTTGGGCGTGAATAAAAATATATACTGAAGAAACATACTGGCCTGGGATTCACCACAGAGGCCGGACGCACTTTTAATACCAGCAACTAATTATAGACTAAAATACAAATTACTTATTTATTTAGTGTTCATTTAATTCAGGGAAATAATTTGTCATTTTATATTATTGTTGTTTTGATTTATTTTTAATAATTTTTTTTGCATTACGTTACATTTTTTAAAGTCAACATTACATAAAAATGCAATAAGATTTATCACAAATTATTATTTAATATTATATGTTGCTATTAAAATAATTTCCTTAGTTTAACGTGTAATCGACATACCCACTTACCCTACATGTGGAAGTAAAGGGTTTCTTACTGTATTTAACAATGTCTTCAAACCTCAAATGTGAAACTTATACCGTAGTTTGCTACTACACAGACCCATTATCTGCACAACTTTCAGATTTTTATCTGCACACCCAACAGAGATATTGGAACTTAAACATGGTAAAAAAAATTGAACCCCCCACCCATCAATTTTTTTTGAAGGTTGTAATTTGTAAAGTGAACGTGGCTAACCATAGATAACTTACAAAAATTAAGTACACTATTATAAGAGAATGTAGGCTTTCCTAGTGGATTGGCCGAATAAATAATTCTCAGGATTTCAGCTGAAGACGACGTCAGTCAGCTGTCGGAACATCGTATTTACAAATGATATAACCCAGGTGAAATCCCGAGAAGTTTTACTTCAGTTCACACTATTATATGTTTACGTGCAGTTGGTCGTTTGATTACAAGAATACTGGAAAGGATCCAAGCACCTGACCAGTGTGTCTGCCCATTTATGGCGTTTAGAGTCCTGGAGGACTGCTCGCCTAAGGTTCTCATTCGTCTGTTGAAATTCGGCTGAGTTGAGTTGGCCACGGATTGTTCTCAGGCGCTTCTTCACCCAACCAGCTTGCAAATTATGTTGATCACAGGTTGCGTGCGGCTCCCACCCCAGAGTTTTTGACCTGACGGAAATGCACTCCACCCGCAACGGCGAAAGTGCCCTCAGGGCTGCTACCCTACCCAAGGGCTGGTAGCTTCAATTCCCAGGGCCTGGTCCGCCCCCTTACTCTTGGCACCGACTTGCTAGCACCGCCACCATGGGTTTTTGAGCGCATATCTCTGCCCGACAGAGTCCAACCAATTGTGAGCGAGGCTGCCACCCAGTAGAGCGACACCTGGGCAACTCTCACCCCTGTCTACCTGTATTTTTCGCCGAGGGCCGAGTCGTGTCGCGCTTTAAGCCAGCCCAGGGAGCCTCTCCCCCCCACCCCCACAAGGGCCACAGCTAAACCTCGGTGGGGGCAAGTACCCTCCTGCAGTTGGCCGGGTCCAATCTTAACAGTAGCGCTGGCACTTGTAGTCTAGGGTAGCCTTTTCCCCCTATAAAGGCAACCCTACTATTAGGTTTCACATACCTGGCGGGACCCCGACATAAAGGCACATGAGAAATGCACGCTGCTTCCCATTTACTACGTGACCAATTAGATTACACAGGTGCACCGCGGGTAGGTTCGGTCTCCGACTTGAGGAACGTACAGTTGGGCGAGATTTTACATGGCGTGATTACACGTGCAGTAGGGAAAGCAGTATTGTCGTTTGAGGAGGAACAACCCCTCTAAATGTCCTGACCAAACGCTGACATCACGCCAAGTATAGTGCGAGGCTCCCCTACAAGGGTGTTTCATAGACGAGAGCCACACGATGCAGCCGCTACCTGAGATGTCATGAGTCTTCACGTTTCTGCCATCTGGGGGCTCGCACCTCTTATTTCAGACATCACGTCAGGCCACGTGTCTACAATTTGAACATAATAACTGCCGATATCTACAAAATTATCACTTGTACACCGATTTCTCTTGGAAGAAAAGCTGTTCAGGATTTGATTCTCTTTTTAGTGCAGTATCTGGTTTCACAAAATCGTCGTTCACTTCTGAAAATACTGATAAATTAAATGAGAAAAGGACAAGTAGCTGTGTCGTCACCATTTGTTTGAAATTTATAATGCTTAGGTTTTTTTCCAGATTAATTGTATTTTCATAATTAATTATTATTTGATTAAATTAAAAATGTATCAACCAGACCTATTATCTCAGTTTTATATTACCATTATTGAATCGTGCGTACATAAGTACACAGACTTGAATCTGTTTCATAAGTAACGTATTTAGGAAAACACACCAATGTTTGTATATATATATATATATATATATATATTGGCTAGCCGATCACTGGAAATGTCTTCCTAACTTTCTGATAAAGGGGGGAGAAGGTGCCACCGAAAATTCAAGTACTCTAAACCTCACATGGTGTCTACCATCTATGAACCTCAGGTAAGTCACCTTCTTTCTATCTCTGTCCTTTCCCCATTAATTGTGTATATATACATACATATATATTATGCCACTTGGGGGTGGTTGTTCCTCCTCAAACGACAATACTTCTTTCCCTATTGCGCGTGTAATCACACCATGTAAAATCTCATCAACTGTATGTTAACATGGGGGGAAGGAGGAGGAGGATGGGGCGGAAGGGGGATGATGTGTGTACAGCCTCTCATCCTCAAGTCGGAGACCAAACCTCCCCGTGGTGCACCTGTGTTGATATATATATATACTGAAACAATACTCTGCATTTGCATAATGTAATTAGGTTTACTTTTTCATGGAAAGGAGGGACAACGAACGAACGGCTGATAGCTACACAGATGTAGCCTAGGATATTTCATTCAGGACTGTTTGGAAATTCTCCACGTACAGCAAACTCTGCTACTCGAGGATATCAGGCAATTACTTTTCGGTCAAACGGAGGGGTTTATTAATTGGAAAATTTGGAGAGCATGAATTTATATACAGCATTACGTCATTTCAGTAACGTGATCAACGCATTTGCCAAACGCCCTGGGAGGAAATTGGAAATGACGTAAATGTATCAGGTAAGTTGGAAGATATTTGGCGCTTTCTCTAAATAGAGGTAGGCAGGGGGAATTGATACTAGACGTCGCGCGAGTGCGACTACCTGCCAGAGATTTATGGCTGTGACGGCACTCAACCTGAAATCACGCCGGGATTAAATACCTGCCAACTCACGTAACGTGACAGCCGAGTGCCACTCAACCTGAAATCACGCCGGGATTAAATACCTCGTAACTCACGTAACGTGACGGCAATGTTGCCCATACCTTAACCACCGTCTTAATGCGAATGGGATATGGGGGGGCAGCGACATCATATTTTTTGCGCACACACACACACTACACTATTATATTTTAAGGACGTATGTTTTTTGGTATGCGCGACATATTCTGAACTGACAGCAGAGATGTTTCCTGGTGCCAATAATTTCACAGTTGCTTTTAAGCTACAAAGAAAGTTGTCATTACTACCGTCACGGTTCAAATGAGCTCCATGTCAACCCCTCCCCCCCTCACCAACTGCAATGTAGGCGCGGAGTTGTCCACCATCACGCACCGTCTCAACACAGGATTTGCTAATCCTCCTGAACTGTAAGAAAAATGTGACTTTCGCCAACGGATTCTTGTTTTTTAAAAAATAATAATAAAATAAGCCTACAAAAATTGAATTTTCTTAATCTGGATTGGACAACTTCATGCTTACATGGAGTACATGAAAAATAATATTATGTCAGCAAACGGAGTTTGATTTTTCCATGCCTCAACGTACCGAACACGGTGGAGTTTATTTGAAAAGAATATGTCAACACAGTGACGGGCACGTTTACAAGATCCCAATTGAAAAAAACTCCATCACTTATTATTGTGGCATTCAGTCCTAAGGCTGGTTTGATGCAACTCTCCACATACCGTATATTGAGCAAGCCTTTTCATTTCTTTATAACTAGCACACACCACATCCTCCCGAATCTGCTTAGCATATCCCATCCTCTGCCTCACTCTTCAGTTCTTACCTGCGCACACACTCTTCCCTCTAATGCTAATTTTTACACGACCCTCGCGTCTTGAAACTTGGCCTATTAATCTATCCCTTTTTCTCTTAGTCAACATCCTTTCCCCCTATTCTGTTTAGGACTTCCTTGTTTGTGATTCCATCCACCCATCTGATTTTTAGCATTCGGACTACAGTACCTCATTTTAAGGGCTTCTGTTCATTTCCTTTCCCCGACACCTGTCGCCCACGTTTCGCATCCATGTAACGCCACGCTCCACGTGAACATTTTTGGCGACAATTTCCCAATATTCACACTTATGATGCCCACAAGTAACTCCCTCTTTTTCGTGAAAGCCTTCCTTTGCCCGTGCTATCCTACTCTTTATGTCTACCATCCCTAGTTGTTACGCTTCCCAAGTAGCAGAATTCCTAATTTCCCTTCCCAATCTAACAGCCTTCGTTATTCCACTGTTTCCCCTACTACACTCCATGACCTTGGTTTTCCCTCTATTAATCGTCATTATTGTGGTTTCCAAGTCTTCTTCCCAGGTAGGAGAATTCCTTATTTCCCTTCCCAATCTAACAGCCTTCGACATTACTCTGTTTCCCCATACTACACTCCATCACCTTGGTTTTCCCCTCTATTAATCCTCTTTATTACGGTTTCCAAGTCTTCTTCTGATTCTCCTGATGCTACAATACCGTCGGCAAAGTGTAAGGTTTTTATTTCTTCTCCTTGCAGTGCGATTCCTTTTCCACATTCCCGTCGTTTAAACTTTCTTCAACGCCTGTTCTATATATATATATATATATAAGTTAAACAGCAGAGGGCGACAGACTGCTGCATCCTCGTCTTACCCCTTCCTCAGTTTCTTCTCTCTTTTCTTGGCCTTCTACTTAAATTTACTGCAGCCTGTCTTCTTACCATTGGACTTATTCTGGACTCCACAAACTCTCCTCGTAACCCCGTCTCACCCAATTTTTCATCCTAAACTACTCTATCCACTCCTCAACAGAAAACGCACAATTTCCATCTCCACCAAAGGACCTCGTTTCCTCTCTCTCCCTAATCAACTGCCAACAACTCCAGCTGAAATGACGTCAGGGAAGCCTAAATGAGTCGGTATTTAACCTCACTTTCCGACGCCCGAGATTGTTAAAAAGGTCTGGATTTTTTCTTCACACGACTTTTAATTCCTGAAACACAATACAAGACTTTACAGAGGTGTGAATGAAGGTGTTAGGTAACTCGCCTCGCCTCGCCTTGCAACGTCGAGGTCTGAATAACGTCAGTCACGAAGGTGAAGCCGATTACTGAAATAACGGACATGAACAATAATTGCAAACACATACGGCCATTGATCTGATTTATTAATCATTTACCTGGCTCAATAAAATAATTCCTTTGAGGTAAAACGCCATCGCAGTCGTCACAGCGGGGACGGCGCTGCAGTAACACTCGCTGCCAACATTGAAACACCAAACTCCCCAACCTTAAAATGAAATGACTAAAGGGGGCTTGTAAACGAGCAACATTTTACGGCAATATGTGTGGCCGGCAATCATCATGGCCAAGCAATATTGCCTAAAATACAGCAACATTTCCTGCAATATATCAGTATTGTCCAGCCTCCAACGACACAAACTTTAACTGAAAAAAAAAAACAACTACGCAAAAGAATGATGACGTATAGCTATAAACACACTACTTACTATCACACGTCATGGAAAATAATTAAATCTGTTTAGTTGAGTAATTGAGAACTTTAAGGGGAATAAAACAACAAGTAATAGAAACCCGAGGCAATTAAACACTGGAAACCAGCTTCAGAGAACAGGCGCTGGCTCTTGTTGTTATTATTATAATAATATAAAGCAATATTAACTAAACAACTGTATCTATAGCACAGTAGCGTGATACTGAGTTTGACTTTTTCAGGAACCTTTCCTCCTCGTTACGTCTATTCTATCACAAATACAAAGTGATTAGTTCCTGTTTATAGACATTATGCGTACGCGAAAACACAAAGGGGAAAAATATTCAACTTGATATAAACAATATATTGACACTATGCAACATCAACATTCCAACCGGTCGTAGTTGCCAAGAAATGGCAGAGAAGTATAAACATGCATCAGAGTTCTCTGCCCGTTCTGTAGTGAGGGCAGCACTTGGCAGTGAAGAAGTGGGCAGTTATCTGCTCAATATGTAAACGGTATGCAGTGCACAGCCAACCCAACTTCGACGAACATCACTGCCCCCGCGTGTAAACCTAGCTTTAGATGGATATATATATATATATATATATTATATAGGAATATATATATATATATATATATACACAAGTTTGACAATGATTTACATTTTTTCCATCATTTTTGTTTTGTGTATTGAAGCCATGAATATCAGAGTTATTCGTAAACAAATGCCTGTTTGCAATCCCAAATAGCATTGATGATTGAGATTCTGACTTGACTGCACAGAAAACTTGTCTTTATATATATATATATATATATATATATATATATATATATAGAGAGAGAGAGAGAGAGAGAGAGAGAGAGAGAGAGAGAGAGAGAGAGAGAGAGAGAGGGGGGGGTGGTGAGGGGGGGGGAGGGAGAGAGAGAAATATATTTAATAAGGAAAGGAAAGAGAGATAGAAAGTAGGTGACTTGCCTGAGGTTCATAGATGGCTGGCACAATGTAATGTTTGGAGTTCTTTTAAATTTTCGGAGGCACCGCCCCCTTTATCACAAAGTTAGAAAGATATATATATATATGCATATTGTAAGGATGTGGGAGGAAGTTGGGAAATTCGCTTTCAAGTCACAAACTCGGAATAGAAGAAATAATATGCTCGGAGAAATCTGTGATGATCAGCGTAGAGAGGAATAGAAGAAGAAGAAAGAAAGACTGAAAATATTAGGCATCGCCGGGACTCGAACCCAGATATATATATATATATATCCTCTTTGTGCTCAGGGTATTAAAATTTCATGCAGAACAATGTATGCATGTTGTTACAATCGCCTCGGTCAGATGTAAACAACTGTAAAGGACGAGGTTATCCTGTATTGGCCACAGGTTACGTCACTCTTCCCACAGCAATAAGAGGAAGCAACTTTATAAGGTCTTTTGTACCTGACCGCTGATATTGTCAACTTTCTTTTTACAAATGTCATTGCAGTAACTTGTCTGTTGCATTTCACTCAACCAAAAATGTAAACAGACAACATTAAGTATTTTATAATATCATTTTATTCTTGAAAACAAAAAATTTATTAACATGAAACCTGCAGTAATCTACAAGACATGATGTTTGTTTTATTTTCGAGGCTACGATCAAATATTTTTTACCCCTGATTTCGATGAAATACTTTTCACAGATCGGTGTTCTTTCTTCCCAGTGTGAATCCTCGTGCGTCTTCTTAAATGTGACGAATTTGAAAAGCTTTTACAACGCACCGGAATGGTCTTGTTAAGTGGGAGAATTTAGAAAATGTTTTATCGCACTCGGCGCATTTGTATGGCTTTTCCCCTGTGTGCGTCATGACGTGACACGTTAAGATTGAGGGGCTGTGAGAATTTTTTCGCCACACTCGAGACATTTGTACGGCCTTTCACCGGTGTGAATTCTCATGTGGTACATCAAGTTTGATGTTGTTGAGAAGCTACTATCACACTCGACACATCTGTATGGCTTTTCCCCGGTGTGAATTCTCAAGTGTATTGTTAAGAGTGGGGAATTTGAAAAGCTTTTAAAATACTCAACGCACTGGAACGGTTTTTTCTGGAGAAAGAGTTTCATATGAAGATTAATAGAGGGAAAACCAAGGTGATGGAGTGTAGTATGGGAAACGGTGGAATAACAAAGGCTGTTAGATTAGGAAGGGATATTTTGACAGAAGTTAAGGAATTCTGCTACTTGGGAAGTGTAATAAATAGAGTAGGATAGCAACAGGAAAGGAAGGAATTTACTTACGGTGAATATTAGGAAATCGTTGCTAAAGATGTTGGCATGGAGTGCGGCGTTATATATAGGTGCAAAACGTGGACGATAGGAGTTGCGGAAAGGAAAAATGTGGTGCTATATGAGAGCGAGATGTGGATTCTGCGAAAATGAAAAGGCTTGCGCAAGATAGGTTAGCACCAGACCAGTCTTAGGACTGAATATCACAGCAACAACAACTGTATATAAATTTTTGTGGGTGAAATTGCGTGGAACTAATTTATTTTCAATTGTTTGGGTAAAATGAAGGGATACCTACACAACATATTATTTTGGAGGCATATGTTTTCAATTTAATATTCATATTACATTTAAAATTCTGTTAATAAATAAGGAAAATGATTTAATAGATAGTTATACGTAGATTCAACCATTTTTATTAATAATAAATACTGAAGAACAGTAAATACTAATATTAATTACGAACTCCCATTGGCTGATGATGTCACTAATACTTGGGTCACTCAAAATTATTTTACCTCACCTCCTGTGGCGGATGCCTCGGAACACCCACTACCTATACGTGGTGTCTGCCAGCTTTATACTTCACGTATGCCAATAACATGTAGTTAAATGAAATACATTAAATTTATTTGTAGTGAATTACATATATTTTCATATATGCGTGTAGCACATGTAAGGGAGATGCTACAAATTTATAAAGAAATAAATTATGTGGTACATTTTAAACTTCAGTATTTTATTCCATACATCTAGTAATGAGTTATAAAAGATATCAAATAACTATGGTGATAGAAAACTAACTAACCAAATTGGGGACAAAAGTAAATGGTAAAATATAAATACCACAACGCTTCTGCTAGACTTGTTGCTTTTGTCAGGCAATTGGAGAAATAAAAGGTTTAAGTCAAAAGGAAAATTTTCATAATGGAAACACTGACAGGATTTTTAAGTTTGACTATTTGAGCACTTTAATACAAATCAGATGATTACATTTTTTAAAGAATCACATTTGAATGGTTCAACACCATTGTGAATTCTTGTGTGGTTTGTTAGCGAACCTGAATTTGAAAATGATTTTCCACACTCGGAGCATTTAAACGGCTTTTCACCTGTGTGAACTCTCATGTGCGATCTCAAGGTGCACGACTGTGAGAACGTCACATCACACTCGGAACATTTAAATGGTTTCTCACCAGTGTGAATCGCCATATGACTGTTTAACTGAATCTGAAATGTAAATGTTTGAAAGCACAAAGCGCACACGAAAGGCTTTTCCCCGGTGTGAATTCTCGCGTGACCTTTTAGCGAACCCGATCGAGCGAACGATTTTCCGCACTCTGCGCATTTAAACGGCTTTTCACCTGTGTGGACCCTCATGTGCAATCTCAAATTGCCCGATTGTGAGAAACTCATGTCACATTCGACACATTTATATGGTCTTTGACCGGTGTGAGTCTTCATGTGTCTCGTTAACTGACTTGATACCGAGAACATTTTGAAACATTCAACACATTTGTATGGTTTTTCACCGGTGTGAGTCCTCATGTGCATTGTCAAGTGGCTCGATACTGAAAATGTTCTGCAACACTCGGCACATTCGAAAGGTTTTTCCCCAGTGTGAATCCTAATGTGCCTTGTTAAATCAGACGCTTTTGAGAATGTTTTATCGCACTCAACACATAGGTATGGCTTTTCCATAGTGTAAGCTCTTGTAACAGCCACGGAACTGGACTTATTTACAACTTTTTGGAAATTATTTTGTTATTTGTGATACTGTTGAACTCTCACAGTGGTTTTGTATACAATTCAATGGTATTATTCTCAATGATTTACTTCAGATATATATGACAGTCGTACTGCTTAAATTGAAATGCTAACAGATGTCCAATTTCACACGGGAAACACCATTTTAGTTATTTTCTTCCCCTTCTAAAATTTATAGCGTTCCAGCGCCTCAAGTGACTGGTTTAGGGCCTCTTCAATGAATAACCTGAAACCAAATAAATTATGAAGCATTTCAATGTAGAAATTTTTGGTGTTCAATTAAGTTACCAATAGCTGATTGCAAACATCTGCCCGAGTAACCAAATATGTTTATATACAAATTCACACCCTTTATGGTGTCACAGCAATGGTAATCAAGTTACACCAGAAAGCAAGGAAAGTAAATTTACACAGTGCACAATGTCAAGGGTATTTAATATTTTAGGCTATTAAAAAAATATGAAAAAGGGTGATACAACCTTTGTATGTTTATTCTTGATGGTGCTTGATAACCCTGTTGTGTTTCTTAAATGGGCTTGTGACTCGCACATTCCAAACCATTGTGAACATTTACCTTAACACACGACTAAACTTAAAAATAAATAAAGAGCGAAGCGGACCAATGGGAACTGAACAGGAGAGGGGAGCGAGCAGCCGCGTATAAGTATGGATACCGCAGTCTAATTTTTATATGGAATGCTTTGATACACTCATCAACTTGTAGAAGACACGACGAAGAAAGTTAAAACGGAATATGGAAAAGGAATCACACTGCAACTAGAAGAAGGAATAAAAACCTTACACTTTGCTGACGATATTGTAGTATTAGGGGAGTCAGAAGAAGACATGGAAACCATAATAAATAGCACGGACATGGTCCTGAAGGAAGAAGTGAGTAAGAGGATTAATAGGAGGAAAAGCAAGGTAATGGAGTGTAGTATGCGGAACAGTGGCCATTACATTTCGAAGGAACTTGACGAATTCTGCTATTTGGGCAGCGTAATAACTAGAGTAGGATAGCACAGACAGGCAAAGAAGGAATTTTCTTTCGCGGTGAATATAAGCAAACCGTTGCTAAAAATGTTGGTATGGAAAGTGGCATTATATGGGTGCGAAATGAAAAGTTAAGGAATTCAGCTACTACTTGGGCAGCAAAACAACTAGAGTAGGATAGCAAAGGCAAGGGAAGAATTTACTTATGGGTGAATATTAAGAAATCGTTGCTGAAAATGTCCGTGTGGTGAAACGTGGACGATATAAGTTGCAGAAAGGAAAAGAACAGAAGCCTCTGAAATGTGGTGCTGTAGGAGAACGTGATGGGTAGTGGATGGAATCACTAACGAGGAAGTTCTAAAAAGGATAGGGCAAGTGAGAACAATATGTTGACAGAAAGACGGGATAGGCCATATTTTGAGACACGAGGGTGTTGGTATTAGAGGGAAGTGTGTGTGGGGGAAAGAAGAGAAGCGTGAGGCCAAGGATGGAATACTCTAAGCAGACTAGGTAGGATGTGGCAGTTAAGCAATAATGGAAAGGCTTGTGCAAGATTATTTTTCATTTCCGATTTTGAACTTCATCTGGTGTAAAGGGAAGAAAATTAGATGTACGTAAACAAAGAGGGTGGAATAACAGTTGCAAACGATAACTCAGAATGTGTACTGCAAGTGTTCGACATTGAAAAATTTAACAAAGACAATGACGTATTCCAAATTTTCTGTTTGTGATTCTAACTCCTGCTATGTTTGGTCTAATTAGACACTCATTAAAAACCCACATTAATGACGACAAAAATTATTTAAACATAATTTCTATTGACGAGCAAGATGATTCGCATCAGATCTAATAATTGTTTGACTGACGTTTTAAAACGATACGTGCAATTGTAATGTAGTGTTATGAGTATGATATGGCATTCTCACAATCGCGTACTTCAACACGAGAGTTCACACAGGTGAAAAGCCACCGATTGTTACTGTGAACACAAACAGTACTTATAACCGTTCCCTTTTCCCTAGCGCACAACCATAATTTCCTGTTACATTTACGCCAGATGAGGTTCCAAATCAGGAACGAAATGTCACACGGTAACTACCGTTAATTTAAGTTCACATCACAGATTGGATACCCAATTTTCAGCCTTCGTTTATTTAGACATAATGTGACAGCGTAAACATCGAGAAACACGTGACAGATCATGAGCCGTAAAAAGGTCTCGCAGTGTGACGGATCGAGAAAAGGGAATACAGGTAATTCCTTCAAGGAATCTATTAAATTTTGTTGAATGACTCAGGTTTATTTAGTATGATGATAACTTTTTTTTCCCCCCTGTGTTAATCAGCCACATTTATTCAGCAGGAGCCTTCGCCCAGTTTGACTTGGACGCCGGCGACACATAGACATGTGCCGCTCGCTCTGGTGCTATGAAAAATACGTACGGGAGATAATCAAAACATTCAGCTGAAAATGGCCACGGCGGAAACTGACAACTTGTAGAGGGTTTCCTTTTACTTATTTAATTATCATCTGTTTAAGTTGTTTTAATTGAGTCAACTTTACTGGTAGAACTTATGCTGGGAGAGTATCTGCATCTGCTCTACAGACCCCCTGCAAAAATATACTTCCATATTTGATGTGTGTGTATATATATATATATATGACTTTACATAGTTTTCCTCTCCCTTCCGCTCTTTCTTCCTTTTCCATAATCTGCCAGCTGGGATCTCATAGCACTTTCCCTTCATCCTCCTACTCTCATTCACCCTTCACCCTATACCCTTCTGTCTTTAGTTTTATTATTGTTAAAAAATAAATATTTAAAAAAATAGAAGAAATCTGTAACACAAATCTTTTAAGATATGAAAATTAGGCCTGTTGTAGATATTCAAGAAAACAGGCTGGCTATTAGTGTAATAAATAATTTTTTTAAAAAAAAGTTTTATCATCTATTGTTTTCAAATAATGTGCGATGTTCCAGTTTGAGGTTGTTATTAGTATGTTTAATTTGTCGGTCATTATTTGCCACTTCCTCATCTGTATTATTATCAGGTTTATTTTCTTATTGCCATTATTTGTCTTATTGAAGATTCAAGGTTTTCCCGGTGTATGTTCTGAATAAACAATTCTTGGGTTTCCACCCGGGTTAAATGGAGTTTAAGCCAGTCTCGGTAGGTAACGCCCCTCTGCCTTCTCCGGTCGATTTCAAGCAATCGCTTGTGTTGATGGCGTGATTATGGTACTCGGGACTTTGTCTGTCCTCTCGTTTGAGTTTCCTTGGTACCGGATCTCCAGGCTTTACGATGTTGAAAACTTCGGTCCCGGTTCACAGGGTTGCAATTGGCAGTTTGGATCGCTACCGCCGCCTCCATCAATACGCTGTCCCAGTAGTTACCACGTCTATGCAAGACTTTTGTGTCACGGACCGAGAACCAATCAAGATAAGGCATGCGCCGTGCCACCCACCTAGGCGTGGACTACAAAGTTGACGCACAAACCCACAGGAGGGCGCTTTCACTTGAGAACGATGGCAGAGTACGCCAGCCATCGAAACATCGTGGCTTAAACCCCCGTTCAACCCGGGTGGAAACCAAAAAATAGTTTATTCACATTATTTTTCTTATTTATATTAGAATACCCATAAAGGATTAATCAATTTTTTTTGGGGAGAGGGGGGTTAAATTTATTTAGTGGTATCTCATATAGAACTGTTTCAATTTCTTTTGAGAATTAAATATCAGTTAGTTTACCTTTATCAACATGATGTGACAGCGTAAACGTTGAATACATGATAGGATTGCCTCACAGTGTGACGAACTGCGGAAAGGTTTTACGTAGGTCGGTTTCTGTGAAACAACGTAGGAGAAGAAACCCGTCAGGTGAACTTGTCTTACAGAGACGAAAGCTCCTGAGGGGGGGGGGGGGAACAACAGATGACAGACATTTGACGGCATAACGTTATGTCAGTAAACAAAGGCTGAAAAATTTGGATACCCAATCTTCAACATCAACTGATGGGAAGATAAACAGTAGCCACGACATCAGCAGTTGTTAAAATTTATTCCCGATTTACAGTTGAAACAGTCAGAAACTGCGACTGAAAGTTTCCAGAGTTTTGTTGAAGCAGCAACAGCTGTGCTTATGTGTGAAGGTATAATTGATCCTGGTTACCTGACTGGACAAAACACCTGCTGCAATTTCTATCACAGAAGAGAAGTTCATTTTCGTAATGATGGACGCAGTGTATTTGTCTTTTAAAAAAAATAATTGTTCCGGTAATTTTATATACAGACAGCTTCTAGTGTGCGAGTGACGTAGCCACATGTGACGCGAACTCTACCAACGTTCGCACACCAAAATCCCCCAAGTACACACTCGATAAGAAATCAAATTGGGCAAACGGAAAAGTATTTTATTTAAACTAGGTTTACACGGGCAGTGATGTTCGTCGAAGTTGGGTTGGCTGTGCACTGCCTTCCGTTTACATATTGGGCAGATAACTGCCCACTTCCTCACTGACAACTCACTACAGAACGGGCAGAGAACTCTGATGCATATTTACACTTCTCTGCTATTTTTTGGCAACTAGGACCGGTTGGATTGTTAACGTTGCATAGAGTCGATATATTGTTTATATCAAGTTGAATATTTTTCCCCTTTGTGCACGACGCATAATGTCCATAAACAGGAACTAATCACTTTGTATTTGTGATAGAAAAAGCCTCGGGTTTCTATTACTTGTTGTTTTTTCTCCTTAAAGGTGTCAATTACTCAACAAAACGAAATGAATTATTATTTTCCATCACGTGTGACAGTAAGTAGTATGTTTATAGCTATACGTCATTCTTTTGCGGAATTTTTTTTCCAGTTAAAGTTTGTGCCGTTGGAGGCTGGACAATAATTATGTTTGGAAAGTTAACCTAAAAAATTATAGGCTCATACACAGGTGCAACAAAAACGAACTCTATCCTAAACGCTTTCTGAACCAAACTACTCGCCGCTTTTCACAACAAAGACATCCACTTACTCCAATCGCACAGTATACCAAAATGCACGCGTGTTGAATATGCAAAATACCAACTGTTTACCATGGCGCAATATCGATAATCAGCCCCTGACACACTGTTGTTGTTCACAGTTGATAATTGACAACCGTGACTGCCACTAACTGGCCTCCCATGATGGCAGCGACTAGGTCGGCCGAGGGGGAAGGGAACGTATGTCATGACTGACACTGTTGACACGCTCCAAGAAAAGTGAGGCAGATGTCAGTGCAGCACTGACGTATGTTGACACGCCACTGACATCATCACTGCCCCTCGTTGTTTTCTGGCAGTCATCAGTCACTGCCCTCGCCTGCGTGTAAACCCAGCCTTACATTTCTCTGCCTTCGGTGGCTGCTACATCAGCCCAGTTAAGTTGTTCTTCAAATCACTTGCCCCTGAAATACATGCGAGTCCCCGTAGGCCTTGTTAAGTCTGCAAATTGTATGTTTTATCACACTGATAAGGTTTATCACCAGCGTGAATCCTCTTACGTCTGGTTAAGTTTGAGGGTTCAAATGTGGGGACGTTGGGCTAAAAGAATACAGAGAAAGGAATATAAAATTTGATGAAATTTCTATGAACTATTTACAAAAAAGATTAGATGAATTATCAACAAAATTAAATGTTTAAGGAAGCAAGGGTTTTCCTTTGATATTTTAAAATGGTTCATTAAACTCATGTATAAATCACCTGTAAGTAAATAATGCGAGAGTGATGTTTCTACTGAAGGTAAGTAGTCTGATCGACACGTGAAAGTCAGAGAAGGAGTAAAGTAGGCCACAGTCGGCTTCCAAAAACCGAAATTGCTGAGAAGTTTTCCGTCAAAACCCGTAACTTTGAAGAAATGGACGAAAGGTTCTCACATTCTGAGGCGCTTTTGTCTGCTGATCTCATTGGATCAGTCAGCCAGCTGCATTCTGAAACCGGAGGAGGCACCATGGTTAACACATCCCCCAATTTGCATGATGCACGTTTCTAGCTTGGTCTACCTTCCACATCCCCTTCCCATGCTATTAACGGTGAGTTGCAGGATCATCCTCACATATATCCTGTTGCCTCAACAAAAAATAAGAAATCAAGATGGTCGGTTTTGAAAATTGAGCAGTTCAATCAAGGCCGCTCGGTGAAATAATAACCACGGTTCAAGGACGGTGCAGGTGGAACGGTTCACATAGGCTCCTTGTAGCCAGGTCTGTCGTCAGACCTACGTAGAGCATGGGAGACCGGTGGGACGGTGACCGCCGTACTCTGCAACTGAGGCATAAGCCTGACTTGCTTACTGAAGTGATTCACATATCCGATTAAATTTTTTTTTTCTCCATGGCTCTACAGCCCATTGCGGGCCTGGGCCTACCGAGTCGACTGCGGACTTCCATCTTGCATGACACATTCCGAGTTTGGAGTGAGACACACGTGGTCAGAGTATCGACCCTCCAACAGCCGTCTTAATCCCGGTCTTCGCGACCATGACAACACAAACACCCATGCCCAGGCCAGGATTCGAACCCGGGACCTCTGGGTTGTGAGTGAGGCAGCAACTACACCACTGGAGGTCAAGTCCGAGATGACACAGGGAGAGCAACAGGGAAAAACTGAATTCCAAGGAGAGGGGAATAAAAAGTGAGGTTGACTGAACAGACATTAGAAAAATATAAATTCTAAGAAAGATAAAAATGATTTCAACAATAAAATATCTTTTTCTCTAAACCCAGTGGCAGAAAGGAATATAAGAAAACTCTTAAAATTTTTCTCTAATATTATTAATCATAAGTGACATAAACAAATTGAGGAATGATGTAGATTAATTTGTGGAAGCTCCTAGAAAAAAAACCTCTGCTGAATGTGGGTAAAACAAAGTCTTAAATATAAAAGTGTGCAATAAAAGGGAAAAACAAGTTTTCCAAATAATTTATTAAATCCCCCCTTTTTTACAAAGACAAAGCTGAAACAAATAAAAAAACAAATAATCTATTTCTGGCTTGACCATTTATTTTTTTTAAATTAAAAAGAAACTATTTCTGAATTTTACTCATTTATTCTATTATAAATCCATCCATTTATGAATTTTGCCCACTTCTAGTAATTAAATTAAATCTAATTCTGAATTATTCCCATTTATTCTATTTAAATACATCTATTTCTGACTTTTGCCCACTTATTGTATTTAATTAAAATTCTTCCGCACTCCGGCCATTTATTGTATTTTATTTAAAACTTTTATATTTTAAAGAAATATTATGTAACTAAAATTATTACGATATTTTCATTTGTAAAGCTCCCACAAACATGGGCGAAACTTTGTGATAAGTAAATATTAACATTTGTTAGATGAAAAGTCGACCATTTGTGACTGTAGTCAAGTTTTTTCTCCTGGGAACACTACCGTCACTTGTTTTTGGGTCAAAAATTTTTTTGGCCCTGATGTCTGGTTAATGATGTTGGCTAATGAGGGACAGACTAAAAACTGTTTTTTTCAAATGTTGGGGATATTTTAGTATGCGGCTTCTAACTAATTTACCATAACAAATATATCAGACCACAAACACATGAATAAGTTGGTATACCTTATCTCTCACCAGGAACAGTTACCATTCCAGAAAGCGGCTGAAAGTATTGTATACACACGCTGAACGTACTTACCTCTCACTGATTGTCAACATTGAATAAATATCTTTATGGGGTGAGGCAACATAAATGTACGGAACAAGTGGGGAAAAACTGCTGCACAAGTAGGAATAAGGGGGGGGGGAAATATAAAGGAAATTTAATCCATTCGTTCAGACATTTTATTTTGAGACACATTAAATGGATTACAATAAATACCGTTCTACTTTACACATTAATAACTTTTCAACTCCTAGTTATAAATAAATTCAACACAACAGTGAAAAATGTCATTCTGAAACCTTTTTTTATTTTTTCAATCAAAGACTAATTGTGTGTCCTACTTTAGTAACCCTTTGGTTCCAGAACACTTTTGACAGCTGCATTACTCTTAACATTGGGTGTGATATTAAAGCATTGAAATGAGTGAATGTTAGTAAACACATAAAACACTTCTTCCTCTAGTTTAAATTGTCACGTGCCCTTTAATGGAACCTGACTACTTGTAATGTTTTGTCACACTCGGCACGAATGCCTCTTTTTTCCCTTATCTCTGTGAACCCTAATGTGTTTCGTTAAATGACTGGATTGAGTGAATGTTTTATTACACTCAGCACAGTGGTACGGCTTTTCACCTGTGTGGATCCTCTTGTGTCTCGTCAGGGAACCCGTGCTCGAGAATGTCTTGTTACACTCGACGCACTGGTACGGCATTTCGCCAGTGTGGATTCTCGTGTGACGCGTAAGGGTCCCCGAGTCTGAGAATATTTTATCACACTCGACACATTTGAATGGCCTTCCGTTGGTGTGAATCAGTACGTGTCTCTTTAAATCAGACGAATCCGAGAACGTTTTAAGACAGTCGACACAGCCGAATGGTTTCCTGCCGGTGTGGACGCTCATGTGCCTCGTAAGGAAATGTGGCTGTGAAAATGTTTCGTCACACACAACGCACCTGTAAGGCTTCTCGCCTGTGTGGATCCTGACATGTTTCGACAGGTGACCCGACCGAGAGAATGTTTTGCCACACTCGGCGCACTTGTATGGCCGTTCACCCGTGTGGGTCCTCATGTGTTTCGTTAAAGAGTCCGTGTAGGAGAAAGCCCTGTCGCACTCAACGCACTGGTATGGCATTTCCCCGGTGTGAATTCTCATGTGAAGTTTCAGAGAACCTGACTGTGAAAACGTTTTGTCGCACTCGACGCACTTGTACGGTTTCTCGCCGGTGTGAATCCTCATGTGCCTCATTAAAAAATGTGATCTTGTGAATTTTTTATTGCACTCAACACAGGTGTATGATTTTTCAGAAGAAGAAATATTTTTCAGCTTTCCTAAACTCACAGCATCAGACATTTTTGAGTTGTTTTTTCAACTTTTGGGATGACTGATATAATTATATTTGCTCACACACAGCAAATTTATAGATGGTTGTTTAAGAGTATTTTAATCAACATTTATAAAATAACACACAAATACTTTGCTTGCCTCAACTGTGCCTTTTCGAAAAGATTTAATCAAAATGTTAAAAATTATCTTTGCTGCAAAAAGATTCCTTATAATAGATGTCGTAGTTGACTGTATCCTGAAACAAGATAATTTTTTATAATATAATTAAGAATCAAACTGCAAGGAGGAGAAATAAAAACCCTACGCTTTGCCGATGATATTGTAATATTAGGGGGAGTCACAATGAGACTCGGAAACCATAAGAAATGGGATGAACGTGGTCCTGAAGTAAGAGTCTAATATGAGGATAAACAGAGAGAAAAGCAAGGTGATGGAGTGTAGTATGGGAAACAGTGGAATAACAAAGGCTGTTAGATTGGGAAGGGATATTTTGGAGGAAGTTAGAGAATTCTGTTAATTGGGCAGCGTAATAACTAGAGTAGGTCAGCACAGTCGAGGATGAAATTTACTTACGGCTAATATAAGTATGAATATTAGGAAATGTTGGTATGGAACGCGGCATTACATGGGTGCGAAATGAGGAGGAAAGGAGTAGCAGAAAGGAAAAGAATAGAAGCTTTCAAAATGTGGTGTTATAGGAGAATGAGATGAGTGGATAGGGTAACTAACCAGGAAGTTCTAAAGAGAATGGAGGAAGAGAGAGCCATTTGGAGGACTTTGACCAAGAGAAGGGATAGAATGCTAGGCCATGTTTTAAGACACTCGTGTCTTGTAAAATTAGGATTAGAGGGAAGTTGTGTGGGGTAAGAACGGTAAGGAGAATGTGGGATGTCATAGTTGAGGAAATGAAAAGGCTTTGCAAGATAGGTTAGGATGGATTGGACCAGTCTTAGTACTAAACACCACAACAACAACTATCGTATTAAGGGAAAGTGTCAAAAATAATACAATTAACTACCAATCTGAAGAATCGATTTTTTGAAAGGGCTGATATAAATGTACTAGAAATAGGATTTAGAACAGAAAAATAGAAGATAATTATTATTATTATAGGAAAGCATCGTGGAAAAAAGTAAAAATGTGTTGCATATGATTAGAAATACAAAAAACGAGAGGAATTAGGCGAAAGGAATTAATATTGAGTTAGACATGAAAAAGACAACACAGATGAATCAATTTTGCCGACAAAATTTCAGAAAACAACCTACAATTCTATATTATACGTCAAAAACCTCTACTAAAGTCGGTCAATTAAATGTATTAACCTACCTCCATTCTACATGCTAATTACATACACTATTTTAATTTTGTATTATTACTTTAATATTGTATATATTCTGGACCATTTATTGTACAAACTGAATAAATTTTTTTTATACGTTGTTTGGTGTACTCCACCTTAGCCAACATTGCAGATGGAAAAGCCCTGCAATCACCTAAGTTTACAGTGTTCGATCTCACGTATCGAACCACGGTCGCGCGATTACTTGTCTAAGTTGTCGACCTAACCTTTTTCCACGGTATTCAAACGGGACGTCCGCAACATCGTGACTTAAAAAATCCTGGTACCTGTTATCAACCGCGGAAGAAACTAATGAAAAGTTTTAATGTTGGCTACACTTCACCGCGGACCGAGACTGTCGTCTGTCTATGTAATAACCAGCAGGTAATTGTCAACATTTACACAGTCATCTGAACATTTTAACCTATTTGATTACCAGTTGTAAATTTAAGTTTAATCAGAGATGCAACAGATGTTTCTTATCTGCACAGGTCAGTTTCAAAAACAACGCCACGAATTTCAAAAACAAGTGGTTAAAACACCAGGCTAAAATGTTTCTTTCTTTTTTCACTATTTCGAAGTATAAGTATATATTTTTTTTGTTTTGGGTAACAAGCTATATGAGGGTGATCCTGAAGCAGGCAACTCCCCTTTAATAGCATAGGAAGGGACTTGAAAAGGGAGGAATGTGGAAGGTAGAGCAAGGGTTGACTAGGGCCCCCAGGCTATAGTGTAAGGATCCTACCCGGTGTTTCACCTAAAGGTGATGCGGGGAAAAACCCTAGAAAATGTGCATCAGGTAGGTCGGGGGCTAGTGGTGAGGTACTACTACTACTACTACTACTCCTGCACCCTTCTGATGACGGGGAGACCTGATTGCTGTGGGAACAACGCAACAAACCCGCCTCCAAGTGTGCCTTGATCAGTATTGAGAGGCAGTTGTCCGACTGGTCCAATGGGATCAGCGGACAACTCTTACCCTGGTTTGCCGAAGGTCTTCGACCCCCATACATAAACCTCTCAAACTGCCCGAGGTCGTGTCTCAGCCTGCAGGCGTCTTAAGTTAGTTACCTTGGCCAAATGTCTTCTTTACTTTCTGGTGCCTCCGAAACTTTAAAGAACTCCTAACCTCACAAGGTGCCTACCATCTGTGAACCTCGGGTAATTTGTAAACCCCATTTCTCATTCAGTTTTCTCATCTTCATCTTTGGCAAATATAATCTAATCATCAGCAAAATTCAGAGTATTCAAGATGCTACCATTTATGGGTTTTTCCCATGGTGTGGCATTTCTTTCTCCAATTTTGGAGTGCGTCATTCAAATATAGCTTTAAAAAATTGTTGGTGCAATACGGCGCAGCCTTGTCTCAATCCTTTATTTATATGAAATTCTGTTGACTCTTATGTTTCCAACGTAGACCCTGTTTAAATTTACTGTATAATTAAATTTTTTCCCCAAAATTAATTAAAGGTCTGAATATATTGCCAATTTCATATATAATATCCAGCCAATTCCTCATCTTAAATATTTATTTATAATGTTTTGGTTTAAGATGTGCCAGCAGTAAACAACTTGCCAAATCCAAGTTACAACATTTGCATGTTGGTTACAAAAAAATCCTACAGCTTACAGGGAATCCAATTTACCTTGCTTACTTGTTTAGTTGTAACTAAAATGTGTCGCAACATTACGCCCCATGGATTATGTTGAAAAAGCTCATTTCACCACAATCGCCCATGAAATATGTTGAAATTGTATTTTTTTTATTATTTTTGTAATTGATGATATTGTCAGATTTTTGGTTTACTAAATTTTTCTGATGCTTGGCCTTAAAATTTGCATCTAACTTTGTTTATAATTTTTGTTTACATGAGGAAGTTTACAAATCTGGATGAAATGGTGTAGTGCTCTTAAATAAATAGTTTGTTTCTTGTGTATATTGTGTTACTGTAATAAAACCATGTCATGTAAAAATTTCTTCTTAAGTTAATTTAATGTGTATTTCCTTAACATGTTGACTGCGGGTGATGACAATTTGTCATGTGTATTATTTTTAGGATTCAGATGATTAGTACATTGTATTTGTAAGGCACGTGTGTGTCTGTATAATAAATATATAAGAATTTGTCATTTGTTTGGTTTCAGATACATTCGTTTAAAAGAGGCATGAAGATAATCTCTGTTGGAAAGCCATACATATGTGTGGAATGCAATAAAACATTCTCATATTCCTCAAGCTACTGCTCACACATGAGGACACACACCGGGGAAAAACCATACAAATGTGCTGAGTGTGACAGAACATTTTCAAAAAAGGAACACTTAAAACTTCACACGAGAATTCACACCGGTGAAAAACCATATCATTGTGTTGAGTGTAATAAATCGTTCACACAAAAATCCATCCTAACGGTCCACATAAGGTTTCACGATGGCGTGAAACCGTACAAATGTGTAAAGTGTGATAAATCATATTCACGTACCCCGGACTTAAAAAACCACACAAGGACTCACACCGGGACAAAACCATACAAATGTATAGAGTGTGATGCAGAATTCTCAAAATACTCGCAGTTTGCATGTCACTTGAGAATTCATGCTAGTGAAAAACCATACCAATGTGTCGAGTGTAATAAATCATTCATACAAAGATGCCTTCTGACAAAGCACATGAGGATTCACACCGGTTTAAAACCAAACAAATGTGCACAGTGTGGACAAGAATTCTCAAGATCCTCATACTTGACAATCCACATGAGAATTCACACTCCTGAAAAACCATACCAATGCATTGAGTGTAATCTATCATTTACACAAAGATGCTTCCTAACAGTGCACATGAGAATTCACACGGGAGTTAAACCGTACAAATGTGTAGAGTGCGATAAATCATACTCACGTTCCCTAGACTTAAAAGACCACATAAGGACTCACACTGGGGTAAAACCTTACAAATGTACAGAGTGTGACACGGAATTTTCTAGATCCTCGCACTTAATATGCCACATCAGAATTCACAATGGTGAAAAACCATTCCAATGTCTCGAATGTGATAAAACGTTCACAAAAAAATGCCTCCTAACAGCCCACATGAGGATTCACACCGGTATAAGGCCTTACAAATGTGTGGAGTGTGGTAAAACATTCTCACATTCATCAGACTTCAGAAACCACCTGAGGATTCACATCGGGGTGAAACCGTACAAATGTTTTGAATGTTATACGCAATTCACAAAATCCTCGCAGTTAGCGTGCCACATGAGAATTCACACCGGTGAAAAACCTTTCAAATGTACGGACTGTGACAAAACCTTCTCGCAGAAGTACCTCCTAACAATGCACACGAGGACTCACACCGGCGAAAAACCATACAAGTGCGTAGAGTGCGACGCAGCATTCACGGTGCACAGCACCCTAAAATCTCACATGAGGATTCACACCGGGGAGAAACCATTCCAATGTAGAGCGTGCGGCAAGACGTTTGCGCATTCCAACACTCTCGCCAAACACAAGAGGATCCACACAGGCGAGAAACCGCACCAGTGCCTCGAGTGTGGCAGATCGTTTTCGGAATACGGAAACCTGAAAAAACACACAAGAATTCACACCGGCGAGAAACCGTACCGGTGTTTCGAGTGTGACCGAGCTTTCTCTCATCCCAGCAGCTTAAAACTCCACGAGAAGCTTCACTCCGGTAAGAAGCCATTCCAGTGCGCTGAGTGCGATAAAGCTTTTGTTTATTCAAGGGATCTGATAAATCACAAAAGAATTCACGCCGGGGGAAAGATATTCCAGTGCGCAGACTGTGACAAAACGTTCGCTCATTCGAACAACCTAAAATATCACCAGAGGATTCACTCTAGCCAAAACCGACATAAATTCATGAAGGAGTAATGTGCGTATAATTATTCTTCTAGTCGGAAGGAGTGGGGGTGTTTTTTTTTGTTTGTTTTTTTGCGAGGGCAGGTGAAAAACTTGTAAAGACACTATCTGAGGGTCCGCACTGGATAGTAGTGTGGGATTCTACCCACTAAAAACACCTCCCTTTCCAACGATGACTGTGTGTTCCTTCCTGTGGGATCGGCCTTGGACATTACTTCACAGGAGGCAGTCTCTGTCTGTGTGTGTGTCTCTCCATTGCGTGTTCCTCAGTGTGTGCTTGTTTGTGTTTCCCAGTGTGTGTCCGTGTTGTGTTTATATTGACTTTTGTCTATATACACTTTCTTTTACTAATTTATTTTAAGTTTATTTGTCTTTAATTATGTACTTTATTTTGTTCATTTTTAATGTATGACGTATCCTATTTCCTCAGTCGAGGATTAATGGAAACAACAATAAATCTAAATATCTCCCTCTCTCTCTCTGTCTGTCTGTGTGTGTCTCTCTCGTCTCTCCTGAAGAGAGAGAGTCCGGGCAACGCCATCCAAACAATTGTGTTCTTAAAATATTAACTTGCCTCCAGAGTAAAAAATTCTTTGAAATATTTGGGTGTAAATTTTAAGAACAATTAATAAATTGTTATTTAGTTACCGTTATAAAGTTATTCTTTTCATTAAATTGACCGTCATTTCCCTCCCGGAGTAATTAGGGCAGTGATGACGTCAGTGGCGTGTCAACACACGTCAGTGCTGCAGTGACAACTGTCCAATCCATCGCTGACACGACTGCAGGAGCAGCACTGCCTCAGTTTTCTTGGAGCGTGTGGACAGTGTGTCAGTCATGACTGGCCAGTTAGTGGCAGTTACGGTTGTCAATTATCGACTGTGAACAACAACAGTGTGTCAGGGGCTGACTATCGATATTGCGCCATGGTAAACAGTTTGTATTTTGCGTTTTCAATACGCGTGCAGTGTTTGGTTTAGTGTGCGATTGGAGTAAGTGGATCTTTGTTGTGAACAGCGGCGAGTAGTTTGGTTCAGAAAGCATTTAGGATAGAGTTCGTTTTTTGTTGCACCTGTGTATGAGCCTATAAATTTTTAGGTTAACTTTCCAAACATAATTATTGTCCAGCCTCCAACGGCACAAACTTTAACTGGGAAAAAAATTACGCAAAAGAATGATGTATAGCTATAAACGTACTACTTACTATCACACGTCATGGAAAATAATTAAATCTGTTTTGTTGAGTAATTGACACCTTCAAGGGGAATAAAACAACAAGTAATAGAAACCCGAGGCAATTAAACACTGGAAACCAGCTTCAAAGGAAAAGGCGCTGGCTCTTGTTGTTATTATTGCTTGATTTCTGTAGTAATAATATAAAGCAATATTAACTAAACAACTGTATCTATAGCACAGTAGCGTGATGCTGAGTTTGACTTTTTCAGGACCCTTTTCTCGTTACGCCTTTTCTATCACAAATACAAAGTGATTAGTTCCTGTTTATGGACATTATGCGTCGTGCACAAAGGGGAAAAATATTCAACTTGATATAAACAATATATCGACTCTATGCAACATCAACATTCCAACCTGTGTCGTAGTTGCCAAACAAATAGCAGAGAAGTGTAAACATGCATCAGAGTTCTCTGCCCGTTCTGTAGTGAGTTGTCAGTGAAGAAGTTGGCAGTTATCTGCCCAAGATGTAAACGGTAGGCAGTGCACAGGCAAACCCCCAACTTGGACGAACATCACTGCCCGTGTAAACATAGCTTTAGTCATGTGGTGCACTTTATACTGCACCCACAATTCATATATATATACATAAACCATACCAACTTTAATATACAGTTAAATTTAAACATTTCACATGAAACGTGGAGCTTATTGGAAAAAAATATATCTGTATGAGAACTTGAATATGATAGGAGGATTAGTAGTAGGAGTTTAATTTAGTAAAGTAACTTTTGTGGAAGGGAGCTAATTAAGCTGTAAATTTGAATAAATTGGACCGTTTCGGAAACCTTCAAATCTTGTGGAAAGTACAGAGTTTCCGTAGTTGTCTTTAAAGTCCTTCCGGAACACGACACGTGACCGTCGAATATCTGAAAGGGTTCAACTATTTTAATATCAACAAACTTCAATATTTTCTGTCATTTTGTTTTTAATTTTTTTTGTTGTGTGTAGTAGTAGATCGTGGTATTTTTTTTGCGGGCTTAACATTTCTTCTTATCTCATTATAATTTTGTCCGTTTATTTTCCTTCTGAAACTTCGTTTTGCGTTTGTGCCTTCGATATTGGCCTTTGATTATGTTTTTCTTCTAATTTAACTTGTAACAAATATATGTTATTATTTATTTTACATCATTCCACTCGAGTTGATTCAGGATTAGGTGTAAAGGATCAAAAAAATAAAATTGAAAAAAATATTATTCAGAAGTTGTTTGTGTAGTTAGTTCATTTTACATCAAAATATTGATACCAAATTATATACTATGTATTTGTACGAATTTTGCGGCCCTTCTTTGCGCCCTTTCTAAGATACACTCAACTCCATGCCTTGTGGTCTGATCCATGCTAACCCTGTGCCGTGCAAGGTGCTCAGCGAGTTCCATCCTTGGCCTACCCCACACACACACACTTCCCGTGCATGTTAAAATAATTGATTGAAATATTCCATCGTCTGTTACAAATGGATTTTTTTAAGTGACGGACATAAATTAATTCGTTTTCCGTACTCCATTAGGTTCAAGAATATCGGGGGAATATTTTTTTTTCAGGTTTTGGATAGGTCCAAGGAGGTGAAAATGGTGCATGTCCTCCTCCAACATTTCTGATATATTATATTTATATATATATATATATATATTAATGTTGTTGTTGTGGTGGTATTGAGTCCCATGACTGGTCTGACGCAACAGGCTTAATCTTTTTTTTTAAAAAAAATATTTATTTCTCTATATTTAGCCTATAGCAGACCTTAATTACAATATCTTACAACTATCTTCTACACTTTTTTTACAATGATTAACATTGGCAAGCCGTAGCAACCTGTCTTGCGCAAGCCTTTTCATTTCGTTATAACCGGCACAACGCGCACGTCCTGCCCCTAGAATGCCTAGCGTATTCCATCCTTTGGCTCTCCCACGTCTGTTGTTAATATTGTTCGTAAATTCCGGATTGTTTATTTGATTATTCTTGACTGAAAATTGTAACTGTATGCGGGTTTCTTCCTGAGACTCCACAATAAAAAAAAAAGATTGTGTTCCAACTTCCTATTATAAATTGTTTAAATATTATATATATAAAATATAGATATAGTATTATATAATTATAATTGAATATTTTCCTTTAAAAAAATAGAGGTCATCGTAGGGGAAAAGGAAAGGACACGGTGATGAGGGGAATATACAACACAACATCATCTACACGAGATTTGGCAATTATCCAAAAAAATATTAGTTTTAAAGAAAGGGTTAATTGAATTTATTATTTAATCACAGGCTGGACCTCTTTAATTTGCTGAAAAATTATTTTAAAAATTAGAAATTACTTTGTAATTTTTTTTGTTACTTTTCAGTAAATGACCAACACACATATATAGGTTTCACAAGTTGTAAAATTCGTTGGCTGTTGTTTGCCCAAACATCTATTATCCCCACCCCCCTGTTATTCTCTTAATGACCCACACACCCGTGTCTCAAATTGGTGAATTTGTGTGTGAACTGCGTCGATATGTGCAATGATTTTTTCGTTTGGCGAATCCATGAATAATATATATATATAGCTGATTGGCCCACAAAGGCCTCTAGTGTTGCCCTGGGGCTGCAATGTTGCATATTTTCGATACCGGACCCGAAACTCTCCGGCAAGTGGTTGCAATATTGCTCAGCAATACTGATATATTGCAGGGCAATATATTTACATTGTCGGAAATGTTGCTGGATTTTGGGGCAATATTGCTCGGGCCATGATGATTGCCGACCACACATCAGCTACTATTATTTACCTCGTCTATGCAGTGAATCGGTCGCAGTCGTCAGTTTCGTTTAGGGAGTTTCATCGCGCCACGTTGGCAGAACTTGGTTTCAATAACTAATGCAGCCGTCCCGAAAATCGTAACCGGTCTTACCGAGGCTCAACACTCCACTTAAAAACTGTGCAACGGTGTCATAACATAATACAACGTTGTTACAGGTTGTTTTTGTAATTTTCTTTATCAGCTTGATTCAAGTTTAACTGCATCCGTATTTTAATTCTCACTCTTTGCACCTTTAGGATTTTAAGTAAAGCGCAGGAAACATCACCGATGTCGTTGTTGCTGCTTCTGTAGGAATATTTTCACTGCTTAAGGCTGTCGACGCTTGCTCACAAGTTGTATTGTATTCCAGTGGCAAGTGATTTGAAGGGGATGTGAAAAACCAAGTGAGCAGAGCTTGAGGAAGGTGAGGAACACTGAACCTACATCAACAACTTCACCATTATCTAAAGAACAACATGCTTTATAAAATAAATTTTTTTTAAATGGTCAAAGTGAACATCGACTGAAGTATTTTTATTATGAAGTTGATGGGGTCAAGTTGAAATGAGGTTAATTTCACAGTCAGACACAAAATTGTTTCCTCTGGCTCCCTTTTGTCCTTCTTGTTGTTGCAATGTTTATAGTCTTTAACGTGGACGGTAGGAGTTGGGGAAAGGAAAACAATGGAATCCTTTGAAATGTGGTGCTGTAGGAGAATGAGATGGATGGGTGGATAGGGTAACTAACCAGGAAGTTCTTAACAGAATAAGGAAGAGCGAACTGTATGTTGGACTTTGAAGGGATAGATTAATAGGCAGCATTTTAAGATAAGAATGTGTTGTAAAATTAATATTAGAGGAAGGCACGCTGGGTAAGAACAGAAGAGGGAGGCAAAGGATGGAATAAACTAAGCAGAATAGGCAGGATGTGGTAGTTGTGAGGAAGTGAAAAGGCTTGCGCAAGATAGGTCGACATGGAGGTTTGAATCAGACCAGTCTTAAGCCTGAATACCACAACAACAACAACATATTATTTTTTACTCTCATCAAAATCCACTTAATTTGTGTACAACAGTTCGGAATTTCAGTGCCTTAATGTTGGCAACATTTCATTGCCTGCAGTGCCATCTTTTAATGAATGAAACTGACAAAACCGATTTTATTCTTAGATGTGGCAACACCAGTCGCACCTCTGTTTCTTGCATTGTAGCAGTGCATGTTGGGAAGCTACAACAATGTAGTCTGCTGTATTCAATCCCCGAGTTTGTGTTACGAGAATGAACTGATGTTGTCGTTGTTGTTGTGGTATTCAGTCCTAAGACTGGTCTGATCCACGCTAAACTATCTTGCACAAGCCTTTTCAGTTCCTCTTAATTAGCACAATCTACATCCACCCTAATCTGCTTAGCATATTATATCCTTGGCTTCCCCCTTCTGTTCTTACAGATGTTAATTTTACAAGACCCTCGTGCCTTAAAGTGTGGCCTATTAATCTATCCCTTCTCTTGGTCAAAGTCCTCCATATTGTTCACTTTTCCTCTATCCTCTTTGGAACTTACTTGTTTTCTCACTCTATCCACCGTTCAGATTTTCTGAACTGATATCGGTTTTGAATTTTTCAACTCAAAGTTCCCCCAAGGACAAATTTCACAAGAAGAAACTGAATTAATCAGTCATTCTGTATTTCTGGCATATGTAAATTGTTTTAAATTACATTTAGTGTTGCATTATATAACATATTCATTAGAGATCCTTAGTATTAATATCTCTTAGAATAAAATTATTTTCTTCTTTGATTTGTGAGACTTGCTAATGTTGGGGCCGCAATATTTTCTATGGTGATCACAATTTTTTTTCTTTGGTTTCAGATGCATCAGTCCAGCAACAGCTACATTAGTTACCTGATTTTGGGTTTATTGTAAATTATGCAACATTGCGTGTAAACTCTCTCAAGTGTTTTCAGTGTGATAAATTAGTCTCACTTGTCCTCACACTTAACAATTATGACTCACACCGGTGAAAAACCATACAAATGCGTCGAGTGCCATCAGTCATTCTCATATTCCTCAAAGTTATCGAACCACATGAGGACCCACACCGGTGAGAAACCATACCACTGCGTTGAGTGCGAGGCATCTTTTGCTCAGTCGTCGAACCTAACGAGGCATATGAGAGTTCACACTCAAGAGAAACTGTTTGAGTGTGCAGCATGCGGAAATAAATATGCGCGTTCTAGCAGCTTAACGAACCACATGAGAAACCACACCGGAGAGAAACCATTCCAGTGCGTCGAGTGTTCCAAAAGATTTACCAAATTAACTTACCTAACATCTCATATGAGGATCCACACTGGTGAAAAACCGTACAAATGTGTTGTGTGCCATGAATCGTTCTCACAAAACAGCAACCTGATGACGCACACAAGAATTCACACCGGCGAGAAACCATACAAATGTGTCGAGTGCGATAAAACGTTTTCTCATTCCTCAAACTTGACAAATCACATGAGAACTCACACTGGTGTCAAGCCGTACAAATGTTTTGAGTGTGACAAAACTTTCTCACATTCCTCGAACTTGGCGAGCCACATGAGGATTCACACTACTGAAAAACCTTTAGCAATATGTTGAAAGTGTTTTGTCACAGTAAATGTAAAAACATCAGTATCTCCAGTATTTAGTATTTGACATCGATTTTTGAGCTGTTAGGCCACGTAAATTCTCGGCTTGTCTGCCAATGTTTCGCTTGTGAGCACCAAGCATTATCAAGGCTAGGCCAGGACTGATTAGCCTTTCTGGCAAGGCTGCTTATATATAGGCAGCTGCCTAAAGGTCAACTTGCGTCCAGCCATTTGTTTACGTCGCGTACTTTTCCCTGTTTGTTCCGAAGAGAGGAAAACCACAGTGGGCGAAGTTCATAGCCAGCGTCTCTGTTGATGTTTTCCGGGTTCTTCTGGATTTCAATGGCTTCGCGTATCTTCCGTGCCCAGATATAGTTTTCTCTAACTAGTAACTTGGTTTCTTCCGATGCGATTTTGTGGTTAGTTTCTATAGCGTGCTCTGCAATGGCAAAGATATTGAACTGCTTCAGTCATATATAGCGGTCGTGTCCTTTAACACGGGTTCTGCCAACTTGCCACATTCACACGGTATTTGATAAATGCCTTTTGCCAGCAGTTTGTCCTGCTTGTCTTTTACTGGTGGAAGAAGGCTAGATATCGTTGTCCAACTCTTGAAATTAGGAGTAATGTCATGTTTTTTCAGGATCCCACCAATACGTTCAGTTACTCCCTTTACGTTGGCAGTCACGCCCAAAAACCGATGTCAAATACTGAAGTTACGTCAGCCACGAAAAACATCTGTTATTTTATCAGTATCTCATTTACTCAAAAATGGGGTAACATGTTACAACTTTAACAAGCCGTAGTTGTGTGTATAATAAGGAAGTTTTAGGAAAATATTTGAGAAATTTATTTCTCATTCTATTGGAAAATAATAGACTGTCTTTGAAATGGTTTTAATGTTTTGTCTAATATAAAATGTTTTTGAGCATATCCGAAATTAACAGAACTACTCTTTCATTGTATTGTGTTTCATTTTCAGTCTTTACCTAATGAATCATACTTCATTGCAAAATTTCTTTCTTTCTGCGTGTTTGATAGTAGTATAATATCATTGATGGAAGGTTTTCCCAGTATATTTGTTTGTTAAGTAGTTCTTTATTTTCCACCTGGGGCAAAGGAAGCTTCATTCATTTGACTTTTATGACAGAATGTCGTGGTTTGATCTTCCTCCGTTTGTACCTTTTTTTAGAGAAGAAAGTATGTAAAAAAATTTGTAACTAATTTTTAAATTCCAGATTTTCCTATCTTGAGCCACTTTTGGTTATGCGGAAACAATAGTGTAATAATGCTGGCGATTTAAAGGGTATGAAGCAAGCAGTTTGGACATTATTTTTTTCATAAAATATCTACAGATGAGAGCCCTAGCCATAATTAGTTTCCTGAAGGAGTGGACTCGAGGTGTGGAATACGGTGGTGAATATCATAACAAGCATTCCGTTCCGGTTGCAGTTATGAATGAAGTAAAGCCAATTTATAGAGATTTGGCCGATGAAAGGATCCTCTCCAAATCTTCACGTGGATCCACACAGATTCAAAATGAAAGTTTTAACACGTGTATATGGGAGAGATTGGCAAAAATTGTGTTTGTGGGAAGAATCGCACTTCACATCGCTGTTCATGATGCTATAATACGCTTTAATCGTGGAGCACAGGAAAGCGCGAATGTTTTCAAAGAATTGAACATAACGCGAGTTGTAAACTGCTTTAACGTGTAGCGCGATATTTATTTTATTATTTGTAATGTAAAATGACCAAAGGATTGAAGGGTGCCAACAAGTCGGGGGGGCTGTAAGCCTCCGTAGTGCCGTCACATCATGTACAAACTGACCTGCGTCATTTTCGCAAATAGCCAGTGTGGGAAGAAAGACTCACGGAAACAACATTTGAAATACCACGTGGTCGCCTTGGCCAATGGTGTTTCCCGGTTACAGATAAATTGATTGTCAAAGATCTATTTTGAGGTTTTGGACACAGAAGTGAGGATGTGTAGACAAGCATCCGGCACCGAGAATCTGGAGCAAACGGATGAGAACCGATGCTTGATCCTGGATGCATATTTAGGAGGAGGGCGACTTGTGATGACACCGCATAGAAAAGCTGTAGTGAGGTGCACTGCCAAATTTTCAAATCCATGACATTTAGGATGGTTTTACCCACAGTATTGATCCTGAGATAAAGTAGATCTGATTGCTTGGCTGAATCTTAAATTACTTTGTAAATATTTCCCTAATTAATGTTTTCCCTTTTAAATCAATTTCCTAATATTCTTAATTACCATTTTAATTTAAATTCCCCATCCGTGACACAAACGATTTTTGTGCCATAAGCTTGCAACACGTTATTAACGCAGAAAAAAGCTTTGTAACCTTTGAAGAAGTCATGCAGAAATAATCAGAGAAGGCAGAAAAATAGAAGAGATGATGATGAAAATAAATGTCATGGTGCAGGAGAATTTTGCTTTTCCCCCTGGTTTCATAAAATGTTTTAAAGATGTTAACTTCAAACTTGGTACATTTATTACTACAAACAAGATAATACTGAAACTCAAATATTGTTAAAAGTGGCTGCCAAATAAAAAAATTACAGTATATAATACTCAACAAATTTCTAATGTCCGTTTGAAGTAAAGGGCGACATGACAAGATTTTTGCCACTTGCCTCACTTTATGACTCGGTTCAGCTGCACACTTGCAGTTCCTGAAATAAAATCTTACGATTTCAATTCGGAATCGATGTAACATTAGCAATTTGTCATGTACGGTGATGAACGCAACAGGGAGACATTTACACGAGTTATGTTGCTGCATGATAACTAAACTAAAATTGAATGTTAAACAGTAAAGCCGAGATCTGCCGAGTCGATTTGTCCCTCGTCATTTACATCGTTAAATCAAGAATCAAGTTCGTAGACTTTTTCTTGATACACTAAACTCCGTAACTGTAAATGTTTGTACGCTGAATTAATAGATTCAAGAAAAGGTTAAACATTACAAACACACGTGTGGACTGGAGTCCGTCAATTACTTTAACTATACAATTACTATTTACAGCACACTGCTAATACACAGGTGTTGTTGTAGTGGTATTATTTAGTCGTAAGACTGGTCTGATCCATGCTAACCTATCTTGCGCAAGCCTTTTCATTTCATCACATCCTTCCTAATTTACTTAGCGTATTCCACCCTTTGCCGCCCTCTAGTTCTCACCCCCACACACTTCCCTCTTAACGCTAAGACTCCTCACGTCTTAAAACATGGCCTATTAATCTATCCCTTCTCTTGGTCAACATTCCTTCATATCGCTTGCCCTTCCCCCTACTCTTTTCAGAACCTCCTGGTTAGTTACCCTATCCACTGTCCAGCTCATTCTCCTGTAGCACCACACTTAAAAGGTATCTCTTCTTTTCCTTTATTTCAGCTCCTATCGTCCACATTTTGCACCCATATAATAATGTCACACTCCATATGAACACTTTCAGGAATGTTTTCCTAATAATCACACTTATATTTAGCCGTAAGTAAATTACTCTTCCTTGCTATCCTACTCCAGTAGCAGAATTCCTTAACTTCCCAATCTAACAGCCTTTGTTATTCCGCTAATTTCCCATGCTACAGTCCATCACCCTCATTGTATTCTACATATTACATTCTAAATATTTCTTTAGTATTTTTCAAGCTTAATTTACCCCAGATGTGGAACGATGCATTGTGTAAAAACTATCATATTTTTTTCCTATGCATGGGATGTTTCACTATGAATTTCCCAAAAGAGATAACCAATTAGACAGAAAAATTATTCAACAAAATACATATGAAAATAATTTATTCAGTCACAAATTGAAATCATTCTACAACTGTCGACTGTTGTCGCATGTACAACAGTGCGATTCTTACAAAACTAATTTGGCATTCAAATTTTTACAGCCATTAGGAACACTTTTAATACTGCTCAAGATTATCACATTGGATTAACATACAAAAATGGTAACCTTACAAGACTTCCGCCTCTATAACAAGTTATTAATAAGCTAAAATTCAAGAAAATAAATTTTAAATTACCGAGTAATATTTAAGATATTACAATGGAAATAAAGTAAACAAGAATATAAATGTGATTCACGGATACCTATATATTAATTTTTCATCATGTCATACAAGCTCTTTCTGGTAATCACATATGATAATATTGTGAAATTACTGTGGTTTTCTTCACCAGAAGATTGGTAGCAATGATAGCTTCCGAATCATTGCGGTATTGCTGTTTTTACCTGGTTGGATCCCGAGAAAACCTTTTGAACTACATACACCAGGAAAGCCTTGATTTGATTACCGATCAAATAATTATACTCCGACTGCACAATGAGGAAGGCTGAAATAGTTAATGTCCAATGGTACATAGGAGAGTATGTGTAGACGCCATTCGCAGTAGCAGTTCTTTACATGAAACATCCAAATCTGCGTATAGGTTTATCCGTTCGAAATTTACCTGAAAAAGTCCACAAATACGGACAGAATCTTTCAATCCTTTTAAATAATATCAACATTGTTTGCTGACAAATTGGCTATATTTTTTTATTTATAACGACTAAAATGCATTTTGCCAACCTCCTGTGGTGTAGTGGCTAGCCTCTAGTTGCTGCCTCACAACCCAGAGGTCCCGGGTTCGAATCCTGGCACGGGCTCGGATGTTTGTGTCGCCATAGTCGACAAGACCTAGATTAAGAGGGTCAATACGCTGACCACGTGCGTGTCACTCCAAATTCGGAATGTGTCATGCAAGATGACAGTTCACAGTCGACTCTGTAGGCCCAGGCCCTCAATGAGCTGCAGAGCCATGGAGGAAAAAAAATGCATTTAATGAGATCTTCACTCACAAGTGAATCGTCGTGTGTCGTTTGTAGACCAACTGATTGCAGATACATTTTATCCCATTGCGGATCCTTTACATTTATCTTTATGCCTCACTAATCTTTTCAAAGATATAAAACCTTTATCACAGTCAACACATTTATGCGGCATTCCACCGTGGGTCTTCAGGTGATTTTTGAAATTACTGTTATCCGCAAACGTTTTATCACATTCAGCACAGACGTACGGTCTCAGGCCGGTATGCATCCTCATGTGCTTCGTTAAACCACTTAATATTGCAAATGACTTGACGCACTTTTTGCATTTGAATGGCTTTTCCCCTGTGTGAGTCCTCAGGTGGCTCACTAAATAACTGGAACTTGCGAAACCTTTGTTACACTCGACACAGTGGTAACGTCTTTCACCTGTGTGATGCCTCATGTGACCTTTCAGGTGACTTATGCGTCCATAATCTTTATTACACTCGAGACACCAAAAATATTTTTCGCCAGTGTGGAGTTGCATGTGCTTGGCGAGGCTACTTGAATCGGAAAAAGTTTTGTCGCATTCTATGCATTTTTGTTTCCTCACGCCGGTGTGTATCTTCGTGTGCTTCGCAAAGCCACCCAGGTCAAAAAATATTTTCCCACACACAAAACATTCATATGGCATGTTGCCGGTGTGAACCCTCATGTGCCTTAACAAACCGTTTGAGTCGTAAAATCCCTTATCGCACTCCACACAAAAATAGTTCTTGTCTTCGCCGTGTATCGTCAGGTGCCTGCTCAAATATTTCGCTTGTGACAAGATTTTAAAACATTTAATGCACTGGTTTATTTTCTCTGCGGTGTAAACTTTCATGGGGATTGTGATACTACTCGTAGCAGATAACCGTACGGTACTCTCGACCCACTTGAAAGATTCCTCGGCGGAGTGAGAATTCACGTGGTTTCTGAACTCAGTGGCGTTTGTAAACGTTTCGCAGCACTTGACACACCTTCGAATCATCTTGCGCGAGTGGATTTTCATGTGGTTTAATAAACTACAGGACTTGGAAAACTTTTCATCACAAGTGATGCATTTGTATGTTTTCTTGTCAGCAGGAGAACTTGAACGTCTCATAAAATTACCGGAACCTGTTAAAGTTTTATCACAAGTGTCGCACTTTCCAGCGGTTTTACAAAAGTGAGTTTTGAGGTGCTTCCTCAAAATATCAGACTTGAAAAAGATTTTATCGCAAATATTACACTGGTGCGACTTCCCCTCCGTGTGACACTTCATGTGACTGTTAAATTTCCTGGAATCTGAAAATGTTGCATTACACTCTACACATATTTGGGTCATTTTGTTCAAGTGGATTTTCAAATGGTTCCTCAATTTAAGAGCCTTAAAAAATGTTTTACCACAGGTGACACATTTATACAATTTACCATCCATGTGGCGTCTCATGTGTTTCCGCAAACTGAATGCGTAATAGAACGCTTTATCACACTCGACACAACAATACTTGTGTATCTCATGGTGTCTCTCCATGTGTCTGATCAGAGAATTAGCTTGTGGGAAAATTTTTAAACATTTAACGCACTGATTGACTTTCTCTTCGGTGTAAACTTTCATGGGGACCGTGAGAGTACTCGTAGGGGACAACCTTACGGTACACTCGACCCACTTGAACGATTGTTCGGCGGAGTGGGAATTCACGTGATTTCTGAATTCCGTAGTATCTGTAAATGTTTTACAACACCTGACACACTTCCGAATCCTTTTGCGCGAGTGGATTTTCATATGGCACATCAAACTGCTGATCTTAAAAAATTCTTTGTCGCAAGTGACACACTTGTACGATTCTCCATCAGTGTTAGAATTTTTTTTTTTTTTAATTTTGCCAGCGCCTGAAAACGGTTCGTTACACTTGCGACGTTTCCGAACCCTCCTCATGTGGTTTCTCAAACTAGCTGCCCTGACAAATGTTTTATCACAGGTAACACATTGGTAAAATTTTTCATCCACATGATGTCTCATGTGTTTCTTCAAACTGGCCGAGTAATAGAACGCTTTATCGCACTGGACACAACAATACTTCTTTATTCGGTCGTGTGTCATCATATGTCTAATCAGAGATTGAGGTAGCGAGAATACTTTCAAACATGTAACGCATTGGTGCACTTTCTCTCCGGTGTTAACTTTCATGGGAACTGTAAGACTGCTCCCACCGGGCAACTGCACGGTACACTCGACCCATTTGAACGATTCAACAGCAGCGTGAGAATTCAAGTGATTTCTGAATTCGGTACCGTCCCTGAACGTTTTACCACACTTGACGCACTTTCGAATATTTTGGCGCGAGTGGATCTTCATGTGATTTATTAAATTGCAACGCCTTATGAAAGTTTTATCACAAGTAATACATTTTTGTGCCTTTTTACCGGCACATAAAGTTCCACGCCTCTTACCGGAATGAGAAACGGTTCTGCCAGGCTTTCGAACATTTTCTGCCGCACAACTTTCAAATTGGACAGAATCTGTGAAACTTTCAACACATTTTTGAGTCTGTCCATACAAGTGAGTCCTCATGTGGCTTTTCAAACCAACAGACTTTGAAAACGTCTTATCACAAATATCGCACCTTAGAGCCGAGTGACTTCTAAGGTGCATTTTTAAAGCGATCGAAGTTTGGAAGCTCTTGTAACATTTACCGCACTTGTACGGCTTATCAACATGCTTCGACATGTGTTGCCTGTAACTGCTAAAGTCGGGAAATAACTTGAAGCATTTCACGCAGCCGTATGGCCTGTCGGCAGAGTGAACCTTCAAGTGTCTCTTCAAGCTGCTATATTCTGGGAACGTCATCTCGCATTCGCTACATTTGACACACTTCTCTTCGTCGTGCAGGTCCATCTTCTTTAAACGAGTGCAGCCAAATCACGTTAATGCTCCTCCTTACTAAGCTACGTTTTTAACTCGTCACATCAGCACCAATTAAGAATATTTGTAACAGCTTTCACGCTCAAGCTAACTCGAAAAAAATTTGCCACAACAATTGGTGCGGTGAGAGGGGAAAAGGATTTTTCAAAATTTTGAGAAAGGACAAGCTAATGATCAGTCTTCAGTTCAGAGTGTCAAATATATAATATGTATATGTAAAACACAGCACAAAAGTTTTGGACGGAACTTCAATATTATTGTCAATGAAATAGCTCAAACGAGTCTTCCACTTGCTAAAAACATTACATCGAGATGCGTGACACAGAAATAAGATAACACGTTTGAAGGCAACTTGTTCATTTTCCTTCAAATATCATGTGTGTCATTTTTGATTATTTATATAGTGCATAATTTTTCTTCCCAGAGCGTAGCTTCAATAAATTTGAAGGCGTCTTCACTTCGTTGAAAATTTGTCACTTCGGCGTGCATTCAAATGACATCAATACAAAGGTTTTGGGTTATATAAAGGCCGATACTTTCAGAACTTCACAAAAACCTGGAACAAAAATTAAATAAATATAAAAACATTTCAATGTTATTCGATTTCATTATCAGCAGAATAGAACTACTTACAACAATCACGAAATGACCCCCAAAAAAAGGTGGTTGTGCTCTTTAAATTGATATATATAATATTTTTAATACCTTAATGCAATATTAACTGACTATTTCAAAAAAAAAAAGTGTCACACCTGCTCGTGTGCACATAATTGTAAAAGATGTAACACAAGAGGGGAACATGGAATGTGTGACTATTGCCAACTTATCATTATCACACACTGGCTGCTACCAACATGTAAATATTTTTTGTATTTACCGTTGGTCCACGATTAGGCGTAAGCCCTGGTGGACAGATACAAAATGAAATTACTTATACATAATACTCCAAATTTTTTTAAAAAAATAAATAAAATTATCCATTAAAATGTCTGCACACCTGAAAGGAAGAAAAGAGACACTACAAGAATTATACTAACTCAATGCTTCAAGTTGCGGCATTTGTAGATTCGGGGAAAAAAAGCCTTTGATAATGCGAACAATGGGACAAACTTATTAGGGATTTTGAAGGCAACTGGAATAAAATATCAAGAAAGGAGGCTCTTACGCATAACCTCTGCAGAAGACAGGCAGGAGTGATCAGAATAGAAGATCAAGGAAAGACAGCCATAAACAAGAATGATGCAGTCCACGCTGTTTAACTTACATATAGAACAGGCGATCAAGAAAGTTGAATATGGAAAAGGAATCATACTGCGAGGAGAAGAAATTAAAACTATACGCTTTGCCGACAATATTGTAGTATTAGGGGAGCCAGGAGAAGACTTGGAAACCGTAATAAGTGGCATGGACGTGGTCCTGGAGAAAAAGAGTTCAACACGAGGATGAGTGGAGGGAAAAACATAGGTTATGGAGTGTAGTATGCGAAACAGTGGAAAAGCAAAGGCTGTTAGATTGGGAAGGGATATTTTGATGAAAGTTAAGGAATTCTGCAAACTTGGAGCATGGCATTATATGGGTGGAAAAAAGAAAAGAATAGTAGCCTTTGAAACAGGGTGTAATAGGCGAATACTGAAAATTTGATTGATTTTGACCATCAACTGCGAGGGCATTGCAAAGGAAAAAAAATTGTACACCAGAGTTGAGTCTATTTTGTGAAACGCAGGATGCATGAGAGGAGAAAGCAGCAAGCATGTGAGTGAGCCAAGGTCCTGAAGTAACAACCAACCCAACCTCGTGCCGTAACAATCGCCAGGAACCACTCGAGATTCTCACTTACCAGTCAAATAAGGAGAGACACACATGGTATTTTTTTTAAAAAATGCCTTACATTTCCTTACGGTACACAAAAAGATGGCCTAATAAGTCGGCATATAAATTTATAACCGTTTCGTTTTTTCCTTGTTATGTAAACCGACGTTTCGGTACCTAACTTATACCCTCTTCGAGGTTAACAATTGTGTGAAAAACAAATGTCCTGTCTCAGATTTAGATTTATTGTTGTTTCCATTAATCCTGGATTGAGGAAATAGGATAGGTCATACATTAAAAATTTAAAAAATAAAGTACATTATTAAAGACAAATAATCTTAAAATAAATTAATAAAAGAAAATGTATGTAGACAAAAGTCAATATTAACACAACACAGGGACACACACAATGTCTCACACACAGACACACTGGGAAACACAAACAAGCACACGCTGAGGAACACGCAATGGAGTTTTTAACTACTTGGACCAGGAAACTGTCCTTGCTCCAGGCAATACATGAAAAGGAAATAACCAGGGGGTTAAGTAACATGGATTGTTTGTTCCGAGGCAGACAGAACAGCGGACAACTGCTGGAAGATGGAATGTTTGATTTCACCTTGAAGAGGGTACGAAGAGGTATCCGAAACGTCGGTTTACGTAATAAATAATAATAATAATAAAACAACTAGTTTTTTAAAGGCTGTCTCGTTATATCCTTTGTATCTTGTTGTTAAATATATTTGATTCGTCCTTCGGTTGACGTGTTATATCACTCAAACATTTAGAGGTTACTTTGCAATCAACTGAACGTATTTCACAACAAAATGGGGGAAATATTCAAGTTTAAAAAAGTAGTCACACGTCACAGCAGCGCCGATAACTGTTAAAAGACATAAACACATCGTCCACGCGAGAGTTTAAATTATTTATCAATATTATATTTATATGGATTTTAAATGGCTGTCCAAGAAGAAGAAGAGGAAGAAGAATAGAATTTTTTTTAAAAAAAAATAACTTACGCCCAGTGAGTTGCGCGTTACGTTTGTACTGCTGCGAACATCTCACTTCAGATGTCCGTTCCATCAGACAGCAGAGTAACACCGTTGCCAACATTACAGAGTGAAAGTAACTAAAGCTAGTTTTACACGCAGGGGCAGTGATGACTGCCAGAAAACGAGGGGCAGTGAAGTCAGTTGCGTGTCAATATACGTCAGTGCTGCACTGACAACTGCTGACACGAGAGCACTGCCTCAAGCTAGGTTTACACGGGCAGTGATGTTCGTCGAAGTTGGGTTGGCAGTGCACTGCCTACCGTTTACATATTGGGCAGATAACTGCCCACTTCTTCACTGACAATTCTGTGCTAGTGCTGCCCTCACTACAGAACGGGCAGAGAACTCTGATGCATGTTTATACTTCTCTGCCATTTCTTGGCAACTACGTCAGGTTGTAATGTTGATGTTGCATAGTGTCAATATATTGTTTATATCAAGTTGAATATTTTTCCCCTTTGTGTTTTCGCGTACGCATAATGTCCATAAACAGGAACTAATCACTTTGTATTTCTGATAGAATAGACGTAACGAGGAAGAGTTCCTGAAAAAGTCAAATTCAGTATCACGCTCTGTACTATAGATACATAAAAATGAAAACAGTTGTTTATTAATATTGCTTTATATTATTACTACAGAAATCAAGCAATAATAAAAACAGCAAATGGACTTTGAAGCTGGTTTTCAGTGTTTAATTTCCTCGGTTTCTATTACTTGTTGTTTTATTCCCCTTAAAGTTGTCAATTACTGAACAAAACGAAATGAATTATTTTCCATCACGTGTGATAGTAAGTAGTATGTTTGTCGCTATACATCATTCTTTTGCGTATTTTTTTCCAGTTAAAGTTTGTGCCGTTGGAGGATGGAGAATAATTATTTTTGGAAAGTTAACCTAAAAATTTATAGGCTCATAGGTGCAACAAACGAATTCTATCCTTTCTGAACCAAAATTCTGGTCGCTGTCACAACAAATATTCACTTACTCCAATCGCACACTAAACCAAACTACACGCGTATTGAAAATGCAAAATACAAACTGTTTACCATTGTGAAATCGATAGTCAACCTTGCCTCACCGTTCACAATCGATAATTGACCACCGTAACTGCCACTAACTGGCCTCCCATGAGGGCAGCGTATAGGTCGGTGGAGGGGGAACGTCAGTCATGACTGACATGCTGTTGACACGCTCCAAGCAAAGTGAGGCAGTGCTCTCGTGTCAGCGATGGATTGGCAGTTGCCAGTGCTGCACTGACGTATGTTGACACGCAACTGACATCACTGCCCCTCGTTTTCTGGCAGTCATCACTGCCCGTGTAAACCTAGCCTCACTTTTCTTGAAGCGTGTGGACATTGTGTCAGTCATGACTGGCCAGTTAGTGGCAGTTACGGTTGTCAATTATCGATTGTGAACAACAACAACAGTGTGTCACAGGGGCTGACTATCGATATTGCGCCATGGTAAACAGATTGTATTTTGCATTTTCAATACGCGTGCAGTGTTTGGTTTAGTGTGCGATTGCAGTAAGTGGATGTCTTTGTTGTGAACAGCGGCGAGTAGTTTGGTTCAGAAAGCATTTAGGATAGAGTTCGTTGTTTCTTGCACCTGTGTATGAGCCTATAAATTTTTAGGTTAACTTTCCAAAATTAATTATTGTCCAGCCTCGAACGGCACAAACTTTAACTAGAAAAACAATTGCGCTAAAGAATGATGGAAAATAATTCATTTCGTTTTGTTGAGTAATTGACAACTTTAAGGGGAATAAAACAACAAGTAATAGAAACCCGAGGCAATTAAACACTGGAAACCAGCTTCAGAGGAACAGGCGCTGGCTCTTGTTGTTATTATTATAATAATATAAAGCAATATTAACTAAACAACTGTATCTATAGCACAGTAGCGCGACCTTCCACCTCCTCATTAGTTACGCCTTTTCTATCACAAAGTGATTAGTTCCTGTTTATAGACATTATGCGTGCGCGAAAACACAAAGGGGAAAAATATTCAACTTGATATAAACAATATATCGACTCTATGCAACATCAACATTATTCCAACCTGTCGTAGTTCCAAAAAAATAGCAGAGAAGTGTAAACATGCATCAGAGTTCTCTGCCCGTTCTGTAGTGAGTTTTCAGTGAAGAAGTTGGCAGTTATCTGCCCAATATGTGAACGGTAGACAGTGCACAGCCAACCCAACTTCGACGAACATCACTGCCCGTGTAAACCTAGCTTTAGGCCTCAGTATCATAACGACATCAATATTCTTTTTTTTGTAAAATTGAACTCAACTTTTCACCTTGTGTCAAGTATTTATCACAATACTCTATTCTGGTCATATGTGCTGATGCCGGGCAATTTCACGTCCACGGCCCACAAAGAGAGGGGAAATTTTTTAATGTGGTGCTGTAGGAGAATAATAGGGTGACCAACCAGGAAGTTATAAAACAGAATAGGGGAAAAGCGAACAATATGGAGGACCTTGAAGGGTTAGATTAAAAAGGACACGTTTTTTGGGACACGAAGGTCTCGTAAAATTAACATCAGAGGGAAGTGAACGGAAGACAGGGAGGCCAAGGATTAGTATATTAGAGACTATGTTGGTTGTGCCAGTTACGAGGAAACGAATAGGCTTGCGCGAGATACGTCAGCGTCGATCAGACAACAACTTCTTTACAACAGCCATTAATGTCTGTAAGTTGTTTTACAAGTTTTAAAATAATGCCTGAAAAACCGGACAAAAAACATTTAAGAGTCCAGCCTGAAGAGGCTGCATTATCGTCGGCGAAGAGCAAGGGTTTTTATTTAAAAACAACATTTTGAGGATGGCAGAAAGCTTGCGAAATAATGTAATTAGTTAACCTGACAATAGAGTTCTTAAGTCTCCGTCGTACAGAAACCCTGTGACGTGACTCACCTCTTCAATATGGCGACAGATTTCCGTCTCGGAAGAATCGTTTGATGTCCTTGATGATGATGATGACGTTGAGCAGGTTTTGAAGAGACTGACGGACCTCAGCAACGCTCCACATCCCCTCCCCTTCCCCCTCCAACCATCCCTCTCCAACACCAATTGTAAAGGTATATAAAGATCGTTGTCGATTCCAGAGATGACATGACAAGAGTTCCTGCGAGGCTCCGCCCATCAGCGCCGCGTCGGAAAATCCCGCAACTAACGGTAAACGTTGATAGTAAAAAACATATTATTTCTCAAGCTTTCCGCACATCCTCCAAAAAAAAAGTTGTTCAAATGAAACCGTATATTCCGGTGTTAGGGGGAAGTCAGGAGAAGAAGAAGAAGACTTGGAAACCATAATAAAATGGCAGGAACGTGGTCCTGGAGAGAGGAAAGAGTACAACATGAGGAGTAATAGAGAGAGAAAAAAACCAACGTGATGGAGTGTAACTATGGGGAAAACCAAAGAGATATATAAACATGATAGAGAGGCTGTTACAGCAGCAACTAACAACAGGGACAATCACAATGTCTACGGTCAAGAACTTTGACCACCGTATGTACTGTGTTAAATGACTGAGGTTGAATAATCGTGTATTTTTGTGATTAAAATATATATTGTTTTTCATCCGAAATCATGCCAAATGTGTGTTCAGCGTACAGTTGTACTAATCGCGGTTCAAAAACAACTGGAATATCGTATTTTAAGTAAATATCATCATATTTTCACTTTTGACAGCACGTGTTTGTAACTTCGATATTTACCAAATTTCTGATCTTCGTGGTGCTGTGGAGTGAATATGCAAGGCAGCTCTTGTTGTTCTTATCTCTCTACTGTAATTAATGAATGTGTTTTAACCTTGATCCCTATCAACTATATTTAATGTCAGTCTAGATGCATTTAGATGTTACTTGTACAACGTACAATTAAAATTTTATATATATTGGGAGTAATCTTTATTATCTTCATATCTCATCTAATAATTCGGCATTAATATCAGAAATGACTGATTTAAAACAAAAATTATAAATTAACTATTATAAAGTTTCCTGTCAATGTTTACATGTTGTATTTAGCATTGAGATGATGTTAATGAGGAGCCCCTTTATCCGTGTTAACTTTCCTTGTGTGACAACAGAAATAATTTACAATTTTTAAGTGATGTGTTATATATATTATATGTAATGAAACACTTTCTAGCTGGTTTCCGCTCATTTGTAACTTTAATACATATGTATATATAGTTTTTAAATATTGATTTACGAGATACGCTTCCTGCACGTATTCCTAAGTCCAGGACAGGACACGCCCACCTTACCATTCAAAAAATGGCGCCTGAGCCTTCAATTTGCTTCAAATATGGCGGCGCCTTGTCCAGTCTATGTTGTTTATATATGTCTTTGGGGGAAAACAACAAAGGCTGTTAGATTAGGGAAGGGATATTTTGAAGGAATTCTGCTAATAACTAGAGTAGGATAGCACAGGAAGGCGTGGAACAGGGATATAAGTGTGAATATTAGGAAATAGTTGCTAAACAATTTTGGTATGTCGCGTGTCGTTGTTATATTAATTAATATGTTATATGTTACTGCGAAATCTTGTTGTTGTGGTATTTATTCCATGTTAACCTGTCTTGTGCCAACCTTTCCCTGCCACATCCTCCCTAATCTCCTCGGCCTCTCGTCTTCCGTTCGCTTCCTTCTGCTGGAATTTAACTTCGGTTGCGATCGTGATCCGTCTTCCACCCGTGATCGCTACGCCGCGACATTGATAATCGATTTTTAGACTTGGCGTCTATCTGGGAATTTCGCGTTCGTACGTTGGCGACGCTACATTGGAGAACCGATTCTACAAGGTATTGACTGTTGAATTAACAACCAATAACTACGGTAAATGACGTCACTCAGGTCAATAGCCGCCACTGAAAAACATTTATCTCAATGAATTTATTAAATTTTGTTGAAAGATAGATTTTTATTTAGTATTATGATCAATGCTTAATCAGTCACATAAACTGACCCAAATCTGTGAAGTAATTTTGACTTCAAATTTGTTTAGCAGGAGCTTTCGGCATTGCCATTGTCATCTGTAAAATCGAAAGCAGTTATTTAAACTTTACAAATTAAAAAATAAATATATCTATATAATGGAATTTGTTTAAAATTATGACAATATAATACAAATTTGGTTTTTGCAGTGATTTGATGTTAAAAATATTGTACACATACCCCATGTGATTTAGTGTGTAGGACAACACAGTCTGGAATCATGTGCAATCCATGAAGAAAGGTAGAAATTATATGCATATATATGTACAGTCTGGAATCATGTACAATCCATGAAGAAAGGTAAAAATTATATACATATATTTATATATAGTCAGTCTGGAATCACGTACAATCCATGAAGAAAGGTAGACATTTTAAATATATATAGTACAGTCTGGAATCACGTACAATCCATGAAGAAAGGTAGAAATTTTATATATATAGTACAGTCCGGAGTCATGTAGAATCCATGAAAAACTATATGTATTATATGTTTGTACGTGACTCCAGACTGTGCTGCGCTACACAGAGCATCATCAAACTTCAGTGTTCAGGAAGTTCAATAATTACATTGCTCGTTTACGTCAACCATATCTACAGTTGCAGATTTAAATTTAGCGATGTTGCGTAGAAGTGCTGTAGATGTCTACTCACAAATAACAATATTTTTTTAAAAAAATATTAAAGTAATAAATGTTCCCCCCACCCCTGCCCACCATCATTCCATCAATTACAGGGGCTGTACCTTCAAACCACATATTTAATTTAATACAGCAGTTTTTTGGTCTGGAACGTGGTAAGAAATTTGATTATTTGCCCTTAAGTTTTAAAGACTATTCTAGTGTGCATGCTGATGTTTTTTTTTTAAAAAAAACTGAGAATGTCCCATTTTTCAAGGGAATGTTATTTTTATAATAAACTGCCAGCATATATAAAAGAACTTTAAGACAAGCAGTTTGAAAGAGTATTTATTTAATAAAGTGGTATACAAGTTAAAGGAATGGTGGTGATAAAATTATAAAACTGTAAACTGATTAATTAAAATTCTTTCTCTTTTTGTGAATTTATGTAAACTTAATGATTTCCCACATTGCATTTATGTATGGTAAATGCATGGAATTAAAGGTATTCTTATTACGTACGTATAAATTCCTCTCAGGGTTTCCAACCGGGCCAAAGATTTAGACGGCGACATTTCGATGGCCTTGCTCTGCCATCATCTTCAGACTGAAACCCGAGAGGAATTTATACGTGCCATTCATCGGGAAAGACCTTGTACTTTAATATTCTTATTATGTTTCAGTGGAAAGTGATTCGGAAAAAAGGACTTAAAAAATGACTACGAGTGAAGTGAAATATAAATCACAAAATGCCGAGACAAATAGAAAGGTGAGACACACCAAAGTTGATTATTATTTTAAGATTCTGATGTTGTAAAATAAAATTAAAAACCTCAAAAGCGCTTTCCGGAAAAATTTTTAATATAAATTTGTTGTTGTTCTTGTGGTATTCAGTTCCAAGACCCGTCTGATGCGACCCTCTATGCTAACCTGTCTTGTTCAAACCTTTTCATTTCCCCATGACTACCACATCCTCCCTAATCTGCTTATCAAATTCCATCCTCAGCCTCCCTCTCCTGTTCGCTTCCCTCTGATGATAATTTTACAAGACCATCATGACACAAAACGTGGCCTACTAATCCTTCCCTTCAAAGTCCTCCATATTGTTCTCTCTTCCCCTATTCTGTTTAGAACTTGCTGGTTAGTTACCCTATCCACTACCCATCTCATTCTCCTAAAGCACCGCATTTCAAAGGCTTCTATTCTTTTCCTTTCCACAACTCCACATTTAGAAGCATGAAAATAATCATTTAGAGGGAAGTGTGTGGGGTAAAAACAGAAGAGGGAGGCCAAAGATGGAATATGCAAAGTAGATTATGGAGGATGATGTGGGTTGTGCTAGTTATGAGGAAAATGAAAAGGCTAGTGTAAGTTAGATTAGATCAGTGGATCAGACCAGTCTTAGGACTGAATACCACAACAACATATATTGGACATTTAGTATTAATTTTTTTGTTATTTGCAAACATTTGCAGCTTACACTTGTGACTGTTGCTTATATCCCAACTTGAATTTAGCTTTTACAATTATACACAAATTCACATATTCTGCTTATAATTTTTGTCTCTATCTTAAATACGTTCAATTTGATTGTCTATTTCTTGCTAACCACCTTTTATATAATTCATGCAAAACAATTAATGAAATAATAAAATATTTATTAGCTTTTAGAACAAATGGTCAGCACATTGGAATTGTAAGCGCTCATTAACATTTATTTGGTTTCAGATACCTCCGTTAGAAACAGACATGAAGGTCGTCCCTGGTGCAAAATCACACAAATGTGTTGAGTGTAATGCAGCATTTTCCAAACCCTCACAATTAACATATCACACGAGAATTCACACCGGTGAAAAACCATACAAATGTGTTGAATGTGATGCAGCATTCAGAAAATCCTCACACTTGACATGCCACATGAGAATTCACACTGGTGAAAAACCGTACAAATGTGCGGACTGTAATAAATCATTCACACAGAACTACCTCCTCACAATCCACATGAAGATTCACACTGGTGTAAAACCTTACAAATGTGCGGTGTGCGATAAATCCTTCTCGCAGTACTGTAACCTAAAATCCCACTCGCGGGTTCACACTGGTGAGAAACCATACCAGTGCGTTGAGTGTGATAGATCATTCTCAGAGTGCAGCAATCTAAAATCCCACATGAGGATTCACACCGGTGAAAAACCATACCAGTGTGTCGAGTGTGATAAATCATTTTCACAATATACTAACCTAAAATCCCACAAGAAGGTTCACTCTGGTGAGAAACCGTATCAGTGTGACACATGTGATAAAACTTTTGCTTACTCAAAGGATCTAACAAATCACAATAGAATCCACACTGGTGAAAAACCATTTGAATGTGCATTCTGTAGAAAAACTTTTGCCTATGCAAAATATCTGACAAACCACATGAGAATTCATACTGGTGAAAAACCATTTCAGTGCACAGATTGTAGGAAATCATTCTCAAGTTCAAGCAGCCTAAGATGTCACAAGAGAATTCACACTGGTGAAAAACCATACAAATGTGCCGAATGCGATGGAGCATTCTCAACATCTTCACACTTGACTAGTCACATGAGAATTCACACTCATGAAAAACCATACAAATGTGCCGACTGTAATAAATCATTCGCACAGAACTACCTCCTAACAGTCCACATGAAGATTCACACTGGTGTAAAACCTTACAAATGTGTGGAGTGCGACAAATCCTTCTCACAGTACTGCAATCTAAAATCCCACACAAGGATTCACACTGGAGAGAAACTGTACAAGTGTGTTGAGTGTGACAAATCATTCTCGCAATACACTAACCTAAAATCCCACAAGAAGGCTCACTCTGCTGGTGGGAAACCACACCAGTGTGACATGTGCGATAAAACTTTTGCTCACTCAAAGGATCTAACAAATCACAAAAGGTTGCACACTGGTGAGAAACCATTCAAATGCACATTGTGTGGGAAAAGTTTTGCTTGCTCAAAGTATCTAACAAATCACACGAGAATTCACTCTGGTGGAAAACCGTTTCATTGCACATGGTGCACAAAATCATTCTCAAGTTCAAGCAGCCTCATAAGTCACAATAGAACTCACAATGGCCAAACAAATGTGTGAAGTATTTTTAAAGAAAATAGTTTCTAATTTATCAAGATCATTCCAACTTTAAATTCCATAGTCATTGTTGTGGTTCGTGCTTTTATGAGTGTTAAAAATTCTACAAATTGTTTTGATAAACTTGATTCTTTTTCTGAAAAGCAATATGATTCAAAATATCTAATACTTTTTCATTACCGTAAAGTATTAGGTAATATATTATGTAAAAACAAATAAACTTCAAATCAGCATGTCGGAATTATTTTATATTATTCAACTCATTTAGATGAAATGTTTCATCCACATGTGTTTTATTATAAAATAGAGGTCCAAAAGTAAATATTTGTATGTTTTGGATGGTGTCCCATGAAGGTTCTTACCACACAAAGAATTTTAGTTGATATTTCTTTTGAATTAACCATAACACAATGCAAATGAAATAAATTTTCTTCAAAAGATTTGTTTGTTGATTATTTATGTCCTCTGGTAAAAATTTTAATTTTTGTACAAAGAGCTTAACGAAGGCATATTAAGATGCCAAAAAGGAAAAGATATCTCGAATGAGCAATTGTGCAACAGTATATTTTTATTTCAATTTTAGGAAATAATCTACCAACTTCATTTCGTTGTGTTCATTCATCCATTAAATCATAGCAGTAGAAGATGTACAATGATATAAAAATGTTATATATATATAGTGTTGAGGGAGGGGCGCAACATGTGGCCTGGCGAGACGTTGTGTGGCCCGCAAGAGGGGAGAGAGCAAGGGTGAGTGGGGTTGGGGAGTTGAGGCGAGAATGTCTTCGTAGACGGACGTACCGTGCGTGGGTGGTCCACGAATCCTTGCGGCCATGTGATGGAAAAAACCCCTGAGTTTAGGTGGTGATACGCCGGGAAGTAGTTAAAGACATCATTAAAGGATGTTGAGTGTGTGAGCGGTGAATGAATGAATGAGTGAGCACGCCCTGTAGATTACAAACTTCATACACTCTGAATAAACCTATTAAAATCATCTTTTGGTGTTTTTAAGAAAAAATACCTGGCGCCCTAAGGAATTGTAAGTTACGAGTATAAAGAGGAACGACGGATCTTCTACAATATATATGTCAGAGATCATTTTACTTTCTTGAAGAGATGGTCTTTGGCAGAGTAGAAGCAACTCTAAATACTCAGGATTATGCCAAGACTTTTTGAGGGATTACCTTTGCATCATATGATTTTATTACGCAGATTATCATATAATCCAATCTCTTCTGCAGGTTTCTCATGTACCATGGCGGCTTCTGTGGTTTGCCATCAAATGATGACGACTACTCTCCATAGTGTCATCTTCAAAGTTTTGCCAGCAACTGACCTTTAGTTTCATTGACTGTTGTCTTCCAAGTTTTTCCAGCGACTCCTCTCATCTCCGCTTTCATGCCCTTTTAAATAATTTTGGGAAGTCGCGCTTCCATATGGGCAGGCCAGATGGGTTTGTGCTGAATAACGTAGATTTATCTGCAGCAACAGCTGCTTCGTTGCCTGCGATAAACGTAATAAAGACTATAAAAGCCAAAAATAGAGAAAAATTGTAACAATGAATGGATAAATAAACACACGTCAGACTCTCTCGTGGACCAAATCCAACCCAATCGTCTGCGACAAATGTAACTCTTCGTACACCACCCGACACCTTATAGACGAATGTGTGTACATGCTACATAAAAGAAGAGAATATGGAATCCCGGATGACTACAGGGAATGCCTCAATGAACCAAGATTTATAAACCCCATATTAAATTATTTAAAAGACTCGAACCTATTCAATAATATGTAATACGCCTCTACTAGTTTGTTTTGTCCCCCTCTTTATTATTATATTGTATATATTATTATTACAAATACAGGAGTAATTGTTTACTGAACATGGTCACTAATAACTACATCTGTTCATGTCAAAATAAACATAACAAAAAATCTCAAGAATGGAAGGAGAAAACATTTATCTTTATTTCTTATTTGTAGGTACAGGGTCTTGAATTTGACTTTAATATTAATGTTAAAAGATTCTTTAACTGTACTATAAAAGTCATGAAAAAATACAATGCACAGGACTTTATAAATGTGCATGTAGGAATAAAATACTTTTTAAAAAAATCTATGAAACGGCATTTAGATTTTATTTAGCACACTTAAATATCAATAAATGCAAAAATAACTTTCCAATCAATTAACAAATATGGGAAATTTTTCTGTATAATGTAGCACGTTATTAAGTATTGGCGCAAACCATTCAAACTGAGATTTAGACAGTGAATCGTGTGAGTAATCATGAATTGTTCAGTAATGCCATGTAAGGGATGTCCAGACCCCAGGGTTGAACAACTGGAGTAAGTGAATGACAGGCCTGCAGAATCGCCAATGCAAGGGTAAAGGAGCGGACCGCCCCCCCCCCCTATGGCGTCTGCCGGGCCTCTGCAGAATCTTCGGACGCACGAGGGTGACCAATGTGAATAATGCGACACACAGACACCCCTGTTGGAGAACAAAACAGATGCTATGGCGATGGAAAGCTTTTGTGCCTTTAAGAAGCGTGACTTCCCAAAATTATTTAAAAAGGGCATGAAAGCGGAGAAGAATGCAGCCGCTGGAAAAACTTGGAAGACGACAGTCGATGAAACTTAAGGTCAATCGCTGGCAAAACTATGGAGAGTAGTCGTCATCATTTGATGGCAAACGACAGAAGCCGCCAGGGTCCATGACAAGTTGACTGCACGATGTCGCAAAGGGGAAATACCAGATAATTTCCACTCATGGTAGTCCTTAACATTCTCGTGATTATGCAGACATTGTAAATCCGTCATTTTTCCGGACCAAAATTTATCCCACGGTCAACCTGAGATTTTAAGATTTCATAGCTGAGTAGCCAGTATTATGATAAAATGTATTGAGTAGGATCGGTCTGCCAAAATTTGTTATAAATAAATTTATATATTCTTTACAACTTAAATAATAATTATTTAACTCCCCTCCCTTGAACAAAATGGTAAAAAGGACATCCACTCTGGCGCCCAACAAAATAAGAGAGTACGCCACAATAAATCCTTCTTATGGGTCTCAAGCTATTTATTATGTTAACATACAGTAAACACTTCCCATTTCAGTAAAGTGAAACATAATTTTTTGTTTCAATAAACTTGGTACTAAAAGTTTAAATACATGTTTGAGTGGTTTTTATCTGTGCAATAACTCAGGTGATCAATTAGAGTACACAAGAGATGAAATCCTGTACAGCTTTTCACGTCTGTGAATCTTCATATGGTCTTTTAGGGTGCTTGATCGTGCAAACGTTTTATCACACTCGTCACATTTGTACGGCTTTTCACCGGTATGAATTCTCATGTGTTCCGTTAGGGAAATCGACTGTGCAAACGCTTTACGACACTCGACACAATTGTATGGCTTTTCACCAGTGTGAATTCTCATGTGATCTGATAAGGTTTTTGAATGGGCGAAACATCTATCACACTCAGTGCATTTGTATGGCTTCTCACCGGTGTGAATTCTTTTGTGGATCAACAGGCTGCTGGAACGTGCAAATGTTTTCCCGCACTCGGCACACCGGTATGGTTTTTCACCAGAGTGAACCCTGGTGTGATATTTCAGACTTGATAAATGAACAAAAGATGTGTCACATTCGAAGCACTGATAAAGCTTTTCGCACCTGTGAGTCTTCATGTGGTCTTTTAAGTTGCTGTAACGGGCAAATGTTTTGTCACACTCGTCACATCTGTAAGGTTTGTCGCCACTGTGAATTCTCACGTGCGTTTTTAGGGAAATTAACTGAGCAAATGTTTTTTCACACAGGAGGCACTTGTACGGCTTCTCACCAGTGTGAATTCTCATGTGATGCTTCAGAGTCTTCGAGTTTGCAAAATTTGTATCGCACTCGACACATTTGTATGGCTTTTCACCGGTGTGAATTCTCATGTGAGTCAGTAAGTTGCTGGAACGTGAAAAACCGTTGCCACACACTGCACATTCATACGGCTTTTCACCGGTGTGAATCATCATGTGGGTCGTTAACCTTGAGTGATATGAGAACGTTTTGTCACACTCTACGCAATGGAATCGTTTCCCGACTGTGTGAATATCCATGTGCGCTCTTAATTTGCCGCAAGTCAGAAATGAGTAAGTTTATTTTCAGTTTCACTGTAGCTGGAAAAAAATTTTCTACTACAGTTTTCTTATACACATGGTCAATACCGAATTGAGTACCTCAGGTAAATAATAGAAAAGTTGACGGATTGAAGTATCTGAAACAAAAAAATTGATTTAGTGTTAAACTCAGAAATTTTTGATAATGCGACCAGCAAGTGATGAGTAAATGTAAACTTCCATATTTGTTATACCGATGTAAATATGTGCAATAAGTAAACCAATCAACATCAGAAGCTTTGACCTGGCACAACAGATTCGAAGGAAGTGATACATGTTTTTTTGTTTTTAAAAGAACAACATAAAATAGAAACAAAACATAGCTGTTTGCTAACATACACAGAGAAATCAAGTCACAACAGCTTTTATCTAGAGTTATGTATTTTTTTTAAAAAAAAATTATATTCAATTAATGTCCATTTCAACTTGGCCATTAAACTTTATACAATTTTTATTTTTGTAATTTATTTGATAAAGAATCAACCTGCTAAATTTTAAAGAATTTGAAGTTGGTTTAGTATTCTTCACCTTTCTCTCAGCCTTTGCTCACTTCTGTTCGACTTCATTCCAATTCTTCTTCAAATCATTTGCCAGTGAAAAACAATATATAACTTGTGAGCAAGTGTCAACAGCCTTAATTAAAGACCAAGAACATTGGCGATTACTTAATATTGATATTTCCTGTAGTTTACTTTAGATCCTAACCTGCAATGGTAAGAATTAAAATATAGATGCAGTTAAACTTGAATCAATGGAATTACCAAAACAACCTGCAATATTTATATCATAATGTAAAACGTTTACGTAGTTGTTGAACCTAACCTGTGTAAATAATAAACAACTGCCACGTCTTTACTCTGGTAAATTTGGATCTAAAACAGCGAATGTTATTGGTTAACTTTTTTGACGTGACTATAAGCATGACAATTACCTGGGTAATATACTTTAACGTAATTATTAGTTGTTTATTCCTCACTCAAGTCATTCAGAAGTTCTTCCGTAATGACAATTTAGCCAACGTACAAACGCAAACATTTAGATTCAAGCAAACTGGACAAAGGTTCCTAAAATTGTAATATGGCGCTGTTAACGACCCTCTAATTTTAAACTTGCGGTAAAGGACAATTTAAAATCAACTAAAAACCGAGTCGTCGATGTTAAATACTTAAGATAAATACAACGAAATATGGCGCGTTTTAGTGTTATAATGATTGGCATTGTTGGCAGCAGTTATTAAGACTCGTCAACTCCTCGGAATATATTTTACCAGGTCCAACGTTATCGAATAGAAAATTATGCTGTTGTGGTATTCAGTCCTAAGACTCTCCATGCTAACCTAATTTGCGCAAGCCTTTTCATTTCCTCATAACTAGCACATCCTCCCTAACCTACTTAGCGTATTCCATCCCTCGCCTCCCTCTTCTGTTCGTACCCCACACACACACCTCTAATACAAGACCGTCGTGTCTTAAAACGTGGCCTATTAATCTAAACCTTCAAAGTCCTCCATATTGTTCTCTCTTCCCCTATTCTGTTAAGAACTTCCCCGTTAGTTACCCTGTCCACCTAATCATCTCATTCTCCTATAGCACCACATTTCAAAGGAATTGCATAAAATTGGTTTCACTAAAATTAAGTGATGAAGCATTTGATTTAATACATTATTATCTGTTTCATTTAGTGTTCCTTGTTACTAAGTAAAATGCTCGTAACATTGGAAAAATAGTACAGCAAACATTTATGTAGATTAGCAAGTCTCTAATTGTGTCTTTTTTGCAGCATTCTACTTATTTAAGCTGTGGTATTGTTGGCATGAGGGATAAATACTGGCTCAATTTAATTAGAATTTCTGGTGTTGAGTCTTTTATTTTGTAAAAGGCCCTTGTTATTTGGGTTTGTGAATAACCATTCTAACGGAAGATGCCGACACGCTCTGTGTCACTTTTTAAACATCCCATGAACTAATGTACACAACACTTCGTTCACCTCGATTAATTAATCCTAAAAAGTTAGTTGGCCCAACTTATTATTTCCTTAGTGATATTTTATATTGGGATGGATCCCATTAAGATGTTGAGAGAAGAAGTTGAGAGTCTGTGTGGCCAAAGTGTCATTGACATACTCAAAGAAAAAAAAACAATGCGGCTTCAACTGGGCTCAATCCATGGGTTAAATAGTTCCACAATCCAGGATGGAAAATGTTTGTCGAGTAGCCCCAAGGTATTAATTATTGGCTCTTTAGTAAAACCATGCTTGTCATTGTTGAATCTTAACTGATTACATGACAAAAATCTCTGCTTTTCTCAAGTCCCTTATTAAAATTAAAATCTTAAAATAATTAATGTTATTGAAACATTGGTGAGGAAACTCATTTGCCGCCATACAACCAATGTAACAAATTTGCCGCTGTGTTGTAGTTCATTACTGGAATTGTTTTATGCTGCTGTTAATTCCCTTTGTGATTTGTGATGTTAACACCCTGAGACGAACATACGCTTAACATACGTGATGTGTCCTCAATGTATGCGTTCATCGCCTCATCTAGCAGGTCACACAATGATGACAGTTTTTTTTGTAGTTTTGATTAAATGAGCGAAAACAGAACGAGTTCACTTTGTTTATATTCAGTATGATGTCTTATATTTTTTCTCCGTTAATACACACATTAACTCTATATACATCAGATGTAACTACAAGAATAAAAAAAAGTTGTTACATTTTCCATAATTCTTGACTACTTTAAATACTGTATTTAATTAAACTAAAACCCAATAAACAAATTCCTCTTTATCAGACAACTTTATTTAAGTTATCAGCGGTACATGGACAGGAGTTTTTGGCCCTTAGCTGGTCATATTCATATGTAATTACATATAAAAAATATACATATACAAACACAGAGCCAAAATACTACTTTATACCATAGCTGCATATAATGTTGTGATCAAACTTGTCATATGCTATGTTTTATGCCAGTTCTCAGAGCGCCACAATCATGCCACTAAGTGAACTACATAATTTAAAATATTAATATTAGTAATATAATTAAAGACATAATATCATATATATATATATATATATATATATATATATATATATATATATATAGTTATGTAAAAAGGCAGGTGCCGACCTCCTGTGGTGTAGTGGCTAGCCTCTAGTTGCTGCTGCCTCACAACACAGAGGTTCCCGGGTTCGAATCCTGGCATGGCCTTGGATGTTTGTGTTGTCATGGTCAAGAAGACCGGGATTGAGACTGTTGGAGGGTCGATACGCTGACCACGTGTCACTCCAAATTCAGAATGTGTCATGCAAGATGACAGACAGTCCGCAGTCAACTCGGTAGGCCTAGGCCCTCAATGGGCTGTAGAGCCATGGAGAAAAAAAACGCAGGTGCCTTCTGATTTTGGGTCTACAGTGTCATTGTGAAGTGCAGTTGGGCCTACAATGAAGGAAGTTTAGTGAGGCGACAATAGAGGCCAACAACAATGTAGACTTAAATTGGCTAAAAGTGGGTGAAACCCCACAGGGGAAATCCAGGGGCGTCTGTGAAATCCTGAGGGGAACCCCCGGGATATTGTGTGAAAAACTGGTGACGGGGATCCCCTGGCGCAAGAAGTTAAAAAGGAGATGAGACGGAGCAGACAGGATGGTGATGTGACAGGAGTTGGACCTGGAGACCAGAGGGCAGACGAAATCAGTCAGGGAGAGAGAATAGACAAGATCAGTCGGGGAGAGAGATCAGAGGAGGAGCAGGCAGTGATGTGAGAGAGGAGTTGGACCTGGATCACACTACATTCCTCGATGTGAAGCAGCTGCAAGGCGCACCTGAAGACAGAGAGATGCGGAAACACCAGTGAGGTTGAATGTTTGTTGGCCCAGTAATTTTGGGTAAGTTTAACATAGTTGTGAAACTTGCTCATTTGTTTCATTTTATAAATTTAAATATTTTTTTTTCCTATTTTTCAGTAACTGCGTACTTCATTTCTCGAGAGACACCAAATCCCCCTGAGATATATATTGTAATGAAAAAGCAGATGAATTGCGAAGAGGACGGACAATAGATTGAGTTTCAGATGAAAGGCAGATGAGTTTCAGATAAGGTCAGATGTTTGCAGAAAGCAGATGAGTTGCAGAGAGGACGGACAACGGATCAGATAAAAGCAGATGAGTCTAGAGAGCAGATGAGGTGGGCAGAGGACAGACGACGGATCTGTCAGATGAGTCTGAAAGGCAGACGAGTTGCAGAGAGGACGGATCAGTCAGTGGAGAGAACAGATGAGTTGGGGAGAGGACGGAGAGAGCAAATGACGAGTTGGACCTGGAGGATCATACTACCTTCATCGGTGTCAAACCTACAAGATGCCAGAGAGACGTGGAAACTTTCATGAAATTGAATGTTTGTAGGCCCAGTAGTAATTGTGAGTTCTTAAAAGCTGTGAAACTTGCTCATTGTGTTGATTGAATAATATTTAAATGATTTCTTTTCTATTTTTCAGTAACTGCGTTACTCCACTTCTCGAGAGACCCAAAATCCCCCGAGATATTGTTGCATGTAATTACTGTAAATTGATAAATATAAATTTTTCAAATTGATTAAAATTTATTCAATTAATAAATTAATGTCTTATCCCCTGAAAACGATATTACTATATATATAGCAGATGTGTACCAAACATACAAATAAATCATATATTTGTAACTAAAATAAAGTTGTCTGATAAAGAGGTCTTTGTTTATAGGGTTTTCATTTGATTTGATCTACATCAGTTTTTACATAATTCAAAAATACTGTATATTAATTTAAATGTAAATAAATGCTAAATAAATAAATCATTTTTGTATGCTTGAGTGCCAACATGTGTCGCTTCATAAGTGTGAAGCTGGGTGGAATGATTTATTACAATCAACACATTTAAAAGTTTTCTTTTACCAGTGCAAGTTCTCATGTCCCCTGTTAAAAGTTGAGTATGATTTCTCAAACTTTACTTATTTGTAAGGTATTTCAACAGCGTGAATGTGGCTTTAAAGTGAAAGAAATGAGAGAATGTCTTTTCACACACTACAATTCTCTATGGCCTGCGACCAGTATCAATTCTCACGTAACATTCAAGGCCCTTTAGAGGCGACAATGGTGTTTCACACTCAACACATTACAAAAGTTTTTCACCTGTGCGAGTCTTCATACTATTTATCATGGTCGAGTATTATGAGAATGTTTCTTTTAATCAGCGTGAGTATTTATGAGATTACTTAAGTGTGCGCTTTGAGAGAACGTTTTATCACACTCAATGCATTTGTATGGCTTTTCACCAGTGTGAATTCTCATGTGATTATTTAAGTGCGAGTATTGAGAGAATTTTTACACAATCATCACCACCACATGAATCAAGTAAGATTTCTGCATTACTTTCTTAAACATCAATATGTTTGAATAATAGCTGTTATACACTGTATCTAAATGTTACAGACAGCAGATGTCAACAACAACAAAAATTCCTAAATGCAATAATCAGGAACTAAAGAATGAAGACAAAATTTAATTAAAAAAAATAAACCCTTCCAGTTCAAACAATATCATCAGTAATTCAAACCAATTCATGGGTTCACAATAATTTTTTATTTTTGGAAGTTTTCGGCTAATTTTGCCGCAATCATCCCAGAATTAATGTAATTGTGTTACAAACAGATTCTTTCACACCACATTTCTAAGATGTTACATATTTTCACACATACCTGCTGCAAATTTTCAAAAATACAGCACCCAAATCATATACGTCTTCCAACACGTTGGTAGCCATCACATTTATCTACCTGCAGAAACCGGTTGTATACCCTTCTGGTTAGTACAAGTTATAACAAACATTCTACTTCAACTAATAACAATAAATTACCCAGAGGAACAACATTATAAAAAAAAACTTAGCAGATGGTACATTTATATATTAGTTTCAATTTTAAAGACATACTATAAAAAATCCATTTTATTTTTTAAACGGTTAATATCATATGGTATGTTTATAATTAAAATCTAAAGTTGTACACTACCTAAAGAGACAGTTAATTTACTTCATGTAAAAATCACAAATCTCTAACATTTGATGTGTCTTAGAGTTTTTAAAAACTAAAGCTTTCTCTCTGTTAAAATTCATGTGCGGCTCCATATGCTGCTAGAACAAGCCCTCCATCCCCACACCCCCGTTAACACACACACACATTGCACACGGGAATAGTTTTCCTACAGTGCTAAACCTCATTTATCTTGTTAGATTTGACAGACAAAAGATGTGTCACACTCAACATAAAGTAACCCATAAGTATGAGTAAGTGAACGAAGGCTTTCCCGGTGTATTTGATGATGCGGAAATAGTTCTCAGGTTTCCACTCGGGTGCAGCCAAGATTAAAACGCAATGTTTTGATGGCCGCGCATGCCCCGTTGTCATCTTCAGGCAGATAACGTTATGCCCGTGTGATTTGTCATGTGTCTTGAAAAGGATGAAGATTGTGAGAATGCTTTATTACACTCGGCGCATTTGTAAGGCTTTTCACCAGTGTGAATTCTCATGTGTGTTATTAAGTTGGAGGACTGTGAGAATGTTTTATCACACTCAACGCACGTGTACGGCTTCACACCGCTATGAATTCTCATGTGTTTTTTTAGGTCGCAAGAATGGAGGAACACTTTATCGCACACACCACATTTGAATAGTTTTTTGCCAGTGTGCGTTTTTGGGTAATAGGTTTGTGGTAATGCTTTTCTACACTCTAAATATTTGTATAGATGTTTGCCGGAGTGAGATCTCATGTGCGTTTTTAAGCTTGAGGAATATGAGAATGATTTCCCACACACAACACATTTGTATGGCTTTACACCAGTGTGAGTCCTCATGTGCCTTTTTAGGTCACAGGCTTGTGGGAATGATTTACCACACTCAACGTATTTGTACGGTCGCTCACCAGAAAGAGTTCTCATGTTCGAGGATCTTGAACATATTTTATCACACTCAAGACATTTATATGGCTTTACCCCTGTGTGAGTACACATGTGTCTTGTTAAGGTTGAAGCATGTGAGAATTCTTTATCACACTCAACACATTTGTATGGTTTTTCTCCGGTGTGGATTCTCATGTGAGATGTTAGGTATGAGGAATTTGAGAATGCTTTATCACACTCTACACATTTGTACGGCTTTATACCTGTGTGAATATTCATGTGGATTCTAAAGGCTGAAGATTGTGAGAATGTTTTGTCACACTCGACACATTTGTATGGTTTTTCACCAGTGTGAATCCTATTGTGCTTCTTTAAGAGTGAGGAAGTTGAGAACGTATTATCGCACTCTACACATTTGAATGGCTTTACGCCAGTGTGAGAGTTGATGTGTGTTGATAATTCTGAGGATCTTGAGAACCTTTTATCACACTGAATACATTTGTATGGTTTCTCTCCAGTGTGGATTCTCATGTGACATTTTAAGTATGATGAATTTGAGAATTCTTTGTAACACACTGCACATTTGTACGGTCTTTCGCCGGTATGAATTCTCATGTGTCTCATCAAGTTTGAGGATCTTGAAAATGTTTTATCACACTCAACACATATATATGGTTTTGCGCAAGAGATAATCTTCATGTCTGTTTAAAACAGATGTATCTGAAACGAAATAAATTATAATTGGTTCTTATATATTTATTGTTGTCATTGATTAAAAATCCAAAAGGCTGATGGGCCAAACTACCTCCCATTTCTGTGAATTTCACACTTTATTAATGAGTAAAAAAACAGTTAACTAAACCTATTATTTATATATATTTAAGGAAAGGGAAATAAATTTCATGAGTAGTGAATATAAGTGACAAGATGTTACATTGTAATAAATACATAATGGATATATTTGAACTTAAAAACCAAAGCCTGACGTACTAAATTAATTTCTATAATTCTATAAATGTATTAATTAATGTGAATAAAAAACAAGTTATGCTGTTCTCAGTTGATGGAGTAGGTGTATCATAGTTGTGATATTGAGTCCTAAGACTGGTATGATGCAACCCTCTATGCTAACCTATTTTGAGCAAGCCTTTTCATTTCCACATATCTACAACATCCTCCCTAATCTTCTTAGCGTTTTCCATCCTTGATCCCCCCTATCCTGTTCTAACCCCACACACACACAATTCCCTCTAATGCTCATTTTATGAGACCCTCATGTCTTAAAACGTCACCAATTAATCTATCCCTTCAAAGTCCTCCATATTGTTCTCTCTTTCCCTATTCTCTTTAGAACTTTCTCGTTAGTGATTCTATCCACCCATTTCATTCTCCAACAGCACCACATTTCAAACGCTTCTATTCTTTTCATTTCCCCAACTCCTATTGTCCACATTTCACACCCATATAACACTGCACACTATACAACATTTTTAGCAATGATTTCCTAATATTCACACTTATATTAGCCGTAAGTAGATTTCTTCCTTGCCTGTGCTATCCAACTCTAGTTATTTTGCTGCAGATTTCCTTAACCTCTTTCATAACATCCCTTCCCAATCTAACAGCCTTTGTTATTCCACTGCTTTCCCATACTACACTCCATTTCCCCTTTATTAATCCTCATGTTGTACTCTTCTTCTCTCCAGGACCACGTTCATGCCGTTTATTAGGGTTTCCAAGTCTTCTTCCGACTCCCCTAATACTACAATATCATCGGCAAATACCACAACGAGAAACAACAGGCTGGCCTACTATTTATTGATATACAAGCAGTCAGATGTTGTAACTAAATACAAACAGAAATGTTCATTTTGAAAGCTTATAACAGTTGAAAATGATTTGCATTTAAATAATAAATTTCTACAACAAGATCGAAGGTTTTCCGGTGCATATTCTGAATAAACAATTCTTGGGTTTCCACCCAGGTTAAATGGAGTTTAAGCCATGACGTTCTCAAGTGAAAGTGCCGTCCTGTGGTTTGTGCGTCGTCTTTATTACTAAGGCTCTTAGCAATAAGGAAAAGGAAAGAAACATGGATGACTCACGGAAGACCAACACTGCTTTCCTTCCTTATGCTGGGAACGTGACAGGAAAGATTAGCAGAATGCTATAAAACATTCTTCTATACCCAGAGCAAAATTCGTGGACCTTCTACGACCGGTTAAAGACAAAGTAGGCCTTAGAACTCCTGGGGTCTACGGTCAGGACCATAGAGGAGAGAGGAAAAGAACACGAAAGAAATATCCACCTCAAACAACCCTCTAAGTCTGCGATCACTGAACATACCATTCACACGGGGCACAAGATGCTTTTCCATGTCTCAAAAGTCTTGCATAAATGTGGTAACTACTGGGATAGCGTACTAACGGAGGTGGTAGTGATAAAAACCGCCAATTGCAAACCTTATGAACCAGGACCGAGGCTTTCAACTCGGTAAAGCCTGGGATCCGGTACTGAGGAAATTTGAAAGAGAGCACAAACAAAGTCCAAGTACTATAAGTACGCCATCAACAAGCGATTTCTTAAAATAGACCAGAGAAGGCAGAGGGGCGTTACCTACCGAGACCGAGAACCGACCAGGAAAGGACACGCGCCGTGCCACCTGAGCATGAACTATAAAGTCGACGCACAAACCACAGGATGGCACTTTCACTCGAGAACGATGGCAGAGTACGCCATCGAAACGTCGTGGCTTAAACTCCATTTAACCCGGGTGGAAACCCAAAAGTTGTTTATTCTACAACAAGGTTTTCAATCTTACTTTTAGAATACAATAATTAATAACTCTTCATTTATAATAAAAGGACAGTGTGCAGGAATTTACCACAAATGACAAGGAAATGGCTGGGTAACATGTGATTATTGTCTCTTACCAAACTTTCCCATCGGTCAGCTGATTCTTAATTAATTTTTATGGCTCAATTAATGTGAGGTTATTGTCTCTTACCAAACTTCCCATCAGTCGGCAGATTGTTTTAAAGAAAAGGCTGGATTACACTTGGAATCGCCTTACGCGTGTAACTCCTGAAATACAATACAAAATATTAACAAAATTTTAATAAAATTGGATCTTGAACAAATTTTTGTACAGTAATGGAAACATAACATCAACTAAGGTGAATTCTATTGACATTCCCTTGTTTCACATTGCTGCGAGTTTGGGAAAATAAATTATGACAAGTGCAAGAAAAATCAAATTAATTAATTTAATTACCGCTGAGCTTGAGACATATGAAGTAAAATTGATTTATTAAGTAATGGACATTACACGATATTTGTAGACGAGACGTGAACAGTTGAATTGATTCATTAGACATATTAACCCCAAAAACAATTATTACGCCGCTCGACTGGCACTGAAATTGCCAACGTTGAAACACTAAAAGTTCCTACCGTATTAATGGTAACAAAAAATCACGATTTTCTCTCTCTCTCTCTTCTTTTTTCACTAAATGTCTGTTTCAGAACAATTAACGTACGCTCGTAGCGATCATGTGTGTAAACACACATTGTTGACATCCCAAATGTAAGATTGGTTTAGGTCTTTCAGTGACGCAATGTTGCCTACGTACTGTAATAAATCAATAACCGGACAACAACTTCAACGGTAAATTAATATATCTATATATATATATAGATATATATATATATATATATATCCAGCCCAATTTGTCAGTAAACAACTAATATATTTTGTTAATACTTTTAAAACGTTTCGTGGACTTCAACAAGCAACTATAAAAATTTGTACACAAGTTTCTCCATTTAATATATAAGGTTACTTTATTTATTTAATCGAAAACTATGCGTTTTCTAAATCGAAATAACGACATAATCTGAATTAATATTATAAATAACATAAAATAAAATAGCTACGAGTCAGTAACGGAAGAATTTAATTAAAATTAATCTAATTCTGACTTTTACGCACTTATCCTATTTAAATTAAAAATAATCTATATCCGATTTGCCTACCTACTTTATTTAAATTAAAATAAATCTATTTACGACTTTTGCCCACTTATTCTATTTAAATTAAAATTGATCTATTTCCGATTTTGGCCTCTTGTTGTTGTGGTATTCAGTCCTAAGACTGCTAACCTATCTTGCGCAAGACTTTTCATTTCCTTATAACTAGCACAACGCACACCGTGCCTAATCTGCTTAGCGTATTCCATCCTCATCCTCTAAATTCTGTTCTTAACTTCCTCTAATGCTGATTTTACAAGACCCTCGTGTCTTAAAAGTGGCCTTTAATCTGTCCCTTCTCTCAGTCAACGTCTTCCATATTGTCCGCTTTTCCCCTATTCTGCTTGGAACTTCGTTGTTTGCGATTCTATCCGCCTCATCATCTCATTCTCCTATAGCACCACATTTCAAAGGCTTCTATTCTTTTCCTTTCCCCAAGTCCTGTCGTCCACGTTTCGCACCCCCATATAACAACGCCACACTCCATAGCAACATTTTTAGCAATGAGTTCCTAATATTCACACTTACATTACTCGTATGTAAATCCTTCTTTTTCCCGAAAGCCTTCCTTGCTTGTGCTATCCTATTCTTTATGTCTTTATTACACTTCCCAAGTAGCAGAATTCCTCAACTTCCGTCAATGACCTCTTATTTAATTTAAATTAAAATAATCTACTTCTGGCTTGACCATTTATTTTTTTTAAATTAAAAATAAACTAATTCTGATTCTTACTCATTTATTCTATTTAAATACATCTATCTCTGACTTTTGTATTTAATTAAAATTTTTCCGCACTTCGGCTATTTATTGTATTTTATGTATAACTTTTATATTTTAAAGAAATATTATGTATTTAAAATTATTACGATATTTTCATTTGTAAAGCTCCCACAAATATGGGCGGAATTTTGTGATAAGAAAATATTAACATTTGTTAGATGAAAAGTCGACCATTTGTGACTGTAGTCAAGGTTTTTCTCCTGGGAACACTACCGTCACTTGTTTTTGGGTCAAAATTTTTTTTGTCCCTGATGTCTGGTTAATGATGTTGGCTAATGAGGGACAGACTAAAAACTGTTTTTTTCGAAATGTTGGGGATATTTTAGTATGCGGCTTCTAACTAACGACTTGCTCCTGCTCTAGTCCAAATTTTTGAAGGAGAATGGAAATAGTTTTTCCTAAGATCTATATTCGGGGAAAAAATACAATTTTTTTATATTCTTGCGCCGAATGGAATTTAAAAAAAATAGTACAATATCTAATTAAATTATTGAAATGGCGCCATTTTTAAATTCACAATAATACATTCGAATTAGATATTTCAACAGTTTGATAGATAACCATTTAGAAACTCTCAAATTACCAAATAAAATTTTAATCTACTTCAAGATACCCTAGGATTGTCACTAAATCATTAAAATGTTACTCTTCAGTGTGTAGGGGATCTTAAAGGCTACTACCAACATTAATACTCGAAAGGCACTAAAAGGCTAATCTTCCGTCGCAATCAGAATCACGTATTTAACGTCGGTTACGGGGTTTACAAGTCGATCGTCCATTGTCCTTCGTCGACATTTCAAAGTAAGAGTGTCAATAACGGCGCTATATTAAAATATAAAAACCTGTTCCTACTCCGCCAACGCTAGATGTTCGCGTTTGTACGTTGGCGACATTTCAAATAGAAAGAACTTCTGAATAACTCGACTGTAGAGATGCGCAAAATAGTTATTTTCCGGTAACATGTTACTCCGTAACAGTTACAAGGAAATAACAGGTTCCAGTAACAGGTTATTTTAGTAACATGTTATTTTAATAAACATAGATTTCAGCACCTGGTGATATATATAACCTTCTTAACTGCGCCCATTATAATCGCCCTCGTGTGCCTCATGTACCTAGATAATTATCTTTATTTTTATAAGGAATATACTCTGAACTTTGTTATATCATAACAATATAATATCATGTATTCACGATAAGGAGGGAAAAAGACACTAAAAAGGATAAAAATAATTATTCATACAAAATAAAAAAAGACGTTTGAAGCTACTAACTAATTAACAGTAAAAGTAAATAAATCATGTAAAACTTCATTAATTTATAATTGAAGATAATGCCAGACAATTGATTTATTGAAAGAAAATAGCCAGTGTCAAGCAGACAGACAGCTTATGGAGCGCTGTGCGCCCCTACCGGGCCAGTGTGGAACTAAATATAACAGGTTGAGCGGAACCTGTTAAATTTAACAGGTTACATTTAACGGAACGGTTTAGCGGAACCTGTTAAATTTAACAGGTTACATTTAACAGGACGGCTTAGCGGAACCTATTACTGGGTAACAGGTTACGGCGTAACAGCGTTATATTGATGCGTCTGCAAGGCGTGTTTTACACTTCTGTGTAGAATGATGATAAATTTTATATCATTCCAAAAAATAAATATAATAATTCCGGTAATACCAACTCTATTAATTTATACAATTACGAATACGTAATATCGCAAACTTTATTAAGATAAAGTTTATTATATAAATTGTTGATATAGTTTTTTACAAAATATATTATTGATAAAAATTGAATTATTATTTATTTATTTTAAATATTTTTTAACTTTTAAATTGTTGAAAGAGAATCTCATTTTATTCGTTCAAAATTTGACATGTGTATTGACGAAATTAATGGGGTAAGAATTTATAAAAAGAATATTAATAACTTTATTAAAATTTTCAATATGATGTGACAACTTGATAGCCTTTCTTTGAAAATTGGGATATTAGACCTGTAATTAAGAACTCTTCCAGCATGTTAATTTTTTATACTAATTGGTAATAATTTCATCTTAACATCTTTAAAATGAATAGGGTCCTTAAGTTCTATTTAATTGGTAAAATTTAAATTTTGTAGAAAATTATTGAAAATTTTTATTGAATTATCTAATTTATTTTTTGGAATGATATAAAATTTATCATCATTCTACACAGAAGTGTAAAACACGCCTTGCAGACGCATCAATATAACGCTGTTACGCCGTAACCTGTTACCCAGTAATAGGTTCCGCTAAGCCGTCCTGTTAAATGTAACCTGTTAAATTTAACAGGTTCCGCTAAACCGTTCCGTTAAATGTAACCTGTTAAATTTAACAGGTTCCGCTCAACCTGTTATATTTAGTTCCACACTGGCCCGGTAGGGGCGCACAGCGCTTCACTCTTCCAACATGGCGCTCTTAAAGTTCGCTGTCTGCCAGTAGTGAAGTAAACAACGGTGTTATGATATCAGCTGGGTGTTACTAAAATAACATAGTATTTTCAGTAACAGGTTATTTCGGTAACAGTTATATTCTGGTAACAGGTTATTTATAACTGTTACGTTATTTCGATCCCATCTCTACTTGACTGTGTAACAAGCAACTAACAAGTACGTTAAACAACATTACCCAGGTAACTGTCACGCTGACAGCCACGGCAAACATTTAACCAATAACATTCGCTGTTTTAGATTGAAATGTTGACTTAACAAAAACGTAGCAGATGTTTGTTTATTGACGCAGGTTATGTCGAAAACTTGGTAACGTTTTACAGAATTTAATATAATGTTGCAGGTTTTTTTGGTAATTAGCTCGGGTTCAAGTTAAACTGCATCCGTATTTCAATTCTTACTCTTGCAGCTCAGGATCTAAAGTAAACTACCGCCAATGTTGTTGTCTTAATCAAGGCTGTTGACACTTGCTCACAGGTTGTATTGTTTTTTCAGTGGCAAGTGACTTGAAGATGAATTTGAGGTGAAGTGAAACAGAAGTGAGAAAAGGCTGAGGAAGGTGAGGAATACTAAACCTACATCAAGACCTTCGTTATTATCTAAACAACAACATGTTGATGATTTCTGAAACAATTTTTAATAAATCACAAAAACACGCACAGATTTTGATTTACCCCTTTTATTGTTTGATAGTTCTGTTGTTTAAAAATCATCACAAAATGATTTTCATGCAGCGATAGCAAATACTACTCCTATTAGTGTAATGCGTGTCGTGGTTGATTAATTAATTGGCCAAGCTTAAACCTAAATGAACAGAATGAAACCTATAATAACCCAGGTTTATTTGTGGGGTTAAACTAAATTTTGTTTCAAGTAGTAGTAGTAGTGAATATAGAATGTGCCCCATACAATAGATAATGTTGTATAATTCGTACGTAGCGTTCTGAGAGATTAATTTTTAATCAACCATCAAATTCATAGGAAAAATGTAGAATACTACTTTTAAGGACTAAATGATGCTTCTCCAAAACTAAATTTTGCTGTGTTCAGTCCTAAGACTGGTCTGATCAATGCTAACAAATCTTGCGCCAGCTAAACATCAAAGTAATTCCAAATTTTGAACACATTTTGATTAACCTGTTATCCAGTAATGCCATTATTTGACAAATAATACATGCATGTACATGAAATTATTATTATTGCATCTTCAGTTATTGACAAATTAAAAAACATTTTAAAAAGAATTTAATATTACCAGTCCTTCACTCTTCCTCAGTTACATAAATCTAAATTATCTATATTCTGTGCCTAATGATGACAATTTATTATCATTAGATAATTTTCTAATTTAATTGTATTCCCCATTCATAATTTATACAAATTTTTAAGAATAGACAAGACAACTAGTTTTTCCAAATTTTCAAAAACATTCTTTTTCAGAAATAAGGATATTAATTGCTGTGAGAGGTTATTTCAGATTCCTGTAGACAGAAGAAGTGGGAGTAAGGACGGTATTTGTAGTAATCTTATTTCATTCATTCATGGAAAAGCTACTACAACATATTTCGTTTAGTTCCCTAGGCTTTCCTTTTCAAAGTAATATGCTGTAAAATAATATTTGGGGGGTTTTCTTGAATTTATAAAGCCACTTTGATCTTAGTAAATTAAATTTTATTTAAAAAAGTTAATATTTATATCTAAAAGAGCATGATCTCTACAGGGTTAAATTGCGGGCTGTTTAGCAGAGAAAATAGTCCAGGCGCGAAAATACATACAGTCCCTTTTTTTCTCTCTCTCTCTCTCTCGTCCGCGGCGCTGGAGTCCGTAGGTTCGCCCCTCAGAACTCGTAGATTGTGATGTCCCCCCCCCCCGATCCATCCTCGTAGTCGCACCTTTGCGTGGCAAGCGATCGATTGTCGACCAACTTCCTCGTTGATCCTCCTCCTAACTCAACTCATCGCCGACTCTCTTTCTCCTGACGTTGCTTCTGGGACCCTCCTTTTGGTATGCCACGTGATTATGACATTTGCCGCCATTTCCAAGGTTCCTAGAAGGTTCTGCAGGTCGATGACTTTCCCTGCAGACTCAGGTCAACTTACTAATCCTCCCGGGGTGAAAAACATCACGATTTCCGTTGGAATGCAGCCGTACGGACTCTCGCTTGCTTGACCGCCAGAACGAAAATTACGCTCATTACAATGCAGTTCTCTTTCCTCTTTTTACAATACTACATAAAAAAACCTATTAATTAAAATCATCTGCTCCTTTTAGTTAAATAACTACGATTGTTACTTAATATCATCTTGTTACCACAAAAGTATTTCTTTGGTTTCAGATACGTCAGTCCAACAACAGTTACATAGTTACCTAACTTGATGGGGTTCATGACAACCATCAGCACAAAGTTAAATAATAAAAATATTCATTATTTACAATAGATTAACAGAACACACAAAGATGTCCACTGGCGACAATCCATCCAATAGCGCTGAAAGTGATAAAAGGTTGCCCGTTTTCTCTAACTTAAAAAACAACATAACCACTCACGTTCAGAAGAAACGGCACAAATGTGTTGAGTGTGATAAAAGATTCTTAACATCCTATCACTTAGAGAGGCACATGCGAACTCACACTGGTGAGAAACCGTACCATTGTGTCGAGTGTGGTCTAAGTTTCTCGACATCCTCGCACTTGGTAACACACGTGAGGACTCACACCGGTGAAAAGCCGTACAAATGTGTAGAGTGTGATAACAGATTCGCTCAGTACTCGAGCTTATATCTTCACATGAGGTATCACACTGGTAATAGGCCATACAAATGTGTTGAGTGTGATAAAAGATACTCAACATCTTCCCATTTAGGAACACACATGAGAACTCACACTGGGGAAAAGCCATTCAAATGTGTTGAATGTGATAAAACCTTTGGTTATTTAACAAACCTAAAGAAACACATGAGAACTCATACTGGCGAGAAACCATTCAAATGTGTAGTGTGTGATCGAACATTCTCCCAAAACTCAAACTTAAATCTTCACATGAGAACTCACACCGGTGAAAAACCTTACAAATGTGTTGAGTGTGATAAAAGATTCTCAACATCCTCCCACCTAATGAGACACATGAAAACTCACACTGGTGAAAAGCCATTCAAATGTGTTGAATGTGATAAAGCTTTCGGTCTTGTAACGAGCCTTAAATATCACATGAGGTCTCACACTGGTGAAAAGCCATACAAATGTTTAGAGTGTGGTAAGAGCTTCTCAACATCCTCACACTTGTTGACGCATGTGAGAACTCACACCGGTGAAAAGCCATTCAAATGTATAGAGTGTGATCAAACATTTTCCGAACACTCGAGATTAAATCTTCACATAAAGAATCACACTCTTGAAAAACCATACAAATGTGTTGAGTGTGATAAAAGATTTTCAACATCCTACAACTTAGTAAGACACATGAGGTTTCACAGCGGTGAAAAGCCATTCGAATGTGTCGAGTGCAACACACCATTTTCTCATATAAGGAGCCTAAAAGATCACATGAGAAATCATACCAGTGACAAGTCATAGAAAATTGTAGTGTGATGAAAATTTTGATCGCGTTACGCTTTAAAGACGCAAGAGACTTCACAGTGATGGAAAGCCTTACAAATGTGTTCGGTGTAAGAAATAATATTTAACATTAACAGGGGACATGTCGTCTTGCCGCATTCAAAAATGTCGTTTGTAATAAATCAAGCATCACACTTAAATAAAAGCTATATGTCGTGTCACACTTGCAGCAAACCATACAAATGTGATGAGTGAAAAAAAAAACATTTTTATTAAACCTCAAAGGAAATCATTCCTTGTGTGTATTTAGCATTTATTTGCATTTAAAATAAATACAGTATTTTAAAAAGTCAAGAATTATGGAAAATGTAACAACTTTTTTTTTATTCTTGTAGTCACATCTGATGTATATAGAGTTAATGTGTGTATTTTTTGAGAAAAATATAAACATCTTACTGAAATAAACGAGGTACTTTCTGTTTTCCTTTTTATCAAACTACATTAAACTGTCATCATGTGTGACCTGCTGTGGAGGAGATGAACGCATACATTGGAGGTCACATCTACGTATGGTAAGCGTATGTCATCTCAAGTGTTAACATCACTACTCGTAAAGGGAATTACAGGCAGCATAAGACAAGTCGTAATGAACTACAACACAGCGGCAAATTTGTTACGTTGTTCTGTGGAGCTAATGAGTTCCTCACCAAGTGTTTCAATAACATTAATTATTTTAGATTTTAATTTAATAAGGGACTTGAGAAAAGGCAGGAGATTTTGTCATGTATGCAGTTAAGATTCAACAATGACAAGCATGGTTTTACTAAAGAGCTGATAATTAATACCTTGGGGTTATTCGACAAACATTTTCCATCCTGGATTGTGGAACTATTCCTCCTTGTTCCGGTACGAAGGCCAAATCTAAGAACAGGCGGACGGACATTACATCCTGTTCGCTGTTACAGGGAATTTCTCTTTTTTTTTAAAAAAAAAAGACAAACCCATGGAATCCATCCCAATATAAAATTTCACTAAGGAAATAGAGAAGGGTCGCCAGCTTATCTTTTTAGATTTATTTAATCAGGTGAACAAATGTTGGTACATTAGTTCTTGGGGTGTTTAGAAAAGTGACACAGAGCGTGTCGGCACCTTCTGTGAGAATAGTTATTCACAAACCCAAATAACAAGGGCCTTTTCCAAAATAAAGACTCAAGAAATTGAGCCGACATTTATCCCTCATGCCAACAATAACACAGCTTAAATAAGTAGAATGCTGCAAATAGACACAATTAGAGACTTGCTAATCTACATAAATGATGTGCTGTACTATTTTCCAATGTTACGAGCATTTTACTTAGTAACAAGGAACACTAAATGAAACAGATAATAATGTATTAAATCAAATGCTACATCACTTAATTTTAGTGAAACCAATTTTATGCAATTCCAGACAACCAAATGCTTCCTTACAATCTGCGAACCTGGTAAATAATAATAAAGAAACACATGAAACTATGAATACTAAATTTTTAGGACTAAACAACCATGAAGAAACTTTCCATAGTATCATATAGTGTAAGAGTTTATCTAATTATATGGACATACAAACATGAAAATTGGTATACAATGTTATATTTTAATTCTGTATTGTCTTGTGGCATTATGTTTTGGGGCGACTCCTTAGCAATTTTATACAACAGACTTCCTCCAGAGGTTAAAATCAATAACTACAAAAGTTTAGTGAAATCAGGGTAAAACTATTCTATTAAATGGCACCACTGCAGCTGTTTTACTCTTAATCGTCCCTCTAATATGTAAAATTAAGGTTCCTGCAAAGGTGTTGCCTTGTAAAATAACGCACCACATGGCTTTAAGTGTTTCTGTACAGTTTGCCCGGCTCTTTTGTTTGGTTATTTGCCTGATGGAAGTCCAGATTCCTGTTTGTGTTTCTCAGTGTGTGCTTGTTCTGTTTTGTGTGTGTGTGAAGTGTTTTTAATGACTTTAAACTATATACTTTTTATTTATTTTAAGATTACTTGTAATTAACTATGTACCTCATTACGTTCCTAAAATTATTTGTTACTTGTAATGTATGACGTATCTTATTTCCTCAATCGGGAACTAATGGAAACGACAACAAATCTAAAGAAAATGTATTTATAACCCTAAAAGCTGTCATTGGAATAATAAATATGTCAAGGCAATTCAAGAAGATCTTGGTGAGGAATTGTCATCCACGCAAGTCGGTGCATTGTCCCATTAATGCTCAAGAATGAAAAAAGCTCCATAATGAACCCAAGAAATTTAAAATTGAAATAGCCACTCCTTTCCCCTTATTCTCTTTAAAGGAATTTGCAGAACCAAGTAATTATTGATGTAAACCTAGATGTAAGATTACCCTAATAATCATGTAATAAATTTATGTAAAACTATTTGACTCATTTCATGTCCATGGAATATCACTATTATGTAAGTGAAAGATAAAACAGCCTCAAGGCTTGGCCACACAACAATACTTTCAGAAAGTGTTACTCGTAAACATCATTAGCCCTATTCAGACTGTAGTTGCCTTTTCTTGGTTTTCGTATGATGTCTTACAGTTTCCTTACAGCTTGGGATGATTTTTTGTTGTGGTATTCATTCCTTAGACTGGTCTCATGCACCCTCCATGCTAACCTTTCATGCACAAGCCTTTTCATTTCTTTGTAAATAACACTACCCACATCCTCCATAATCTGTTTAGCGCAATCCAGCCTTGGCCTTCCGCTTCTGTTCTTACCCCACACACTTCCGTCTAATGCTAACTTTACAAAGACCCTCATTTCACAAAATGTGGCCTATAAATCTATCCCTTCAAAGTCCTCCCTTCTGTTTTTCTCCTACAACTTCCTCGTTACTTACTCTATCCACCATCTGATTTTTCAGCATTCTTCTGTTGCTCCACAGTTTGATTGGGATAGTTTAAATATATAATTATACTGCTAAGGCTCTTGTCTAATGAAGGATCTTTTTAAGTGAAGAAGTACCAAACGTATGGAACGAAACGTTTTGATGTTTATTCTGTTGGTGTAACCAGTGTTGTGGCACTTCACCTTTCCCTGCCCACAAATCCTCCTACAGGTAATTTATTTCTGTTGTTTTTATTTTAAGAATGAAAAAAAGACTCAAAAATAGTGGAAGATTTTGCTCACCTCTCTATATCGTAATTATGTTGTTCTTTAATTCATTTTACTTACTTTACTATTTATATATATTTTTAATTAAATATCTGCAATAAAGAAAGTTAACGACCAGATGCAGACTTCCTCAGGTAAAGTTATTACACTGGAAAAATTATTACAATATCAGAATGTAAATAACATTATGTTACCCAAAGAAATCCCAGATATGGTGATGAAACGTCAAACTTTTGATCTGTTTCTGGTTGTTAATTAATTTAATTTTTGGAAACATGGACGTTAATTGATTTAATAAAAATGTAAAGAAGGAAATCACCAGAAGCATCTTCATCACCAGGAAAAGAAACTGTCCAAAGGTCTCAGTTAATAATACACCTTTACCTTGGTCTCTGAACTTACATGGGAAAAAGGGAACACATCAAGAATAAGCTTTGCCAAATGAATCGGCTACTTTGCAGAAATGCCAAATTTATAACAGAAAACAAAATACTTATATATAAATGCATCATTAAACCCATATGGACGCATGGGATCCAACTACGGGGGTTGCTCCTAGCCTTCGAATTAAAAAATTACTCAACGTCTTCAGTCAAAAATCCTTCGTACCATCTTAAACGCACCCTGCTTCATTGGCAACTAAACAACACGTTAAGATCTAGCCATGGAAGATGAAACACACAGAGTCGGCAGGACACCATAACACGAAGAGGTCAGCCATCTAAGCAAATCAACTAACCTCATGTCACATATTGAAGGGGAAACGGACCAATAGATCTGTGAATATTGCATTAATATATCACTTTGCATAATTCGGAGCTGGACCACTTCTCCCCTCAGCTTAATTTCACTCATCTAATTTGCTTAATGTTCAAAATGAACAGATTGTAAAACAAGAAAGAAAGAAAAACAGAAGCATCTAGCGGTCAACTTTGTCAAAAATTAAATACATTGCATACATAGAAATTAAAACAGTAAATATTCCCAAGGTCAAGAGACCGAAAAAAAAATCCATTTCAGAAAAGTACAAATACAAGTTTCCGAAAACTTCTCATTTACAGAAATTCCTGATGAAACAGAGAGGATAATCACGCATCGAAACGTCCGGCCGTTATCAGTCCCTTTATCAATATTTACCCACTCAATGTTTTTGTCTGTTGACGGTCGTATTTAAATTTTCGTTTTGAGACGATCACAGACCCAAGCGTCTTTAGTTAATTTCGTCCTGTTGCGTTGGCAGTCCTTACTTTACTCTCGTGACGTAACTCGTAACAAACAGCTGTTAATTATTGACGCTTTAAGGAAATAAGCAAAATACTGGATTCTAAGTGGTGCAGTTACTTCATTACTTAACTCGTACTGTTCTTGCGGTTAAGGATCTAAAGTAAGCAACAGGAAATGTCAATATTAAGTAATCACCAATGATGTCGTTGCTGCTGTAAGAATATTTCATTATTTAATATCTAATTAAGGCTGTTCAGTCTTGCTCACGAGTTATATTCTATTTCAGAGGCAAGTGATTTGGAGAGGGATTTGAGTGAAGTGAAATAAAAGTGAGCAAAGGCTGAGAGAAAGGCGAGGAATACTAAACCCACATCGAAACCTTCATTACTATTTAAACAAGAACATGTTGATGACTTTTAAATTAATTTGCAATATCGCCCAAGTAATCTGTTTAAACATTGACAGAATAAATTCGTGAGCAAAGGTGAGGAGACTTAAACCTACATTTTGTTTTGCATGTTTATTTTTTTGTTGCTTCTGTTACTAAAAACATTCACAAAATGATTTTACGCTGTTCTAGCAATTACTGCTCCTATTAGTAATGTGCTAATTAATCGTGATCGATTAATTGGCCAACATGAATCCTGAATTTAAAAGAAATAAAACCCGTAACTGAGGTTAATTGTGGGGTTAAACTAAATTTTGTTTTTAGTAGCAGCAGCAATTTCAGTGATTGCAGTGAAGTGCCTAATGTTCTGAAAGATCAATTTCTAATTATCCATCGTATACCTAGTAAAATTTTTAGATTAATTATTTTAGGGACTAAATACTACTTATCCAAACCTAAATTTTGATATCCATATCATCAATTTATTAAATTTTTTTTAACTAAACATCAAAGTAATTCCAAATTTTGAACATGATTTGATTAACCCGTTATCCAGTAATGCCATTATTTGACAAATAATACTTGCATGTACATGAAATTATTATTTTTATAATTGCATCTTTAGTTATTGATAAATTAAAAAAATATTATAAAAAGAATTTAATATTTGCCAGTCTTTCGCTCTTCCTCAGTTACATAAATCTAAATTATCTATATTCTGTCCCTAATGATGACAATTTATTATCATTATCATGTATTTGAAATTCGCAATAATAATAAAAAGAAAAGACTTTTAATATTGCCAGAGTCTCATCTCTTCCTCCCTTACATAAACCTATATTTCCGTCCCTAATAATCAATTTTTTTACCATTAGAAATAGTTTCCTTGTTTAAATTCTATTCCTAATGCATGAATTATACAAAGTTTTTAAAATGGATGGGACAAGTACTTTTCCAAATTTTCAAAAAAATTTCCCTATCAAAAAAAAATTCACTGCTGTGAGGTTATTTCAGACTCCTCTAGACAGAACAAGTGGGCATGAGGATGGTATTTGTAGTAACCTTTTATAATTCATTCATGGAAAAGCTATTACAGCATATTTTGTTTAGTTCCCTGGACTTTCCTTTTCAAAGTAATATGCAGTCCTCTTTCCTCTTTTTACCATACAACATAAAAATAATATTTATTTTTACTTCATGCTCCTAATTTATATTTCTGTTCCTACAATTATTCCTTAATATTGTCATGTTATCACAAAGTATTTTTTTGGTTTCAGATATGTCAAACCAACTACAATTACTTTAGTTATCTGAATTTACTGAATTAAAAACTCAAGATTTAGATGTTACATAAAATACTACAGGTTCATCACAACCATTAAAACAAATTTAAAAAGTTAAGATATTTATCATTTACAATAAATTAACTGAACACGCAAAGATGTACACAGGCGACAATCCATCCAATAGTTCTGAAAGTGATCAAAGATTCTTATTATTCTCTAACTTACAAAACCACGTGATCACTAACGTTAAGAACCAGCACAAATGTGTTGAGTGTGATAAAAGGTTCTCAACACCCTCCCTTTTAGTGAGACACACAAGAACTCACACCGGTGAAAAGCCATTCAAATGTGGTGACTGTGATAAAGCCTTCGGCCACGTAAAAACCCTAAAAACTCACATGAGAACTCACACCGGTGAGAAACCATTCAAATGTGTAGAGTGCGATCAAACATTCTCTCAATACTCGGGCTTAAATCAGCACATGAGGTATCACACTGGTGAAAAGCCATACAAGTGTATAGTATGTGATAAAAGATTCTCAACATCCTACAACTTAGTAAGACACACGAGATATCACACCGGTGAAAAGCCATACAAATGTGTAGAATGTGGTCAAACATTCTCACAAAAATCACACTTGAATTATCACATGAGAATTCACACTGGTGAAAGATCGTACAAATGTGTGGTGTGCGAGAAGTCATTTTCAGTATCCTCAACATTAAATGCTCATATGCGCACTCACACCGGTGAAAAGCCATACAAATGTGTAGAGTGTGGTCAAACGTTCTCACAATACTCACACTTAAATTGCCACATGAGAATTCACACTGGTGAAAAGCCATACAAATGTGTAGTGTGTGGGAAATCTTTCGCAACATCCTCAGCGTTAAAAGCTCACATCACTACTCACACTGATAATAAACCGTACAAATGTTTTCAGTGTAATAAATCATTCTCACGATACTCTACCTTAACAAATCATATGAGGATTCACACTGGTGAAAAGCCGTACAAATGTATAGTGTGCGAGAAATCATTTGCAAGATCCTCTCGATTAACAGCTCACATCAAAATTCACACGGGTGAAAAGCTGTTTGAATGTGTTGAGTGTAATGCACCATTTTCTCATCTTAAAAGTCTAAAAGATCACATGAGAATTCATACCGGTGACTAGTCTTAGAAAATTGCATTGTGATAAAACGCCCTCTTTTTTTCGTACACTTTAAAGCCACACGAGAATTCACACTGATGAAGAGCCTTGTAATTGTGTTAAGTGTGAGAAAACATACTCTATGTTTATGGGAGATATGACAGTGGTGATATACATTCAAATGAGCCTCACACTTCAGAAGCAGCATGCGGCGTCACACTGGTGTAAAGCCATACACGTGTTGAGTTTTATAAAATATTTTATCAACCTCTGACAAAATCTTTCTTTGTGTGTAAATGTATTTATTGATAGTAAAATAATTACTATTTTAAATTATTAAGAATTATGGGAAATGTAACATCAGATGTAAACAAAGTTGATGTATGTGTTTTTTTTAGGGGGTGGGAGAAATAAAATTTTTTATTTAAATGAATGAGTCACTTTGTTTTATTTCCTTTTTACCAAAAATCAATTAACTGCCATCTTTCATGATGTTTATGAACTCTGCTGACGAATGTATACCCAGGTGGTCTAACCGTGCTAATGACATTTTTTCCTCAGTATGCCTTTAAAACAACAAACAAATAAATGCTATGTACACAATGAAACTAAAACTGATGTAAGGGATCGGTGAGAGGAAAAAAAATTGTCAATAAATTGAAAATAACATAAAATTAAAATATTTCTCTATCCAGCTTATATTCCTGAGGTAATTTTGAAAGTTGTTCTATAAAAGATCAACTTGTTGGTGTTTAAATAATAAAAAAATGTCTTGATGTAGGTTTGCTGTTTTTAAACCTTTCTCATTCTTATTTCACTTCCCTTAAATTCCTCTTCAAATCCTTGCTGCTGAAATGGAATATAACTTGTGAACAACAGCCTTAATTAAAACGACAACATTGGCAATTGCTTAAAATTGATATTTCCTGTATTTTACTGCACGTGTTCAAATTTCAATCATAATGTGCGAGACTCTAATAAAGGAATTACCAAATAACAGTGGACATTATATTATGTTAATGACATCACTTCTGTAAAGGGATATCGGTAATTGTTGAAACTAACCAGTGTAAATAAGAAACATCAAACTGTCACTGGCTACATGGGTTTACCTGGTTGGAAACCAGAGAAACCTTACATAATACAAAATTAATTTTGTCACGTTCTGTAGGATGATGAGATAAAGTAACACACGCTGCTATATGTTATAGATGTTTGTGTAAGACAAAGTGCTTGTGATGAAGTGGGTGGGGGGTTATTAATTATTTTCATTGCTTTATATATATATTAATGAGGGTTCCATTATTTAAAATTAATAATTCTTTTGGTTTTTATTATTTAATTTTCAAAGAAACTAATCAAAGACTATTTACAAGTTATTAACTAATGCTAATATTAACAAAATCGACATATTTACAGCAGCTAGCTCACTCTAGCAAAATTAAGGATTGGCCTAGCTGCAGAATCTCAGGTTGACCATGAGTTTTAATTATATACTAAAATTTTTAACGCATTTTACAAATGGCCTGGGTAGGAAGTGTGGTGACTCACGGCCCCTACATTCAACGGGTAAAGCAAAAATAATTTAGTTTTTTTTATTTGCGTACAGCAGGACGAAAAACGAGGGTGGTTTTGGTCAAGGGCCGAGTATGCGGGAAACGTCGCCGTTTACAACATTTGATTATACATTTTACTCGTAAATTAATATTTTTATTAAAACTTAATTTGAGTTATATGAACATAATAATTAAATGCAATATATTCAAATTAAATATACTTTTTATTAGTATTTAACAATTCCTAGTTATAATAATATTTTTGTTGGTGTAAACAAAGATCATGCACCACAGAAGGATGTTCTATTTACCATTGTGTCTGCATGAGGCTGCGGTGAGGGAAACTGGACCAGTCCTGGACCCCGTCGTATTAATTAGAGTAGGAGTTGGACGGCTGCGATATCACATGTTGATGGCCGGCGACCTCGTGAGGACGTTGTTATTTTCGACGTATGAGTCTTGTCGCTTATTGTTGATAAGAGATGCTGCTCATCTCATCTCACCTCTAGACTCGTAGTAGTGCCCTGGCTCGCTGTCTCTAGCCTCTACAGACCCTAAGAGTACCGATAATTCCGGCATTGTCCTAGGGCCATAAATCCAAAGCCCTGTCGGCAACATCCAGTGTGGAAATCGCAATCCTTCATACCCAAACAAATGTTTGAAAAATTACTACACACAAAATAACGCGACCACCTCAACTTTGCTAAGTCGCGTTTAATTGATTTTAATACATAATGCTAATGTAATTTCGCTGGTTACATAAGCGATCATTACATGCTGTAATAAGGCTCGTACTGCGTAAAACTGGCTCTGCTTCGGGATCCAGAACAATTTATACATTTCATGGAATATTCCAGAAGCAGAAAATACTAGAAATGAAAGGTAAACAAAGTAAATAGAGTAAACAAATAAAAACGGTTGTTTCGAGTTGGACTCGAACCCGAGTCCACACATTTCTGCAGTCCAGCTCTACGCCGCTCTGATGCCACCGAAGGTCACCAACTATGACAATATTTACTTTCATCTACATTGAATTTATATACCTCCATTATTTATATTCAAATGCTTATCATTCACCATAGGTTTTTTTCCCTTCCTTACACAGAAAAAATGAAAAAAAGTAAAGGGGTCAGTGGAGTATCCAAACCTATCCAGTTCCATTATCAAATTTAGATTGAGTTTAATTAATTTCAAAATGTAGACAAATAGAAAACTTTTTGGCATAGTCAATAACAGCCGTTAGAGAAATGTCGGCTAAGCAAAGTGTGACAACTCATGGTATGAAACAAGCCTTTTCATTTCATCAGGCTACTGCGGTAAATATCGAGTCTGACTCTTCTGTTAAGAAGAAAATTGATTAAATGTTTTAGTTTCCGTATTTCTGATAGTAGTGTGAATGGAATAAAAATATAATGTTTCTCCACCATGTGAGGTAACTTTTTCAAGTCTCGTTTCTGTAGTCATTTTATTAACATAATTTTTTCTAATAATATCTTCACATTATATCTAAATATTACAGGTAATTCAGAAAGTAGATAACACACACACACACACACACACACACACAACACATATATAATAAAACAATAAAAATATTATATTATAGATATAATATTAATATTAATTATAATTATCAAAGTTGGGAAGACATTTCGAGTCGTCGACTAGCCGATCACTATATATATATATATATATATATATAGTGATCGGCTAGCGACGACTGAAATGTCTTCCTACTTTGATAAAATTAAATAAGTAAAATCCAGTGTCTACCACTATAACTATAATTACTGTCTACCTCTGTCTTCAATTGTGAAGGGGGAAGGTGCCTCCGAAAATTCAAGTACTCTAAACCTCACAAGGTGTCTACCATCTATGAACCTCAGGTAAGTCACCTTCTTTCTATCTCTCTGTCCTTTCCCCATTAATTATATATATATATATATGATCAACTTTTGTCCCCAAATATGACGATCACCATCAGAAATAATCGTCCTGCAGGAGAATTGGTGGGAAAATAGATATATGTTAAATATTATACAATGAATGATAAATAATTCATTATTAAAGCATAAATATTAGTTTGAATTACATAAATATACACAAATAAGGTATCCATTTCATTCTTAGAAAAAGTAAAAGACTTATGAGTAAAAACACTAACTTGTACTTTGCTTTTATACACGGTCTATGGTTTCTTTGAAAAATGACAAAGCATATTTATCTCAATATTCCTTAAATTCCTTTATACAATCACACAGGACAACTTCATTTACAGAAGTAATAAATGCAAGACCCATTCAATACACCATAAAATATATTTGACAAGGTGAAATACTTTCAAAACTTTGCTATAGTTTTCAGCAGCGTCAGTCCCCGTGTCGGGCTTTGCCTGCCTCCATCCTCCTCACGTTCCTTCTCGAACTGCTAGATCCTGCAAACGTTTTCCTCAAACAGCATAAAGAAATGGCTCTTCCCCGCAGTGAAGCCTCGTGTGTTTCGTCAAACTTGAAGAATGCGTGAACGTTTTATAACACTTAACACATACATATGGTTTCTCACCAGTATGAACCCTCATGTGGCTTATCAAGTTCGAGGACTGCGAGAATGATTTATCACACTCTAGACATTTGTGTGGTTTCTCGCCAGTATGAATCCTCATGTGGTACGTCAAGTTTGAGGACTGTGAAAACGCTTTGTCACACTGAACACATTTGTACGGCCTTACGCCGGTGTGAGTCTTCATGTGGTACGCTAAGTGTGAAGCATGTAAGAATGTTTTGTCGCATTCAACACACTGGTGTGGTTTCTCACCGGTGTGAATTCTCTTGTGGTTTGTCAAACTTGAAGATTGCGAGAATGTTTTATCACATTCAGTACATCTGTATGGTTTCTCACCAGTATGAATCCTCATGTGGCCCGTTAAACTTGATGATAGTGAGAACGTTTTGCCGCACTCGAAACATTCGTATGGTTTCTCGCCAGTGTGGGTCCTCATGTGATTTGTTAAACATGAGGATTTTGAGAATGATTTATCACACTCAAGGCATTCATACGGTCTCTCACCAGTGTGAATCCTCATGTGGGTTTTTAAGCTTGAGGATTCCGAGAATGTTTTATAACATTCAACACATTTGTACGGTTTTTCACCTGTGTGAGTTTTAATGTGTTTCGTTAGCCCTGTGGATGCTGAGAATGATTTGTCACACACAACACATTTGTATGGTTTCTCCCCGGTGTGAATCCTCATGTGTTTCGTTAAGTTTGTGGATTGTGAGAATGTGTGATCACACTCGACACATTTGTATGGCTTATCACCGGTGTGGGTCCTCATGTGATTTGTTAAACATGAGGATTTTGAGAATCCTTTATCACATTCTGCACATTTGTAAATCTTTTCACAACTGTACATCTTCTTGTACGAGCGATAAATGTTTCTAAAACAATTCAAATTTTTTTTTGTTGGTTGTGCTGTAGCCCTAATATTTTACGTACATGTTCAAACCTTCTCTCTTTGATATGTTCAATATGGTTATAAGTAGCTCAGGCAAATAGTGTAGCTGTTGTTGGACAGATGTATCTGAAAACAAATTAACGATTTTGTGATGACCATACGAATTTGTTAATCCGTAATATTAGGAAGTTATAACATAACTGCCTAACAAATTTAATATTTATTAAGTCTAATAGTTAAAATTTTCTCTGTAAATGTCACATTTAATATAATTAAACAACAACAAAAATAAATTAAACATCAAAATTGTATACATTTGACTCAACATGTAACATGCGACGTGTAAAGTTACAGCCCCAGCCAAAATCAACGCAAGCAGGTGATGTAGCATGCAAGCTATGAATTATTTAGTGAGTTGCACGCCAAAACAGACTTATTGTCGAACTGGCGATGTCGCAAGCAAACCTTTGTTTTATATGCGTGTTGCACGTGACGGAAATTGGCAAATGGCCAATATTCGTGGGAATTTATAGACCTGCGATTGGTTGACGAGATCATGTGCCCATGATCTTGCAGGTTGGCGCAAGCCAGAAGCTGGTACAATGAGTCAGTCATTGTTGGGTTAGTGGAGAAGTAAGACGGGTTTCGTGGACTGCGGACGAAGTTTAGCAGCCATGAGGCATATAAAGGCCAGCTAGTAACTGGTGCCAGGCCTGGAGTTGAATCATGTTTAATTCTATTTAGTCATTTTTGAATAATTGAGTTAAGGATGAGTGATTGAAAGGATTGAGTGAGTGATTCACCTTGCTTACATTATCTATTATAATGCTCTGATTTGAATTTAACTTTTATATTAACCTTTGGGCGTTTTTCAGAGTAAAAAGTACCTGGCACCCTATAATATTCCTAGTCCAAGGACTAGAAAATGTTTATTGATGAATATATAATGAGAATCAGCTGTAATAACTGACTGTATTGCATTGTAAAAGGGAAATTGTAATGTATTTATATATTAAAGAGAGAGCTTATGTTACCAGCATTTTTGACTATTGTAGTAGTTCTTCAATAGGTTCATCCTCATCATTCATTTAAGCTTATGTTGCCAACATTTTTTATTAATGTAGTAGTACCTTAATAAGTTTGCCCACACGAAAATTTAGTTGGGGAGCGAGTACGGCGCATATGGTAGTAACACTATGTGACGAATGGGGCATGCCTTGATAACACCTTCCTAAATTATGGTTTTTTAAACAGTACTGTCACTCAGTTTTACGCAAAGTTTCGGCGCAATTGACACAGACGGCTTTTACAAAGAATATCCATCACAATCGGAGATTACACAGTCGTTCCAATTTCCCTCTAGAAGCCTTCACATCAGTTTCGTAATTAAATTTACCCATGAGAACAAGATACAATGAATATATTGTATTTAACAACTTTCTCTTTGTTAAACAACACTTACATTATGTGTATTCAACATTGGGTATTTTTGTGTTTTTACACCATTTTCAATAAACAATACTTACAGGGGTTGGACAAAACAATATGAACACCATTGCAACAGCGTATGGCTTGCTGCCGTTTGGCACAACTGTAGGTGTAAATTCCGTGATGTGGCTGCAGTGCCCAGTTGACGTGCCGCATTTTGAGGTTATCATCTTGCTTTGTTCCTGCGACACGGTTAACACAAGTAATTGGCGAGTGAACTATCAGATTTGGTAGTGTAAAAGCAATTTTGAAAACATTGGCGGTGTTAGGAAATATATAGCTGTCAGTTCAGGATATTTTGTACACATCAAGAAGCTTGTACCTAAAATGTGATAGATAACAAGTATATATAGGGTGTGTAAAAATGACGTTTTTGCAGTCAGGCTGTTGAACCGGCAAGGTCATCCTCAAATCACAATATTCCCTTTCTCGATTTCCCTACTGCTAATGTAAACACGCCGTGTAGAATCTCGTGAATGTTTGTGAGATTCTGCATGGGAGTGTTTACATGTGCAGTAGGGAAAGGCAAAGTATTGCCGTTTGTCCTGGCGAAACACTACCGTCATTGTTAAGAACATTAATCATGCAGAAACAGCTCTCGGAGCTTGTTGTCGAAACGTCGCACATTGATTACTATGTTACCCGTGTGGAAACCCGAGAGCTGTTTCTGCAACAATTACACCGGGAAAGCCTTCGATCTCTAACATTAATCATCTTCAAACAGGATATGGAGACAGCGACATCTATTTAACGCACGCCATACGTATTATATATTACAGTTCAAAGACATGCATTTCTTGACGTTCAGCATATCCTGAACTGACAGCAATATATCTCCTAACACAGATATTTTCAGAATTGCTTTTACGTTGCCAACTTGCCTCAACAAAGCAAGAGTCGTTTACCGACACACGACTAGCTAATTCTCCTCAACTGTACACTGATTGAAATTTACAAGAAAGGAAACTCTCATTTTATTTAGTTGAAGTGCAATTTCTTTTTTAGAAAGAAATAATATTAATATCAGAATTATATGGCGATTTCTGGGCTGTTGGGCCACGTTGTTGTTTGGCGTTCTTGCCGACGTTTCGCTCGGAGGCACCGAGCATTTTCAAGGCTAGGCCAAGACTGTTGCTCTGTTTTTTTGGGGGGTAACAGGCTACATGAGGGTCATCCTGAAGCAGGCAACTCCCCTTTAATAGCATAGGAAGGTACTTGAAAACGGGGGATGTGGAAGGTAGCCCAGGGTTGACTAGGGCCCCCAGGCTATACAGTAAGGATCCTACCCTCACGGTGTTTCACCTAAAGGTGATGCAGGGAAAACCCTAGAAAGCCTGCATCAGGTAGGTCAGGGGCTAGTGGGTTACTACTCCTGTGCCCTTCTGACGATGATGGGAGAGACTGGATTGCTGTGGGAACAACACAACAAACCCACCTCCATGCCTAGGCCAGTATTGGGAGGCAGTTGGCCGACTGGTCCAATGGGATCAGTCGACAACTCTTACCGTATGTCGAAGGTCTTTGACCCCCGTGCATACACCTCTCAAACTGTTCAAGGTTGTCTCAGCCTGCAGGAGTCGTAAATTAATTACCTTTGTCATGGACCGAGGAAGAGGTCAGCCTCCACCTGGCTCTCACTCATTTCCCATCAGGATACCCTCCTGACCTTCATGTGTATCATCGTTATGTTGTTGCTCTGTGCACACTGTGTGCCTTATATATCATTGGGACGTTGTAGTTCACTCAATGTTTTCCGTTACCTTCCTGGAATCTGTTTGTTTCCTCAGGCATGTTTGCCAGTCGGTAACCGTTTTCCTTATTGAAATTGTTAGGGCACTTAAATATTTCGACGCCTTCTCGGACTTTCCCAGTCCAGTACAATTTTTCCTCAGCTAGTATTTCCGTATTCTGTAGGTCAATTTGGGGGTTTGTAACCATGGCATGTTCCGCAACCGCAGACAGATTAAAATGGCTTAATCGCATATATCTCTCATGCTCCTTCAGTCTGGTGAGAACGGACCTGCCCGTCTCTCCAATAAAATAATATTAACTATAGACTATATAACCTTAGTCGAAAAGATTATTGAAATTTACACGTGAAGAATTTGGTGCCGCACTGGACTCATAATAATACTGCAATTGGTACACCAGATATACATGTAAAGAAACACTGTAACTGTTCCCTCAGCATTAAATAACAGTTATTATTAAACAAAATTTTGTAATTAATTTTCATTTCAAGCTGACCTATCAACTTAATGTTTATATATTTATATCAGTGTTTTAAATAAATTAGTTTGACAATGTTTCAATGTGTTTTAGAAATCATCAACCTGTTGTTTTTCAAATAATAATGAAGGTCATTCTGTTTATTTAGGTTTAATCTTGGCCAATTAATTAATCATGATTAATTAGCACATTACTAATAGGAGCAGTACTTGCTATCACTGCATGAAATCATTTTGAGATAATTTTTAACAACTATCAAAGAATAAAGGGGGAAATCAAAATCTGTGCGTGTTTAGATAAATGACTTTTTTTGTGATTTATTAAAAATTGTCTTAGAAACAATCAACATGATGTTGTTTAGATAATAACAAAGGTCTTGATACAGTTTAGTATTCCTCACCTTTCTTTCTCAGCCTTTGCTCACTTCTGTTTCACTTCAGTCAAATTCCTCTTTAAATCTCTTGCCACTGGAATACAAAGTAACTTGTGAGCAAGTGTCGACAGCCTCAATTAAGGATCAAGCATTGGAATATTCCTACAGCAGCAGCAACAACATTGGTGACTTCTTAATATTGACGTTTCCTGTAGTTTACTTTAGATCCTAAGAGCTGCAAGAGTAACAATTAAAATATGGATGCAGTTAAACTTGAATCCAGATAATTACTTGTAAGAAATTACTAAATATCAAGAGTTACTTTGCTATGACAACGCTTGTGCAAAACAATTTTCTGGATTGGTCGAAACTAACCTGCGACGTAAATAACGAACATCTTCTGCGTTATTACCGAACAACATTAATAGAAACTCCGTTGTTTGAGTTGATGTGGTAACGCAATGACTTATCGATGAGTGTTTTTACTTGACAGTTACATCGACGACATTTCTTGTGAAGTTGATAACACAGCCGTGTCGTTGGTGGACGCTTTCGTGCTCCAGTTTTGCCAACGGAAAGGCTCGAAATGTCAGTTTAATACCAGTCGGAAAATATAAGTTTGAACTTGCTTCAATACAATAATCTGATTTTAAAAAGAAATCATAAGAAAAACCTTCCTGATTCACAGTTTACTTTATAACCGATGTGAAGTACGTAATATTTCCAAAAAGTCTGATGCTTATTTGTCCACACTGTCATTGGCGAACATTTGCGATTAGGTACTTTCTTTCTTTCTAGAAAACTAGCAATTCTAGAACTCATTAAGCAAACTAATTTATTACAACAAAATGAAGAAAACAACAACTGATCCTGAGTTTAATTAGTCACAATACACGAACTAATAAAAAGAAAGAAAAGAAAACTAGCAATTCCAGAACTCATTAAGCAAACTAATTTATCACAACAAAATGAAAAAAAAATTTGATCCTGAAATTAATTAGACAATACACGAACTAAGTTGGCTTGAAAACAGTTATTAGAAGGTGACATGCAGGTGATTTAACACTGTCCGTATTTGTTGAAAAATTTAGGCTTAAGAAATTGTTATTTACGATTGCTGAACAGTTAAACAAAAGTTCAAATTATATAAAAGAGGTAATTAATTAGAATCTATAAGGGAATCAAAATGCAAGGAGGAGAAATAAAGAAAACCAAGGTTTGCTGATGATGTCATTGTGGTATTAGGAGAGTCAAAAGAAGACTAGGAAACCACATTAAATGGTATGAATGTGGTCCTGGAGGAAAACATGAGGATTATTAGAGTGTAGTAATGGAAATAGTGAAGGCTGTTAGATTGGGAAGAGATATTTTTAAGGAACTTGAGGAAATCTGCTACTTGGGAAGCATAATAACTACACTATAACGGCACAGGCAAAGAAGGAACATAAACATTTTTAGCAATGATTTCCTAATATTCACACGTATATTACCCATAAGTGTTTATGTGGAGTGTGACGTCATATGGGTGCCAAATGTGGACGGTAGGACTTGCAGGAAGGAGAAGGATAGAAGCATTTGAATAGGGTTGCTCTTCCTTTTCATGGGAAACTTGTTTTCCCCTCCCCCTTTTCCTGAGTGTCCTTTGCCTAAAATGGACAATATTTGACCGTTCAAATTATATCCTTTAAAACATCCAAACAGATCCCTTGATGCATATTAAACACATACACACAAACCGCAAATATGTGACTAAAACGAAATAAATTTTGAGAAATTAAAGTTTTACTGTATTTATTAAATCTAAAATTTTGAGATACAAGGAAAGAAGTGAATAGTGAAGTGTTTCTTGATGATGTTGTAAACGTCAGAAAAATCTCTCCCCTTTACTCCAGTAATGCCAATTGATGTTCTCAAGATAATACTAGGAATGACATCAAAAAAGAATGCAAAAAAAGGAATCGGAAGATGATTTGGGGAAAAAAATAATAAATGGCATGAACGTGTTCCTGGAGGAAGATTAATAGAGGGAAAACCAAGGTGATGGGTAACATTGCTTATAACGTAGTTATTCGTCGTTCATTCCGCAGTCAAGTCATCCAGAATTTCGCGTTGAAATGCCGCCAACGTACAAACGCGAAAATGTAGTTTCAAGCTTAAGTAGAAGGAAGGTCTCAATATTGTAACATGGCGCTGTTGTTGACGATCTAATTATAAACGGTCCATAAAGGAAAGTCGATCAACAACTAACAACAGCGTCACAGTTGTTAAATACTCAAGATGTATCCACCGGAATTTGTGCAGTTTTAGTGCCTATTCGTGTCGCAATGTTGGTAACAGTTATTAAGATCTGCTAAAAGTTGTATAAATTAGGTTTACAAATCATTTTTTCAGAAAATTATTTCCCCAACAACTCGCTAATTATCGTTTACTCACGTTCACTGTAATTGTGCCTTTTCTATTCGTTGCCTCAAATTTGATCTGCTGCAGGTGATTTTTTTTTCTTCAGGGTTGGAGTTGCATCGGCCTTGTTTTTGTTACTTTCACCCCAAGTGTCTTCCTGAAACAGGCCTAATACTACATTTATTTTCTAAGGACATATTTCCCTGGACAACGAACCCCGACCTTCTCCCCAGCTACAGGCTACATGAGGCTGAGAGATCCTGAAACAGGCAACTCCCCTTTAATAGCATAGGAAGGGAATTGAAAAGGGGGGATGCGGAAGGTAGCCAAGGGTTAACTAGGGCCCCCAGGCTATAGTGTAAGGATCCTACCCCAGTGGTGTTTCACCTAAAGAGATGCAGGGAGACCTCTAGAAAACCTGCATCAGGTAGTCGGGCATTGGCTCCTATTCTCCCTCACGCCTTTCCCTATGACGGGAGACGAGTTTGCTGTGGGGTCGCAGCATTCCCTTCTCCGTGTCTCCACCAGTTTCAGGAGGCAGTTGGCCGTCTGATCCAATGGGATCAGCGGACAGCTCTTGCCATATGCCCAAGGTCTTTGACCCCGGTACATATACCTCCTAAAATAGGTGAAGGTGTCTCGGCATATGAGAACTTTGATAAAAAGTACCCAGAGAGAGAGTGCAGGAGGCATCCCCGACATGATCAGGTAAGCCCTACAATCACTCTGGGCTGAAGCGTCTACGAGAAACTCCCGCAGCGCCCAATCATATGCCATAACTATAAAGTCAAGAATGGAATATAAATACATGGTCTCTTCTTACCTGCGAGAGTTCATGTGTCGGCTCTCAACATAGACAAATATAAAAAATAACATTTTTATTACATTCATAACGTGTTAACAATAACTTCTTTACATTTTATCTGACACAGCCTGCCTCGGTATTAAAAATAACATCTTGTAACACACCACTTGAATGTCGACAGGTTTTTAGGTTAACATAAAGGAACTCAATTTTGATTCGAGAATGAATTAAATATTACCAGCAAGATAGAAAAATCTTTTGATACAGTATACGTAATTAAAAGTAAATAACATTGATTTTTTTTAATGTAATAAATTCTGCCAACAACTAACTTTGTCTTCACTTTACATGTTGTATTACAGATTTTATCACAATGTCCGAATCAACAGACTTTGCTAAATCAGTTACACAGTGCTCAGAAATTTTTGTCTGGATAAACCAATAGTTGGACAAACCGTTTTTGGGTTTCCACCCAGGTTAAAGGGAAGCTTAAGCCAAGATGTTTTCATGGCATACTCTGCAATCTTTCTCACGGAAGCCCAAGAACTGTTTATCCAGAACATATACCAGAAAACCCTTCAATCTTTGATAAACCAATGTTTGTCAAATATATTTTACTATTCAAACTAAATACAAACCGTACTTTACTTGAAGAAACTGGAAGAATAAAAAATTTAACAGTAATATATTATATTTAACATCAAATGTGATGAAATCCTTTTAAGACATTGCTATGAGTTTCACCAGTGTGAGTCCTTACGTGGTTCATTAATGTTGAAGATTGTGAGAATCTTTTATCACACTCGACACATTTGAACGGTTTCTCACCAGTGTGAACTCTCATGTGGTTTGTCAAGCTTGAGGATACTGAGAATGTTTTATCACACTCAACACATTCATACGGTTTCTCTCCAGTATGAATTCTAATGTGATTTGCCAAGTTTGAGGACTGAGAGAATGTTTTATCACACTCACTGCACGTGTAAGGTTTCTCACCAGTGTGAATCCTCATGTGGTTAGTCAAGCATGAGGACAGCGAGAATGTTTTATCACACTCAACACATTGATATGGTTTCTCGCCGGTGTGAATTCTCATGTGGTTTGCCAAGTTTGCAGATTGAGAGAATGTTTTATCACACTCGACGCATTTGTATGGTTTCTCTCCAGTGTGAGTCCTCACGTGAGTAGTCAAACTCGAGTACATTGAGAATGTTTTATCACAATGAACACATTTGTATGGTTTTTCACCAGTGTGAATCCTCGTGTGGAATGTCAAGTTTGATGATTTTGAGAATGTTTTATCACATTCAACACATTTGTAAGGCTTTTCACCACTGTGAGTCCTTATATGGATTGTTAAGTCTGAAGACCGTGAGAATGTTTTATCACACTCAATGCATTTGTATGGTTTCTCACCTGTGTGAGTCCTTATATGGTTTGTTAAGACTGATGATAGGGAGAAAGTTTTATCACAATGACCACATTTGTATGGTTTCTCACCAGTGTGAATTCTTGTGTGTTTTGACAAACTTGACGATTGTGAGAATGTTTTGTCACACTCAACACATTTGTATGGTTTCTCACCTGTGTGAGTCCTCATGTGGCTAGTCCAGATAGAGGATACCGAGAATGTTTTATCACACTCAACACATTGGTATGGTTTCTCCCCAGTGTGAATTCTCATATGGTTTGACAAGTTTGAAGATTTTGAGAATGTTTTATCACACTCGACACATCTGTGTAACTTCTTACTAGTGTGCATGCTCTGAATCCTCTTTACACCACAAAAGTTTTAACAATTTTAATTTGTTTCACTGATTGTCTTCAGGCAAGTCCTGTGTATTTTCTTTAACATGTATCTGTATGTGTTCAATACAGATGCTCAGGCAAATAATGTTGGACTGATGTACCTGAAAAGAAATAAATGTTTTTGTGATGAACATTGAAATATGTATGTAAAAATGTTAGTAATTTACGACAAAATATATTTTTTCTTCTTAATTTATTTGCAGATGATTTCTTTCTTAAATATGATAATTATCTCAGTAAATTATTGTGTCGAATGACATATATAAGCAACAAAGTTAATTAAACATAAAAAATGGTACATTTTTAACACAAGTGAAATATAGGTTATGAGCGACAGATGTGACTTTGTTTGAATATGAAAAGGAACGCCTAGAGAAAGAAATGGAATTACACGATGAACTAGTGTCGGTTGAGTATATGATGGCAACATTCTCACGTGTGATATGAAACTCTCTCAAGAATGAAACATTGAGAATTTTTTACAAAAAACTGCTACACACCATGTAATCGTTTTACCGTATTATATCTGTTAATAAAACACAATAAATGTTTTCACATTTTTTATTCCTATAATGTTGTGGTATTCAGTACTAAGACTGATTTGATCCATGCTAACCTATCTTGTGCAATTCTTTTCATTTCCATATAGCTAGCACATACCACATCCTCCCTAATCTGCCTAGAGATTTCCATCCTTGGCCTCCATCTTGTTCTTACCCCACACACTTCACTCGTGCCTAAGAACATAGTCTATTGATCTATCCCTTCAAAATTCCCAATATTGTTTGCTCTTCACCTATAGTGTGTTCCTGTACACGTTATCAAATGCTTTTTCTAAATCTACAAATGCCATGAATGTTGGCCAGTTTTTTCTGTGACCTAGTGGCTAGCGTCAACACAGAGTTGTAGGCTTCAAATCTTGGCACGGGCTTGGGTGCTTGTGACATCTTGGTTGTGGAGACTGGGATTAAGACTGCTGGAAAATTGATATGCCGACCAAGTTTCGCTACAAATTCTAAATGTGTAATGTTGGACGGCAGTCTGCAGACTACCCACTAGGCCAGGGCCCTCAATGGGTTACAGAGCCGTGGAAGAAGTACAGATTATACATCAATAAAATAGTATACACCCATCTAAGAATTGGTCATTCTAGACTCATTTAATGACCAAATCCAACCCAATCGTCTGTGACAAAATGTAACTCTTCATACACCACCCGACACCTAACAAATGAATGTGCGTACATGCTACAAAAAAGAATAGAATATGGAATCCTAGACGACTACAAGGGATGCCTCAAAGAACCAAGATTTATAAATCCCATATTAAATTATTTAAAAGACTTAAACCTATTCAATAATATGTAATGTATCTCTACTAGGGAACTGGACTAGTTTGGTCCAGATGCCTCACCCCCCTGCGTCGCTCCTCCCATCGCCTGCTCAACTCGAGCATGGACTTGTAATAATGTAATATCATCAACAACAAAAAATGCTAGGCACTACTTCACGAGGGGCGGATTGCCAATTGGCCTACAACTGAGTGCTTAAGTAATTTCTAACTTACCAGAAGAGGTTTGGAATCATAGAAGACGGTGGATGCCCAGCATGCACTGAAGAAGTGGCACACGTCTTCTTTGAATGTCCGCGCTTCAATGAAGAGAGAGCAGCATTACAGGACCGCAAGTGAAGCCACAAGAAATAATACTGTTTATGCTCCAGGACCAAGGCAGCTGGGACGCACTTTGCCACCAAGGTGCTGGAGAAACTACGGACCGAAGAAAGGCAGCGCCTGGAAAACAACGTAGGAGACTAGTGGAGTGAAGTGTGAGTGCCAATGAAGACTAGGTGTGTGTGATGCACGATGCCTTAGGGCAGCAGGACGCGACGTGTGTTAGAATTTAATAAGGATACTTATATTCATAAGATAAGATCAGTGTGTGCTTGTGATCTCGTGTGTGTGTGTGTATAGTGTTTTTAATAACCTTAGACTACATACTTTTTATTTTTTAAAATTTATTTTAAGATTATTTATGATTAATTATGTACCTTATTTTGTTCTTCAAATTATTTGTTATTTGTAATGTATGAGGTGTCCTATTTCCTCAAACGAGGACTAATGGAAAAAATAAATCCAAATGTAAATCATATGTCGTCGCTTCATAAAAGCTTCCAAACACTAACAGCATGCGTGTCAAAGATATGGTTCGGTTGTTGCACCTATTAGTCTATATCTAAGATATTTACTTCATTTAAACTATTCAATTACGAGTCACTTTACATATAATTTTGGTTTATTTTAACCATTTTTTATTTTTGAAAAATAATGATCGTGGCAAATGATTATGATGTATTAGGGGCAAGGCTGTTGTGCGTCATCCGAATTCCGCCCCAAATATTTAATTAAATGAAGACCTTGACGTTTTAGTGTTTCTCACCTTTGCTCAATTCTGTTTCACTTCACTCAAATTCCTCTTCAAAGTCACTTGCCACTGGAACACAACATAACTTGAGAGCAAGTGTCAACAGCCCTAATTAAAGATCAAGCATTGGAATATTCCTACAGCAGCAGCAACAACATTGGCGATTACTTAATATTGACATTTACTTCAGCTGCAAGATTAATAATTAAAATATGGATGCAGTTAAACTTGAATCAATCCAATGATGTGTGTGTGTGTGTGTGACTCTGGTAATGAAGGAATTACCGAACGACACGCAACATTATATTGTGAATTGATTCCAGACTAATGCAATCTTCTTTTTTCCATGGGATCAGTAGTCAGCCGTTACAAGTTTCTGCACGAATAAGTGCGCCAACATAGCGGAATGAAACTCACTAGGTAAAATTGTCAACTGATATTAAAATTATTGATTAAACTAATAGTTTGTTTTATGTTGCAGTCACGATTTTTATTGTGAATTATACATAAGTTTTTAGTGCATTGCTTGCAATTTACAGCTCAATGAACATTTTAATCGAGTATTTTTTTTTATAAAATAAGTTTCTATTCGGCACCTTTACATTTAAATCTTTAACAGCGATTGTGTTGACATGAATGAATGTATTGATGTGACAACACCAGGATTGGGTTTTTGCCAATCCCATTGTTTAGTTACCCAATTCCTGATCTGGAAGGATCCAAAGCCATGTTGGCAGTGACTGTCACCTCTTATATATTTCCTGCTTGACCTGAGCCTACTTTTATTAATTTTCAACTTTTTTTTCACCTTCCTCTTCCATATTTATTTGTGCCCAACCCATTTTTAAGGACATTAGTCTTTCTTTACAGTTAATGTTTTTTGTGAAAGTTATTCTTGTTTCTTCAATTAACAGTAAATTTTAAAATTGTTCTCTTCCGTTAAATAAGTTTTTATTTACTTCGCATTTAAACTTTTTTTACTTAAGTAAATCCTATCTTCTTCTTCCCCTGGCACTGCGGTCCTTGAGCCTCCTTTATTACGACTGTCCAGTTTTCTCTATTCGTAGCATTTTGTCTCCATCTCTTGACCTTCAGCTGTCTCAAATCCTCTTCAACCCCATCCATCCATCTTGGTCTCTGTCTTCCAATCTTTCTCCTTCCTTCAGGTTTTGTCTTCTAAAATTATTTTAGCTATTCTTCCTCGTTGCATTCGCCACACATGCCCTACCCACTCCAACCTTTTCCTGTTAATGTCCCCTATCAGATCTAAACCCTTGTATGGTTCTCGATTCATTCTTATTCTCCTCCTGTACTAGCCCATATATCTTTCTTAGTATTTTCCTTTCCCAATGTGAACTTTTCCTCCAAGTCTCACTTCCTTACATTACTATGGGTTTCAATATTGTCTTTAAAAGTTTTATTTTTTTCACTTCTACTCACCGTCTTAGAATTAATAACATCTATTACCTGCTATTATTTTCCCTTGTATCTCTTCACATTTTTGGAGGCAATCCTATACACCAGTGCTTCTCAACCTTGTCTAATTCCTGCTTTAATCTTTTTTTTCTCTCTGTTCTAAATTCTTTTACTTGTCATAGATTTATATTGTACTTTTTATAAGTCAATTCTTCATTTAGTAATTGGTCTGTGATCGTGTTTCAGGGAAGGACCATATTTCTCTCAAGTTACGTGCTCAGCATTATGAAGAGAATATGCTTGCAAATTTCCGTTCAACCGCTGACAAGTATTACAGGTAGTTTCTGCACCTACAAAAATGGTTCTACTCTATTAAATAAGGGTAACAGTGATGCCTCAATATAATGCTGCAGGTTTTTTGATAATTCCTTTACTCGAGCCTCGCACCTAATTAGCTTGATTGAAATTTAACGGCACCCATATTTTAATTCTTACTCTTGCAGCTTACGATCTAAAGTAAACTACAGGAAACATCAATATTAAGTAATCACCAATGTTGTTGTTGCTGCTGTAGGAATATTTCAACCCTTAAACTTTAATTACAAATATTACGACTTGTTCACAAGTTATACGGTTGTTTTGTTTGTTGTGTTAATCAGTCCTCGGATTGGTGTTATGTAACCCTCCTTGCTAACCTATCCATTGCAAACCTGTTTATTAAACTTTTTTGGTATTAAGCAGTAAGAATTTTTGGTATGAAACTTCTATTTTGATGTGCAAAGACTTATTCATGCTTTCCATACCTGCTGTTGTGCTGGATGTTAAGATACATAACCTCCACAGAAGACAGGCAGCAGTAATTGGAATAGAAGATGAAGAAAAGAAAGCCGTAATCGAGGAGTAAGACAAGGATGCAGTCTGTCGCCCATGCTTTTAACTTATATATAGAACGGGAGATGAAGAAAGTTGGAAAAATGTGATCTGCAAAAGGAATCATACTGCAAGGAGAAGAAATAAAAACCCTATACATTAAAGTACGAGGTCTTTCCCGGTGAATGGCATGTATTTTGAAGATGATGGCAGAGCAAGCCGTTGAAACGTCACTGATAATCTCTTTGACCCGGTTGGAAACCCGAGAGGAATTTATACAAAAACCCTACACTTTGCTGATGATACTTGTAGTGTTAGGGGGAGTCAGAAGAAGACTTGGAATGAACGGGGTCCTCCAGAAAGAGTTCAATATGAGGAAATGAAAAGGCTTGCACAAGATAGGTTAGCATGGAGGGTTGCATCAGGACTGAATACCACAACAACATTAAGATTCACTCAAATCCATAAATTCTTCAATAGAGTAAGAATGGCCAAGTAAAGAATTGGTTACTCCATGTTTGAACTTGTTTTTAGTCCTTTAATGGAGGCTGGAAGTTTATTAAATTTTCTAATAGCATTATAATAAACGTCCTCTTGTGTTATAGTTAGAGGCTTCCCTTCTCTTCCTTCCCCGTGCAAAGTATCAAAGCTATGAACATCTGAGTGATATTGAATAAGTAAGTATTACCATTTTCTTAATCAGCCTCCTACAAATGTAACCTAACACAACCTTTGTCCTTCCCTCTTGCATTTCACCTGAATATACCGTACGTCATTAAAGAGTAGACATATGCAAAATATATTTATTTCTTTTGGAACACTGCAACTTGACAATTCTAACAGATTGCCTAGCCTAGTGTAAATGAATTTGGGGTGGGGGGATATTAATTAATGAAATTAATAATTGGTTTTAAATATATACATTTATTAATTGTAAACACAATAATTTTAATATGGGTCATGCGTGTATATTATTATGTACAAAAATAATTAATTAAAATGGGATTGTATTAAAGAACTCAGGGTATTAATGGTTTGGGTGTTGAACACGTGTAGCAGATTTTTTTGTTCATTGACGAACCTGAGTTGTTAAGACCGTTCTTCCCTGCTTCCTGGACTGATCAGAGCATGGTCCACCTCTCCCCTTCAATCTCCTCTCTCCACCTCCTTGTATCACCAGAAACCTGTCCACCACTCTCCTTCAATCTCCTCTCTCCACCTCCTTGTATCACGTTTAACTCAAAAGTTACTTAATTCACAATTTGCTCTGCTCATAACACAGGGATGCACACCCTCCTTACTCGTCCAACCCGCTCTCTAAAAACACATCTTCACTCAACCATCTCCTTCATCCTTCACGGGATCTCATCCGCTCCGTGTCCATCCTATCGCCCGTCTCACCCAACTCGCTCTCCAAATACACAATGTCCTAAGAATCCTCTGTTGTTGGCTTTTTTTGAGACTTGCCGACAGGAAGGTATTGTTGATGGCGCGCCACAAGCGTCGATAATTTCCTTGTAAAACGTTTCAGAAAATAATTTTAAAAAATTGGGCGCGGGCTCTACTGCGCTACACTAGTTTTGTTGGGTGAATTTTTAAGTGATCATTCCATATTAATTTATTGTCCCGAGGAGATATATCTATAAATTATGTACATTCAACCTGTAACTTATTTCACAATTATTTGTTGCTAGTGTTACCGAATTCTCTGTAGCGTTGCTTTCTGTAACTGCATGAAATGAGGCTAATCACAATTGACCGACAAGCCTTTAACCGGAAAAAACCAGTTAAGCAGTTCTGTTAATGTATCATTTTACAGACTGCATTGCTTAATCATTACCAAAATCCTAGCATCATTTCAAAAGAGTATAGTTTTATTCATTTTACATAGGTTAAGAGGAGCAACAGGTCCAAAATAGAACCCTGAGAGACCAAAGTCTTGTGTGTCCCTGCAGTGTTAATGGAAAATGTGTCTTTAATGGAACTATTTGTTTCCTATTGGAAAGGTAATTGGAGCACCAAGTATAGGAAATTCCAGCTATTCTGTAATACTTTCATTTCCATACCTGCTATTGTGCTGTAATTAAGATACACTCAAATCCAAAAATTCTTCAACAGAATAGGTGCGGGTGGCCAATCAAAATATTTGGATGGCTCGCAATATATATTTGTAATGGTTATCTTTATTTTGTTTAGCTTTTCCATAGATTACACAAATGAAATCCAAATTGCAAGTATTGGTAAGTAAATTATAATTATTTAAACCATCAACGAATGAGATTATTTTATGAGGTAAGTAATATTTCAACGATAAAGTGTTTAATTTTAATTTCAAGGCCATATTTTGAATGTAGATTATTTGAGGAAATTAATATATCATAATTAAATGACATTCTTTACTCCAAACACAGGCGATTAAGGAATTGTGTTGCAGACAAGCTCATGTGAATTAGAGAAATATGCTTCCCAATATCTTTGCATGTTGAACTCTACAAAAATATATATTGTGTAATGATAGTTAATTAAAAAAGTTTGCGATTATTAGTCGACTGTACGAGAAAGTGTAATAAAATTTAATGTCATTCATAACCTCTTAAGGGAAATAATACAGTTCGTACAGAAGTAAAGAAGATTGAAGTTTTTAATAAATTATATTTTTCCTCAATTTCCAATAAATAATAAAAGTTCCCATTTCATGTGTTTCACTTGAATGTTAAGGAATATAAACGTTTATTTTTGAAGTTAATTAAATTTTAATTGATATAATTCGAACCCTGCTAATATTAAACACCGTTACAAAAGAAAATAGCTTTATCTTTCTTAAATTATTAATTGTTTACAGGAATAAGGAGGACTTTAAGCTGAAAATGTAAACACCTTTTCAGATTAACAGCCGTTCACTTCAATTGAACTTCTTAGAACAGTCTAGAAAGTTACCTGACTTGCATTTACTAGCCTTAACGTGGACACTTAAATTACTCGAAAAACTGAATGTTTTGAGGCACCTCTCGCATTTGTATGGCTTCTCCCCAGTGTGAATTCTAATGTGACTTTTCAGGGAATTTGATCTTGAGAACGTCTTGGAACACTCGACACACTTGTATGGTTTCTCGCCAGTGTGAATTCTCATGTGTTTTGTCAAATTACTTGCCTGGGCAAAGCTTACGTTGCATTCGGGACACTTGAATAGCTTTATGCCTGTGTGAATACTGACGTGATTTGTTAATTCACATTTTTGCGCAAAAGTCTTGGAACAGTCAAAACATTTGTATGGTTTTTCACCTGCGTGGTTCATCATATGCCTTCTGAGGAGAGTTGAGCGTGGGAATGCCTCGGGACATTCGGCACATTGGTACGGCTTTTCACCCGTGTGAGTCCTAACATGAAATTTAAGTCGACTGGATTCGGCGAATGATTTATCGCAAACGTGACATTTGTAAGGTTTCTCACCAGTGTGAACCAACATGTGTCTTCTTAGGTAATTTGTCCGTGAGAATGTAGAACCACACAAATCGCATTTAAACGGTCTCTCGCCAGTGTGAATGAGCATATGGTCTTTTAAAGTATTGGAATGTGTGAACTTTTCAAAACACACATCACACCTGTACGGTTTCTCACCGGTGTGAGTCCTCATGTGTACCTTCAGTTGACCCGATTGCGAGAATGTAGAATCGCACTCTACACACATGTACGGCTTTTCACCGGTGTGAATTCTCATGTGAACTTTTAATTCAAATGATGACGGGAAGGTTTTGGTACACTCGACACATTTGAACGATTTTTCACCAGAGTGAATCCACATGTGTCTTTTCAAGGAACTCGTACACGTGTAGGTCTTTTCGCACTTTTTGCATTTGTTTTTACAAGTTGAATTGACTGAGTGTCTTGTTAAACTGCCAGAATCAGACATGGTTCACCTATCTCCAACTTGCACACAAATGTTTACAATTTCGAGTACGATTTTTACACTCTTACCTGAAGATATCTGTCGATTGCTTGTAATATAAACCAGAGGATGAATTAAAATTATATTTGCTTAAATTTTAATAACTTTTGATTACATTATCTTCTTTGCATTTTTCTATTTTGGGTGATGAATTAAAAACGAATACTCCAGGTAACAGGTACAACAGTTGTTTAACCTGAAAACAGATAAATTACATCACATGAAGAACCAAGTGTATTACAAACACAAGAAAAGAAAACTTGAATGTTTAACTACATAAATTACATGATGTAATTTACAAATATGTTTCACAAGATAAATCTGTAGAATTTTCAATTAAAAATAAATACAAACACATTCAGACATGAAATAATTAATTTTTTACTTATCCACTTGTATTTTCGTTTATATATATATAAGTAATTCTCAATATTATGTACCAGAGATAAGTTTTATATAAATGCTTCTCAGTAAAAATGAGAACAGAAACAATGAAACGGACAGTTTTTTCCAATGGTAAAAAGCACGGTAAAGAGAGAGAATAAAACCAAATTTAAGTATAGTATAAGTATAAAATCATATTCCATAGATCCTACTATAGAGAAGCACAAGCTTCAAGGATGTGGAACGAGTCAGAGATTTTACACACATAGGAAGTTGCTTTATTAATATTAAAATATACTGTAACTATTCATTAATTTTTAACTTATAATAAGATTTTCTTAAGTTCTGTACAGAAGACATACAATTTGTACCTTATATATATTATAAAATTGATAAATATTTTTACATCCTATACTAAAAAATTAGTGTTCTAATAATGTTCTTTCATAATTATAAATATCTACCCCTGTGGTACATTCAGCTCCATAAATTCTTCAACACAGAGTAGAAGGAGTGGCTTTAGTAAGAACTTAGTTAGTTTAGTTCATATTTGAACTTGTTTGGATTTATTTTTAATTGTTTAATGGAGGTGGGAAGTTTATTAAATATGTGCCAATGTTCACCCTTTTCTATTACTGTTAGAGACTTCCCTTCCGTTCCTCGTGTAAATTGTTTTTTACTTGTGGTATCAAAGTAATGTGTAATATAGTGTGAAGAGGTTACATGAGTGATTGGCAAGTGAGTGAGTGTCAGTATTCCAGTTTTCTTGAAAAGTCTCCTACAATATGTTTTTGGCGAGACCTGACATAATATTCTAACAGCCTTTTTTTGAAGTTGAAATATTTTATCTTTCCCCCTGATGCATTGCCCCAGAATATTATACCGTATGTCATTATAGAGTGGAAACATGCAAAATAAACTAATTTTCTTATTATTTAGGATCATAATACTCTAAGAGCAAAGGTTGTTGCCGCTGAGCCTAGTTTTCGTAGGGGAGAATATTAATATGATCCTTCCAGTTTCTTTTATTGTCCATGGATATTACACCTAAAAATTTTGTACATTCAACTTCAGTTATTTCACAATTATTTGTTGCTAATTTTATTGAGTTCAAATAGTTCGTCCTTTGTCTGTAACTGCCATGAAGTGAGTTTTATCACAATTGAGTGAAAACCAACCCAGTGAAGCATCTGGCTTAATGTAACACTTTGCAGCATTTTCCAGACTATTTTGTTTATTTGTAACCAAAAATACTAGCAACATCATCAGCAAAAAGTATAGTTTTAGATGGAAAAAATACTTGTTATAGTTTTACAACCTAACCTGGATAAATACTTACCAAAGTCAACTGGAAAACAACGTTTGATTTTCCACACAATTAACGCCGCCATAAAGGGGAAGGAATGAACGAGTTGTTAAAGACGCAATCGTAACCAAGCTTACGTGCAGCCAACGTTGAAACAATAAATTCCACCCAGTTTAAATATTTGAATAAAAATACCCATTGCATCTCCCGGCGTTCTTGAAAATTCAGACCGATTACAAATCATCAACATCATAAGAACTAACGACCATAACAACAGAAAACACAGTAATATTTTGTAAGAAAAAAAAATTGCCCAACCCTAGTGGTCGTCGGAAATATTTTAAGTCAAAACTGCACAAAAAAATGAGACAAAACAAAGGATAACTCAAAGACGCGACTGAGAAAGATTATTTAATGATACATCAGACGTTAATAAAACTAGGACAAACCATTACGGATTTTGAAGAGGACAGGTATAAAATATCGGAAGAAGAGGCTCATGCGTAGCTTCCACATAAGGCAGTCGGTGGTGATTAGAATTGGAGTACAAGGAAATGAAGAAAGGCGCGAGACAATGATGACCATGCTCTTTAACTTGCATATAGAACAGGCCATTAAGGAAGTTAAAAATGGAAGTGTAAAAGGAAAAGAAATCAAATCCATAAGGTTTGCTGATGATATTGTAGTATTAGGGGATTCAGATGAAGACTAGGAAACCATAATGTATAACATGAGCGTGGTCAATATGAGGATTCATAGAGGGAAAACCAAGTTAAGGAATTGTGCTACTAGAGCAGGACAGCACAGGCACAAGTGTGAATATTAGGAAATGTTGGTAATGGAGGACGGCAGGAGTTGCGGAAAGGTAGAGAACAGAAGATTTTGAAATGTGGTTGTATAGGAGAATCAGATGGGTGGAACGGGCAATTAAACCACGAAGTTCTGGGCAGAATAGGGGAAGAGACGGCAACGTGGAGGACTTTGAAGGGATAGATTCGTAGGCCTCGTTTTTATTGTGGTCTTGTAAAATTAGGGCAAGAACAGAGGAGGTAGGTGGGACACACTAGGCATATTTCTTTGAGGGCGTGATAGTTATGCGAAAATGAAAAGGCTTGCGCAAGATAGGTTAGCACGGAGGATTGCATCAGACTAGTCTTAGGAATGAATACCACCACAACAAAAGGGACGAAAGTAAGTAAAACTTGACTGCTATAATTACAAAATTCCTTCAGAAGCCAACCTTACACTGAAAGCTCTTGTACCCCGAGGCCTTGTCACTGACTTAGGTTCCGAAACATTCTATTTGGTAATATTACGGGTAAGGGCACTGAATGGTTGTATTTGGGAAGTCTGAAGGGCAGGAATAGAAGAGATTAGAATGTATCAAAGGTAAGCGAGGACAGGTTTGATCCAAAGATGCAGGACAGATTACCTGGATCAACCGTAATACGTTATGCCAAAAGAAACCAAATTGTGGTTAATGGGCCACTCAACATTTTTAAAGTCATTATCTTCAATTCTTTCAAATAGTTTCTATTGTTCCAGGTAAGGTTAGGTTAGGTTAAAAAAAAAAGATTCCAAACCTGTGCGCGTCATTGAGCCAATAAAATAGGCGGAGACATTTTTCACGCTTCTTATAACGTTAAGATTCACTTTTCATTTGAAGATCTTTCCAAGCTGTGTGCCTTTGATCACACTTGGGGTGGATCTGCTTTTGGTGCAATAATCATGTGCAGTATTCAAAAATTACCTTCCTTCGGATTTGTTCAATCAAAACAAAAAGATGAATTTTTATGTATATTGTAACATGAAAAGTTACACTTAACAATGCAGGCCAGCTTGCGAGTTGCAATTGTTGAGGAACTGACCCAACAATGTAGTCTGGCGAGACTTTAGGGAGTCCTCATGGGGTAGTGAAAGGAGCAGGTTGTGTCGGCGGGACGACGAGAGAGTGACCACGCCCTGCAGTTATAATTATTCCTCGTGCTCTGATTGGAATTAAAACTACTAAAATCCATTTTTGGTGTTGTGAAAAATACCTGGCGCCCTAAAAGAATTAAGAAATCCTGGAACACGGAGGAACGACGAATCCGATACGATAATCATATTTAACAGACGCAAAGTCATTTTGCATTAACATACATTGCCATTGTGTTAGATATTTGATATATAGTCTAAGCACTAAAAAGGGTGACCCGACATAGAGGAAGAAACTCGCCAAGTAAACATAATGCGGCTTTAATTTTTAACTTATGTTTCATTTAAAATTTTTTGTAAAATGACCAATTTTTCATTTAGTTATTAAATGTATTTTTTTTTCATATATAAAAATTAACTTCTACACTCGCCGAATGATGTTAACTTTTTTCATCAACTTACTTTTACGGGCTGATTTTGGAACAGTGTGACTACTTTGGGCCAGGAACTACCATCAAAAATTTTCTGAGTCGAATAAATTCTCCTTTAGGAGAGTGTATTGCACCTCAGGTTCCTTATCAACTCATGTACGCCATTTAAGAAATGTTTTTAAAACCGATTCACAAAACGCTTTGGTAGCTATTATTCTTCTCGACGTCTGGAGGAATGTTGTTCCGGTATGGTGAATACTTTCCTGGTACAAGAGCAATGCGACGCTCGTCCACTTGACCTTTAGAGCTGAGCGACTGATTTCCAGTCGTGTGTGCACTAAATTTGCCATTTGTTTGAAACAAATTTACGTTTTGCTTCACAAACTTTCATATTTCTCGCATTTACACGTTAGATAAAGTATTTGCAAAATTTTATTACAGAAAGAGAAAAACTCTAGGTAAAGGCAATACAAAGATTGAAGACTATATAATGGACATTCATGCTCAGAAAATCAGCATGATAAATGTTAAGGGATTTAAATTAGGTTGCGGAACCGATTTCAAAGCTGCAAATACTTAATATATATGTCAGTTGGGTGGAAAGGAACAGTGTGAAATTCCACACACAATAAGAACAGCGAGCTCAAAAACCCAGGAGGCACTCCAGTGAGGTAAAGTGGGAACACAGGAGGACATTTTGGGATCCCTTAAAAAAAATTATACTTGGTAGAGGAGCTGTCGGCAAAATTTGACTGATTAGGAACAGATTGTGGAAACACCGAGGGCTGTAGTTGTTATCCAAAAGGAAGCTACGGTAACAACTGTGCATTGACCACCCAAGACTAGTCAAGTCGGTAGATAGGAGGGACCATACATTTAACATACAATATAGGAAGCAGGAAATAGATATTGGGAAATTTTCGTTTATAAAAAAGGATGATCAACAAGTGTAATAAAATATCTGTGGGACTGTTTCAGAAGAAAACAGTTCCTCTTAACAGCTCTAGGAACCACTTCCAGAAATAATGTAGCTTTTACATTGAAATTTTTTAAAAAAGCACGTTTATGGGGCAAAATGACCAAAAAATTAAACAAAAATATTCAGCTTTTATCAAAATTTAACGTGCACTATCCTAAGCAAAGGCTTCTGCAGGTGTACTGAAAATAATTGTATCATAAAATTGTTTGCACACTTAATTTTTCTTTTATTGAAAATTATTACTTCATTGAGTGATACAGTTTTACAGTATACATTTACAAGAAACGTTACAGCTGGTCCATTCTGTATTTCCATTTCAAGTTATTGCTGTCCCACCTGTAATTTTCCATGCAGCAAAGCAATCAAAATCCAAGCAATGTAATAACACTGTTACAGATTTGTCGGCTCTGCAACATACCTTTATTGTACAGTTTGTAACGTAGTGTGGTGTTTACTCTCGGGAACGCGGGTGACAAACGATATAAGTGTGAAATAAAAACAATGTAGAATCAACGAGAATGGTTTAATTGGAAAAACCCGAGTAAAAATGCGCTTACCAAATGTTCTGCCTGGTGCCGTCGTTCTTGGTTTGCCGCTGGATGTTCCTTTGCTGGATCACGTCTCCTCTAGCGCCTCTCCTTCAGATTATATCCCCATCACAGGTTATCTTATTTTCCGTACTCCCACCAAATGAACTTTCTTTCTCGAAACATGCTGAATTTAACTTCTACGCATGTTGTTTCCTCGGTCACTGCTCTCTCTCACACACAGCTCCCGGGACCAACTGTCCAAATACAATACACTCCAGGCAATAAATAATGTTGTAAACGGCGACGTTTCCCGCCTACTCGGCCCTTGACCTAACCTTCCCTCGCTTTTCGTCCTGCTGTACGCGAATACCAAAATCTAAATTATTTTTGCTTTACCGCTTCAATGTAGGGGTCATGAGTCACCACAGTAGTAATTACAATAATTTGTTATTTTATATTAGCGTGGAGTATTTATTGAATAATTACAACTGTCTGCAGTTTGCGCAGGTAAGGGATGCAGGTAAAAAATGGCAGATTTTGTTGTGGGTCTTTGCCTTTCCCGTGCATGGTCAGGCGTAAATAAAAAAGAGACTGACCAGATGGTCGGCGAGGAATTTCGGAAAGTTTCCGAATGGAGGGAGAAGGTGGGGTAAGGCCTCGTTATACTTGACTGAGTCGTCGGCTAGCCGATCACTGGAAATGTCTTCCTAACTTTTTGATGAAGGGGGAAGGTGCCTCCGAAAATTTAAGTACTCTAAACCTCACTCACAAGGTGTCTACCATCTATGAACCTCAGGTAAGTCACCTTCTTTCTATCTCTCTGTCCTTTCCCCATTAATTGTTTTAATTAACATGACAATGTCATTTCCTGACTCATATGTATGTATGTATGTATACACGGGACAGAGCAGAACTGGAAACTTTTATAATGGCCCACCATAACCCTGTTTGTAGATTCATTATGAATCAGTGTATAATAGCTTATTCAATTTAAAATGAATACAATAAATTTATACATACAATCATTGTAACCAAAGTCCTATTAAAGTTTATACAACATGTAACAATTATATTTTTTTTCCTATTTCAACCACCTTTTCCATGCTCCATTCCATCAGCAAAGCAAAGCGTTTTTGTTCCTTGTCCTTGCAGTACGACTCATTTTCCATATTCCGTTTTTACTTTCTTCATTGCATGTTCTATTATCACATAGAAGCTTCAAATAGGTCCCTAAGTATAAAAAAATCTTTTCCAGACATTTTATCCATAGTTTGATTCTTGCAACAGATGACATTTGAATTCTAGGGAATCGTAAGTATGGCATTTTCATTGATATGTCACCTGTTTGCCTGGGATTATAGATCCTCAGGGAGCCATAAGAAGTAGGGATCCTTTGCAGCACCTTAGATTATATCGAAGGGTTGTTAAGATAGAGGAAAGTTTTGGCAGCGTGACTCTGATCAGGTAAGAATTGGAAAGTTGGGGTTTTTACTCGTTAAAACACAGATATGTAATTTTAAATAAATGCACAATTACAGTCAATATTACACACTGTAAGAAGTAGGAAATGAAAGGAAGACTGTAGAAGTGAATCTAGCAGAGAAGAGGACAAGAGCCAGTGGTTAAGCTGTACATCATCGAATTTGCCAAAAATCTTGGTGCCAGGGGCTTTTAAAGATCCGGATGTCATTGCCCTAGCATTTAGGATTTCTCAGCATTCCTGCGTCACACTGCATCCATCCGCCGATGCGATGACCAAAGCTGTAGCGTAAATAACAAGAATACTAAAAATATACTTCACTTCTACAGACACCTTAATTGATATCTGCCCATTGGGGAAAAAAATGACACTTAATTTGAACAACCTGAATTTCAGTTATGAATCGCTGCAGAAATGAACGTGATGCAGTTATAAAATTTTATAATAAATTATTGAGTTTTTAAATCAATTCAACAGCAGTTAATTAATTTTGTAATCATGAAAAATTAAAAAGTTACTTGAATATTTCATAAAATGTAATTATTAACAACACCAGACACAAATATTTCCCCTGGTTTTTACAGTACATAAAATAATATATTTTATATGTAAGGTGATGGAACACTATTAATAACTTTGCACTGTTCTTCACTAGAGTGAGTCCTCACATGGCATGTTAGCTGACTGAAAGTTGAAAAGTTTTTAAAGCACTCAACACATTGGAACGGTTTTCCCGCCAACATGAATCCTCATGTGGTCTGCCAAGTATGAGGGCCGTGAAAATCTTTTATCACACTCGACACATTGGAATGGTCTCTCACGGTGGTGATTTCTTATGTGACTCATTAAACTTGAGGATTGTATGAAAGTTTTATCGCACTCGACACACTGGTACGGCTTTTCGCCAGTGTGAATTCTCATGTGACTTGTTAAGGTTGAGGACTGTGTGAATGTTTTATCACACACTGCACATTGGTATGGCTTTTCACCAGTGTGACTTCTCATGTGGTCTGTTAAGCTTGAGGTTTGTGTGAATGTTTTATCACACTCTACACATTGGTATGGTTTTTCCCCTGTGTGAATTCTCGTGTGCTTTTTTAGGTAAGATAACTGAGCAAAAGTTGCATGACACTCTTCACATTGGTAAGGTTTCTCATTAGTGTGAGTTCTCATATGTCTTGATAAGTCCGATGACAGAGTAAATGTGGAATCACACTGAGAGCATTGGAATGGTTTTTCTCCTGAGTGAATTCTCAAGTGCCGCCTCAGGCTGCCAGAGTATGCAAATGTATTAAAACACACAGCACATTGGAATGGCTTTTTAGCGGTGTGAATCTTCATGTGGGTTGTCAGATAACTTGCAGTTGAAAAACTTCTAAAACACTCAACACACTGATATGATTTTTTTTCAGTGTGAATTTTCTCGTGGGACGTTAGGTAATACAGCTGACCAAAAGATGCATCACAGTCATTACATTGGTATGGTTTATCACCAGTATGTATCATCATGTGTTTTGTTAGTTCTGATGAAAATGAAAATGCGTCATCACAGTCGACACATTTGTGTCGTTTTTCTCCAACGTGAATCTTAATGTGACTTGTTAAGTGTGAAGATTGTGAGAATGTTTTATCACACACACAGCATTTGTATGGTTTTTCACCGGTATGCACCCTCATGTGGGATGTCAGGTTACTTGAAGTTGAAAAGTATTTCAAACACTCGCTGCACTGGAAGGGTTTTTGCCCGGTATGAATTTTCATGTGTTTCGTTAGGTACGACGGCAGAGTAAATGAGACATCACACTCGACGCATTTGTACGGTTTTTCCCCGGTGTGAATTCTTGTGTGTCTTCTTAGGCTGCTTGAGTCTGCAAATCTTTTTCCACACACCACACAATGAAATGGTTGTTCACCAGTGTGAGTCCTCATGTGCTTTGTTAAGTTTGAGGGTTGTGAGAATGTTTTATTACACACAACACATTTGAATTGTTTATCACCACTGTACATCATAATGTGTTCCCTTAAACTAGTGAATACATAAATGTTTTAACAATTTAATTTCATTTAATGGCTTTCCTTTAGCTCTCTTACAATGTCAAGTGAGTAATGTAGCTGCTGTAAGGCTGATATATCTGAAAACAAATAAATTATCTTGTGATGAAACTTATTTTGACATAACGATTGTACTTATTTAATACACAAAAGAAATACAAATTATGAGCCAAGGATGAAATATGTAACTTTGGGTTATGCTGTAAAAACCTAAAAATAAATGTGTTCCAACTTCAACAGAAAAGTATAGAGAATGGAATCGAACCATAGGCTGCATTGTATGCTAAAGTGTAGAGAGAGGCAAGGATGGAATTTGCTAAGCAGATTAGGGAGAACGTGATATGTGGTAGATATGTAGAAATGAAAAACCTTGTGCAGTGTGTAAACTATTCGTAAATGTATTTTTTGTTTTATTTGTATTTGCTTTGTATATAGCTGCTGCTGCTGCAGTCACAGCCTCGGGGCAAATAGCAGCCGAGTAAGGAATAATAATAATAATGTGTGTCTACTTTGGCTAATCAGCCGTTTTGCGAATATACATACCAATTCTCCTCACAAGTACTACGGTTAGTCGAAAGTCTACTTTATACCCATTCTATCAATTACTAGATATTAGTTACAAGCACAAAAAACCCTAATATACATTTAACTACAACTAAAGGAATAAAAGTGTCGACATAACATGACGCTTAAAACAGGGTTGCTGTAATTGACACAAAGGACGCAAATAATAAGAAAACTGATTGACAACTGATTAAATATAATTACTACAACACTATATACACAAGTATAGCTATAAAATCATATTCCATAGATCCTCCTGTAGAGAAGCACAAGCTTCAAGGATGTTGTGGAACGAGTCCAGAGATTTTACATACACATAGGAGGTTGCTGTATTAATATTAAAATATACTGTAACTATTCATTAATTTTTAACTTATAATAAGATTTTCTTAAGTTCTGTACAGAAGACATACAATTTGTACCTTTATATATATATATATATATATATTATTGATCTAATAATGTTCTTTCTATAATTATAAATATCTACCCCTGTGGTACATTCAGCTCCATAAATTCTTCAACACAGAGTAGAAGGAGTGGCTTTAGTAAGAACTTAGTTTAGTTCATATCTGAACTTGTTTGGATTTATTTTTAATTGTTTTAATGGAGGTGGGAAGTTTATTAAATATGCTAATGTACACCCTTTTCTATTACGGTTAGAGACTTCCCTTCCTCCCTTCCTTGTGTAAATTGTTTTTTTACTTCTGGTATCAAAGTCATGTAATATATCAGAGTTTAGTGTGAAGAGGTTACATGACTGAATATGCTGGCAATTGTCTTGAAAAGTCCCCTACGGTGAGACCTGACATAATATTCTGACAGCCCCCCCTTTTTTATGTTGAAATATTTGATCTCCCCCCCCCCCTGATGCATTGCCCCCAGAATATTATTATACCATATGTCATTATAGAGTGGAAACATGCAAAATAAACTGATTTTCTTATTATTTAGGATCACTACAACTTGACATAATCCTCTAAGAGCAAAGGTTGCCCCCGAGCCTAGTTTTCGCAGGGGAGAATATTAATATGATCCTTCCCGTTTAATTTATTGTACATGGATATTACACCTAAAAATTTTGTACATTCAACTTCAGTAATTTCACAATTATTTGTTGCAGTAATGGAGCTATTTTTAATGGATGTCAATTGAGTTCAATCAATCTCCATTTCAACTTGACATTAAAATATTTTTTTGTGCCTGATAAGAAGAAAAAAAAATCACTGTTTTGTGATTTTGAATTTTATTTTAGAAATTATCTGCTTGTTGTCGTTTAGATAATAACGAAGATCTTGGTGTAGGTTTAATATTCCTCACCTTTCTTTCTCAGCCTTTGCTCACTTCTGTTCCACTTCACTCAAATTCCTCTCCAAATCACTTGCCACTGAAACGCAATGTAACTTGTGATCAGGCGTTTAACAGAGTTGATTAAAGATTAAGGACTTACATATTCCTACAGCAGCAGCGACATCATTGGTGATTACTTAATATTGACATTTTCTGTAGTTCACTTTAGGTCCTTAACTGCAAGAGCAGTACGAATTAATCAATGAAGTAACTGCGCCAGTTCCAATCAAGTATTTGGGTGTATTTTGCTTATTTCCTTAAAGCGTCAATAATTAACAGCTGTTTTATACGAGTTACGTCACGAGAGTAAAGTAAGGACTGCCAACGCAACAGGACGAAATTAACTAAAGACGCTTGGGTCTGTGATCGTCTCAAAACGAAAATTTAAATACGACCGTCAACAGACAGAAACATTGAGTGGAAAAATATTGATAAAGGAACTGATAACGGCCGGACGTTTCGATGCGTGATTATCCTCTCTGTTTCATCAGGAATTTCTGTAAATGAGAAGTTTTCGGAAACTTGTATTTGTACTTTTCTGAAATGGATTTTTTTGGGGTCTCTTGGCCTTGGGAATATTTACTGTTTTAATTTCTATGTATGCAATGTATTTAATTTTTGACAAAGTTGACCGCTAGATGCTTCTGTCTTTCTTTCTTTTTTTGTTTATTAAGAAATTTACAATCTGTTCATTTTGAACATTAAGCAAATTAGATGAGTGAAATTAAGCCGAGGGGAGAAGTGGTCCAGCTCCGAATTATACAAAGTGATATATTAATGCAATATTCACAGATCTATTGGTCCGTTTCCCCTTCAATATGTGACATGAGGTTAGTTGATTTGCTTCGATGGCTGACCTCTTGGTGTTATGTGTGTTTCACCTTCCATGGTACGTATGGCTAGATCTTAACGCTTTGTTTAGTTGCCCACGAAGCAGGGTGCGTTTAAGATGGTACGAAGGATTTTTGACTGAAGACGTTGAGTAATTTTTGAATTCGAAGGCTAGGAGCAACCCCCGTAGTTGGATCCCATACGTCCATATGGGTTTAATGATGCATTTATATATAAGTATTTTGTTTTCTGTTATAAATTTGGCATTTCTGCAAAGTAGCCGATTCATTTGGCAAAGCTTATTCTTGATGTGTTCCCTTTTTCCCATGTAAGTTCAGAGACCAAGGTAAAGGTGTATTATTAACTGAGACCTTTGGACAGTTTCTTTTCCTGGTGATGAAGATGCTTCTGGTGATTTCCTTCTTTACATTTTTATTAAATCAATTAACGTCCATGTTTCCAAAAATTAAATTAATTAACAACCAGAAACAGATCAAAAGTTTGACGTTTCATCACCATATCTGGGATTTCTTTGGGTAACATAATGTTATTTACATTCTGATATTGTAATAATTTTTCCAGTGTAATAACTTTACCTGAGGAAGTCTGTATCTGGTCGTAAATTTTCTTTATTGCAGATATTTAATTAAAAATATATATAAATAGTAAAGTAAGTAAAATGAATTAAAGAACAACATAATTAAAATATAGAGAGGCGATCAAAGTCTTCCACTTCTTTGAGTCTTTATGTGAAATTTTGATAAAGATGAAAGAGAACAATTTTTTATGTTACAAATAATGTTTTGTATTATTTTACTGTAATAATCATTTATTTTAAACCGCATCTAAAAGTTACATTTTTTCATTCCTAAAATAAAAACAACAGAAATAAATTACCTATAGGAGGATTTTTTGGGGAGGGAAAGGTGAAGTGCCACAACACTGGTTACACCAACAGAATAAACATGAAATCGTTTTGTTCCATAAGTTTGGTACTTCTTCAGCTAAAAAGATCCTTCATTAGACAAGATACTAAACAGTATAATTAAGTATTTATATACAACAATCCCAATCAAACTGTGGTGCAACAGAAGAATGCTTTAAAATCAGATAGTGGATAGAGTAAGTAACAAGGCAGTTGTGGGAGAGTATAGGAGAATGATGAAAATCAGATTCAGATGGGTGGAAGCAGGGAGTTTTAAACAGAATAGGGGAAGAGCGAACAATATGGAGGACTTTGAAGGGATAGGTTGATAGGCCACATTTTGTAAAATTAGCATCGGAGGGAAATTGCCTGTGGGGTAAGAACGGAAGAGAGAGGCCAAGGATGGAATACGCTTAATAGATTATGGGTTGTGTTAGTTAAGTAGAAATGGAATCACTTGCAGGTGTTAGCCACGGCTGGATCAGCATCGTAAAATGCATCCCTCACAGCCGCCGTGATGACTCACCGAGGCCATTGTCTCTACCACACCAGCCATTGAACCACTGACCTCAACCTAGTGCTGTCATACATCCAATATGAAACATTTCCATTCACTACTCCAGTACACTGTTCTGCAAACCCACTATCGAAACATGTCCTTTTCTGCGTTATACACATTTCTACGGACAGTTTCCTGGTCGCAGAGCTCCAAGTAGTTAAAACTCCATTGCGTGTTCCTCAGTGTGTGCGTCCGTCCCCCGTGTTGTGTTTATATTGACTTTTGTCTATATACATTTTCTTTACTAATTTATTTTAAGTTTATTTGTCTTTAATTATTTTGTTCATTTTTAATTTTTAATGTATGACGTATCCTATTTCCTCAATCGAGGACGACTAATGGAAACAACAATAAATCTAAAAATCTACTGAAAATTAAGAGATTTTCTGTTTGTGAAACTTTCAACAGGTTATTAACAATTTATTTTACCAATCCATGCAGAGAAGGAAAATGTTTTACCTCATTAATCTCATGCCTCATCACATTAAAATGAAATCGAAAATAATTTACATTTTTGAAACCCTGTGTGAAGTGTCCATTTGCTGGATGTTCAACTCCATAAACCGACGTAACAAATAAGCTGCTGTGTTGCGGTTCATTATGACTCATCACCGCCCCATGCTTCCTTACTGCCGTCAGTAATGAAAACATCTTGCCTGCAGCATTCGAATAAAGTCCATGGTTTTTGTGATGTTGGACCTCGTGCAACATCACAGAGAGATTAGACTTCAAGGGTGTGCATTCATCTCCTTCACAGCAGAGATTATCAACAGCAGGTTATACGTCATTAATGACGACGGTTAATCGATTTTTAGTAAAAAACAAAGTTACTCATTCATTTCAATAAATATTTATATATTTCTCACAAAAAAACAAATAATTTTTATTTAAGTCAGATATTATATATTCCATAATTCCTAATAGCTAAAAAATTCTGTACATTTTTTAATTAACAATAAATGCTGAATATACGCACAAAGAAAAATTTTTGGTAGTGATTCATAAAATATTTTATAACATTCAACATATTTGTACTGCTTTAAACCATTGTGACACTACACGTGGCTTCAGACATGTGACGCAATTATTTATTACAATCAACCAAATAAAAATGTATTTTTTTTAACAACTGTATGCCTGTTAAAGTTGAATATGATTTCTTACACTTTACACATTTGTAAGGCTTTTCGTCGGTGTGAATTATCATGTAGATTTACGGTGTAATAATGAGAGAATGTCTCGTCACACTCAACAATTTTCTCTGACTCGCCAGTTTGAATTCTCATGTGATCTTTTAGGCTCTTTAGGTGAGAAAATGGTGCATTAAACTCAACAAATTGGAATGGCTTTTCACCAGTGTGAAACCTCATGTGAGCTGTAAATGCTGAGGAACTTGCAAATGATTTCTCACACTCTATACACTTGTATGGCTTTTCACCTGTGTGAAACCTCATGTGTACTGTTAATTTTGAAGAACTTGCAAATGATTTCTCACACACTGCACATATGTATGGCTTTTCACCAGTGTGAATTCTCATATGACAAATTAAGTGTGATTTCTGTGAGAATGTTTGATCACACTCTACACATTTATATGGCCTTTCACCAGTGTGGTACCTCATGTGGCTTGTTAAGCCATGGGAAGTTGAGAATCTTTGATCACACTCTACACAATTGAATGGCTTTTCACCGGTGTGCGTTCTCATGTGACATTTTAGGCTTGTTACTTGACCAAAGACATTATCGCACTCAACACATTTGAATGGCTTTTCGCCAGTGTGCGTTCTCATGTGACGTTTTAGGCTTGTTACTTGACTAAAGGCTTTGTCACACTTAACACATTTGAATGGCTTTTCACCAGTGTGTGTTCTCATGTGACATTTTAGGCTTGTTACTTGACTAAAGGCTTTCTCACACTCAATACATTTGAATGGCTTCTCACCAGTGTGAGTTCTCATATGTCTCAGTAAATAGGAAGATGTTGAGAATCTTTTAGCACACTTGACACAATCGTATGGCTTTCGACCAGTGTGGTACAGCATGTGACGAATTAAGTGTGGTTTTTGAGAGAATGTTTGACCACATTCTAAACATTTGTATGGCTTTTCACCAGTGTGAGTTCTTGCATGTGTTACCAATTGTGAGGAAGTTGAGAAACTTTGACCACACTCGATACAATGGTACGGTTTCTCACCTGTGTGAGTTCTCATGTGTATTACTAAGCCTGAGGATGTTGAGAAACATTTATCACACTCGACACATTTGAATGCCTTTTCACCAGTGTGACTTGTCGTGTGACTCACTAACTGTGAGGAAGTTAAGAAACGTTTACCACACTCAACACAATGGTATCGTTTCTCACCAGTGTGAGTTCTCATGTGCCTTACTAACTGTGAGGCTGTTACGAATCTTTTATTACACTCCACACATTTGAATGGCTTTCTACCAGTGTGAGCTATTGTGTGTGTCACTAAGTTTGACAATTTTGAGAAGTGCTTATCACAATCAATACATTTGTATCGCATATTATCAGTATGAGTTCTCATGTGATATTTTAGGCTCGTTACACGACAAAATGCTTTATCACACTCAACACATTGAAATGGCTTTTCACCAGTGTGAGTTCTTATGTGTCTCCCTAGGTGTGAAGATGAATAGAAACCTCTACCACACTCGTCACATTTGTATGGCTTTTCACCAGTGTGATACCTCATGTGAAGATATAAGGTTGAGTACTGAGAGAATGTTTGATCACACTCCACACATTTGTATGGCCTTTCACCTGTGTGAGTTCTCAAGTGCGTGACCAAGTGTGAAGACGTTGAGAAACTTTGACCACACTCGACACATGGGTATGGTTTCTCACCAGTGTGAGTTCTCATGTGCCTTGCTAAGCATGAGGGCGTTGATAATTTTTTATCACACTGAACACATTTGTGCTGTTTGTCTTTAATGTGAGTACTTATATGTGTTTTTGCCTTAGTGAATAATGATAATATTTTATCACATTCAGCATTATTGGATGGATTGTCGCCAGTGGACATCTTTGTGCGTTCTGTTAAATTATTGTAAATAGTTAATATTTTTAGTATTAAAATTTGTTCTGATGGTTATCATGAACCCCGTCAAGTTAGGTAACTATGTAACTGTTGTTGGGAAGACGTATCTGAAACCAAAGAAATACTTTTGTGATAACATGACAATATTAGCACAAGATAAATATAAATTAGGAGCAGTTGACTTGAATAAATGTTCTTTATGTAGTATTGTATAAAGAGGAAAGAGGACGGCATTTTAATTTGGAAAGGGAAGTCCACGGAACTAAAAAAAAATGTGTTGCTGTAGTAGCTTTTCCACAAATGAATGATATAAAGTTACTGCAATTACCGTCCTCACACCCACTTCTTCCAGTCTAGAGGAATATTAAATAACCTCTCGCAGCAGTGAATATCTTATTTTTGATAAGGAATTTTTTTTTTTGTAATTTGGAAATGTAGTTGCACCAATCTGTTCTCAAAACTTTGAATAATTCCTGAACGGGGACTACAATTAAATTCGGAAATTATCTGATGATAATAAACTGCATCATTTGGGAGAGAAATATAAGTAAATTAGATTTATGTAAGTTGGGAAGAGTGGAGGACTTGCAATATTAAAATCTTTTTATAATAGTTTTTAATTGGTCAATAACTAATGTAATGCAATTATTATTATTATTGCAAATTTCACATGCAAGCTTGTATTATTTTGTCAAATAATGGCATTACTGGATAACAGATTAATCAAAATGTGTTCAAAATTTAGGAATACTTTGATGTTAGGTTAAAATTTTTTTTAATAAATACGAGACATGGATCTTATTTAAAATTTAGGTTTGGATAAGCAATTTAGTATACTCAAAATTTAACTAATAATATGGTGGTTTATTAAAAAGGAATCTTCGAGAACGCTACGTATTAATTATACAGCATTGTCTATTGGGGAAGATAGAGATAAACACAAGCTTAATTCACTGCAATCACTGAAATTGCTACTGCCAATGAAAACAAAACGTAGTTTAACCCCCACAATTAACCCGGAGGAACTGGTGGAGAGTTACCCCCTCCCCCATCCTCTGATTGGGGCTGCGAAACTGCTACTTGCAGAAATAGTTCTCGGGTTTCCACTAGGGTGCAGGTGCACCAAGAACTATTTCTGCATCAACTACACCAGGAAAACCTCAGCTCAGTTTAAAACTGCTACTTAATTACAAAATTTTAATCAATGGGTTTTTAATATATATATATATAAAAGGAAGGGAAAAGTTTCACTGTATTACAAAAGTGCCAACGATAAGGGCTATAAATTAATAACAAAGTCGGGAGTGGCTTAATCATGACGTATTAAGTTTGGGGGATAACTTTCCTCTTTAGCCAACCTGGGTTTATAGGTTTCATTCTTCTTATTCAGGTTTAATCTCGGCCAATTAATCAATCACGACACATTGCGAAGTGGCACATTACTAATAGGAGCAGTATTTGCTATTTAAGGTGAAAATCATTTTTAATAAAAGAACTATCAATAAATAAAAACTAAACATGGAGCGAAGGCTTTCCCGGTGAATTTGATTCAAATATAACTCTCGGGTTTCAACCCAGGTAAAAGTTTGTACAGTTAGACCTGATGACGATGATGGCGGAGCTTGCCCTCGAAACGTTGTGTGTGAAAACTTTTACCCTGGCTGAAACCTGAGAGTTATACTTGAAGGAAAAACTAAACATGTCAGTCAAAATCTTGTAATAATGAAGGTTTAGTGTTCCTCACCTTCCTCAGCCTTTGCGCACTTCACCCAAATTCCTCTTCAAAGTCAACTTGCCTCTGAAATACAATATAACTTGTGAGCAAGTGTCAACAGCCTCGATTAAAGATTAAGCAGTGAAAATATTACTACAGCAGCAGCAACAACAACATTGGTGATTACTTAATACTGATATTTCCTGTAGTTTACTTTAGCTGCAAGAGTGAGAATTGAAATATGGATGCAGTTAAACTTGAATCAAGCTAATTAGGAATTACCAAACAACCTGCAACATTATATTTTTTCAGTTGTGTAAAACGTTTAGGTACTTGTTAAACTATGACCTGCGTAAAAAAATAAACATCTGCTACCTTTTTCGTTACGTTAAATTTGAATGTGAAACAGTTGGACGTGAAAATTACCTGGGTAACATTGTTTAACGTAGTTATCAGTAGTTCATTCCGCAGTCAAGTCATTGAGAATTTTATTACGCGTTGAAATGCCGCCAACGTAAAAAAAAACGAAATTGTATTTTCAAGCAGAGTGGAAAGAAGGTCTCAATATTCTAACATGGCGCTGTTGTTGACGCTCTAATAATAACAGGCCATAAATGAAAGTTGATGATCAACTAACAACAGCGTCACCGTTGTTGAATACTTACGATGTATCCAACGAAATTTGTGCGTTTTATTGCCTATTCGTGTGGCGATGTTGGCAGCAGCTGCCGTGTCCAGATAATCATTATGTAAATTAAGCTAGGTTTACACGCAGGAGCAGTGATGTTCGTCGAAGTTGGGGGTTGTCTGTGCACTGCCTACCGTTTACATATTGGGCAGACAACTGCCAAGTGCTGCCCTCGCTACAGAACGGGCAGAGAACTCTGGTGCATGTTTACACTTCTCTGCTATTTCTTGGCAATTATTATCACACGTGATGGAAAATAATTAATTTCGTTTTGTTGAGTAATTGACACCTTTAAGGGGAATAAAACAACAAGTAATAGAAACCCGAGGCAATTAAACACTGGAAACCAGCTTCAGAGAACAGGCGCTGGCTCTTGTTGTTATTATTATAATAATATAAAGCAATATTAACTAAATAACTGTATCTATAGCACAGTAGCGTGATACTGACTTTTTCCTCGTTACGCCTTTTCTATCACAAATACAAAGTGATTAGTTCCTGTTTATGGACATTATGCGTACGGGAAAACACAACGATATAAATAATATATCGACACTACGCAACATCAACATTGCAACCTGACGTAGTTGCCAAGAAATAGCAGAGAAGTGTAAACATGCGTCAGAGTTCTCTGTTCTGTTCTGTAGTGAGTTGTCAGTGAAGCAGTGGGGCTGTGTTATCTGCCCAAGATGTAAACAGTAGGCAGTGCACAGGCAACCCAACTTCGACGAACATCACTGCCCGTGTAAACCTAGCTTAAGTATTTACAAACTAAAGGTTTGCGGGGTGGGTAAAAGTGAAGATAATAAATTTCAGAACGTGGAACAATTGGATCTGTTATAATAAAAAATAAAACGGATGAAATAAATTGAAGAATTAAGATGACTAATAAAAGCTACTATGGATTAAAGGGGCAACACCATTACCGTTCTCTCAGCATAAGAACAAAATGTAGGATACAGGAAACTCTGATAAGACTATGCATCAGAGTGTTGGACCTTTGGCAAGGAAAATAAGTGATTAGAATGATCTATGAACCAGTAGATGAGTAAGGTATCAGATACATTCCGTATAATGATCCAAATGTTATTAAGGCCAACAGACTGAGATAGTTGAGACGGAAGACAATAACCATCTAAAAAGGTTACCCTTACCGAACTCACTTTTTGCAAAAAAGTAAAGTGGGAAGACCACCAGTAAGATGGCTTGAGAATGTAGAAGATCTCAAGATAATAAGAATAAGCCTCCAGAAAGGAAAAAAATTAGATAAAGAAGAATCACCGAAGCGGTCTTGGCCTAGGTAGGCCGATACACAAACAAGAAGAAGAAAAGTTAGTTGCCTTTCTTTCTAGGACTGGACCCAATTTAGTAAGTCTACATCCTCATAATTTGACTCTCGTATTGCACGATGATTAAGAACAGTTTCCTTGCTGTCCAAAACGTTGGAGTAATTTCTATCATACTCGGCTTTCCTGTCAACGATTCGCTAGGATAAAACCAACTAGTTCATTCGGTTTCCTCCCTTTGTCTCTTTCTCTGTTACCATTCGCCACTCTCTCATCACCGCCAGTAGTCGAGTACAGCCTATGGTTGTTGTGATGGATGTCGGCGCCTGACGTGCAACATCACACAGAGATGTATAAATTCCTCTCGGGTTTCCAACCGGGTCAAAGATTTTAACAGTGACGTTTCGATGGCCTTGCTCTGCCATCATCTTCAGACTTTGACCCGGTTGGAAACCCGAGAGGAATTTATACATGCCATTCACCGGGAAAGACCTCGTACTTTAATAACACAGAGATATTAGACCTCATCATCTGCTTCACAGCGGAGTTCATATTCTTGAACGATGATGTTAATTGATTTTTTTATGAAAAAGAAAATATAAAGTTACTCATTTATGTTGATGAAATACTTGCATTTGTCTTCAAAAACACACGTCAACTTTATTCACATCAGATTTTGTATTTTACAGAATTCATGATAACTTAAAATACTGTATTTAATATTAATGTAATTAAATGCACACAAGGAAATATTTGTAACACTCAACACATTTGGTTTCCAAACACATACTCACATCTCCTGTTGAGCTTGATTTCTTACACACTTAACACGTTGTAAATTGAATTATTATGCAGATTCTAAGTGAGAGAATTGAAAGAACATTTTATCACGCTCCACAATTATCTGTGACTTGTCCCCAGTATGAATTCTCATGTGCGAGTAAATAGAATACATTTGTTCACACTCCTGCGCGTTGATATGGTTTTCCACTAACGTGATTCCTGATGTGCTTTCTTAAACTTGAAGAATTAGTGTACGACTTCTCACACCGACTGCAATTGTAAGGTTTCACACCCGTGTGAGTTCTCATATGAATTGTTAAGCTCGTGGAATGAGAGAATGTCTTACCGCACTCGACACAATGGTACGGTTTTTCGCCAGTGTGCACCCTCATGTGACTCGTTAAACTTCCTAATTTTGAGAACGTCAGATCACACTCAACACATTTGTGTCGCTTCTCACCGGTGTGTATTCTCATGTGTTCTACTAAGTTAAGGGATATTGAAAATTTTTTATAACACTCAACACACTGGTACGGTTTTTCACCCGTGTGCGTTCTCATGTGAGATTCTAGGCTTTTCACCCGAGCAAATGCTTTACCACACTCAACACAATTGAATGGTTTTTCACCAGAGTGAGTTATCATATGATATTTTAGCCTTGATATGTTGGCAAAGGATTTATCGCACTCAACACAAATGAAACACTTTTCACCAGTGTGAATCTTCATGTGAAGATTTAAGATTGAGGATCGCGGGAATGTTTTTTCACACTCTACACATTTGAATGGCTTTTTACCAGGGTGTTTCCTCATGTGTGTCACTAAATGTGAATTTTTTGAGAATCTTTTATCACATTCTATACATTTGTATGGCTTTTTACCAGTATGTGTCTTCACGTGTGTCGCTAAGGCTGAAAATTGCGAGAATCTTTTCCCACACTCAACACATTTGTAGGGCTTTTCACCAGTGTGCATTCTCATGTGATATTTTAGCCTTGATAAATAACCAAAGGCTTTATAACACTCAACACATTTGAATGGCTTGTCACCAGTATGAATTTTCATGTGTGTTACTAAGTATGAGGGTGCAGAGAAACATTTATCACACTCAACACATTGGTATGGTTTCTCACCAGTGTGAGTTTTTATGTGACATTCTAGACTTGTTAAACGAGCAAATGTTTTACCGCACTCAACACATTTGAATCGTTTTTCACCAGAGTGAGTTGTCATGTGATATTTTAGCCTTGATACGCTAACAAACGATTTATCACAGTCAACACACTTGAATGGCTTTTCACCAGTGTGCAACCTCATGTGAAGATTTAAGATTGATGATCGAGAGAATGTTTTTTCACACTCTGCACATTTGAATGGCTTTTCACCAGAGTGAGTTTGTCTGTGTGACAATAAGTGTGACAATTGTAAGAATCTTTTGTCACACTCAACACATTTGTACGGCTTTTCACCAGTGTGAATTCTCATGTGTGTTACCAAGGCAGAAGATGTTGTGAATCTTTTATCACACTCAACACACTGGTACGGTTTGTGACCAGTGTGAGTTCTCATGTGATATTCTAGGCTTGTTACATGACCAAATGTTATACCACATTCCACACATTTGTGTGACTTGTCAACAATGGAAGTGTTCATTTGGTGTTTCAAGTTTGATATCAATGAGTATCTTTTATCAGTACTATTGTACGGCTCGTCACCAGTGTACGTCTTTACGTTTGCTGTTAATAATTTACTGTAAATAATAAATATTTTAACACTTTAAATTTTGTTTTTTTGGTTGTAATGTACTTGTACTGTTTCAATTATAATTTATATGTTAACTAAGTCAAGTCAGGTAACTAAAGCAGCTGTTGTTGGATCAACATATCTGAAAGAAAAAAAAGCTATTTAACACAAGAGAAACAGGGAATTAGGAGCCGTAGATATAAAATATGTTCTTTACTTCGTACAAAAATTGAACATGCTGAAGTAACATTTCCATGAATGAATATCTTTTATTTATAGGAATCTGAATTACCCTGAATTTGTTTCAATATCCAAATCGTCTACTAATCTACAATCATAGGCATCACACAAATTGATTCTCCCTTTTTGAAAATTAAATTTAGTTATAGTTGAGACATGTGATAACAGTATTAGAAGATGTGTGATGCTATCTTAGTCATTCCTTACATGCATTTAGACTTAGATTCTTAAGGTAACCTTGTGGCGAAAAAACAAGGAATGTAAATGATTATTCAGGTGTTTTTAACCTGCCTATTCTTTTTTTTAAAACCCTAGACTTTAACCAATGCAATTGATTATTTACCTCAGGTCTTGATATTTATTCAAGTATTATCTCCACACATTCTATTGCTACAGATAGAAATACTCCATTAATCTCTTTAAATCAGATTTCTTAATGAACTTCTGGTTATATGAAATGTTTAGAGACCAACTTCATACTATTTTTATTTTATACCCCCCTCCCCCCTACTGCGCTCTGTAGAATGAGAAAAGATGCACCAGAAACTGGTTCAGCTCATCATTCCTGTCATTCGTTACAAGACTCCAACATCATGAGAGAATGTGCGGGTCCTGAAGAACAGGCGCTGGAAACATTAAGTTGAATCCTCGTATGGTGATAAATGTGAGGAGGACTAACAAGGAGAATGTTCTGAAGGCGTTTGGTGCAACATCTGTTAGAGCAGTTCATTTGTGCTTCCCTATTGGATCATTTAGCGCAAAGGTGGGAAGAAATTTCTAAACGATTTGACTCTGTGGAGAAATTACCTAATTGCTCGGGGAGTATTGAATAGGAAGCATATTTGGATGGAGAAAAAAAAAATTCTGAGGGGGATCTCTACAAATTACATTTATAAACAGCACTACTCCGCGGCACTAGTGGCATGCAGTGGTGCCGGTGGTATTTTTACTATCATTGAAACTGGTTCTGCAGGTGGAAATAGTAATGGAAAAATATTCCGTGCATCAGCAACCAAAAGTTGATTACAAATTAAATGTCAAACATGCTGAAGATGCGCATATAAACATTGCACAGGCAAGGAAGGCATTTGCAAAAAGAAAAAGGATTTGTCTTACTGGTGAATATTAGGAAGTTGTTATGGATGATGCAGGTTTTCTAGGGTTTTCCCTGCATCTCTTTAGGTGAAACACCGGGTAGGATCCTTAAACCGTAGCCCGGGGGGTCCCTAGTTAACCCTTGGCTACCTTGCTCTACCTTCCACATCCCCCTCCTTTTTCAATTCCCTTCCTATGCTATTAAAGAGGAGTTGCCTGTTTCAGGATCACTTCGTGTAGCCTGTTAACCCGAAAAAAAAAGCCGCCACTGACAAGGACCATAAGTGTTGGTTGAAACGTCTGTTCAGTTTTTAAGTTTTAAATTTATATTCCAAATTTTTATAGTTGTCGCTTATACAGGTCATTAATTCTTACTTGGTTTATATTATGTTGTCAGTTACATTTCTTCAGTTTCAATTTTTTGTTGTTGTTGTTGTTGAGCAATTCAGGCCTAAGACTGGTCTCATGCAACCCTCCATGCTTGCGTATCTTGCGCAAGCCTTTTTATTTCCTTATAAGTAGACCAACCCACATTCTTTCTAATCTGCTTAGCATATTCCATCCTTTTCCTCCCTCTTCTGTTTTTACCCCAGACACTTTCCTCTAATGCTAATTTTACAAGACCTTCGTGTCTTAAAACATGACCTATTAATCTATCCCTGCTCTCAGTCAACATCCTCCATATTGTTCGCTTTTCCCCTATTACATTAAGAACTTCCTTGTTACTTACTCTATCACGCATCTGATTTTCAGCATTTTCCTATAGCACTGCATTTCAAAGGCTTCTATCCTTTTCCTTTCCCCAGCTCCTATTGTCTACGTTTCAAACCCACGCTCCATATCAACATTTTTAGCAACAATTTCCTAATAATCACACTTATATTATCCCATAAGTAAATCCCCCTTTTTGCGAAAGCCTTCCTTGCTATCCTACCCTTTATGTCTATTATACTTCTACCATCCCTAGTTATTACGCTTCACAAGTAGCAGAATTTCTTAACATAAAAAAAAGCATTATATGGGTGCGAAACGCTGACAATAGGAGTTGCGGAAAGGAAAAGAATCCTTTGAAATGTGGTGCTATAGGAGAATGAGATGATGAGGTGGATAGGGTGACTAACCAGGAAGTTCTAAAGAGAATAGGGGAAGAGCGAACAATATGGAAGACTTTGAAGGGGTAGATTAATAGACCATGTTTTAAGACACGAGGGTCTTGTAAAATTATCATTAGAGGGAAGAGTGTGGATGGAATACGCCAAGCATATTAGAGATGATGTTAAATGTGCTACTTATGGGGAAATGAAAAGGTTTGCACAAGTTAGGTTAGCATGGATCAGACCAAGTCTTGGGACTGAAAGCCACAACAGATGAAGCATTTACTTTGTCACGATACTCATCGCAGCCTAACCTACAAAAAAATCCGGATAATACTAAAATATATACAGATTGATTATAGGACGAAAATCAGTGGAACGTGCTTTTGGAACGATCGTAAATAATTACAATTTTTAAGCAATCCTAATCCCTCCTGAACAACAAACTGTGGTTGATATAACAAAAAAACAGGTTGCATAATTTCACTAATAAATATGGAGGTATTGGATATGACAATTATGAACCACAAGAAATCTCCAAAAATATCCTGCTACCATTATTCAACCAAAAGGGAACAAAGCACTGGCTGCGTTCTCGTCTGCTGCTCTTGAAGTAAGGAATTATTTAGAGAACCTATTTTTTTAGCTTCCCATGCTTCACTTCCATGGCACTGGAAACGTCGCATAAACATTTAAAAGATGGAGAAAGTCAGTTTTAAAGAACATCGTGAATAACTTTTATATCTTGTAGCCATTTTTCTGACATTTAATAATCAGCAGGAGGAGCATTAGGATATCAGATAGAGGAATTTACTTTAAATGGTGGGGAAAAAAATAGTAGCCCCGCCTATTTTTAAAAACTTTGTAAAATTCAAGCATGGGGGAGGGGGGGGGAACAGAATTATTTAAGAAAACTATTTCTAATGGTAATCAAATGTCATCATTAGGGTACAGAAATAATTTAGGTTGTTGTTATTTAGTTAGTTGGCAATATTAGCAAATGTCTTTTTTTTTAATAGTTTTTAATTTATCAGTAACTAAAGTAATGCAATCATTATTACTGCAGAATTGTCGGATAAAATGGATTCAACATTATTGAAATATTCAGTCATGTTTAAAGCTACAGTCAGAGCTCCATTGTCAGAATTACCGGGAAGGAATTACATCAGAATTATTAGAAATAATTTTTTGGCAAAAAAAAGGTGTTTTGTTGGATAACAGAATAAACATATAATTTGAAGTTCTGTTGAAAGACTTTTGAAATATTCGTCTCAATCAGGCCATGTTTTAAAATTTGGAAATAAATTGATGTAATTGTTATTAAAATTTTGGTTAGAATAAGCATAATGTATTAGCATTCTAAAGATTTTGTTAGTATTTGTCTTTCGGAGCATTAGGAATCACTTGTGCAACATTATCTATTGGGCTAATAGGAATTATTATTCTTTACTTACTTAGCTGCTATTGGGCATTTGCAAAGAAAACACTAATACAATTATTGTGAGGGCGCATCATATATTTGCAGTTGGGATACAAAAAAAAACTGTCAAAAGTTAATAATCTATTTACTTGCTACTGCTACTCTAACCAAAATGTAGTTAAACCCCAGAAATCTACTTTCTGTGTTCAGGTTTCATCTTGGCAAATGAATCAACCGCAACACATTATGCAGTAGCACATCACTAATAGGGAGCAGTATTTTCCATTACAGTGAAAATCATTTCGTGATAATTTTTAATAATGGGACTATAAAAAAAATAAGCACGCCAAACAATATTTTCCAATAAATGAAAAGATGGCCAGTAAGTTAGTGGTATTTAACCAGATACGACGTTTCGTCTCCCTTTTTAGACTCCCTCAGGCATAAAGTTTGGCAATTCACGTCATACACTTCTTGACACACCCGGCCGTAAAGATTATTGTGTAAAAATCTTGTAATAATGAAGGTTTAGCGTTTCTCACCTTTCTCTCAGCCTTCGCTCACTTCTGTTTCGCTTCACCCAGATTCCTCTTGCGGTCACTTTTCCACTGGAATACAACATAACTTGTGAGCAAGTGTTGACAGCCTTAATTAAGGAAACATCATTAAAATATTCCTACAGCAACAACAACAACATTGATTCAATACAATCACTACAATACTATATAAACAAGAAGAAACGTCGGCTCTTATCCGCAATCCCGTACATTTTTAATAGAGAAAATGGCAATGAAATTCAATCAATCTCCATTACAACTCAACCTATCAACTTAAAATGTTTCTGGGCATGTTTAGATAAATCACTTTGTTTATGATTTTTTTTAAAAAAAATTATCTTAGAAATCATAAATATGTTCATTAGATAATGGCGGAGATCTTGATGTTGGTTTAGCTGAGTATCTCTCACCTTTCTTTCAGCCTTCGCTCACTTCTGTTTCGCTTCAGTCAAGTTCCTCTTGCTGTCACTTGCCACTGGAATACAACATAACTTGTAAGCTAGTGTCAACAGCCTTAAATAGGCAACAACATTAAAATATTCCTAAAGGAGCAGCAGCAACAACAATGATTCAATACAATCGCTACAATACTATGTACACAAGAAGAAACATCGGCTATTATCTGCAATCCCGTACCTTTTTAATAGAGAAAATGGCAATGAAATCCAATCAATCTCCATTTCAACTCGAACTATCATTAAAATGTTTCTGTGCATGTTTAGATAAATCACTTTTTTTAAAAAAAATTATCTTAGAAATCATAAATATGTTCATTAGATAATGGCGGAGATCTTGATGTAGGTTTAGTTTAGTATTTCTCACCTTTCTTTCAGCCTTGGCTCACTACTGTTTGACTTCAGTCAAGTCAGTTGCCACTGGAATACAACATAACTTGTGAGCAAGTGTCTACAGCCTTAATTAAGACAACAAGTTTGCTGATTACTGACGTTTCCTGTAGTTTACTTCGGATCCTGAGCTGCAAGAGTAAGAATTGAAATATGGATGCAGTTAAACTCGGATCAAGCTAATTAGGTGTAAGACTCTGATAAAAGGAATTACCAAACAAGCTGCAATTACATCACTTCTGTAAAACGATGTTCTCAGTTGTCAGAAGCTAACCTGCGTTCATAAGAAACATCTGCTGAGTTCTTCCAGGACCACGTTTAATTAAATTCTAAATTAATTGAGGTAATTGTAACACTTTGTGATGGGCGCATTTAATTGACATTTACGTCGAAAAAAAATTTTCGCGGCTTTACAAAATCGTCGTGTCGTTTGTGTTCATTATGCAATATTGCCAACTTAAAGACGAAAAACTACAGTTTTTCACAAATCGAAAAAAAAATTTAATGTGAAATACTAGCACCGACGTTGCTATCGGCGGTCGAGTGCCTATCATTTAAATTGTTCATATTATTATATTTAATTTTGAGTTACTGTGTTTGTAATTTCAGGCTACAAAAATTATGTAGAAACGTTTCTCGGGTTTCCAACCGGGTAGTCTCAGGCACTTCAGCCTGGAAGATGACGGAGTTGCTATCTGTCGAAACGTCGCTGTTTACTGAGACTACCCGGTTGGAAACCCGAGAAACGTTTCTACATATTCTTCACCGGGAAAGCCTTCGTTCTTTAATTACAAAAATTATAATTTCATATCTGATACTTTTTTTTTCTTATCTAAAGCTAGGTTTACACGGGCAGTGATGTTCGTCGAAGTTGGGTTGCCTGTGCACTGCCTAACATTTACATCTTGGGCAGATATCTGCCAAGTGCTGTCCTCACTACAGAACGGGCAGAGAACTCTGATGCATGTTTATACATCTCTGCTATTTTTTTGGAACTACGACCGGTTGGAATGTTGATGTTGCATAGAGTCGATATATTGTTTATATCAAGTTGAATGTTTTTCCCCTTTGTGCAGGCATAATGTCCATAAACAGGAACTAATCACTTTGTATTTGTGACGCAACGAGGAAGAAAGGTTCCTGTAAAAGTCAAACTCAGTATCACGCTACTGTACTATAGATACAGTTGTTTACTTAATATTATTATTATAATAATAACAACAAGAGCCAGCGCCTGTTCTTTCCAGTGTTTAATTGCCTCGGTTTCTATTACTTGTTTTATTCTCCTTAAACAAAACAAAACGAAATTAATTATTTTCCATGACGTGTGATAGTAAGTAGTGTGTTTATAGCTATACATCATCATTCTTTTGCGTAGTTGTTTTTCCAGTTAAAGTTTGTGTCGTTGGAGGCTGGACAAAAATTCTTTTTTGAAAGTTAACCTAAAAATTTATAGGCCCATAGGTGCAACAAACGAACTCTATCCTAAATGCTTTCTGAACCAAACTACTCGCCGCGGTTCACAACTAAGATTCACTTACTCCAATCGCACACTAAACCAAACACTGCACGCGTGTTGAAAATGCAAAATACAAACTGTTTCCCATGGCGCAATCGATAGTCAGCCCCTGACACACTGTTGTTGTTGTTCACAGTCGATAAGTGACAACCGTAACTGCCACTAATTGGAGGGGGAAGGGAACGAGGCCGGTCATGACTGACACACTGTCCACACGCTCCAAGTAAAGTGAGGCAGTGCTCTCGTGTCAGCAGTTGTCAGTGCAGCACTGACGTATGTTGACACGCCACTGACATCACTGCCCCTCGTTTTCTGGCAGTCATCACTGCCCCCCGGGTGTAAACCTAGCCTAACTCATCTTGCGCAAGCCTTTTCATTTCCTCATTACAGGCACATTCTACGTCATCCTAATCTGCTTAGTGTATTCCACCCTTATCTCCCTCTTCTGTTATTACACCACACACACTAATCCTAATTTCACAAGACCCTCTTGTGTCTAAATGTGACCTATTAATCTGTCCCTTCCAAGTCCTCCATATTGTTCCCTCTCCCCCTATTCTGCTTAGAACTTGCTGATTAGTGATTCTATCCACCTCATCATCTCATTCTCCTACAGCACCACATTTCAAAGCTTTTTATTCATTTCTTTTCCACAACCCCTATTGCCCATGTTTGGCACTCATATGAATCAACTCTCCATTCCAACAGTTTGTTTGTGTCTTGTCTTGTATTTTATGCATGACGCAACCAATACACCTTATAAGTAAAGATTCAATGTTAAGTACCTGTACATTATTCCAAACAACAATGTCATTTTTTCCCTTTAATGAAGTTCCTATAAACACCTTATTTGCCTTTGTGTATTCGTTTGCATTATTCCTAGAATGTAATCATTATTCAAAATTAATCCTCATCATCCCCAATGTAACAATCCTTACATTCTATGCGATTCACACACCTTATCCTTCGTGCTACTCATGGACCTTGTAAAGTTTCCTAAAATTACAAATTAAAACGCACCTTTGTAACATCATGGTTCATGCATTTGATGGTGTAATTTTATTCTTATTGTTTTGGCGTATAACTAATCAAAATTATTTAATTTTATATATATATTTTTAAAATAATGATCTAAGTTTTCTGAGTGACATATCTACGGCATGATGTCATAATGGTGAGCGATATTTCCAATGTATTGTTTAAAGAGTTTACATGTTTTGTAGAAGTCATGCTTAGCAAGAAAAAAACAGACAAGACATTATTACACGAGGGACTTGGAGGTGGAATGTAGTCGGTGATTGGTGAACAAGTGTTGGCGGGAGGAGACAAACGGAAACTTCAATCATTATAAAATTTATGGAAATCTAACCAATATCAAAGTTTTATTGCGGACTGCAATTTAAGGAAAGTGTAAAACACCTTGCACTTTGCCATGAGAGAACACTCGACAGGGGGGAAGGAATGAGAAATTTTAAATAGTTGCCATATGCCATTAGTACACTTACAGCATGACCCAGGATGGGGTAAATAGAATCCTTAGAAAGGGGGGGGGGCAAAGAAGGGCCGCAACATTTGTACAAATAGGACCTGGGCATGGGATGGGAATGAGAAGGTAAAGCGACTAGAGGTGGACAGACAAGAAGAGAAACAAACAGGCTACACATCTTCTACCGAGCTTTTGCAGGTCAAAAACCACCTTGGCAGGGAAATCCGAGATGCAATGAAAGAATTGACTAGGAACGGGAGGATGAGGAGGAAGACGAGTAGGAGGAGAGGAGGAGGAAGAGGAGGAGGAGGAAGAAGAGGAGGAGGAGAGGAGGAAGAGGTGAAGCAAGGAACCAAAAACACAGGCATTGGAAAATACTCATCTCTAAAATAGGACAACTAATTAATGACTGTAAGAATCTGCCTGCAGGAGTGTTTTTGGGGGAGGAACTTCCTCTAACAGAAACGAAAATTTTGACTTAATCTAAGTTTAATGCAGTGCAGTGACGTCATCAGTGCTGCCAAATAATATACTACAGTGAAATATATTTCCAGTTTTTTGTTGTATTTTTTCAGGCAAAAACAATATTATTATTTTTTAAAAATTCATCTTCTAATAATATTGTCACATTTGTGATGACTCAAGGAGCCGACGCTGTGGTTAAGGTGGGCCAAGGATCGATTCACTTTTCGCCACTTCGTTTAATTTGTTCCAGATTGCTCTTTGTTAACAATGAGTGTTACGTCATGTCTAAATAAGGCTGTGTTCTACCGTGCAGCGGGTCACACACCTTCTGTAACACTGTGCAATATATATAAACTTGTTCTGCAATTAACCTGATTCTTTATTAATTATTCCAACGTTTCCATTTCTACGTGACAATATGATTCCACACTTATTTATTCATATTGAATATAATTATACATTTCAACTACAGGTCAAATATTGTCCTTATGACCAGTTTATTAATTATTGTTTAAGTTGTATGTGTGTGTCTGCCACCAGGGGAAGCGGCTACAGCATCTGGAGATTTAATAAATACAAAAGAATATTCACAAGGTTTTTTTTCTATCAATTGCTGATATCCGGTTCAGCTTCTTTGACCTAAGCTTATTTTTTTCTGCAGCTGCTGCTGCTGTCAGTGGAGGCTGATCTAAAGCGTTTCGCCTTGGTGCAAGCCTTCTCGCTGGTGATCAGGCAAGCTGACGGACTGAATGAAAGGGGTTTGGGTTGCATCTCATGTAAAAAAAACTTGAATTAACAATATTACTTTATATATATATTCATTGTTTAAAAATATTTGGACTATTTTTAAAATTTATTCTATATTTTTTTCTCCAATCTTTCTTTGTATGTAATTTGTTTAAGTTTTATGTCACAAATTTTTATTAATAATTTATTATTTTTTTCTACTTCAAGTATTGACTGACAATCACATACAATGAAAAGAAAATTGCAATAACATCATACTGTAAAGATTTTTTTAAGTTTTAAACTTTGATCTACTTTGGATACAACTTTAATAGATAAGAGTAAACTGATCGCTGCTACTGAGTGGCAAGTCTCGTGGCTAAAATAAAGCGTCTCTACCCAAATCAAATTAAGTTTCAATCCTCAGGTTATAATATTCAATATACAATTAAAAAAAGTATGGTCTGTATTTTTTTGCAAGCCTTAAATAAAAAACTTTCTTTGTGATCATAAATCTATTCGACTTATATAATGTGAAAATGAAATTTGATTTACATATTATAAATGTTTTTTCCCCATTGTGAAACAGAAATTTTGGATTGCAATTAATGTATTTGACTATTAATTTTGTTACTAAAAACATTACAAAAAATATTAAGTTTCTTTTAAAAAAAATAACAATACAAATGTTTCAGATTAATTTTCTATTTTGACAAGTAGATGACCGAAAACTTAAAATAGTTAAATCTTTCCTAATTTTTCAGTTGATATGACATCAATTTAATATTTTTTGTAATGATATATTTTAAGACATATTTACCATGATCATTAGTCATGTGGGTCGTCAGGTTCCATTTATGTGAGGATGATTGATAACACTCAACATAATGGTATCGGGTTATCACCGCTGTGAGTTATAACACTATGTCTGAGGATTTGGGGAATTCTTTAATACATTTGACATATCCGTATGGCTAATGTGAGTCCTCATGTGGCTTGTTAAGTGTGCAGACTGAATGAATGTTTTGTCGCACTCAGCACATTTGTGTGACCTTTCCCCAGTGTGAGTCCTCATGTGGCCAGTTAAGTGTGAGGATTGATAGAATGCTTTACCACACTGGAGACATTTGTATGGCCTTTGGCCAGTGTGTGTCCTCGTATGATTTGTTAACCCTGACAATTTTGAGAAAGTTTTATCACACTCAACACAGTGGTACGGTTTGTCACCGGCGTGGATCTTCATGTGTGTTGTTAAGCTAGAGGATTGTGAGAATGCTGCACCACATCCTTCACATTTATACGGCTTTTCACCCGTGTGAGTCCTAATGTGATCTGTTAAGTGCGAGGATTTAGAGAATGTTTTCCCGCAAACAGCACATTTGTACGGCTTTTCACCAGTGTGAGTCCTCATATGCATTGTTAAGGTTGAGGACTGGGAGAACGCCTTCTCGCACTTTAAGCATTTGTATGGCTTTTTACTGGTGTGAATTCTCATGTGGTATGTTAAATGTGAGGATTGTGAGAAAGCTTTATCGCACTCCACACATCTGTATGGCTTTTCACCGGTGTGAATTCTCATGTGGGCTGCCAAGTTCGAGGATTCTGGGAATTCTTTATCACACTCGACACATTTGTACGGTTTTTCGCCAGTGTGAGTCCTCAAGTGACTCGTTAAAGTTGAGGATTGAGAGAATTCTTTGTCACACTCGACACATTTGTATGGCTTCTCGCCAGTGTGAGTCCTCAAGTGCCTTGTTAAGCTTGAGGATTGTAAGAAATCTTTGCCGCACTTAACACATTTGTACGGCTTTTCACCTGTGTGAATCCTCATATGCCTTGTTAAGCTCGAGGATACCGCGAATGTTTTATCACAGCCTGCACAACTGTACGATTTTTCAGCAGAGTTCATTTTCATGTGGTTTTATAAACTTTTAAGATAAGACTTGAGATAAGTCATGTGACCACTGTATCTCTTGTTCGGCTGATGTATCTGAAACCAAATAAAATATTTCCTGATGACTATAGTTATCTTGTCCCCTATAATTGCACATTAAAAGCAAATGAAATATAGATCTATTGTTAGAAAGGAAATAGTATATTTTTTTACTCAAATATAATTTAATCTACTGATTTAATTTTATTTAGAATTGATTGTATCAATTTTATATCATACAAGTTGGGTGCCTGGCAATGGCCAGAATATTGGTGCTTGAATATAACTAATGTTTTACTTTTTATTTCTCATGATCGTCGTCCCCGCACGCTTACGCACAGGCTATGCAAGAGTGTAATGTATCCTGTCGTAAGTTCTACGTCATTAGGATAGAATGGCTACAAGTAGCGCCATGGGAAACACCTTAAAAGCAATTGGCCCCATAACAACATCTTATTTTGCAATTTAAAAATCTCTGCTTCCTCCACTGACACCCCTACGGGTGATCCACATTTCTTAGGCTACGTTTTCACGCGGGGGCAGTGATGACTGCCAGAAAACGAGGGGCAGTGATGTCAGTGGCGTGTCAACATACGTCAGTGCTGCACAGACAACTGCCAATCCATCGCTGACACGAGAGCACTGCCTCTCTTTTCTTGGAGCGTGTCAACAGTATGTCAGTCATGACTGACCTAGACGCTGCCCTCATGGGAGGCCAGTTAGTGGCAGTTACGGTCGTCAATTATCGATTGTGAACGGTGAGGCAGGGCTGACTGTCGATTGCGCGATGGTAAACAGTTTTTGTATTTTGAATTTTCAACATGAATATTTGTTGTGAACAGCGACCAGAATTTTGGTTCAGAAAGCATTTAGGATAGAGTTCGTTTGTTGCACCTGTGTTTGAGCCTATAAAATTTTAGGTTAACTTTCCAAAAATAATTATTGTCCAGCCTCCAACGGCACAAACTTTAACTGGAAAAAAAATTACGCAAAAGAATGATGTATAGCTATAAACACACTACTTACTATCACACGTCATGGAAAATAATTCATTTCGTTCTGTTCAGTAATTGACTACTTTAAGGGGAATAAAACAACAAGTAATAGAAACCCGAGGCAATTAAACACTGGAAACCAGCTTCAGAGAACAGGCGCTGGCTCTTGTTGTTATTATTACTGCTTGATTCCTGTAGTAATAAAATAAAGCAATATTACTAAACAACTGTATCTATAGCACAATAGCGTGATGCTGAGTTTGACTTTTTCAGGAACCTTTCCTCCCTCGTTACGTCTTTTCTATCACAAATACAAAGTGATTAGTTCCTGTTTATGGACATTATGCGTGGTACGCGAAAAAACAAAGGGGAAAAATATTCAGCTTGATATAAACAATATATCGACTCTATGCAACATCAACATTCCAACCTGTGTCATAGTTGCCAAAAAATAGTAGAGAAGTGTAAACATGCGTCAGAGTTCTCTGCCCGTTCACTTGAACAGAGTTGTCAGTGAAGAAGTGTGGGGCACTGTTATCTGCCCACGAGGTGTAAACGGTAGGCAGTGCACAGACAACCCCCAACGTCGACGAACATCACTGCCCCTGAGTGTAAACCTAGCTTAACCTGGGTAAATAAAAAAAAATAAGGAAAAGCTAAATAATCCCTGAGCTAAAGCCAATTGATATGGACAGTAAAGCGATAAATATTTATAGCCTCACCTGAAATGTAGGTCCGGTGTCTGAATATGTGAAATTTTCGGAGTTATTATTGAAAAGTGCGCGTGCTTCCGAGATTTAAATGGATTGTTGGAAAGCGTGTGACATGGACTGTTAATACTTAACAATTAACCATTCCCTCAATTTTGAAGACTTGCGCAGACGTTTCTTATAAAAATTTGACCTTTCGCACGCGCCTGTCTCTCTACGGACAAGTAAGAAAATTTCACTACTAATTTTAGCTGCCATGCATTTTTTTCGAGTTATGATTTAGATTTATTGTTGTTTCCATTAATCCTCGATTGAGGAAATAGGATACGTCATAGATTAAAAATTAACAAAATGAAGTAAATAATTAAAGACAAATAAACTTAAAATAAATTAGTAAAAGAAATGTATATAGACAAAAGTCAATATAAACACAACACGGACACACACTGAGGAAGACTGAATGGAGTTTTAACTACTTGGACCAGGAAGGAAACTGTCCTTGCTCCAGGCAATACATGAAACAAACGAACAAAAAGAGCAGAAAAAACTAAATAGAAATTTTTAAGATATGTGATGTGCTATTTTATAAGGCAGCTCATTCAGCACTTTTTGCAGAAACCTTGATTTAAATACTAGAAGGACGATTAAGAAAATCCTGTAAGACAGAGTAAAACAGCAGCGCCATTTAAAAGAATAGTTTTACTCTGCTTCACGAAGCTTTTGTAGTTACTACTTTTAACCTCTGGAGGAAGGCTGTTGTATACAATTATCCCGGTATTGTGAATACTTTTCTGGTGTAGAACAATGGCGATGCTTGTCCAACCTTAGAGCTGAACGATTTCTGGTCGCGCTCCTGTTCATGAAACTCTTGCTATGGAGAGATTTGTTCGTGGCCAGTAAGCCTGCTCCTGTCACAAAAACACATTTTCTGTTGAGCAAACAAATGGATTTTAAAGGGTGAAAAAAAACGCGGCAGTACATCAGGAACGATAATATTCATACATTCAGGATATGACGTCACATTTAATGTCCTGGAGGGAGAATAGGACTAATAGAGGGAAAGCAACCAAGGGATATTTTAGAAGGAATTATGCTACTAGAGTAGGATAGCAAGGGTAGTATAATTGCTGAAAATGTTGTTACGGAGATTGTCGTTACATGGGTGCGAAACATGTACGTTAGGAGTTTCTGAAAGGAAAAGAATGGAAGTCTTTGAACTGTGGTGCTATACGAGAATGAGATGTGTGAGTGGATACGGTGACTGATGAGGAAGTTCTAAGCAAAATAGGGGAAATAAAAAAACTAAGGTTTCCTGATGACATGTGGAATTAGGCGAGTCAAAAGAAAACTATAGGAAACCACATTAAATGGTATGAATGTGGTCCTGGAGGAAAACATGAGGATTTCACATAACGCCACACTCCATGTAAACATTTTTAGCAACGATTTCCAAATATATACACACCTATATTACCCATAAGTAAGTTCCTTCTTTGCCTGTGCCGTTATATTGTAGTTATTACTAAATGTGAACAGTAGGAGTTGCAGGAAGGAGAAGGATAGAAGCCTTTGAATTGTGTTGCTATACGAGAATGAGATGTAAGGATACGGTAACTAATGAGGAAGTTCTAAGCAAAATAGGAGGAGAGCAAACAAGATGAAGAACACTGACCAAGAGAAGGCAATAGATTAACAGGCCAACTTTTTAAGACACGAGGGTCTTGTAAAATTAGCATTTGAGGGAAGAGTGTGTGTGGGGTAAGAACTGAAGGGGGAGGCCAAGGATGAAATAGGCTAAACAGATTAGGGAGGCTGTGCTAGTTATGAGGCAACGATAAGGCTTGCGCAAGATTTTAGCATAGAGACTAGTCATTGGAACAGCAATGATGTCAACATGCGAAATTTATAAACAAGGTCATTTACAACTCATACAATGCAGTCATTACAGTACTACGTACACAGGAAACTTTAGCCTGTGATTCTATCATAATGCTGATGGGTTAAAATTAACTGTCAAAAAGAGTAAATAAAACACACTTTCATTCACTATATTGGTGAAGCAGAGAGATTTCTAAGAAAGTTATTTTTTTAATAAAGAAAACAAAGTGATTCAGAAATTTCAATAAGTTATATTTTCCATCATTTTTTTCTACTTATATTGTATTTTAATTTAATTGTGAATAAATATCCTTAATGCACACTATTATAGGTTCCTTTGGGAATACGTACAATGTTTAATTAAACTTGACCTATTTGATTGGCACAACTGATGGAATGATTTATTACACTGATATTTTTAAACGGTTAATTTTTAACACTGTGAGTACTCGTGTCCTTTTAACACCGAGATTGATTTCCCGCACTTAACACACTTGTAAGGCTCTTCATTGTCATGAATTCTTGTGAGGTTTTCAAGTGTGAGGATCAAGAGAATTTTTTTTTACCACATTCTACGAATTACTTCGACTTTTCTCCGGTATGAATTCTCATGTGCCTTGTTAAGTTCGAACATTGTGAGTACGATTTATCACACTCCACACATTTGTATGGCTTTTCACCGGTGTGCATTCTCATGTGACTCGCTATGTGAGAGTATTGTGCGAATGCTTTGTCACACTCTACACATTTGTATGGCTTTTCGCCAGTGTGAATTCTCATGTGATCTTTTAGGCTTTTCAGTTGAGAAAATGATGTGTCGCACTCTACACATTTGTATGGCTTTTCACCAGTGTGAATCCTCATATGAGTCGTTAACTGAAAGTATCGTAAGAATGATTTATTACACAGAAAACATTTGTATGCTTTTTTACCAGTGTGGGTACCCATGTGTTCTGTTAACGTTGAGGGTCTTGAGAATGATTTCTCACATACTACACATTTGTAGAATCTTTGACCAGAGTGAATTCTCGCGTGATTTCTTAGGTGTGAATATTGTGAGAATGTATTATCACACTCTACACATTTATAAGGCTTTTCGCCAGTATGAATTCTCATGTGATCTTTTAGGCTCTTTATTTGAGAAAATGATGTGTCACACTCTACACATTTGTACGGCTTTTCACCAGTGTGAATCCTCATGTGTCTTGTTAAGTTTGAACATTGTGTAAATGCTTGATCGCACTCTAAACATTTGTATGGCTTTTCACCTGTGTGAATTCTCATGTGACTTGTTAGATGCGAGTATTGTGAGAACGTTTTATCACACTCTACACATTTGTATGGCTTTTCGCCTGTGTGAATTCTCACATGGTCTTTTAGACTCTTTAGGTGAGAAAATGATGCATCGCATTCTACACATTTGTATGGCCTTTCACCGGTGTGAATTCTCATGTGATCTTTTAGACTCTTTAGCTGAGAAAATGATGTGTCACACTCTACACATTGGTACGGTTTCTCGGCAGGGTGAATCATCATGTGCTGTGTCAAGTATGAGGATTTTGAGAATGTTCCGTCACACTCAACGCAACTGTATCAATTTTTTATTAGCCTGAGTTCTTATGTGGTAAGTTAAATGTGAGTAACAAGAGATGCTTTAACGCAATCTTTAATGGCTTCGTACCAGGGTGAATGCACTGTTTTAACACATTAAATTTATTTTTATGGTTGTACCGTTGCTGTATTATATGTTCGATATGGAATTTGGTAATACCAGATAAGGAAAGCACCTGTTGTTGGATTGATGCATCTGAAACCAAAGAAATGGTTTTCTGATGACAAGCGTAAAAATCTGTCACAAAATCTGTACACTTTTCAGTTTACTGGAAAATACATTCATTTTAATTATCTTTGCCTGTGTCACATTTAATTATATTAAAAATAACACTTAATTCAAAATGAAAGTTGTACACATTTAACATAAAATAAATAAATAAATATTATGAGCTGTGAAATTAATATGCGAGTTTGTGTTATATAGGAAAATTGAATTCTAGATGAGCAAATACAATCATATGAGCCGTAATAAGGAAATTCATCCTTAAGGTAATTTTGGTATTAAGGTGAGGAGGGTTTAGTCACTGTAGCAGAATCCGTCACATAGCAATAGTCTAAAGTGTAGGAAAGACAACCCAATCAGGACACATTTTTGGGCAACCAAAATGAGACTTTCAGATATGAAGACCTCGGCTCCCTTAGAAATGGGCGAATGCTGAAAATCAGATGGACGGATAGAATCACCAACCAAGGAAATTCTATACAGAATAGGGGAAGAGCGAACAGTATGGAGGAAATTGAAGGGATATATTATTAGGCCACATTTTAATACATGAGGGTCCTGTAAAATTAGCATTAGAGGGAAGCATGTGGGCTAAGAACAGAGAAGGGAGGCTAAGGATGTAATGCACTAAGCAAATTAGGGAGGATTTGGTAGTTATGTGGAAATGAAAAGGTTCCTGCAAGATAGGTTAGCATGGAGGGTTGCATCAAATCAGTTTTAGGACTGAATACGGCAACAACCGCCTGGGTGGAAACCCGAGAACTGTTTATCCACTTGAGCTAATGTTGTTATGTTCAATATGATGTTATCGGGTTTCCACAGAGTGAAAGCTTACACCAGGCTTTCATGGTGTTGAACACTGTGGAATCTATAACACTTAAATACGACAACCAAAAAAAATGTAAATGAAACTTCCTCTGTTAAATTCTCAGGTCTCTTGGTAAAATAATAAATTAAATTTGACTGATGAGATGATTAATGAGGATTACTTAAGGAACTCAGCTACAGCTACATGTGATGCTGTAAGAGCAATGTCTGTCCTTCCACCTTCAGTCATCTAAAATGAAGGAAAATCAGTATACTTTGCATATTTCCATTCTGTTTTATCATATAGTATTATATTTTGGGGTAGGCATAGATAAGATTTTTATTAGTCAAAAACATGTTATTAGAGCAATATGTCAGGCAGGCAACCTCAACAACTTCTTGCACAACTCTGTTAGGTATTTTCACTTTGACCTGCCAATACATTTATTCATTGATGTTATTTGTAATCAGAAATAGGAGGCACTTATTTTTGAATAATTCTGATATTCATCCCTTCAATACAAGGAACAAAAATAATCTGTATAAAAAAAATGTAAAACATTGTCAATTGCACAGAAAGGTGTGCGTTATCCATCTTCAACAGACTGCCGCAGTTGTCCGCCGATAACCAAGTTAAATTTAAGTCTGAATTATCCTCCTTCTATTCAGTAAAGGAATTTGTAGAAGAGTCGGAGACGAGTAATTAGTATATAATGTTGTAATCGCCTTTCTATTTGGTTACAAAAATTTGTTACAAGTATATTTGTTTATGCATGAACAATTCTCGGGTTTTCAACCGGGGAAGTATAGAATTTAAACGCAACGTTTCAATTGCTTGCTCTGCCATCTTCTTCAGGTGAACTGACAGTCCCGAGTCACTAGCAGGGGTTTTTATAGCGATGTCAGGGTTGCGGCTGCGGAGAGCGCTGATTGGCTGTCAGGGTGGCCGCGTAACCATTATCTATTCTGGGTTCCAGAGCGGGTGAGGGATCGACGTGTTGATTATGGCTCCTGTATTCTCTATTCCATGCTCGCAAGCTACTTAAGACTGGGTCCCACGCTTTACTTAGTTGGAAACCAGTGTCCTTGTTCAGGATAGGGTTGTGGATCCTGATTTCCACTGACTCCGAGAGGACGCTGTTAAACCAACCACTTGGTCGGTCGAGGATCTTGGTTTCTTCAAAGTTTATCGTGTGCCCAGTCATAAGTGCGTGCTCGGCTACAGCTGCTTCAGACAGATGCATCTTTCATGTTCCGTGTAGCGTTCTTCGATGCTCCGGATCGTTTGTCCGATGTAGGTGAGTCCACATTGGCAATGGACTTGGTACACCCCTGGTCCCTTTAATCCGATAGCGTCCTTGACGGGGCGTAATACGTAATAGCTGTCATATTTTAGTCTGTAGGCGAAACACCGTTTTTATATTATGTTTGGCCAAGGATGTTGGAGACACTTCCTATATATAGAAGGGAAGGGTTGCTGTTGCAAGTGACATGTCACTCTCCACAGTTTTCCTTATAGACTTCCTCACGGCCCAAGAGATATCCTTGTTGGAATATCCATTTAGCAAAAATACATTTATCAGGTGGGCAAGTTCCCGTTGAAGATTTCTGGCATCCGAAACAGCTCTTGCACGGTGAATTAAAGTTTTAATAACTGCTCTTATTTGGGCTGGATGGTGGTTGTTATTATTATGGAGGTACAGCAAGCCATTGAAACGTTGTGTTTAAATTCTATACTTACCCTGTTGAAAACCCGAGAATTGTTCATGCATAATATACACCGGGAAAGCCCATGTTCTCTTATATTTATTTATCTTTTATATAATAAAAAAATGTAATAAATGTACAGCCTGACTCATTCCACTTCCTTGAAGCTCAGCTTCTTTACAGGATCTACGGAATATGATTATTATTATTATGTGGATGCTTCAACATCCATTTGAATTACGTGGTCAGGCGAGACTATCGGGGCGGGAGAATGGTGCATGCAATGCAACTATTATAATTTTCATTCGGGACGACCGGATTGGTCATCCCATCCCTTCCAGAGCACCAAAAAACCTCCATACTTGGTCATTCTGCTGACGACAGCTGAAGATCATTCTTTGACCTGAACTCAATATTTGAAAATATTTTGTAGTTCAATATCATATTTTTCATTCTAAAAATCAGGTTGAGCTGTTTGCACTAGTGCATTACCGACATCCTCACAAGAGTTTCCAGGGGGAACTCCTAACAGCGCACCCTATAAATTACTGCGGAATTCCTTGACCACTGTTACCATCTAACTAACCAGACAGTAAAATTCTGAATGCCTTCAGATACAGAAGTGACTGGGAGAGAGAATGTGCTTAATTATTAACATTTTATCAACAAAAATAAGGGTGGACTTCAACGTATTGCTCAAATTTTAAGCATTTGTTGAAGTCTCCTCCAAAGCACATAACCTCAATCAGTCACTACAAATTAAATGCTAAAAAAATGTAAAAATTAGAAGATTTCACCTGTATACAATTTATATCACTTTTGGACCATAAAATTCAATTAATCTCCATTTAATTTTTACCAAACAAATTCTATCAAACAGTCACTACAAATTAAATACTAAAAATGTTAACATTTGAAGGTTTCACCGGATTACATTCAGATCACCATTGAAGCACAAGAGAAAATGGACCTGAAATTTGATTAATCTCCAATTCAACTTGTCACTAACAAATGTATCTTAAAAAATATTTGCCTCTGTTTACAAAAAAAAAAAAATCAATCACATTGGTGATTTTGATATTTATATTAGAAACCATCAACATGTTGTTGGTGTTTAAATAATAATGAAGGTCTTGGTGTAGGTTTATTATTTCTCACCTTTCTTTCGCAGCCTTCGCCCAGTTCTGTTTCACTTCACTCAAATTCCTCTTCAAATCATTTGCCGCTGAAATAGAATAAAAAAAAAACTTGTGAGCAAGTGTCGACAGCCTCGATTAAAGGTTAAGCAGTGAAAATATTCCTACAACATTGGTGATTATTTAATATTGATATTTCTTATAGTTTACTTTAGGGTGCATGGGTAAGAATTAAAATATGGATGCAGTTAAACTTGAATCATGGTAATTACGTGCGAGACTCTTGAGAGAAGAGAGAATTACCAAACAACCTGCAACATTATGACATCACTTCTGTTGTGTTCGTAATTGTCGAAACTAAGCTGCATTGAATTAATCTTAAAATGAGGTGAATAGAAAGTCCTTTTTCACATTTATCATTGTGTACTTGACAGTTGTTACAAATGTGGACGCGGTAAGAAGTGCCAACGTAAAGGGAAAAATTCACTCATAATTTGGGAATGATTACATTAGTCAACTCTTAAGGGAGATTATTTTTTGTTTTCTTCATCAACTCATTTTCATATCTGAATTACTTGTATGGTTACCAATTAATTTATCAATATCCTTATGTATTTTCCTCAAGCATTCACGTGTAGTCCTGGGTATTCGTCCGTCATGTCCGTGCTACTCAAGATTTCTTCCACGTCTATATATTTTCTGGTTACTCTGGCCTGATCTTCGCCAGAAGTCTATTTCAAGAGCTTTCAATGTATTAATGTGTTTTTTTTTAACTTAATGGCCACATTTCTGCTCCATAGAAAATAATGCTCCGTAATATGGTTTTAAATATTGTATTTATATTTATGGTTGGTCTACAATTGTTCGGTGGAAGATATAAAATGAAATTACTTAAACATAAATACTACTAATCTAAAAAATAATCATAGCCCTGAAAGAGATACGCATTTCATACACACCCAGTTATATATGCATATTCGTATGGAGCGTGGCATTATATGGGTGTGAAACATGGACGATAGGAGTTGCAGAAAGGGAAAAGAACAGAAGCCTTTGAAATGTGGTTCTATAGGAGAATGTGATTAGTGGATAGAAAAACTAAGCCGGAAAATCCAAACAGAACAGGGGAAGAGCAAACAATATGGAGGATATTGACCAAGGGAAGGGATAGATTAATAGGCCAAGTTTTGAGATATGAAGGTGGCTTTAGAGGGAAGTGCGTGGGGGTAAGAACAGAAGAGGGAGGCCAAGGATGGAATGAGCTAGGTAGATTAGGGAGGACTAGGATGTGCTAGTTAAGCAGAAATTTATAAGGCTTGCGCAAGATAGGTTAGCATGAAGGGTTGCATCAGCCCGGTCTTAGGACTGAAAACCACAACAACAACAACGGATACATTTAAATGTATAATTTAAATTTCAGGTCTGCTCTAAAGCAAAAAACCTCAGTCAATCAGCCGCTACAAATTAAATACTAAAAAAGTAAACACAATATCTTTAACCTGGTTGTGTCTTCATTTCTATAAATAACTTTAGCATTTTTTTATAGAAAAAATCAACAAGTTGGTGTTTAAATAATAATGAAAGTCTTGGTGTAGGTTTATTATTCCTCACCTTATTCTCAGCCTTTGCTCAATTCTGTTCCACTTCACTCAAATTCCTCTTCAAATCAACTTGGCGGTGGAAAACAACATAACTTGTGAGCAAGTGTTGACAGCCTCGATTAAAGATTAAGCAGTGAAAATTTTCCTATAGCAGCAGCAACAACATTGGTGATTACTTAATATTGATATTTCGTGTAGTTTACTTTAGCTGCAAGGGTGAGAATTAAAATATGGATGCAGTTAAATGTGAATCGTGCTAATTAATTACGTGTGAGACTCTGATATAGGAATTACCAAATACCTGCAGCATTACGTTAAGACATCACATAATCCCTTTACTCCTTTTTGTAAAACCAATTTCGTATTTATTCAAATTAACCTGAGTTGGATTAATCTAGAAATGGGGCCGAATCCAAACTCCTTTCTCTCGTTTATTAAAACCGTTGTTGTCAGTCGTTACAAATGAATCCACGCCAAATTGAGCCAACATAGTAAAATGAAAGTCACCAAGTAAATTTACGAACGATTGCATTTTTTCCACCTTTATCGGGAATTCTATTCCACAATCTTGATTAAGTGACCAATTAAATTTCTGATTTATTTATTAAATTTGTATTTTTAAGAAAGCGAGGTGTTAATGTTTAAATCAGATGTTGATTTCTTCCACCAATTACTTTTACAATTCTCTTTTTGACAATATCAAAGAACAGCGCAGGTAAGCTTCACTTGTTTTCCGCTGTGTAAATAATGTAGACAATGCAAAAGGTAAATTTTACTCATTCCCAAATTTACTCGGTGACTTTCATTCTACTACGTTGGCCAACTTTTCCGTCAACACATTTGTAACGGCTGACAACTACTCTTACTTCATAAATACGAAAAATTTTGTATTCGTCTCATTTTGAAGTGATCCAACGCAGGTTAGTTTGAAGAGCTACGAAATAAGTTTCACAAAAGGAAGAAGAGGCGATTCTGTGATGTCATAATGAAATATAATGTTGCAGGTTGTTTGGTAATTCTCTTTCCTCTCAAGAGTCTCGCACGTAATTACCATGATTCAAGTTTAACTGCATCCATATTTTAATTCTTACCCTTGCAGCTAAAGTAAACTACAGGAAATATCAATATCAAGTAATCACCAATGTTGTTGCTACTGCTGTAGGAATAATTAAGGCTGTTGACACTTTCTCACAACTTAACTTTGTATTTCAGAGGAAAGTGATTTGAAGAGGAATTTGAGTGAAGTGAGCAAAGGCTGACAAAGGTGAGGAATAATAAACCTACATCAAGACCTTCATTATTATTTAAATACAAACATGCTGATGATAAGCTTCTCATGTTTACAATTTTAGTATTTAATTTGTGGTGACTTATTGACTGAGGCTTTGCTGTGGGTTGTTCTTACTGTATAACTATATCCTGCTGAAAAGCTTATTGAACAAGCAACTTGGGTTGCCATTACATAAAATGGAAAACAGAACTCCGACAAAATAAAAAATTATATTTTTAAAAAATTACTCACAAGCAAACCTTGCCAACAGTAAAGACGTTTAGGAAACATATGACGCATGCAGTGCATAATAATAAGCGAGTCCTACAATTTCACTTTTCATCCATTTCCTTTCAACAGTTTCGTCCGTCACTAAGAATATCTGTCTGTCGAAACATGCTTCCATATGCGAAGGTAAATAATTCCTGCTGCCACTGATCTTGCCTGAAGTCGTTGATGCTTTCACAACAATGTTGACGATTATTCAGCGCATTGATGCTTACTGTTGACGGGGTCTTGTGGTGATGAGGACTTTTGGGCTTTAGGTTGGTTCCTCAAGAACTAAATTGGCACCGACATTTATGGTACTTGGGATTATTTGATTTGGAAGTGTAAAGTTTCAAAAGCAAATTAAGGGAAAGGAGGTAGAAATTGAATTAATTTGGTTTAAATGTCTCGATCTGTGAATAATTTTTTTAAATTTCATCAGCCTTAGAAGTCACTTCAACTGCACAATAAAACTGATATATATATATGTTAAATTTTATTTCAGGGAATTGCAAGTGTAAAAGTGGCTGAAATAGGAATGGACACGTTTCATAAGAAAAAATAGCAAGTGAAATAATAACCAAGGTAAGAGAGAATAATACAATTGTATATCATAGATGATATAAGGATAAATTTGGGTATTGATAATTAATACACTCAATTTTAGATATGATTAATCTACAGGTGAACATTCAATTGAGGAGAAATATGTCATATATCTTTTTTACAATAATTTATATATATATATATATATTTCTGTGCGTTTCTTTTGTATTTCAACTTTTTACATATTAATTGGAGATTACTGTATTATAGAAATGCATTATTGTGAGATTCGAATTTACATTAGGTTAATAACCATGTAAGAATTTATGATTCTGACTTGTTAAAATTTGGGAAACTAATTATATTGCTTATCAGGGAATCATTGATTTGGTTTTAGATACATCAGGCCAACATCATATATACAGAAGTAACTCAAGTGCATCTTAAAATCATATAAAAACACATGAAAATGTGCACAGCTAAAAAGACGTACGAATCTGCGTTCCACTGTGTTGAATGTGATAAAACATTCTCAAAGTTGTCAGACTTAAGAAAACACATGAGGGCGCACATTGGTGAAAGACCATATAAATGTCTTGTGTGCGATAAGTTATTTCCATATTGGTCAAACTTAATAATGCACTTCAGGATTCACACTGGCGATAAACCATACCACTGTGTTGAGTGCGATAAAGGATACTCGCAATTTACAGAATTAACAATTCATATGAGATCTCACACGGGCGAAAGACCGTACAAATGTGTAGAGTGCGGTAAAGCGTTCTGTCGATCGTCACACTTGACTGGACACATGAGGACTCACACTGGTGAAAAGCCATACAAATGTGTTCAGTGTGATAAAACGTTCGCTAGTTCCTCACATTTAACTAGCCACAGTAGGACTCACAGTGGTGAGAAACCATACAAATGTGTCGAGTGTGATAAAGTATTTTCACATTCATCAAACTTGGCAATGCATATGAAGATTCACACTGGTGATAAACCATACCACTGTGTTGAGTGTGATAAAACATACTCACAATTTACAGAATTAACAATACATATGAGATCTCACACAGGCGAAAGACCATACCAATGTAATGAGTGTGGTAGAGCATTCTATCGATCCTCACACTTAACTGGACACATGAAGATTCACAGTAGCGTAATGCCATACAAATGTCTACAGTGCGAGAAAACATTCACTACATCCTCACAATTAACCAGCCACAGTAGGTCTCACACTGGAGAAAGACCTTACAAATGTGTTGAGTGTGATAAAGTATTTTCACATTCATCAAACTTAACAATGCACATGAGGACTCACACTGGTGAAAAGCCATACAAATGTGGACAGTGTGAGAAAACATTTACTAATTCCTCACACTTAACCATCCACAGTAGGACTCACAGTGGTGAAAAGCCATACACATGTGTTGAGTGTAATAAAAAATTCCCAGATTTTTCACGTTTAAGAACTCACATTAGGACTCACTCTGATGCAAAGCCATATGAATGTGTTGAGTGTGGTAAAACATTTAATCAATTCTCAAACTTAACGAGCCACATGAGGACTCACACTGGTGCAAAGCCATACAAATGTGTTGCTTGTGGTAAAGGATACTCTGATTCTTCAGCATTAAAAAAGCACATGAAGATTCACTCTGGTGAAAAACCATACCATTGTGTCGAATGTGATAAAACATACTCACACTTCACAGACTTGACAACTCATATGAGGACTCACACTGGTGAAAGGCCATATGAATGTATTGAGTGTGGTAAAGCATACTATCAATCTTCACATTTAACTGAACACATGAAGACTCACACTGGTGAAAAGCCATACAAATGTGCTCAGTGTGAGAAAACATTCACTAGATCTTCACACCTAAACAGCCACATTAGAACTCACACTGGTGAAAAGCCATACAAATGTGTTGAATGTGATAATGTATTTTCACATTCGTCAAACTTGAGAATGCACATGAGGACTCACACTGGTGAGAAACCATACCACTGCGTAGAGTGTGATAAAACATACTCGCAATTTGCAGACTTAACAAGTCACATGAGGACTCACACTGGTGAAAGACCATACAAATGCATCGAGTGTGGTAAAGCATTCTATCAATCCTCACACTTAACTGGGCACATGAGGACTCACACTGGTGAAAAGCCGTATAAATGTGTCAAGTGTGATAAAACCTTTTCACAGTGTAAAGGCTTAAGAAATCATATGAGGATTCATGCCGATGAAAAGCCATACAAATGTGTTGCATGTGCTAAAGAATATTCACATTTTTCGTCATTAAGAAGTCACATCAGGACCCACACTGGTAAATAGCCATACATATGTATAGAAAGAGAGGGCGAATCGTCACAACTGGTACACATAGGATAACACATCAGGACTCACAACAGCTGTAGAGCACTGCCAAGTTGTTAATTGTAATGAATCATTCTCACTTAACTGGATTGTTGTGATCTACATTATGAATAACATTGGGAAATGTTTATAAAATATGTATTATCACATTAAGGATAAAAAATATTATCATATTTACTGCAAAATTAGAGAAATGTTAAAAAAAATAATTTCTTATAATTACTTCTTGTTAAATAAAATAAATAATTCAAGAACATTTAATTTTAATTATTTTCACGTAACCCTAAATCAATAAATGTACATACAAATATGAATATTTATCTACAAGCTGTAAAGTGGTTTGTAAGGTTACTGTGACTGAATTAATGTAATATTAGACAAATTTTTGATACCTTACAGGAAGTTCAACAAAGGTCAGTTCCTTTTTAACCTTCTTATTAGGGTCGTATTAGCCTAGTGATGAGACCAGCTCATGCGCCCTACAGGTGAAACCTCTCACGTGACGGCAGAATCTGTCCCCACAGGTTCCAAGACCATGTCCTCCCCATTCCTCTGCACAAGACTTCGTCGCAGATCCGCTGGATCGCTTCTCCTTCATTCGGTCCTTGTTTCGGTTTCCGCTTCAATCTGGTTGCAGCAAGAAGAGGGTCACAGGCCTTGCTCAGTTAAAAACCCACTGTCCCGGTTCATTAACTTCTCAGAGGTTGTTTTTCTTACAGCCTCCATGATTATGCTGTTCCAATGTCTTTGTCTTGGCAAAATCAATTTTGTGTCCAGTCAAGAGAGTGTGTGTGTGTCCCACCGTGGCAGACTTGGTATACGTCTCTCCTGCTCGGAAAGGCTAAATCTCGACCGTGGTTCAGCCTGTGGCCTGAAAACGGCCTTAATCTTGTGTTTCTGTAGTAGCCTGGCAATTCTAAATATTGTGTTCTCCTTGCAGGGTGCGAGTTGTCTCTTCAGTAGTTTCCTCTTAAAAACCTGTTGTATTTCCCCCCCCCCCTCCCCCGTGTACCTATTATTCTTAAAGGTTTCCTTCAGGTGCTCAATCCCTAATCAGGAGATTTCCCATGTCAAAATATCATTTATGGATTACGGCAAAGGTAAAATTATTTATCAATTAGTTTCAGCCAATCAGCATAATTGATACACATATATTCCATGATCTCATTTTATTTCACCTTTCGCATTGTCTGCATTATTTATTCGCATGAAAACAAGTGAAGCATTTCCCCTTACCCTCGCTGTTCCTTGATGCCGTCAAAAAAACAAACGTGTAAAAGTAATTTATGTATAGATCAACACCTGATTTAATCATTTACGCCTCAGCGCCCTGTTTACGAAGGAATATTTGCCCACATCTGTTCTTTGGTGCCTTTCTTTTATTTTGTAATTTGGGTCACTTTTAGTGAAACATTTTGTTATAGTTACCCACTCCCTTATTTCTGTCCAGGCCTCGCAGAGTATCGCCAAGAGGTTCCCATTTAGTTCCATCCCGACACAAAACCCAGCCCGTTTCTCGAGTTGATTTTCTTTTTAAAGGTAAAAACTGTTTTGTTCCAAATCTCGTGTCCTTCACAAACTTTAGTATCTCAGTGTCACCGTCCGTTACCCTTACTTTACACAAATTCTTAGTATTTGCCATTATTAAATTTTTTCTCCCTAACTACATGAGACTCGAATGGTTCATAGTCTGAGATAAATATTTAATTTAAATTAGTTGGAAAGTTCGCAATGATGGATCATGATTGAAAAGTAAAACGTTGCCAATAAATTATTTTGACCCACGCCTCACGATGTTGACAAGTATCCGGTGTATTGTTGTTTGTCGACGGGATTCATCTAGGACTAGGCTTTGTGTTCCTCAACCAATATTTGTAGTACTCGGCATTATTGATTTTCAGTGTATAAATTTAAGAAATTGAATTCATTTAGTTTAATAATTTCAGTGTTCTTGGGATAATTTTTTTAATTCCATTATCACACAAATCAAGGTCACCTTTACCTTGCTTCAGATTCAGTTGTATGATAAATATGTTAGTTTTTTACATTAGATTTAATGATTTACAAATGTAAAGTGGTTTAATGCCAAATTGACAGTTTTTATTGGTTAGCAAAAAAAATGGCAGCCGCAGTAACAAATAAATGTTGTATTACTGAAATGAAACCATTACAATCTTATATCTTAGACAATATATGGATTGATAATTGATTGAATGTTGTTGTTGTTGTTGTGGTATTCAGTCCTAAGACTGGTTTGATGCTCAACCCTCCATGCTAACCTATCTTGCGCAATACTTTCATTTCCTTATAGCTAGCACAACCACCCTAATCTGCTTAGCGTATTCCATCAATCACCTCCCTCTTCTGTTCTTACCCCACACCAACACACTTCCCTCTAATGCTAATATTTACAAGACCCTCGTGTCTTAAAACGTGACCTATTAATCTATCCCTTCAATGTCTATATTGTTCGCTATTTAGCGCCACTTTTCAAAGGCTTCTATTCTTTTCCTTTTCCCCAACTCTTATTGTCCATGTTTTGCACCCATATAATGTCACGCTCCATACCAAACATTTTTAACAACGATTTCCTAATATTCACACTTAAATTACCTGTAAGTAAATCCCTCTTTTTCGCGAAAGCCTTCCTTACCTGTCCTATCCTACTCCTTATGTCATCCCTAGATGTTACACTTCCCGAGTAGCAGAATTCCTTAACTTCTTTCTAAATATCCCTTTCCCAATCTAGCAGCCTTTGTTATTCCATTGTTTCTCATACTACACTTCATCACCTTGGTTTTCCTTCTATTAATCCTCATGTTGTATTCTTTTTCCAGGAACACGTTCATGCCATTTATTATGGTTTCCAAGTCTTCTTCTTCTCACTCTCCTAATACTGTAATATCGTCGACAAAGCCTAAGGTTTTTATTTCTTCTCCTTGCAGTATGATTCCTTTTCCATATTTCCATTTCAACTTTCTTCACCACCTGTTCTATGTATAAGTTAAACAGCATGGGCGACAGAAGGACTGCTGCATCCTTGTCTTACCCCTTTACATATTTCAAAAGTATTATGATGGTAAAGAAATTAAAAGGAAACTTCCTAGGACAAACTAAAACCAATCCTTATAATATTGGGGTAACACAGTCTAATTTAGAGAACTTACAAATTTTTTTAAAGAATTGAACATGTCACGTTTTTGAATGGAATGTTGTTTTATAATAAACTGCCAATGCATATAAAATAATTGCAGGGGAAGGATTTAAAAAAAAACTTTTTATGAGTGTTAAGCAAATATTGTATTTATAAATTGAAGGAATGGTGATACAATCCTTAAGCTAGGTTTACACGCAGGGGCAGTGATGCCAGTGGCGTGTCAACATACGTAAGTGCTGCACTGGCAACTGCCAATCCATCGCCGAGCACTGCCTCACTTTTCTTGGAGCGTGTCAACAGTATGTCAGTCATGACTGACCTAGACGCTGCCCTCATGGGAGGCCAGTTAGTGGCAGTCACGGTTGTCAATTATCGATTACAACAACAACCCTGTGTCAGGGGCTGACTATCGATTTTTCGCCATGGTAAACAGTTTCTATTTTGCATTTTATTTTTAGTGTGCGATTGGACTAAGTGAATATTTGTTGTGAACAGCGGCGAGTAGTTTGGTTCAGATAACATTTAGGATAGAGTTCGTCGTTTGTTGCACCTGTGTTTGAGCCTATAAATTTTTAGGTTAATTTTCCATAAATAATTATTGTTCAGCCTCCAACGGCACAAACTTTAACTGGAAAAAAATACGCAAAAGAATGATGTATAACTACAAAAATACTACTTACTGTCACACGATATAGAAAATAATTAATTTTTTTTGTTAAGTAATTGACAACTTTAAGGGGAATAAAACAACAAGTAATAGAAACCCGAGGCAATTAAACACTGGAAACCAGCTTCAGAGAACAGGCGCTGGCTCTTGTTGTTATTATTATAATAATATAAAGAAATATTAACTAAACAACTGTATCTATAGCACAGTAGCGTGACTTTCCTCCTCCTCATATTAGTTACGCCTTTTCTATCACAAATACAAAGTGATTAGTTCCTGTTTATGGACATTATGCGTACGCGAAAACACAAAGGGGGAAAAGATTCAACTTGATATAAACAATATATCGACACTATGCATTCTCAACATTGCAACCTGTCGTAGTTGCCGAGAAATGGCAGAGAAGTGTAAACATGCACCAGAGTTCTCTGCCCGTTCTGTAGTGAGGGCAGCACTTGGCAGTTATCTGCCCAATATGTAAACGGTAGGCAGTGCACAGCCAACCCAACTTCGACGAACATCACTGCCCGTGTAAACATAGCTGTATACTGTTACGCACTCGTTTTTAAATTGACTTGGAGACTTTCATTCCGCCACGTTGGCACACGTGGCCGTTCACACATTTGTAACGACTGACATCGTCTGTTACCAAGAAGTAGATTGTATTCGTCTCATTTTGAAATTAATCCAACGCAGGTTATTTTGAAGAACTTCGAAGATGGTTTTTACAGAAAGGAGGAAAGTGGTTGCAGCCATGTAACATACTGTCTGCAGGTTGGTTGGTAATTCCTTTATTTCACACGTAATTAGCTTAGGATCTAAAGTAAACTACAGGAAAAATCAATAATAAGGAACAACAAATATTTCTTTAATTAATTAACACTTGCTCACAATTTCATGTTGTATTTCAGCCGCAAGCGATTTGAAGAGGAATTTGAGTGAAGTGAAACAGAAGTTAGCAAAGGCTGAGAAAGAAAGGTGAGGAATACTGTTTGTGAAATTGCTCAAGTAATTTATGTAATCATAGGCAGAAATATTTCGATATAAATTTATTAGCTCAAGTTGTAATGGAGATTAATTTAATTTCAGGGCCATTTTTTCTCTTGTGCTTCAATTGTAATGCAAATGTAAACGGATGAAAGCTTCTTGTGTTTATATTTTTAACTAAAATTTAAATGGTATTTAATATATCTTAGCCTATCAATATTTGCGTGTCAAAATTTTACACATTCTCTCTCCCAATAGTCTCAAGAAATTCCCCCCCTCTCTCTCCCTCCCTCTCTCCCTCCCCTCCCCCTGTCACAGATTCGGGTTTAATTAACATTCATATTAAGCCCGGTATCCAAATACTGTTACATTGCACGTGACTTGCTCGGTTGATTGATCCACGTCAATTACGGTGTTGGTTGTGATCCTTTATCACATCCTTGATGTTGTCTATGATTCACACTACATGCCATGTCCTGGTGAAAACTATGTTGCGTAAATGGTTTGGGCCGCTGGAATATGAAACATAAAACAGAACCCTGAGCAATATTATTAAACACTTTTATATTTTTTCAAACGTTACTGACAATACAAATTTGCCAAAAGTAAAGGAAAGATTTGTAATTGAAACTATTTTGATGAGTATTCAGCCATATTGTTGCATGTTAATGGGATGGAATTTTGTATCCCAGTGTAGGCTTTATGATTAAATCTATGGATGAGAATTTAATTGATTTGAAATATGTTATTTTATCCCTTATTGCAACTTACATTCCATTTGTTTTTTTGCTGTGCAATTATTACATATTCCTTTTTTTACATATCAATCGAGAGTAACTATATTGTAAAAATGACTTAAATAATTTGCTTTATCAACATGTAAGACTCGATTTATATTATTATAATAAGTATGGAAATATTTGTAATTCTGGCTTGTTAATATTTGTGTGACAAAATTTCTATAATCTCATCAGAGAATCATTGCTTTGGTTTCAGATCTCGGGGGAAACAACAGTAAGAGGCGTTACATGACTTAACTCTAGTCCAACTTAAAACATAAATAAAAAAACACATGAAAATGTACACTTCTGAAAAATCATACAATTGTGTAGAGTGTGAGGCGGCATTCTCGCAATCCTCAAGCTTAAAAATGCACATGAGGATTCACACTGGTGATAAACCATACCATTGTGTTGAGTGTGTTAAAGCATTCTCAAAATTGTCAGACTTGAATAAACATGTAAGTACGCACACTGGTGAAAAGCCATACAAATGTGTTGAATGTGATAAAGAATTCCCACAGTTATCAAGCTTAACAAGGCATATGAGGGTTCACACAGGTGAGAAGCCATACAGATGTGTTGAGTGTGATAAAGAATTCTCAGAATCCTCAACATTGAGAGGCCACATGAGGACCCACACTGGTGAAAAGCCATACAAATGTGTTGAATGTGATAAAGAGTTCCCAGAATTGTCAGGTTTAAGAAGCCACATGAGGATTCACACTGGTGAAAAGCCATATAGATGTGTGGAGTGTGATAAAACATTCTCGCAATCCTCTCACTTAGCATACCACAAGAGGATTCATACAAGTAACAAGCCATACAAATGTGTAGTGTGTGAGAAATCATTCTCGCAATCCTCAAACTTAACAACTCATGTGAGGACTCACACTGGTGAAAAACCTTACAAATGTGTTGAATGTGAGAAATCATTTTCTAGATCCTCACACTTAACAGATCACATAAGGACTCATACCAATCAAAAGCCATATAAATGTGTAGAATGTGAGAAAACATACTCTCAGTCCTCATACTTAATTATTCATAGGAGGACTCACTCTGGTGTAAAACCATACAAATGTGTAGAGTGCGATATAGCATTCTCACAATCGTCAAGCTTAACAACACACATGAGGATTCACACTGGTGATAAACCATACAATTGTGTTGAGTGTGATAAAACATTCTCAAAATTGTCAGACTTAACAAATCATATGAGGACGCACACTGGTGAAAAGCCATACAAATGTCTCGAGTGTGGTAAAGCATTCTATCAATCCTCACACTTAACCGGCCACATGAGGACTCACACTGGGGAAAGGTCGTACAAATGCGTTGAGTGCGACAAAGCATTTTACCAGTCCTCGCATTTAACGGCGCACATGAGGACTCACACTGGTGAAAAACCTTACAAATGTGTTGAGTGTGGTAAAACATTTTCACAACTCACAGTTTTAATAAATCATGTGAGGACTCATAGTGGTGAAAGACCATACAAATGTCCCGAGTGTGATAAGGCATTCTATCAGTCTGGACACTTAAAAAGTCACATGAAGACTCACAACCACTCTCATTGAACAGGAAACTGATAGCCTACATGAGGAATCAGGCTTGTGCAATGTGTTAAATAATATCACATTAAAGACAAAAATTAATGTGAAATTTTAACTCTTATTATATTGTTTTTCAGTGATTTAGATATGTTGGCCGTATGTTTTCTAAAAGGCTATATTCAAATTAATAATTTAATTATGAAGATAACTTTTTCAAAGAATCAATAGCTGTATCGTGTATAGTTGTAAGAAACAATTAGCCCAATTTTTAAATTCATCAGTAACAGACTAAAATTATTCAGTTGACTAGGGACAAACGCTTTCATTACCCTTTCTCAAGGACTGCGTTCATGCCATTTATTATGGTTTCCAAGTCTTCTTCTGACTCCCCTAATGCTACAATATCATAGGCAAATTGTAAAGTTTTTACTTCTTCTCCTTGCAGTTTGATTGCTTTTCCATATTCCCTTTTCACATTCTTCATTGCCTATTCTATATTTAAGTTAAACATCATGGGGGACAGACTGCATCCTTGTCTTAATCCTCTCTTGATTATGGCTTTAATTTCTTGGTCTTCTATTCTAATTACTGCTGCCTGTCTTCAGTAGAGGTGTTATGTATCAGCCTTTTTTCTCTATATTTTATTCCGGTGCTCATCAAAATCCTTAATAGTGTGTTCCAGTTCACATTATCAAACACATTTTCTGAATCTACAAATGCCGTGTACGTAGGCCAGTTTTTTCTTATCCTGTCTTCTAAAATTAGTCAATATTGCTTCCTTGTCCCTATATTCTTCCTAAAACCAAATTGATTGTCTCCTAACTCACATTCCATTTGACGTTCCATTCTCTTATATACTGTTTTTCTTCAGAATAATCAAGTAAAAAAAATTATGACCAAATAAAGTCAAATTTTTTATTCAAGTTTACAAAAGCAGCCAGGACTTTTATTTGTTTTACTTTGGTAATGAATATAACCTGACAATGGAAAATTTACTAGATGATTAACCTTATACAACTGTCGGAAATAATCTGTTTTATTGACCTTAATAAGAGTTACTTTTTACCTTATCTGTAAACAATTTTAAGACAAATAACACTGAACTAATAAAGGGTCAAAAATAAAATAAATAAAGATGGAAATTGGTAATTGTTTCACTTTATTTTAACACCCCGCTATAACTTTACTTGAAATTAGTAATTTTCAATTTGGTATTCACAAAAACATTAATTTAAGGAAATACTTGTGAGCATCGAATGTCAGAAGTTTAAATTTTCCTGATTGAGCAGAGAACTTAGAAAGGGAAATGGAAAGTTTAAAATGAGATATTGAAGAAATTTCTCAAGTTAATTGGTAACGAGATCAAGATATTTGACTGAATTAATATATAGTGAATAGAGGGAATGCAGGGACGTACATCTCTTGTAAAAGATGAAAAGTGTGGCAACAAGTAAATCATTATGAAGAGCATAATGTCTTACTATAAAGTTAGACACAAAACCATAGCTGACAACAATAATACAAGAAGAAGACGTTGAATCTACAAAGAAATAATGAAGTGTGTCAAAGGAACGGAGGGAGAATTTGATAATAATGGGCGATTGGAACACAGTAATAGGAAAGGGGAGAAAAAGTTATGTAGTTGGGGAAAGGAATCGAAGGGGACGCAGGCTAGCAGAATTTTGCATGGGACACAAATTAGTGGTGACAAATACCGGGGTTCAAGAATCATGAAAGAAAACTCTGCATGCGGAAGAAACCGGATGTACCAATCGGACTAAATAATGGTGAGATAGAGGTATAGAAATTAGGCTCTGGACTGTAAAACCTACCAGGAGCATATGTGAACTTGGACCGTAATCTCTGCGATTATGAAATTTTGTAATTGGCAGTTTATTATAAAACAAAATTCCATTCAAAAACGTGACATGTTCAATTCTTTAAAAAATTTGTAAGTTCTCTAAATTAGACTGTGTTACCCCAATATTATAAGCATTGGTTTTAGTTTGTCCTAGGAGGTTTCCTTTTAATTTCTTTACCATCATAATACTTTTGAAATATGTAAAGGGGTAAGACAAGGATGCAGCAGTCTGTCGCCCATCCTGTTTAACTTATACATAGAACAGGCGGTGAAGAAAGTTGAAATGGAAATATGGAAAAGGAATCATACTGCAAGGAGAAGAAATAAAAACCTTACACTTTGCCTATGATATTGCAGTATTAGGGGGAGTGAGAAGAAGACTTGGAGACCATAATAAATGGCATGAACATAGTCCTTGAGAAAGAGTTCAATATGAGTATTAGAAACAACAGGAGGTGCCACAGAATTTCAAAAAGAAATTGAGAACAGATAGAATGAAAGAAGGGAGAAAGAAATTGTAAAGAAGAGAGTTAGTTACTCTTGAGAGGAAGAAATTACTTTAGCATCCAATGAAAAAATAGGTCTGGTTAATAGATTTGAACAGCACAGGACAATTAGTTTAGTATCCCAATGCTTGCAAAATATTAACTAAAATAGTATATAAGAGAATGGAATGTGAGTTAGGAGACAATCAGTTTGGTTTTAGGAAGAATATAGGGACAAGGAAGCAATATTGACTTTGTGACTAATTTTAGAAGACAGGATAAGAAAAAAACTGCCCTACGTACACGGCATTTGTAGATTTAGAAAATGTGAACTGGAACACACTATTAAGGATTTTGATGAGCACTGGAATAAAATATAGAGAAGGATGCTAATACATAACACCTCTACAGAAGACAGGCAGCGGTAATTAGAATAGAAGATCAAGAAAGGAAAGCCATAATCAAGAGAGGAGTAAGACAAGGATGCAGCAATCTGTCCCCCATGATGTTTAACTTAAATATAGAATAGGCAATGAAGAATGTTAAAATGGAATATGGAAAAGGAATCGTACTGCAAGGAGAAGAGGTAAAAACCTTACATTTTGCTGACAATATTGTAGCATTAGGGGAGTCAGAAGAAGACTTGGAAACCATAATAAATGGCATGAACATAGTCCTTGAGAAAGAGTTAAATATGAGGATTAATAGAGGGAAAACCAAGGTAATGGAGTGTAGTATGGGAAACGGTGGAATAACAAAGGCTGTTAGATTGGGAAGGAATCTTGTGATGGAAGTTATGAAATTCTGCTACCTGTGAAGCGTAATAACTAGGGATGGTAGAAGTATAATAGACATAAAGAGTAGGATTGCAAGGAAGGCTTTTGCGAAAAAGAGGGATTTACTTACGGTTAATATAAATGTGAATATTAGGAAATCATTGCTAAAAATGATTGGTATGGAGCGTGGCTTTATATGGAAGCAAAACATGGGCGATAGGAGTTGGGGGAAGGGAAAAGAATAGAAGCCTTTCAAATGTGATGCTATAGGAGAATGAGATGGATGGATAGGGTAACTAACCAGGAAGTTGTAAACAGAATAGGGGAAAAGCGAACAATATGGAGGACGTTGACTAAGAGAATGGACAGATTAATAGGCCACGTTTTAAGACACGAAGGAGGCAAAGGATGGAAGCCGCTAGGCAGATTTGGGTGGATGTGGGTTGTGCTGGCTATGACGAAATGAAATGGCTTGCGCAAGATGGGTTGCATGGAGGGTTTCTTCAGTCCATTCTTAGGACTGAATACCACGACAACAACGGAGTAATGCGTTAAAAATATACTTTTAATAACTTAACCAAAAATTTAGAAATTATTCGTTCACATTAAAAAAAATCGAAATCTTAAAACAAGTTGATAAAGACAACCACAAAATAAAAATCCCCATTAGCAAGACAATAGATCACAGGAAAATAAATTTATTGGGGAGTTTCATTCCGTAACGTTGGCAGTGTTAATAACTTAATCAAGAATTTACAAATGAATCGTTCACATTATAAAAAAAACAACCCCAAAAAATCCCGATTAGCAGGAAAATAAATGTATTTGGGGAGTTTCATTCCGTAACGTTGGCAGTGATTTTCCGTACAGACTTGGATAACGACTGAATATTAAGTTTATAAACAATAGTTTGAACGACTACGAAACGGTTAATACAAAAATAGAGAAGTTGTTGCAGCGATGCCGTAATGCAATAATGTTGCAGGTTGTTCGGTAATTCCTTTACCAGAGTCTCTCACGTAATTTAGTTTGATTCAAGTTTAACTGCATCCATATTTTAATCTTGCAGCTCAGGATCTAAAGTTAAACTACAGGAAATATCAATAAATCAAGTAATCAACCAATTTTGTTGTTGCTGCTGTAGGAATATTTAAGTGCTTGGTCTTTGATTAAGGCTGTTGACACTTGCTCACAAGTCATACTGCATTTCAGAGGCAAGTGATTTGAAGGAGAATTTGAATTGAAGTGAAACAGAAGTGAGCAAAGGCTGAGAAAGAAAGGTGAGGGATACTAAACCTAACATCAAGACCTTCATTAATACCATGAATGACATGTTGAGTTTTTTGTGGTTTGTTTATTGATAATTCTGTAATTAAAGAACGTTATAAAAAACGACTCCTCCTGTGGTAGAAAATTCTACTGTTAATGGTAATGTGCCACTGCGTAACACATGTCATGAAGGATGTGCATTGGTCGATGAATTGGCCAAGATTCAACCTGTTACGAAATTGAAAGCCCTCGCTCTGCAGAGTTGCTCGGGTTGAACTCAATTTTGTTTCGAGTCAACCAAACACTTTACTTCTGCAGCAGCTTCAGGGACTGTACCGAAATAAACTCGGGTACGGGTGTGTGCAAAGTACAAGTATAATGTCACGTAATTGATTCCTAATTATCCAAAACACAAATTCTGAACATGAGTTGATTAACATGGGTATTTCAAAACGGTTACAACATAACTAAACATTTCAATTAATGTTGTGTACGATAAGTATTGTAGTACACATCCTTCCAATTCTGACAAGTAGCTTTGAACGAGAATCAATTTTTTTCATTATCTTTTTATTTAAGATTTAGATTCTGTGTTGCCTCCATTAGTCCTTCATTTGAGGAAACAGGAATATGTCATACATTACAAGTAACAAATAATTTTAAGAAAAAAAATAATAAGGTACATAATTGATTTGCCAATATTCTTAAAATAAATAAATAAAGTAAAAGGTATATGGTCTAAATTCACACACTGAGAGACAGTAGCTGCGCATGGCCGTGAATCTGGCCTTCACTCTAGCGGCTCCAGACAACACGTATAAGGTTCCGTCAAGTGCTGCGGTCATTACAGTAGACGCTGGAACTCGTTACGTGTAGTTTCATGGTGTGCAAACACACACACACAACATCCATGCCCACACCAGGATTCAAACCCAGGACCTCTGTGACGTGTGGCATCAATATCCCTGGCATTGCGAGGCACCCAGCTAGTATAATAAAAAAATTGATACCATCATTTGTAGTTATTAAAGCTATAGAAGAATATATATTTGAGTAAACATATATTATTTCTTTTTTAACAATAATTTATATTTCATTTGCTTTTACTGTGCAATTATGGGGACAAGGTAGCTATGGTCAACATAAAATATTTGATATTTTGTTTCAGATGCACCAGTCCAACAACATATGCAGTAGTTACATGACTTCTTAATATATATAAAAACATGAAAATGAGTAGTGCTGAAAAATCACACAAATGTGCAGTGTGTGATAAAATATTCTCACTATCTTCAAGTTTAACAAGGCACATGAACACTCACACGGGTGAAAAGACGTACAAATGTGCCGAGTGTGGTCAGGGTTTCACACAAAACTCGAGCTTAACAAGGCACATTAGGATTCACACCGGTGAAAAGCCCTACAAATGTGTTGAGTGTGATAAGGAATTCTCAGAATCCTCAACCTTAAGATGTCACATGAGGGCTCACACTGGTGAAAAGCCATACAAATGTGTTGAGTGTGATAAAAAATTCTCGGTATCCTCAAACTTAACGAGCCACATGAGAATTCACACCGGTGAAAAGCCGTACAGATGTGTGGGGTGTGATCAAACCTTCTCACAATCCACGCAACTAACGCACCACAGCAGGATTCATACCAGCATAAAGCCATACAGGTGTATGGAGTGTGAGAAATCCTTCTCGCGGTCCTCAACCCTAAAAATTCACATGAGGACTCACACTGGTGAAAAGCCATACAAATGTGTTGAGTGTTATAAAGAATTCTCAGATTCCTCAACCTTAAGAAGCCACACTAGGATTCACACTGGTGAAAAACCATACAAATGTGTTGCGTGTAATAAAGAATTCTCAGATTCCTCATCCTTAAGAAGTCACACTAGGACTCACACTGGAGAAAAGCCGTACAAATGTGTTGAGTGTTATTTAGCATTCTCACAATCTTCAAGCTTAACATCACACATGAGGATCCACACTGGCGATAAACCATACCATTGTGCTGAATGTGATAAAACATTCTCAAAATCATCGGACTTAACAACACATATGAGGAGTCACACTGGTGAAAGACCGTACAAATGTGCCGAGTGTGATAAAGCATTCATCCAATCTGCTCACTTAACAACCCACATGAGGACTCACATTAGGAAAAGTCATACAAATGGGTCGAGTGTATTAAAACCTTCCCAAAATTCACATATGTAGCATGCCACCTGGGAACTCTCAACGGTGTTGAAATGATACCATTGATTTGAGTGTAATCAATCATTCTCACATAAGTGGAACCTGTCTATCCACACGAGTAATGATCCTGGTAATTGTGTGTTGAAATATATCATCACACAAAATAATATCTTCTCTACTAAAAAATTATTAAAAGCAATTATTTTAAATCTTTGCAGTCAAGTCTTGTTAAAATTAAAATAATTCTGAAATATTTGTAATTAGTTTTTTAAAAAAATACTGTTTCTGTAATGTCTTTGTTGTGATATAGAAATGTTTGTCTTATGTTTTTCCTAAGAAGAATATATGAATTAGTTTCCATAATTGTTGCTTATTATGTGAAAGTATCAAAATTAATAGTTAAATACATTAAATAAATGTAAGCCAAAATTGTCATTTACAATATGAAAGGTAAATTAAACAACTTTTTAAAATTATTAAGTCCAATAAATTTATTCAAATGCATAAATTCTATTTAAGGCCTACAAAGAAATCAGATTACACTATTTTATTCTGTTTTTGATATTGAATATCGCCTAAGGTGGAAACTTTACTTGATGAAAAACTATTAAAACTCGGAAATAATCTGATTATTGACCTCAAAAACAGTTACTAGACATAAATTCTCCTAAACTTTTTTAACTTATCTATTAACATTTCCATTAACACTAATTACTTTGTTGCAATGAATGGCATTTAATTAGTAAAAGTCAAGAATATAATCAATAAACTGTAAATGATGGGGGGAATATTAATTAACGAATTTAATAATTGGGTTTAAATATATACATTTATTAATTATAAACACAATAATTTTAATATGGGTCGTGCGTGTATATTATTATGTACAAAATAATTAATTAAAATGGGATTGTATTAAAGATCTCAGGGTACTTATGGTTTGAGTTAACACGCGTGGAAGATTTTTCATTCGTTGCCGAACTTGAGTTGTCTCGCTGTATCTTCCGTTGTTGTGGAACTCTGAAGCGGCCAGTCGACAATAGAACAAAGTTGTGCTGTCGGAATTGAGGAAACTCTATTTTTTCCTCTTTCTTCCCTTGTTGTTAAGACCTTTCTTCCCTGCTTTCTGGCCTGATCAAAGCATGGTCCACCTCTCCGCTGCCTCCACATCAATCTCCTCTCTCCACCTCCTTGTATCACCAAAAATCTTTCCCTAATTGTCTCCGCCAGCCTTTTTAAAACCTTGTCCCCACTTATCCGACACCTATTACTATGGTGGCAGGGATGGATATTCTCCCATAATCTCCTTTGTTTCATTTGGGGGACACACACGCGCCACCCGGTCACCAAATTCCCAGGCAGATTAAGACATTCCGAAACCGGCGATGAGGTGTCAGAGCTTTATGGTCCAAGTGTCAGCCGCAGTCCCTTTGTTTTGATTCTGAGCTGCCAAGATGGCGCGTGGAAAAACCTCCTCCTTCCTTCCTGGCCAGCGACTTGCTCATGCCGGAATATTTGTTATTTAAGTTTCAGTAAATAATAAAAAAAATTGAACGCGGGTTCTACTGCGCTACAAAGCTTACTCAAGGTCCAAAACACTGATCCATACAGATGAGGGTCTTATCAATGTTTTCTACAGACTACATTTTGTTCTTATGTCAAGAAAATGGAACTGGAGTTGTTTCTTTAATCCATAGTAGCATTCATTAGCCATCTTATATTTATTTCCAGTGCCATGTTATTGTAATATTTCTAAGATATTAATACGCTATAGGCAAATGCTGAAATCAGATGGGCGGATGGAATAACTGACGAGGTAGTTCTAAACAGAATAGGGGAAGAGGAAACAAAATGGAGGATAGATTAGGAGACCGCGTTTTAAGACATGAGAAACGTGGACGATTCGAGTTGCAGAAAGGAAAAGAATAGAAGCCTTGTGGTGCTGTAGGAGAATGAGATGGGTAGTGGATAGGGTGACTAACGAGGAAGTTCTAAAGAGTATAGGGGAAGAGCGAACAATATGGAGGACTTTGAAGGGATAGATTTAATAGGCCACGTTTTAAGACACCAGCATTAGAGGGAATTGTCTACGGCGGCGAAGAATGGAACAAACGAAGCAGATTAGGTTGTGCTAGTTATGAGGAAATGAAAAGGTTTGCGCAAGGTAGGTTAGCATGGATCAGACCAGTCTTAGGGATGAATTCCACAACAACAAGATATTATGATGATAATTTTTTCCCTTATTTTTATCAGTCACTTCAATGTATAATATTTTTAAACCTTACATCATTGCAAAGGAAAAAAAACAAATGTTTTAAACAAATAGCCATACTTTTATGTTTTTTAAAAAATATTGTAACTTAATTTGTAGATGAATATGGCAATTGCGGATAGATTCTTTCAAATAAAAGTTTTGAAATCAAAATTGAAATCTTAATAAATTATTTTTATCAGCCTTTTAACAAAAATTTTAATAAATTCCTGGAAGAAATTACAACAAAATATTTAAATTGGGATAAATCTCTGGAATGTTTGTAATGCTCCCTGTACCAAAATTTTGGAGTTAAAATCTTTCACTTTAATAAGAGACGTGCAGTGAAATCCTAATTTTCTTGTTCCATGTGATTTTAATTGCCATTGACGTTAATCTCCCTTTCGAGACATCCTTAGGCATAAATATTAATAAATTTCTATGCTGACTTTGTAAATGAATTGGGGTGGGGGGAAATATTAATTAATGAAATTAATAATTGGTTTTAAATATATACATTTATTAATTGTAAATCCAATCATTTTAATATGAGTCGTGCCTGTATATATTATATACAAAAATAATTCATTAAAATGGGATTGTATTAAAGAACTCAGGGTATTAATGGTTTGCGTGTTCACCCACGTGTAGCAGATTTTTCTGTTTGTTGACAAACCTGAGTTGTTAAGACCGTTCTTCTCTGCTTCCTGGACTGATCAGAGCACGGTCCACCTCTCCCCTTCAATCTTCTCTCTCCTTGTCCTTGTATCACCAGAAATCTGTCCACCACTCTCCTTCAATCTCCTCTCTCCACCTCCATGTATCACCAGAAATCAGTCTACCGCTCTCCTTCAATATCCTCTCGCCATCACCTTGTATCACGTTTAACTCCTCAAAAGTTACTCAATTCACATCTCTCTGCTCATACACAGATGCCACCCTCTCTTCATCTCCTGTCCATCCCGACCCTGAAAACCTCTTCCTCAACCATCTCTCCCTCTCAAGTCATACCTCTCAAGACTCATCGACCCTTGTATCACGTTTAACTCCTCAAAAGTTACTCAATTCACAATTTGCTCTGCTCATAACACATGGATGCACACCCTCCTTACTCGTCCAACCCGGCCTCTAAAAACACATCTTCACTCAACCATGTCCTTCGCCACTCTCTAAGTACAACCTCCACGGGAGCTCATCTGCTCCGTGTCCATCCTATCGCCCGTCTCTCTCAGCCGTCCAACTCGCTCTCTAAATACACAATGTCCTAAGAACTGTATATTAAAAAATTTCGGTATAAAGTATTGTAACATGAAGTTACTCCTCTGTTGTCGGCTTCTTTTGAAACTTTCCGACAGGAAGGTATTGTTGTTGATGGCGCGCCCACAAGCGTCGATAATCTCCTAAAGTAATAAAAAAAATTGGGCGTGGGTTCTACTGCGCTACAACTTATTGCCCGCCCTTTTATTTATCGTAGATTTGAAGTCAGGAAACTGTGTGGAAGGAAGTGTGTAAATAAAAGTGGATTCCTTCTCTTCTCCTTATAACAAATCTCCAAAATCTAAGTATAATAAAACATACTTAATTATACCACATTTGAAAGAATTGACACAACAAACACCACTGCAGTTTGAGTGGAGACCCTTTAAGGTACACAAAATAACTCCGGGCCTTTGTTTTAGACAACATAAAAAAGACTGATGAACAAGGTCTATTTTTTTTCCACCCTTCATATTTTATATATTCCAAATTTTGCCAGAGGTTAACATCCGGGAGACCTGATCTCATCCTGAGAGGTTCCCGTGTTCGCTTAGGGGGCGGAAACTTTAGGCCACGATCCTCTTCCTCGCACTCAATAGCAAGAGATTTTTTTATTCAGCTTGTGCATTCTTTGTCTGAGAAGAGAGAAAATTCTTGGAAGAAAAATGGTTTGTCACAAACATTACTAGAAACTCCTTCAGTTTCTCTCTTTGTTTTTTAGGTTTTATGGACAAATACTTCTTTAATAAAACTCAAGTAACTCAAATATCACATTCAAATTCCATTGGTCAGGTCTGATATAATAACTTGTGGAAATGAAAAATAAATATACAACTGTAAGAAAAAAAATATATTGTAGTTTGTAGACGACCCATAATTGGAAAAAAAAAAGTTCTTATATATTTTATGTGGTGTTTCTAGTAAATGGTGATATAACTGTGTTAACTGCGCCCCAATATAATCGCCCTTGTGTGGCGCACGTACCTAGATAATTAGTTTTATTCTTGCAAGAAATAAAATCTGAATTGAATACCAGTTGAATGTATATCCTATAAGAACACCAAATGCAATCTTTAAGAAATAAAATTAAAATGTATCAAGAAGTAACTTCAACCATTATCAATGTTGTTGTGGCATTCAGCCCTAAGACTGGTCCGATCCATGCCAACCTATCTTATGCAAGCCTTTTCATTTCCTCACAACCCACATCCTCCCTAATCTGCTTAGCATATTCCATCCTCAGCCTCCCTCTACTGTTCTTAACCTACACACACGCACACACACTTCCCTATAATGCTGATTTTACAAGACCCTCGTGTCTTAAATGTGGGCCTATTAGTCTATCCCTTCTCTTGGTCTGCGTCCTCCAGATTATTTGCTCTTCCCCTATTCTGTTTAGAAGGTTGTCGTTAGTAATCCTATCCGCCTCATCATCTCATTCTCCTACAGCACCACATTTCGAAGGCTTCTACTCTTTTCCTTTCCCCAACTCCTATCGTCCACGTTTCGCACCACCCATATAATGCCACGCTGCTCCATACCAAACATTTTTAGCAACGATTTCCTAATATTCACACTTATATCAGCCGTAAGTAAATTCCTGTCCCTTGCTATCCTACTCTAGTAGCAGAATTCCTTAACTTCCGTCAAACTATCCCTTTGTTATTCCACTGTTTCCCATACTACATCCCATCCCGTTGGTTTTCCCTCCTCTATTAATCCTCATATTGAGCTCTTCCTGCAGGACCACGTTCATGCCATTTATTGTGGTTTCCAAGTCTACTTCTGACTCCCCTAATACTACAATATCATAGGCAAAGTGTAAGGTTTTTACTTCTTCTCCTTGCAGTATTATTCCTTTTCCATATTCCGTTCTAACATTCTTCATTGCCTATTCTATATTTAAGTTAAACATCATGAGCGACAGACTGCTGCATCCTTGTCTTACTCCTCTCTTGATTATGGCTGCCCTTTCTTCATCTTCTATTCTAATTACCGTTGCCTGTCTTCTGTAGAGGTTATGTATTAGCCTCCTTTCTCTATAGAATAAAGTTAGCCAAACTTTCTTCATTGAATATTGTCTAATTTTTTTCTTCTTCTTCAGTAAATCAATATTGTGACATTATCTTGAATAATAAATAAATAAATAAATCCAGCCAATTAATCGTCGTGGAGGGGGGAAGTTAAGGATATATATATATATAATACAGTATGAAGCTGGGGTTCGTTGTACAGGGAAATATGTCCTTAGAATATAAATGTAGTATTGGGCCTGTTTCAGGAAGACATTTGAGGTGAAACTAAACAAAAACAAGAGCGATGCAACTCCAACCCAGCAAAAAAAAAATTTCACCAGCAGCAGAGCAAATTTGAGGCAACAAATAGAAAATGCACAATTACAGTGATCGTAGGAAAACGATAATTAACGAGTTGTCGGGGAAATAACTTTCTGAAAAAAATGATTTGTTAATCTAATTTATACAACTATTAGCAGATGTTAACAACTGATACCAACATTGCGACACGAATAGCACTAAAACTGAACTAATTTAAATCGATTCATCTTAAGTATTCAACGACGGTGACGCTGTTGTTGGTTGATCATCGACTTTCTTTTTACGGCCCGTTTTTTAATCAGAGCGTCAACAACAGCGCCATGCTACAATATTGATATCTATTTATATTTTGCTCGAAAAGTTATTTTCGCGTTTGTACGTTGGCTGCATTTCAACGCGTAATAAAATTCCCGAAGTCCTGACCGCGGAATGAACAACGAAGTACTACGTTAAACAACGTAATTGTCACGTCCGACTGTTTCACATTCAAATTTAATGTAACGGAAACGTAGCAGATGTTTATTATTTTCCCAGGGTTATCGTTCAACAAGTTAGTAAACGTTTTACACAACTGATGGCGTGATGTAAGATAATGTAACGTTGCAGGTTGTTTTGGTAACTGGTTTGATTCAAGTTTGATTGCGTCCATGGTTTAATTCTCACTCTTGCAGCTGACGCAAACAACATGAAATCTCTCAATATTAAGTAATCGCCAGTGTTGTTGTTGTCGTCGTTGCTGCTGCTGCTGCTGTTGTAGGAGTAATTAAGGCTGTCGACATTTGCTCACAAGTTACTTTGTATTTCAGAGGCAATTGACTTTGAAGAGGAAATTTGAGTGAAGCGGGACAGAAGTGAGCAAAGGCTGGGAGAAAGAAAGGTGAGGAATAATAAAACCTACATCATTGCTATTTAAACACCAACGTGTTGATGATTTCTAAAAATAAAAAAATTAATTGTAAAATCGCCCGAGTGATATATAAATATACATAAATATTTTAGTTACAAATACTAAACCTTCATTATAACAAGATTTTGTTTGGCATGTATATTTTTTGACAGGCTGACGTCCAGTTAGTACTGCCCAATCCAAGGCCCTCCCCCCCCCCACGCCCTGCTGCTTCCGTGACGTCACAAGCCCTCCCTCCCCCCCGCTGCTCTCTTTCTTATTGCTGTTCCGTGACGTCACAGTCAACCAAAAAAAAACATAATAACTTGGCTAATTTACGTGGACAGTAAAAGGGATAAATCTAAAAGGGCTTATCTGAAATATTGGGCCGGTGTCGGAAATGGGACATTTCCAAATTTTCCGTATCATTTAGCTTTCCGTCAATAATGCCTGTACCCGAGTTGTTGACGTCAATCAGTCCGAGTTTGATTCCAGGCACCGTGTTTCATAACTTTCAATATTTATTCTTTTCAATCTTCAAAAAATAATTTTTATGTCAGTCTTATCATATTGGATACTGTCATGCGATTTCATTCCAAGCTTGGAAATGGCACATTCTTTTTGATAATTTACGTAGACAGTGTTTTCAGATATTAACAACAGCTCCGTCTGTCAGCCGTGTCAAATTTTTTTGGCTTGTCGCCTCACATTCGCAGTTGTTTCTTGGAAATTGCGACACCGTCCACGATATTTGACACGGCAGTCAATTTGATCGTACAGTTGTACTTTTCCACTGAATCTGGTTTTCGGCAACGCTTGCTGTTAGTTCAGTTTGAATTGAGCTCTCAAGAGTGTTGTGACATTTTTTAAAATTAGAGAGCGAAGGCTTCCCCGGTGTAATTGTTGCTGAAACAGCTCTCAGGGTTTCCACACGGCTGCCATAGTAATAATCAACGTGCGACGTTTCGACAACAAGCTCTGTTGCCATCTTCCAGGCGGAATGTCGGGACAGTCCCGTGTCCCTGTTGATGCGTACGGCCTCACTGAGCCACACTATCCCGGTAGCCATTGACTCGATCCGAAATCCTAGTGTTTTTGAAGTCAACGGCATGGCCTGATACAATAGCCAATATAACTTTTGCCACACTCGTTCGGTATGTTGCACACCCCGGGTGCTCTCAACCCAATGTGGTCTTTCGCTGAGCCCAGCATTTCCCTGATTTTTAACCGTGGGGTAAAAAAATACTGTTTTAATGTTGCATTTTGCCAGTATGTGTCTGATTCAGTGTGTGGTGCTTCCAGCGAAAGGAAGATATGCCGAGTTTTTTGATGTTTCCTTCTCGCTAATTTTACCTTCGATCCGGGGCGCGAAGGCTCGCCTTATCTGTCCTTCCTTGTAGCTGTTGAGACGGAATATCTCTCGCAGTCTTTACCAAAAGTGTCTGTCCCTGAAAAATCTCAGAGACGACAGTAAACGTTTCCTCCCAGCCTATGGCTAAACCCAATATCCCCTCCTTAGCCCTTTCTGAGAAAGGAAGGGGGCAAAATAGACGTGTTTGTCCCTTTACGGGATTTTCCAGCGTCACCCTTTATCCCAAAAGTTCCAACGCTTAGCTTTGTGCTGGCTACACAAATGAAATATTTACAAATTATATTATAATGCACCATAAGCTTCAATTTTATATTCCCCCAATTGTATAATTTGTTATTTTATTAATGTTTGTACTTTTGAATTTGCAGAAAAATAGTACTTTCAATTACGGTCAACTGATCATGACAAAGGTCTTGTTGCAGTAACAGTTCTCAGGTTTTACGCTCGGGTTCGGCCTGAAGATGACGACAGAGCGCTTGGATGTCGGAACTTCGCGTTTTCGTCACACCTGCACCCAAGTGGAAACCCGAGAAATGTTTCTGCATCAACCACACCGGAAAAGCCTCTTAAAAGTCTTGTTGATTTCATTCTAATTCGGGTATATGTTGGCTATCCTTGTTAGTGTTTGCATGATTGAATGTTCTGAATAGAGTTATTGCCATGTCGCCAGCAATCTTTAACGTCGCTCTTTTAATCCAGTTGTCATATTTTTGTGTTCCTCTCCATTTATCCTCAGTGTATTACTTGTCGATTCCCTTAAATGATTATTACATTGAACTTTTGACTGTAAATGTTCAGTATAAGCAAACCGCATTAAATGGTTCCAGTTTGACTTCTCAATTTTTAACAAGTTTCCATGATTAACTCTTTTTTTGTATTAAAGTTTCCATTCATACGTTCCTTTTTAATAACTCGGTAGGTGGTTTTGCTGTGGGGGAATATCTTTCACGTATTTACGGTAGTAAGTTTGAAGTCCAAGAGAAATTTTTTCACGTGATCATGTGTTGTAGGTGTTGAAAATTCGGTAACCGCTTTCATTTTTCAGGTCATCTGGTTTAACCACTTCAGAAACAATTATGTGACCCAACCAACTTAACTCTGGTTTTAGAAATTCACATTTGTTTGGTTGTAATTTAAGAATTTTTTTTCTCAAGTTTTGAAAAACTTTAATTTATTTTGTGTCCTATTTTCCTAAATCAAAATGTTGTTGTACTCAGTCCCTAGAATGGTCTGATGCATACCCTCCATGCTAACCTTTTCTGCACAAGCCTTTACATTTCTACATAACTGCAGTGTCCCATGGCCTCCCTAATCCTGCTTAGCATGTTCCATCCTTGATTTCCCTTTTGTTGTCTTACCGCACGCATTGAAATATCATAAACATGAATGAAACATATGTATTCGAATGATTATTTCAAAATAGTGTTCATTAATCGCTGATAGGTAGTAGGTGCTTACTTAGGTAAGAATGGCAATCTAAGATAATTCCAGTGACCGGATGAAGTCCCCTACTCATCTTCATTGGCTATAGGAACCTAAAGATTACCGCTCCCACAATCGGGATAATTCTTGAATATTTGCAAGGGGATAACTGTCTCCTACCGTTACAATATTAATCTTTCTGAAGTTGACACAAACCCTGTATTTCCTTATACTTAGGTATGTCAAGAAGAGGAAAATTCCACCCACAATCACTTGGGGCTATTATCTCATCATCATGCATTTGTTTCCCTTGTTCATTCTATTTTGTAACCCATAATTTTTACTGTTATGGCATGAAGTGGTATTGAAGGTGTTGCTATGGTGTGTTCAACAGAATGTGAAATATAAGTTTATCCCCAGATGTTATGAAAATGTCAGCCATTTTTGAACATATTTGTCTTATTTCATAGGCTCTATTTATATCTGCTCTGTGGTCAAGTCTCAATTTCTCACATAATAACCTAACCATCGCCTCAAGGCTATTCTGTGGTTAAGACATAATTTTCTTTGTTGTTCATCTTTTCTTATTTTGATTAGAGGTTATTGCATTGTTCTTATTTAATACAATTATTACAGGAGTCACATTTACAAATATATGATATCCCATATATGATGTCCCATTTAACCAACGTTTCAGCACAAAATTTACCTGGCAGTGTTTCTCGTTTCTCTGCACATGTAATGTGAGATACAATTTAGTGTCGCAGTGAGTAGGACGGAGCTGTTTGATCCTCAATAACTAGTTTGTGCATAATCCTTTAATTTCATTATCCTGACAGTGTAGGTTACCTTTAACTTGCTTGAGATTCCAGTGTGTGATAAATCTGTTATTATTTTCCTCTTATATTTCAGGAATTAACAGTGAACTTTGGATGGAAGTGGAATTGACCTTCTTATAAGTGTCCGAACGTGAAATAGCAGCCAAGGTAAGAGGTAACAATGCACTGTATATATGATATACAGACAAATGAAGGCATTAATAACTGATTTACATGGATAGAATAAATATTTGATGAATCTAATCATAGATTTTCGTTTTATTCAGAAGAATGATTATTGTTTGTTATATTTATTTATATTACTTTTGTTTTGTGAGGAATATATTTCTTATTTTCACTTGGATGTTACTATATTATAGAAATGAATGAAATAATTTCCATTAAGAATAAAATTTATAAATTTACATTACCATGTTATATATGCAATAAATAATGCTAGTTCCATTTCAATGTTTGGGTGACAAAAGTTATTGTGCTTATCAGATAAACATTGATTTGGTTTCAGATACATTGAGCAACAACCAATATTGGAGTTACATGCCATTATGTTAGTCAATATATAAAACTCGTGAAAATGTACTCTAAAAAATTATACCAATGTGTTGAGTGTGATAAAACATTCTCACAATTATCACACTTAACATCTCACAGTAGAACTCACACTGGTGAGAGGCCATACACATGTGAAAGGTGTGATCAAAAATTTCCAACTTCAAAAATCTTATCAATGCACATGAAGACTCACACTGGTGAGAAACTATACAAATGTGTCGAGTGTGATAAAACATTCTCACAATTATCAAACTTAACATCGCACAGGAGAATTCACACTGGTGAGAAACCGTACAAATGTGTAGTGTGTCCTAAAGAATTCTCAGGTTTATCACCATTAAAAACACACGCATGGAATCACACTGGTGAGGAGCCATACAAATGTGGTGTGTGTGATGTAGCATTAACTTCATACATGGATATATACAGCCACATTAGGACTCACGCTGCTGAGAAACCACACAAATGTGTGGAGTGTGGGGTAGCATTCACTACATCCTTTCAATTATCCAACCACTTTAGAACTCACACTGGTGAGAAACCATACCAATGTGTTGAATGTGGTAGAACATTCTCTCATTCTGAAAGTTTAACTATTCATATGAGAAGTCATACAGGTGTGAAACCTTACAATTGCATTCGGTGTGAGAAATCATATACTAATTCCTCAAATTTAAGAAAGCACATGAAGAATCACAGTAGTGAATAACCATATACATGTAAAGGAGTTTGAACATATGTTTTATATTTACTCGCACATTAGAATTCATACTGGGGACAACTCATAGATAATTGTGGAATTTGATATAACGCTCTTCTCTCACTTCGAAGCTACATAATAGTTCAGGTTACAATGTGTAACATGTAAGAAATCAAGCTCAACTTTAACAGGAGACATGAGTATTTCCAGTGTTTAGAAACCAATTTCTTCTTGCTTCAGAAGCCCCATGTGGTGTTGCACTGGTGTAAAATCATACTAAAAGGATGAGTGTTATAAAATATTTTATCAACCTCTAACAAAATCTTTCAGTGTGTACATTTAATTACATTTAAAACAAATACAGTGCTTTATGTTTTCATGAATTCTGTAAAATCTAATGTCTGATGTAAATAAAGTTGATGTGTGATTTTTGGGACAAATATAAGTATTTTATTAACATAAATGAGTAACTTTATATTTTCATTTTCACCAAAAATCTTTTGATTTCATCTTTTGTGAGGTACGAGCTGCTGTGTATGAACTCTGCTAAGTTCCTTAAAAACTATTATTGTTATGTAACCTATAGATGTGTACAGAATTTACATTCAGCCAAATCAATGGGCTGCAATTTGTATGAAACGAGAATGAAATTACTTAAGCGACTGGTTCTGGCTCTCAATCCAGATCTTCTCTACCAAAATCTTCTCCTTTCTGCCTTCCGCTTTTCCTGAACTTATTTGTTCCTCGGGTAGACGCAGACACATATTTCCATTTGCTCATTACAACACTTTCTGTTTTCCTTACTCAAGGTCCAACTCTATAGTAGGACAGTCTACTGCGCTACAACCCTTTGAACATAACCTGCAATTAAATTTTTATAAGTTTGTCTTAATTGTTTTGTAACCTGTTCTTAATTATATAAAGAATGCTGACTAAGATCAATTACGAAACATTTATTTTTTATTCCACTGTTTTAATATATTTAATCTATAGATATGTTATGTTCAAGTAATAGATATATAACATTCTTAGTGTATTCCAAATCTGGAAGTGCAACAGATATTTATCCTGTGAGCATTTACATGGCCAATTAATTAAAAGTATTCCTAAATCGGTAAGGGTTTGGCTTTAACACAATGCACAATTAAGATAAACGTTACATACTAAAAGAAAATTTAATGATTTTATGGTATGTTAATTCTCATTTAAAATATCAACAGTTTAAAAAGCATTTTCATTGAAATGAAAGGCATTTAGTTTAAAATTATGATAGAAACCCAAACAATGTTAAATTACAAAGTAGAACTAGATGTAACCAGGTGTAGGTTAGATTTAAAACAAAGCGGCATATTTATTAAAGCCGTAAAAGACTTTAATGAGTTACTAATAGAAATTAGGGATTTTATGGCTATTAGTAAATTTAAGGATATTTTATTTAAATTTGTGAAAGTCAACTGTAGTAACGAGTGTCATTTCTTTGCTAAATTAATTCTTTATTATTATTAATTACATCCCAATCAAGTGCACGCCTGCAATAATTTCTTTTTCTAATTTAGGGATTGGTAAGTATGATAATTCGCTGGAATGCTGCCAACATTGCCACAGGAATAGCAGTAAAACATTCAATTTTCGTTCGATTCATCTTGTGTATTTGACAACGGCGACGCTGTTATTATTTGATCATCGACATTCCTTTATTGAGTGGTTAAAATTAGAGCATCAAATAATGGCAATATATTAAAATTCTGAAATTTGTTGTTACTTTGCTTGAAAATAAATGTTAGCGTTTGCACGTTGACCGGAAATAAATTCTGAATGACTTCCTGTGGAATGAACGACTAATAACTACGTTAAACAATATTACCCAGGTAACTTCATGCTGATAGACACGTCAAAGTTGTAACCAATAACATTTGCTGTTTCAGATTCCGATTGTTGAACGTAACAAAAACATTGCAGATGTTTATTATTTTTCACAGGTTATTGTTCAACGTTTCATAATGTAATATAATGTTGCAGGTTGTTTGGCAATTCCCTTATCAGAGTCTCACATGTAATTAGCTTGATTCAAGTTACACTGCGTTCATATTTTACTTCTTACTCTTGTAGAATCTCAAGTAAATATTAATATTATGTAATCCCCGATGTTCTTGTTGTTGCTGTAAGAAATTAAATTAAGTTAAGGATGTTAACACTCGCTCACAGGTTATCTTGTGTTTCAGTGGCGAGGAATTTGAGGGGTGTGAAATAAAAATGAACTGAGGCTGAGGAAAAGGGGAGAAATACTAAAGCTTCGTTATTATAAGTTTTACACATTAATCTTTTTCGGCTGAGTGTGTCAAGCATTGGCTATATTTTATGCCTGAGGAGACAAAACATCATAGTTGATTAAGTAGTAATAAATTTATTTGCCGACTTATTGGCTGCCCCTTTATTTGTTAGAAGATTTTGTTTGGCATGTTTACTTTTTTATTGTTCTGTTATTAAAAATGACCTTGAAATGATTTTCACCAACAATAACAAATATTGCTCCTATTAGTAATGTACCACTTGATTGGCCAAGATTAAACCAGAATAAACCAAATGAAACCTGTAACCCAAGTTAATTCTGGGGTTAGGTTAAATTTTGATTTGAGTAGCAGTATCAATGACTGTAGTGAAGTAATCTACCGCCAACAATGAACACAGAATATGCTCATTCAATTGATAATGTTGTATAATTCATACAATTCCGAAACATCAAATTTTAATTAACCATCATAATCCTAGTAAAACTTACAGAACACTAATTTTGAGGAATAAAATATTTCCTATCCATGAATTTTAACAAGAACCAAATTATCTATTTATAATTTTCTTAACCTTACATCAAAGTATAATGCAATCTTTAATTTGATTTGATTAACCTGAGGTCCAGTAACGCCATTATTTAACAAATAATACAATCATGTACATGAAATTTGTGATAATGTAATAATTGAATTAATTTAGTTCTAGATAAATAAAAAACCGTTATAAAAAGACTTTAATATTGCCAGTCCTTCACTCTTCCTCGCATAAATCTTAATTATCTATTGTAATATCCTCTTCATGGGATAGGTTTAAAATATTTAAAGTACAAATTTTAAACAGTTTGACAATTTTATATTCATAAACTTTACCTTTACTATGTTTACATTAAACAATATCTTGGAGGATTTTGGGTCTCTTGAGAAATGAAGTATGCAGTTACTAAAATTACTGGGCCTACAAACATTCAACCTCACGAATGTTTCTGCGTCTCTCTGTCTTTAGCCTTGCAGCTGCGTTACCCATAGGAATGTAGTGTGATCCAGGTCCAACTCCTCTCGCATCACCGTCCCTTCTGTCCAACGTAGGGCCTGACTGCCTCTCCCTGACTCACTTCTTCTCCTCTCCCTCCCCGACTGACTGATCCCTCAGCCTGCCAATGTCTCCTTTTTACCTTCTCGCACCCAGGAGTTACCCGCCACTGGATTCCACATAATCCCAGGGGGTTACCCTCGGGATTTCACACACACGCCCCTGGGAGTTTCCAACGGGGTTTTTCCCTGCAGGGCTTCCCCCAATTTTAGCTAATTTCTTCATTGTTGTTTGCCTCTATTGTCGCACAAAACTTTATTCATTGTAGGCCCAACTGCACTTCACAATGACAACAGTTACCGAGAATTGCTCCTGAATCCCCTTCATATTACAACATTAAATTAATCATTTGCACATGTAAATAAATGGGGGGAATATTAATTAATAAAATTAATAATTGGGTTTAAATATATACATTTATTAATTGTAAACACAATTTTTAATATGGGTCGTGTGTGTGTATATTATATACAAAAATAATTAAAATGGAATTGTATTAAAGATCTCAGGGTATTAATGGTTTGGGTGTTGACCATGTGTAGCAGATTTTCTGTTCGTTGACAAACTTAGTTGTTTTCATATGCATCCTGCTGCTGCTTCCATGTTGTGGAACTTGAAGCGGCTGGTCAACAATAACACGAAGTCGTGGTGCCGGAATTTAGGAAACGCCACTTTTTCCTCTTTCTTCTCTTGTTGAGACCTTTCTTCCCTGCTTCCTGGACTGATCAAAGCATGGTCCACCTCTCCGCTGCCACTTCACAAATCTGCTCTCGCCGTAACTTCTCCGCTGCCAATATCCTCTCTCCACCTCCTTGTATCACCAGAAAGCCGTCCACCACTCTCCTACAATATCCCCTCTCCATCACCTTGTGTCACCTGCAAAAATCTGTCCTAAAATTGTCTCCGCCAGACTCTTTAAAACCTTGTCCGCACTTATCCGACACCTATCACCTAGGTGGCAGGAATGGATATTCTCCAATCATATCCCTTGTTTCATTTGGGGAACACACACGCCACCCGGTCACCCAAATTCCCAGGCAGATTAGGACATTCCGAAACCGGTGACAAGATGTAAGAGCTTTATGGTCCAGGTGTCAGCCGCAGTCCCTTTGTTTAGATTCTGAGCTGCTAAGACAGCGCGTGGAAAAACCCCCTTCTTCCTTCCTGGCCAGCGACTTGCTCAGGCCGGAATATTTGTTATTTAAGTTTGCGTAAATAATAAAAAAAATTGGACATGGGTTCGACTGCGCTACACACCTTAAAACTAAACTATGTAACCAAAACCAGCAGGCACCTGAGTATTACATTATATTTCTGTCCCTAATTATAACGATTTATTATCATTAGATAATTATCGAATTTAATAGTAGTCCCATTCATGAATTCTACAAAGTTTTAAGAATAGATGAGACAACTACCTTTAACCAGTTTTCAAAAAAAATACTTTATCAGAAATAAGGATGTTTACTGGTGTGAGAGGTTATTTCAGATTCCTCTAGACAGAAAAAGTGGGCGTGAGAATAATATTTGTAGTGATCCTATATCATTCATTCAAAGAAATGGTATTGCAGAATATTTCATTTAGTTTCCTAGACTCTTCTTTTCAAAGTAAAATGCAGTCACCTGTCCTCTTTTACTATACAACATGAATAACATGTATATATATTTCTCTTGTGCTTTATATTGTCATGTTATCACAAAAGTATTTCTTTGGTTTCAGATACGTCAACCCAACAACAGTTACATAGTTACCTAACTTGACGGGGGTTCATGACAACCATCAGAACAAATTTAAATAAAATTATATTCATTATTTAAAATAAATTAACAGAACACACAGAGATGTCCACTGGCGACAATCCATCCGATAATGATAATAAAGTATCATTATTCACTAAGGCAAAAAAAATAATAAACACTCACATTAAAGACAAACAGCTTAAATGTGTTGAATGTGATAAAACCTATGGTAATGAAATGAGCCTAAAATATCACACGAGAACTCGCACTGGTGATAAACCATTCACATGTTTTGAGTGTGGTAATAGATACTTTACATCCTCAAACTTAGTAAGACACATGAGAACTCACACTGGTGAGAAGCCATTCAAATGTGCTGAGTGTGACAGAGCCTTTAGTCGAGGGACAAGCCTAAAACGTCACATGAGAATTCACACTGGTGAAAAGCCATTCAAATGTGCTGAGTGTGACAGAGCCTTTAGTCGAGGGACAAGCCTAAAACGTCACATGAGAATTCACACTGGTGAAAAGCCATTCAAATGTGTTGAGTGTGACAAAGCCTTTAGTCAAATAACAAACCTGAACAGTCACATGAGAAATCACACTGGTGAAAAGCCATTCACATGTTTTGAGTGCGATAAAGCCTTTAGTCACGTAACAAGCCTAATATGTCACATGAGGGCCCACACTGGTGTAAAGCCATTCAATTGTGTAGAGTGTGATCAAAGATTCTCAACTTCCTACCACTTGGCAATTCACATGAGAATTCACACTGGTGAAAAGCCATACAAATGTGTAGTGTGTGAGAAATCATTTGCAAGATCTTCAAGTTTAATGGCACACATGAGAATTCACACTGGTGAAAAGCCATACAAATGTGTAGAGTGTGAGAAATCATTTGCAAGATCTTCAAGTTTAAGGGTACACATGAGAATTCACACTGTGAAACCAATGGAAATGTGGCGAATGTGAGAAAGCCTTTAGTCAGGTAACAAGCCTAAAATGTGACATGAGGATCCACACTGGTGTGTGATCAAACATTCTCACAATGCTCACACTTAAATTATCACACGAGGATTCACACAGGTGAAAAGCCATTCAATTGTGTAGAGCGTGATCAGAGATTCTCAAATTCCAATGGTTTAGCAAGCCACATGAGGTTTCACATTGGTGAAAAGCCATTACAGTGTGTTGAGTGTAACACATCATTTTCTAACCTAAAGAGCTTAAAAGATCACACGAGTATTCACACTTGTGACAAATCATAGAAAACTGTAGTGTTTAATGAAACGTTCTCTCATTTCTCAAACTTTAAATCTATATGCGAATTCACACTGATGAAAGCCTTACAAATTTGTGAAGTGTGAGAAGTCATACACATGTTTAACAGCGAACACCGGTACTTTCTGTGGTGTAAGGAAAATGTTCAAATGTGTTGGTTATATTATTCCTTAAAGCCTCATACTTGAAATTCTATATGTGGTGTCTCACTGGTACATACAAATATGATGAGTGTAATTAAACTTTTTATAGAAACCTCAAAAAAAACTATTCCTAGTGTGTATTTAGCATTTATTTACATTTAAAATAAGTACAGTATTTTAAGTAGTCAAGAATTATGGAAAGTGTAATTTTTTTAGTTTTGTAGTCACAACTCATGTAAATGTAGTTGATGTAAGTGTTTTTTGAGAGAGATATAAATATCTTAGTGAAATAAATGAGTAAATTTCTTTTTTTCCTCCTTTTATCAAAATTTATTCAACTGTCATATTTCATACATTCAACTGACTTATTGACCTGTAGTCAATATTTGAATGCTTAATCTTTAATTAAGCATGTTAACACTTGCAAGTTTTATTGAGCAAGTGATTTGAAGAAGATTTTAAGTGAAGTGATTTAAGGCTGAGAAAGGTGAGAAATAATAAACCAAAATTAGGATATGACATGTTGAGTCTTTTGATAATTCTGTAATTTAAGAGTTTTCTAAACTGATTCCTCCTATGATAGAAAATACTGTGAATTGGCTTCGATTAAACCCGTTAGGTGGCCAATAGCATGTATGGAAATTAGAGCCTTACTCGGGAGAGTTCTTGGGTTATGCTAAGTGATGTTTCTAGTCAACTAAACGCTTTATTCTTGCAAGCAATTTCAATGATTGGAGTGAACTAAGCCTGTGTTTATCTAAATTTTATTTTGGTTAACATGCTACTTGAGGTGTGCCTGAAACTTCCCTTTAATAGCATAGGAAGGGCGTTGAAAAGGGGGTGTGTGTGGAAGGTAGAACAAGGGGTGATTGACTGGGGTCCCCGGGCTACAGTTTAAGGATCCTACCTGCTATTCCACCAAAAGATGTGCAGGGAAAACCCACAGCAGGAAGGTTGGGCTATTGGATACTATTCTCACGCCCTTCCGAATGATGGGAGATTAGTCTGCTGTGGGATCACAGGATTCCCTTCTCTATGCTCCAACAGTTTCAGGAGGCAGTTGGCCGACTGACTCAATGGGATCAGTGGACAACTCTTACCGTATGCCCAAGGTCTTTGACCCCAGTACTTACACCTCGTAAAATAGGCGAAGGTGTGATACATATGATAATATTTTGTATTATATTTCAGGAATTCGAGTGTAAAGGGGTTAGAAGTTGAATTGATAAATTGATGCTAAATAAATATTAGCAAGTAAAATAACATCCAAAGTAAGAATATATTATATCTCAGCTGATATTACCTTAAATGAAATAAAGTTGACTGTTAACAGCCCAACATGATGTAATTATATGGCACAGTTTGTGCGCTGCACTCGAGAGAAAAACATTTTCGTATATTTTTTAAGGCGATGGGAGTTAAAGAAAGGAAAAGAAGCCATTGAAATGTGGTGCTATAGGATAATGAGATGGGTGGATAGAATCACTAGCGAGGAAGTTATAAACAGAATAGAGGAAGAGCGGACAATATGGAGCATGTTGACCAAGAGAAGGGATAGATTAATAGGCCACATTTTTAAGACACAATGTCTTGTAAAATTAGCATCTGAGGGAAGTGTGTGTGGGGCAAGAACAGAAGAAGAGGGAGGCCAAGGATGGTATTCGCTAAGCATGTAAAGGAGGATTTGCTCAGGCCAGTCATAGGACTGAATACCACAACAACAACAACATCCTTATTAATGCTTATTTTTATTTCAGTTTTTCTGGAAATGGCAGACATTCTATATAGAAATAATAAATAACCATTCATCAAAGTTACTTTGCACTAAGTGGACCAAATAGATGGACCAGCTACCTTATTCTTACATTTGAAATTGTTTAAAGATGTGTAAAGAAAGCTCAAATTGTATGTGTGTGTGTGTGCGTTAGTATTTCCTGCATTAAAATCTAAATCAGTGTGACTCAGAAATCGTCACTGTCAGGGCGACACTCGTAGGGGAATCCGTGTTGAATAAATAATTTTTAAATGTGCTAAGTCAGCCATAATTCATTTCTGTCAAAATAAATTATATTACGAGGCCGATTACATTTAAGGTGGTTCCCATGACGCCATTTGTATCCGTCCCACTCTAATGACATATAGACATACAGATTTATTTTGCCACAATGGGCTGACCCTGGTGGGCAACAAACATTTATTATTCCAATAAAGGAATTTAAGTTTTTTTTAAAAAAATAATAAAACTACATAGAATATACAAATATGTTGACACTAATTTTATGCCGAAATGAAAAGGCTTGCGCAAGATAAGTTATAGTGGCGGGGGTACATCAGACCAGCCTTGGGACTCGATAGCACGATGATGTTTGTATTCATTTCAGCATTATTTTTAGGTATGTTTGCATTCGCAGTTTCCAGGTAAGCCACGATTGTGCTCAATTGGATCGTCATTTTGAAATACGTGTCCCTGATTTTTTGAGGGGGTAACATTAAGTGGTGGTTGTATTGTATTACAGGACTTTCACTGTCAACGACTTCATCCCTTTCTAACTGCAGCTTACCTTTGAAATCCAAATTTTGAGTATATTTCTTTCTCTCTCTTCTTTATTTTGTCATTAAGTTACAACACCCGTAATTAAGTTGATCCAAACTTTAACAAGCCATATTGATGTACGCATGGTTTCTTCTAATGAAATCAACATATATATATATTTAATCGAGGGTAGGGGAAAATCTTCAAAAGACGCCGTGAAACCCGAGTTACACGGTGTGTGGGATTTTTACCCACTAAAAACCACCTCCCTTTACAAAGTACCGCCGTTAGGCATTACTTCACGAGGGGTTGGATTGCCAATGGGCGCACATAGGTATATAATTATTAGATAACAATAAAACTATAGTATAGCTATTCCTAACTATTACTAGCGTCCGTTCACACTTCTGATCTCATTATCTCACTTACACAAGATTCACTCACACGCTACAACTATTACACACGCATTCACTCGGATGTATATGCTTTCTCGCATACGCTTCATAAACGCTCGCACTCACGACAAGGCACTTATAAGCACATTCACTCGTTGGCTTCTAGACGCTGTCTATAGCGAAGTGTGACACTACGTCCCAGCTTTCTTGGTCCTGAAGCATAAACGTCGTTATATCTTCAGGCCTCACTCGACGTCTGAGAAGCTCCTGTAATGCTGCTCTTTCTTCGTTAAAGCGAGGGCAGACGAAGAAAACGTGTTCCGCGTCTTCCACTTCTTCCGTGCATGTTGGACACATTTCATCTTCTATTATGGCGAATCTCTTCAGGTATTGCTTGAAGCATCCGTGTCCCGTCAGGAACTGAGTGAGGTTGTAGTTCAGCTCACCGTGCTTCCTGTTGACCCACATTCCTACGTCGGGAATCAGCCGGTATGTCCATCTTCCTTTGTCAGAGTGATCCCAGCGGTCCTGCCAGGATCTGATGGTTTCTCGACCTTCTTCCGCCGCGATGACTCTTCTGTCTAACTCGGCATTGAGGCGGGCTCGGTGGAATCGCCGCTTGCATTCTTCTGCCTCCAGTTCTATGGGCTTCATTCCGGCGATGACGCACACTGCATCGTAGGAGACGGTCCTGAACGCGCTGGCGACTCTTAGCGCGCTTGTGCGGTAAGCTCCAGCGATCTTCCTCCTGGACGATTCAATCTTCAAAGCATCCGCCCAGATGGGGGCCGCGTATAGCAGGGCCGAGTTGACGACAGCCGCTAGTAGCCTTCTCCGACTTTGTCGGGGTCCTCCTGTATTAGGCATTAGTCTAGCCAGGGCCCTGACAACCGTCGTTGCCTTGGCACTTGTCCTCCTGACGTGTTCCCCGAAAGTCAGCCTCGAGTCGACCCATACTCCTAGGTACTTGAGGCATGGCTGGGAAACTATCTTCTGGTTCCCCACTCTCACGGTGATATCTTCCTTCTTCTTCCTACTCGTTACTAGGACGACCTCCGTCTTCTGTTCAGCTAGCGTAAGGCCGCTGTTTCGGAGCCACCGCCTGATGGTCTCTACTGCGACGTTTGCTGCATTAGTCACCTCCTCTAGCAGCTTCGCCACGACGACTACCGCTAGGTCATCCGCGAACCCTATAATACGGACCCCAACCGGCATCTCTAATCTTAGTACCACCGTCGTACATCACATTCCACAGGACGGGGCCGAGGACCGATCCCTGCGGAACTCCTCCTGTGATGCTGTGGCATACATCTCCCTCGTCGGTAGCGTAATGGAGTGTACGCTCGCGGAAATAATCTCTTATCATGGCCACTATGTACTCCGGCACCTGGATCGAACGGAGTGCGGCCATTATGTTGTCCCACCTCGCCGAGTTGAAGGCGTTTCTCACATCGAGTGTAATGATAGCGCAGTATCTCTTCGCTCCTCTCCTCCATCTTGCTCCCTCGATGGCCCTACGTGCTGAACCTACTACCTCTTCTACGGCATCTATCGTTGACCTACTCTTCCTAAAACCATACTGGTTGCCCGATAGCCCTTCCACGGATTCTAAATGGGCTGTAAGCCTGTCGCAGACGATTCGCTCCAGCACTTTCCCTGCCGTGTCCAGGAGACATATTGGCCGGTAGGCGGAGGGATTTTCCTGCGGGTCCCTTCCCTTGGGCAGTAGGACGAGGCGCTGCTTCTTCCATCTTCTGGGAAAGACTCCTTTCCTCAGGCATTCGTTGTACACTGCGAGGAAAAGATCTGGCCTCTTGCTAATGGCCGCTTTGATGGCCTTGTTAGGAATCCCGTCTGGCCCTGGGGCCTTCCCATCCCTAATTCTCACGCAGGCGGCCTTCAGTTCGCCTACCGTGATCTCCGTGTCTGCTTCCACATCTGCCTCTCGCACTCCTGCTTCTCCCATTGCTTCTGCCGTTTGTCGGGGAAATAGGGTTGACACTATTTCCCGCAGCACCTCCGGGGAAGTAGGGGTCGCGGTTCTTCCCATCTTGGCCATAACGATTTTGTATGGCCGTCCCCACGGGTCTACGTTGACTTCATTGCACAGCTCGGTCCAGCACTGGCGTTTGCTGCTCTTCTTTAGTGCCAGGCGATCCATGCGGAACTGTTCCCATCTTACACGGGCGTCTAGTTGTCCTCTCCCACGTTGGTAATGGCGCCTACTAGCGTGGCACTTCTTTCTTAGTTCCGCAATGGACTCGTTCCACCAAAAAACTGCTTGACGCCGGCCCGCATACGCGGTCCTCGGCATGGCCGCGTCGCAGGCTTTGGTGACGAGCGCCATTAGCTGCTCCGTCCTTTCCTCCGGCGAGCCGGTGACGTTGACGTCTTCTTCCATCATGATTAGGAAGGAGTCTTCGTCCATCTTCCTGCAGCTCCATGCAGTCCCACTCCGCTTCTTCCTGTCTCTTCTGGCTGTTCCTGGTGCGGAAACCGTAGTGAGGACGGCCTGGTGGTCACTGTGAGTGTAGAGGTCGCTGACCTCCCACCTCAAACCCGGTGCCAAGACTTCACTTACGAATGTTATGTCGACGACCGAGCTCTTCCTTCCGCTCACGTACGTCGGCTTTCCGCCGCTGTTGGCTAGGATTAAGTCCTGTGCTGCCATTATATCCAACAGGATCTGTCCCCTTCTGTTGTGTATATATATATATATATATATATGTGTGTGTGTGTGTCAGGAATGACATTGTCATGTTAATTAAAACAATTAATGGGGAAAGGACAGAGATAGAAAGAAGATGACTTACCTGAGGTTCACAGATGGTAGACACCTTGTGAGGAGGTATAGAGTACTTGACTGAGTCGTTGGCTAGCCGATCACTGGGAATGTCTTCCTAAATTCCTGATGAAGGGGGAAGGTGCCTCCGAAAATTCAAGTACTCTAAACCTCACTCACAACGTGTCTACCATATATGAACCTCAGGTAAGTCACCTCCTTTCTATCTCTCTGTCCTTTCGCCATTAAGTATATATATATATATATTAAAACAAAAACATGGAAATATAATTGTACTGCCAATTCCTAATTCTGCTCTATGAGGAGAAATTGTAGCCCAACCATGTTGAGCGCCAAATGAATATATAAACTTTAAAATAAAACACTTATTCTTACATTGCCTTTTAGTAAGCATACGCTAACATTTTTATATCAAAGAAAATGTATATAAAAAAGCAGTTGATAGTACTAACAAAAATAAATATACATTAGTTCAGGATTAAATTTTAAAGACATAACAAAAGCTTTAAATTGCCTACATTTTTTTAAATACATAATTTTTTTATCCATAGTGTGATAGTATATATTTCTAAACTGTTTCATCAGTGTGATAGTTCCTGTTAAGGGTTGATTAACTCATCACCTTGGTATTGTTCTAAAACTGTAGTGAGTTCCTAATGTGGTATGGTAGGTGGGAGAATTTTGGGAATCTTTTATCAGACACAACACGTTTGTATGCTCATTCATCATTCTTCATTTGACTGTGCATTTTGAGAATTTTTTTCCACTGTTAACAAATTAGTATAATTTTTTAGAAGTGTGAGACCTCAGATGACTGGTAAAGTGTGACGATTGTTGGAATTTTTTACCACACTCAATACACTTATATGGCATTTCACCGGTGTGAGACCTAATGTGACTGCTTAACTGTGAGGAATCGTGGAATGCTCTACCACACACTACACATACGTAAGGCTTCTCACCTGTGTGTATCCTCATGTGTGTTGCTAATTTTGAGGACTGTGAGAATGCCACATCACACTCCACACATTTGTATGGCTTCTCACCAGTGTGAGTCCTCCAGTGATTTCTGAAGTTGGAGGAATCCGTGAATTTCTTACCGCACTCGACACATTTGTACGGCTTCTCGCCTGTGTGAATTCTCATGTGTCTACTTAATGATGAGGAATCTGAGAATTCTTTACCACACTCAATACATTTGTATGGTTTCTCACCAGTGTGAATCCTCGTGTGTGTTGATAAGCTTGAGAATTTTGGGAAAGCTGCTTCACACACCACACATTTGTATATTCCGTTACCTGCGTGTTTCCTCATGTGACTTCTTAATGTTGAGGAATATGAGAACTCTTTACCACACTCAAGACATACGAATGAATTCACACCAGTGTGAGTCCAAATGTGAATATTTAATGCCGAGAAAACTGAAAATTCTCTGCCACACTCGACACATTTGTATGGCTTCTCTCCAGTGTGAGTCCTCATATGAATGGTTAAGCTTGAGGATTGTGAGAATTCTGCCTCACACACTACACATTTGTGTGGTTTAACACTAGTGTGAGTCCTCATGTGTCCAGTTAAGTTTGAGGACTGATGGAATTGTTTACCACAAGCAACACATTTGTATGGCTTTTCACCAGTGTGAATCCTCATGTGACCTTTCAATGCGGATGAATATAAGAACTCTCTGCCACATTCAACACACTTGTACGGCTTCTCGCCAGTGTGAATCCTCAAGTGTCTTGTTAATTTTGAGGATTGTGAAAACGAAGCCTCACACTCTATACATTTGTACGATTTTTCAGCAGTGTTCATTTTTTTGTGTTTTTATATTTGATTAACATGGACTAGAGTAAAGTCAGGTAACTCCCGTATTGGTTGCTGGCGAAATGAATCTGAAACCAAATAAATGATTCTCTGATGAACATTATAAATTTTGTCGCACAAACATTAACAAACCAGAATCATCAACTCTAGCATATTTATTGTACTAACCTAAATAGTCTTACTATTTCATAAAGCAAGTTATTCAATTAATTCCCATTATGAGCAAGATATAAGTAAATAGCATTGTAGGTAAATGAAATATAAATTATTATAAGCAAAGCAAGAGCATACATATTCACATTAAAACATTCATCCATCCTATCTATACTTGACAGTATGAGTTTAATATAACACACAAGAAAATCAAATATCAATACATATGTTTATCTTACCTATGAAATGTTATTAGATTATTATTAAACAAATTGATGACCTTGTACAGACTTTATTATATAAATTTACTCGTAACAATGTTACAGCATGTTTTTATCCTCTCTGTAGAGGAAAAGATGTACAGAAACTTAACTCTAGGGTGTTTTTTAAAAAAACATGTTAAAAGTATAACTTAAATTACTCGTGCCATTTTGTGAATTGAAATTGTGTTCTTAGGGGAGTCATTCAGAAGTTATACGCCAAAACATTCACGGGCAATTGTTACGTTTGACCGTCTGTTTTTTTTGCCTCTCAACTGAACCCAACGGTATTGGTTAGTAGTAAATCAGGCTTGAAAAATTCCCATTCTGTTTGCCTCCAAATGCAGCCTACGCTCTTCTTCAGTCTCGTCATATCGATGGTTATGAACTCGGCTTGCGGTACGAGTACGCCAACCAAAATTTTGACGCCTTACCGGTGACATTTTCTTATCACTAACGACAAATAAAATGACGATTAACACAACCAAGTTTTTCTGTCATGAAAGAAAGCAGGTAATTGGGTAAGTATGAATGTAAATCTGTCAATACTGGTCAATTCCACTGGTTGACAAATAAGAGAAAGAAAGAGAGTTTACGGTCGCTTCACGGCAAACCTTATAAATTAGTTTGTTTTGAACATGTTTACAACAATAGATGGAGTGATATTGCTCACCGCCCTCTCTCTCTCTCCCCCTCCCTCATGCTGCCAAAATTACGCTTATAATAAAACAGTAAGCGGGATGAATGGTAAGCGGACTGGCTAATAGGATTTTTAACTCGTAGTTGATTTTTACGCCACCTGCGACTCAATGGATTTATAAATATTTACATTAACATCTTCTTAATTCTGCAAAATGTCGAAATGAAACATTCACGAAACTCTAAGTTAAAATTCCCGTTTCGAACCCCGAAATTTTAATTGAATTCCGTTGCGACCATTTTGGAGCATAACACGTCACGTCAAGAGTTTCCTCCCACGTGCACTTTGGAGATTCAAATGCGCAGATGTAAAGTAGCCTTCGCATAGTGAAGTGTTTTGAAATTTTTTATTTCTGCAAGAACCTTGTACAAATTATTGTAAAACTTATAAGAAAAAGATGAATTAAATCAGTAAAGTCGTTCTCAAGTTATGGTGTGATCAACGGAAATAGGGATTCTTTTATATATATACTAATAGGCATGACGTTAAGCAAGCTTTCTGAAAATCAATCATTTTTGAAAATGTAAAATGATTTACATTCAAGACTGCTCAGGACTGTATTTTCCTTTTCCTATTGTCGCAACCCAAACCATTCATACAATAATTTTATAAGCAGGTTACGTAGTATGGCACACAATGAGAACGATCTGCATCATTTAGGGTATAATGAAGGAACATTACGTCATGAGAAACCAAACAAATCACGTGCAACTTAACAATCGGTGTATAGTGGGGGACAAAATAAAAGTCGACAGAACATGCGACATAGTTCTGGAGGAAAGTAGTATAAGGTCCAAAAAAATTTTTTTTTTGGTTTCTGTATTCCAGATATGCATAGCCGAAAAAAATAATAAATAGGGAGCGCAGACGAAGCCTAAGAAATCAGAGAACACCACACATAACTCAGAGTGTATGTAATGCCCACTCAAGATAATGTATATGTGTCTATACTCTTACTCCTATTACCTTTTCTTTTTGATAGGGGCGGGGTTATTGTGCCACACATGAGGGTGATCATGAAACAGGCAAGTCCCCTTTAACGGCATAAGAAGGGGAGGGGGGATGCGGAAGTTGGGGCACGATTCACCAGGGGCCCCCGAGCTGCAGTTTAAAGATCCTATCCTCTTCGTGTTTTCCCAAAAGGAGATTATGGAAAACTTTGGAAATCCTACATCAGGTACTTACTTACTTATGAATGACGGGAGATTTATTTTGTTTGCTGTGAGGCCGCGGCATTCCGTTTTCCGTGTCTCTAGCAGTTTTAGGACAAAGTTGGCCAACTGATCCAATGGGATCAGCGAACAACTCTTGCCTTATTCCCAAGGTCTTTGGTCCCAGTAAGCAGGTGAAGGTGTCTCGGCATGCGAGAACTTTGAGAGAGCACGAGCCACAATCAAGTGAGCTTCGCGGTCAACCTGGGGAAGAAACGTCTGCGAGAGGAAAACTCCCACGGGAAATCATCCCCCTTGTAATACCTCAGGGTGAAGGGGAAACTTGCAGGAAATCGTGAATGTCCTGAGATTCAGAAGCCATTGGGAGAGAAAAAGTGCATAATTATAAGCACACCAATATGGATGGACTTAAATATATGTCATAAAAATTTGCAGGTGTCTACGGAAGGCGCCTCAAGAGCACATAACCTCAATCAATCAATAAGTCACTACAAATTAAATACTAAAAATGGTAAACATGAGAAGCTTTCACCTCTTTTCATTTATATGTAACTATTGAAGCACAAGAGAAAACGGCGCTGAAATTCAATTAATCTCCATTTCAACTTATATTTCTGTCCATGTTTACACTTGGGAGATTTTGTAATTTATTCTAGAAATCTTCAACATGTTGGCGTTTTAATAATAATAATAATAATGAAGGTCCTGATGCAGGTTTAGTATTCTTCACCTTCCTCACTCAGCCTTTGCTCGCTTCAGTTCAAATTCCTCTTCAAATCTCTTGACTCTGAAATACAACATGACTTGTTAGCAAGAGTCAACAGCCTTAATTAGGAAAACAACATCGCTCATTACATATCCCGTGTAGTTTACTTAAGATCCTAAGTAAAAGAATTAAAAATATGGATGCAGTTAAACTTGAATCAAACTAATTATGTGTAGTTACATTATGACGTGGCATCAACCCCTTTTTCTCCTTTCGTAAAAAAAAATTTTTTCCTCATTGTTCAAATTAACCTGCGTAGGAAATCAAAATGAGACGAATACAAACTTCTTTCACGTATTTATTGAAACACAGTCGTCAGTCGTTACAAATTTCTGTACGGCAAAAGGATTGCCAACAGAGTGGACTGAAACTCACCAAGTCAACTCGCGAAGGAGTGTGATTGTAAAACACTGTAGCTAGGTTTACACGGGCAGTGATGTTCGTCGAAGTTGGGTTGTCTGTGCACTGCCTACCGTTTACATCTTGGGCAGATAACACAGCCCCGTTCCTTCACTGACAACTTACTACAGAACAGAACAGAGAACTCTGGTGCATGTTTACACTTCTTTACTGCTGTTTCTCGGCAACTACGACAGGTTGTAATGTTCCTGTTGCATAGTGTCGATATATATTGTTTATATCAAGTTGAATATTTCTCCCCTCCCTTTGTGCCCGAGGCATAATGTCCATAAACAGGAACTAATCACTTTGCATTAGTGATAGAATAGACGTGACGAGGAGGAAAGGTTCCTGAAAAAGTCAAACTCAGCATCACGCTACTGTGCTATAGATACAGTTGTTTAGTAATATTGCTTTATATTATTACTACAGAAATCAAGCAATAATAAAAACAGTGCCTGTTCCTTTGAAGCTGGTTTCCAGTGTTTAATTGCCTCGGGTTTCTATTACTTGTTGTTTTATTCCCCTTGAAGTTGTCAATTACTGAACAGAACGAAATGAATTATTTTCCATGACGTGTGATAGTAAGTAGTGTGTTTATAGCTATACATCATCATTCTTTTGCGTATTTTTTTCCAGTGAAAGTTTGTGCCGTTGGAGGCTGGACAATAATTATTTTTGGAAAGTTAACCTAAAAATTTATAGGCTCATACACAGGTGCAACAAACGAACTCTATCCTAAATGCTTTCTGAACCAAAATTCTGGTCGCTGTTCACAACAAATATTCACTTACTCCAATCGCACACTAAACCAAACACTGCACGCGTATTGAAAATGCAAAATACAAACTGTTTTCCATTGCGCAATATCGATAGTCAACCCTGCCTCACCGTTCACAATCGATAATTGACAACCGTAACTGCCACTAACTGGCCTCCCATGAGGGCAGCGTCTAGGTCAGTCATGACTGACACACTGTCCACACGCTCCAAGAAAAGTGAGGCAGTGCTCTCGTGTCAGCGATGTATAGGCAGTTGTCAGTGCAGCACTGACGTATGTTGACACGCCACTGACATCACTGCCCCTCGTTTTCTGGCAGTCATCACTGCCCGTGTAAACCTAGCTTTAGTTGTTTACTCCTATTGGCGGAGGAAGAAATTTGTTTGTTAAAAATTTACGTTATTAATTAAATCAATATAATTAATATATATTTATATATTAATTTTGAAATGAAAAATTAGTCGATATATAAACAAACGCACTCACTCGTAAGTTAGCTTGGGGAGTTTCATTCCTCTACGTTGGCACTCCTTGCCGTGTCCGCCTTTGAAAAGCCTGTCAACTAAGCTCCAGTAAACATCTGGAAAGCTGTCTGCATTCAGCTCATTTTGAAATTTAACCAATGAACGTAAGTTACAACAGGTACGAACATCCTTCCACTTAATGTAATAAATGTTACACTCGAATGGTTTATTCAGTTCCCAATGTCTTCATTGGACAAACGTCAAAACATCACATTGTTGACAAGAATTCAGTGTCACGGTGATTGTGATGAAGATTTAACTTCCTCGATAACTACTTGGCATTATTTATTTTCAATATGTCAATTAAAAAAAAAACAATTTAAAGTAACAGGGTATCAATTGAATTCCTTTAGTTTAAACACGTCAATATAACAGGCATAATCCTTTAATGCGTTTCGTCTGCTGTAGGTTCCGGATTATTTACCTTCGCCCCTTTAACTTGGTTGAGATTCCAGCGTGTGATAAATCTGTTATTATTTCACATTATATTTGAGGAATTATGAGCATAATATGGATGCAAGTAAAATTGATGCAGTTTATAAACATTAGAAAGGAAAATAGCGACCAAGGTAAGTTGCAATAATAACAATATATCGCAGATGATATACAGATAGATGAATGAAGGCATTAATAGTTGATGTCTTCTTCAATGGCTGTACAGCCCGCCCATTGAGAGGGGGCCTAGGCCTACAGGGGTAGACTGGACTGTCAACTTGCGTGACCCATTCTGAATACGGAGTGACAAGTGGTCGGCAGTCTCAATCCCAGTCTCCGTGGCCAAGACGACGCAAGCATCCGGGCCCGTGCCCGGAACCCCTGGGTTGTGAGGCATCCACGCTAACTAACCACTACACCACAGGAGGTCGGTAAATAGTTGATTCACTGTATATAATAAACCATAAATATACTACTGCGAATTATATTTCCAGTTTTTTTTTCAGGGAAAACAATACTATTTTTTCAAAACATAATTCATTTCTAATAATATGATTCCACACTTATTTATTTATATTGAATATAATTATACTTTCAACTATAGGCTAAATGTGGTCCTTACGACCAGTTTATTAATTATTGTTGTAAGCTCTATGTTTGTATCTGCCACCAGGGGAAGCGGCTACAGCATCTGGAGATTTAATAAATACACATACATTTATGGATTCAATTGTAGACTTGATTAAATTTATAGATGAATATTTGATTCAGTAGAAAAATGTTAAATTTAATTACATTTGTTTTGTGTTTAGAATTTTAAAAAAATTTTCTTAATGGAACGTAACTATATTATAGAAATGGATTAAATAATTTGCTTGATGAATTAGTAAGGCTTGATTTACGTTAGTGCAATAAATATGCAAGAATTGATGCTTGTTGCTTTTCAATGTTTGGGTGACAAATTTTATTTCAGAAAAAAACTTTGATTTGGTTTCAGATAAATTGGGCCAACAATCGATACAGGAGTTACCGGACATTCCTTTAGTCTATATATAAAAACACATGAAAATGAACTCCGATGAAAAATTGCACCAATGTGTAGAGTGTGACAAATTGATGTCGCAATTCTCAAACTTAATGACTCATATGAGGACTCACACCGGTGAGAAGCCATACAAATGTGTTGAGTGTGAGAAAACGTTTACTACATCCTCTTGCTTAACCAGCCACATGAGGACTCACACCGGTGAGAAGCCATACAAATGTGTCGAGTGCTGTAAAACGTTCTCGCAATCCTCAAACTTAACATCGCACATGAGGACTCACTATGGTGAGAAGCCATACAAATGTTTTGAGTGTGAGAAAACATTCGCTACATCCTCTTGCTTATCCAGCCACATTAGAACTCACACCGGTGAGAAACCATACAAATGTGTAGAGTGTGATAAAGAATTCTCAGATTCCTCAGCGCTACGAAATCACATGAGGACTCACACTGGTGAGAAGCCGTACAAATGTGTAGAGTGTGATAAAGAATTTTCAGATTCCACAACATTAAGAAATCATGTGAGGACTCACACTGGCGAGAAGCCATACAAATGTGCGGAGTGTGAAAGAACTTTCACTACATCCACTCACTTATCCAGACACATTAGATCTCACACTGGCGAGAAGCCATACAAATGTGCTTTGTGTGAGAAAACATTCGCAACGGCTTCTCATTTATCCAGACACAGTAGAACTCACACTGGTGAAAAGCCATACAAATGTGATGAGTGTGAGAAAACATTCAGTACAACCTCATCCTTATCCAGACACATTAGAACTCACACCGGTGAGAAGCCATACAAATGTGTAGAGTGTGATAAAGAATTCTCAGATTCGTCAACATTAAGAAATCACATGAGGTCTCACGCTAGTTATAAACTGTAGCATTTTGTTGAATGTGAATAATTGCTCAGAATTGCCAATGTTAAAAGGACTCGAGGACTTGCTCTTATGAGAAGCCATACTCATTCGTTAATAATGTTTATTTATTTAAAAAGTGGAATAGTGTTCATTTGTTTTCTATAATTAGGTTAAATCTGCAAGTTACTGCATGCTTAAATAAATTTCTTTCTATTTGTAAAAAAATAAAAAGATTTAATAAATGATTTGTTAAATTTTTGATAGGAAATACATTTATTTTGGTGTGTTTGTTTGAAAATATTAAGGTTTACACTTTTATAAAAAAAATCCTGACTGGCTGTTAAACATATTTTGAGTAATGGAAGAGACTTCGTACCAATTATAATATTAAAACGCAAAAACACTGTTTAACTACTTAAGTGAGTAAGACACTAGCGAACACTCGACACTGACCTATAGGCATTACTCCTCATTTCCAGGAAAATTAATCTAACACAGTTATGGAAATACAAAGTATGCTTTCATTTGGAGGAGCCGCAACTAGAGCTACTTACTTATTACTTGGCTGCTATTGGCCCGATGGCAGCTATATACAAAAATTTGGAAAAAGAAAATATGACACACTAAGGAACAATTTTGAAGTGTGGGTTTTGATCTGAAAAAGAAAAGGAAGTCGGGAATCACGTCGCTGATTCTAAAAACTGCTCACTTAAGCATCCTTAGCCTACTCCTAAACTGATTTGAGTCGTGATTATTTCTGCAGGAGGCGAGGAAGGAATTACAATTGCGTATTAAACGAATCAAACAAATAAAACATTTTCCTACGTCCCTAGTTAGGCCTGTGATGGAATCAAGTTGGGATCCTTACAGACATCAATGCCCCGGATAAAATTCAGAAACAGGCTGGGGTGGGTTTTGTGTGGGGGCGAAACTAAATGTGAACCACTCATTGAAAGGAGGAAAGAGGCTAGACTCTACAAAGCTTACAGGGCCTGGTCAGAAATGAGGGAGCGGCTAACTATACCTAAATTGTTCTCCAAAACCGACCATAATTACAAAATTAAAGGAAAAGGACCAAAGAACGGATGTGGGCAAATATCCCTTCGTAAACAGGGTGATGAGGGACAGCAAGGCTACTAGAGACTTTCCCTAACATTACAAATGTTTTCAAAAATAAGTTTAGAAACACTGAAAAGATAGCTGCTTATTTTGTATAAGAAGGGACATGAAATATTTTAAAAATATATGTTTGCTTTTTTTCTCTGTAAATTATCTAAAGGATATGCTTCGTGTAGCCTACTTTTCTCTGTCCCATAGCCACCTTTTATATGGGGTGAGATCAAGGGGTAGCCGGGTAGTGTTAGTCCTTCATCCAGATGAAGATTCCCGTCTGGAGTGGCTGCTTCACACCCTCAGGACAAGGAATCTACACCAGGCTCTGAGGACCACCAAAGGCTGGTTACCGTTAGACTTAAGAAAGCTGCCTGCAGCCACAATTATACAGAAAAGTAAAAAATTTCCTAAATGAAAGCCCTGTATATAGTGTAGAAGAACTGTTTCTACTTGATTTTACTTATATGTGCTTTTATATGTATCTGTTATATATAGTTTTCTAAAATATGAACGATTGCTTAACAATTTGTATTGTTTTTGGCAATAAAAAAATTTACTTACTTACTTGAAGCTTGGCTTCTTTACAGGATCTACGGAATATTATTATTATTATTTTCAGTTAGCAGTGGAAAGACTAGGATTCTATAGAACTCTTCAATCCAACCAGCATGACTTTTACAGACATAGTAATAGGAAATGACATTGTCATGTTAATTAAAACAATTAATTGGGAAAGGACAGTGAGATAGAAAGAAGGTGACTTACCTGAGGTTCACAGATGGTAGACACCTTGTGAGTGAGGTTTAGAGTACTTGAATTTTCGGAGGCACCTTCCCCCTCCCCCCTTCATCAGAAATTTCCAGTGATTGTCCAGCCGACAATGACTGAGCAGCCAAAATTTGCTGCGCTGCTTAGCTTAGGTCGTAAACAATTGACCGCAGCAGGTCACCAACTTTCTCCCTCAATAAGGGTCTGGGAAGAGGAGAGGAGATGATGGGGAGATGCACACTAACACACACACACACACACTCATTCATCCATCCTCAAAGGTGTCAATATTTAAATATTGATACACACACTCATACATACAACCACCATTCAAACAAATAGCAAGGTATACTCACACACACAGAAGGTTTTATTGCATATACAAATTCCAATGAACTCATGCTTTGGTGGGGGGGAGGTAAAGAGTTATAGGATGTTGAGTCCAGGGCTTTGTGTAGGACATGCTGAAGATGGAGTTGAGCTTCTGATGAGTCGGGAGGTTGGGGTCAGTGTGTGTGTGTGTGAAGCACTGGTTGAAGTTGTTGGTGTTGTGGCTATGGGGAATTGGGTTTTGAGGAGTTTTACTGTGTTACGGTGGTTGGCAATCAATCCGTTCGGCCTCTTTGTCTGACCGATGTAAAAGGCTGGGCAGAGTGTGCAGTTTATTTTGTAGATGGTGTGAGTGAGAGGACAGACAGGTTATGTGTTCCCTAATTTTGTAGGTAGTGCTGTTGGTGGTGGGGGGATCTGGAAGGTCGTGGTAGGTGGGAGTGTAGGGGGCAGACATGGCATCTGTTTCTGCCACACGGTCTGCAGCCAATTGTGGGTGGGTGGTTTGTAGGGTCTGACCAGGATATCACGGAGGTTGGGTGGGCTCAACCCTTGGACAGAACAGGTGGGTAGTAAGTATGGTCGGGAGGATGTTCTTCATGTCCGGGTTGGATTGTAGTCCAGTGTAGGCAAGCCGGAGGAAAGAGTTGAGTTTACGTAGTCCGGGGAAGTAGGTAGTGGTTAGAGGAAGACTACGTTCTGTTTGTAACAGGTTTTGGATATTAGGATAGTAAGTAAGGATAGTAAATGAGGGAGAAAGATAGGAAATATGCTTTGAAACATATGTTTGGCACAGAATTATGCTAAGGGGAAAGAAGACATATGTCAAGCGTAGAGAAGAAAGGAAGAAAGACTGAAAATATTCGCCGCCAGGACTCGAACCCGGATCGTCACAGAGCCTCCGCAGAGCGCCTTGACCATTAGACTACGTCACACGTTGGTGCATCGAAGATATTCAGTCTTGTAGGATATATATATATATATATACGATGTATTTAGTTGGGATGGATAGAGAGAAGTGGGATAGAAGAAATTATTAGGAGCATCCATTAAGGATAAATTACAAATTAATGAAACGTTTGTAACATGACGAAGTCACAGGTATTGGATATTAGGATGGTGAGTAAGGATAGTAAATGAGGGAGAAAGATAGGGAATACACTTTGAAACATATGTTATATGTATATATATATATTAAAAGTGACTCTGTATTTGAGTCTGTAAATGTTGACAAACATAGGAGAGCATCCGGCAGAAATAAAAACTGAGGACATCAAACTGTGGTCATAGGTTTAAATAGACCACCTGAAGACAACCTTGACTTTTTCTTAACCAAATTTTCACAAATTCTAGACAGAGAAATCCACAGCAGCAAACGTTTATTTTCATGGAAGGTGATTTCAATGTAGACGTTCTTGTAAAGCCCTCGAAATACCAAGAAATTTAGTGACATTCTTAATGAATATAATCTAACGTGGCAAATAAATGAACCAACCGGGGGAAACTGCAGTTGACAGTGATCAAAGAATACAATCCAAGTGCCTCGGTTATCCGCACAGTGTAATTCAACCAACATTATTAGGTTAAATTTTGGGTATTACACGCATTTCAATGATCCATTTATAAATATATAGAATGAAACGACACACCTGCGAATAACTCAAATGACAGTACGTTTCACAGGGAAATTCAATTAACCTCCATTTCAACTTGTCCTAACAAGTTTATTTTAAAATATTTATGCCTTAAGTTTTTGTATAAATTACTTTGGCAATTTTGCTATTTATATCATACATCATCGACACGTTGGTTGGTGTCTGAATAATAATGAAGGTTCTTGATGTATTCCTCGCCTTCCTTCCTCTGCCTTCGCTCACTTCTGTTTCACTTCACTCAAATTCCTCTTCAAATCAACTTGCCTCTGAAACGCAAAATAACCTGTGAGCAAGTGTCAACAGCCTTAATTAGGACAACAACAATTGTACTCGGACCTGTACCCTAACGAAAACATTACCTAAATCAAAATTTAAATATAAGTTCAAGTGGACAAACAACACTGTATTATATTTAACTCATTACATGTGAACAGTATGTATGCATTTTAGACCTGGCACTTTGGAAAATTTGACATAAAATTGAAATTTCATCCTATTAGTTTTCAAGTATGGGACTTGAATAATATTAAACTCCATTCTGTGTCAAGAAACACCTGAACACTACGTTAAAATATATGTTATTTAAGGTCTTCCATAAATAATATTCCAGAGGAACAAACTGATAAAGGATCCCCCATTAATTGCCTATAAAAAGAAACATTAAACATAAAAGCGGCTTCCATTAAAGCTAGGTTTACACGGGCAGTGATGTTCGTCGAAGTTGGGTTGGCTGTGCACTGCCTACCGTTTACATATTGGGCAGATAACTGCCCACTTCTTCACTGACAATTCTGTGCAAGTGAACGGGCAGAGAACTCTGATGCATGTTTACACTTCTCTGCTATTTTTTGGCAACTACGACACAGGTTGGAATGTTGATGTTGCATTGGGTCGATATATTGTTTATATCAAGTTGAATATTCCCTTTGTGTTTTCGCGTACGCATAATGTCCATAAACAGGAACTAATCACTTTGTATTTGTGATAGAATAGACGTGACGAGGAGGAAAGGTTCCTGAAAAAGTCAAATTCAGTATCACGCTCCTGTGCTATAGATACATAAAAATGAAAACAGTTGTTTAGTAATATTGCTTTATATTATTACTACAGAAATCAAGCAATAATAAAAACAGCGCCTGTTCTTTGAAGCTGGTTTCCAGTGTTTAATTGCCTCGGGTTTCTATTACTTGTTTTATTCCCCTTAAAGTTGTCAATTACTGAACAGAACGAAATGAATTATTTTCCATGACGTGTGATAGTAAGTAGTGTGTTTATAGCTATACATCATTATTTTGCGTATTTTTTTTCTAGTTAAAGTTTGTGCCGTTGGAGGCTGGACAATAAATATTTTTGGAAAGTTAACCTAAAAATTTATAGGCTCATACACAGGTGCAACAAACGAACTCTATCCTAAATTATTGATTAACCAAAATTCTGGTCGCTGTTCACAACAAATATTCACTTACTCCAAACTGCACGTGTATTGAAAATGCAAAATACAAGCTGTTTACCATAGCGCAATCGATAGTCAACCTTGCCTCACCGTTCACAATCGATAGTTGACATCCGTAACTGCCACTAACTGGCCAGTCATGACTGACATACTGTTGACACGCTCCAAGAAAAGTGAGGCAGTGCTTCTCTCGTGTCAGCGATGGATTGGCAGTTGTCAGTGCAGCACTGACGTATGTTGACACGCCACTGACATCACTGCCCCTCGTTTTCTGGCAGTCATCACTGCCCGTGTAAACCTAGCCTTATAATATGTAAACTTAATGACTAGGTCCAAAAGTTAGAAAAAGTAATTGGTCACTTTGTAAAAATTTAGAAACGAAACATGAGTTTCAATGTAAGGAAAAAAATATTACTCGATAAAAGAGTTTGAAATTTGCAGTTATTTCGGAATTAACGCGGTGACTTTTACTTCTTTACGTTGGCAACCCTGGCCGTTCACACATTTGTAACGACTGACAACTACGCTTCAATAAATATTTCGTTTTTAAATAATTTCCAATGCAGGTTAGTTTGTGCAGAAGTGACGTCATAATGCGGCAGGTTGTTTGGTAATTCCTTTATCAGAATAATTCAACTGCATCCATATTTTAATTGTTACAGCTTAAGATCTAAAAGTGAGCTACAGGAAATATCAACATTAAGTAAAGAGCAATGTTGTTGTCCTAATTAAGGCTGTCGACACTTGCTCACAGGTTACATTGCATTTCAGAGACAAGTTGATTTGAAGAGGAATTTGAGTGAAGTGAAACTGAGTGAGCGAAGGCAGAGGGAGGAAGGTGAGGAATACATCAAGAACCTTCATTACTATTCAGACACCAACATGTCGATGATTTCTGATATAAATAGCAAAATAGCCAAAGTAATTTATAAAAAAAACTTAAGACATAAATATTTTAAAATAAATTTTGTTAGGACAAATTGAAATGGAGGTTAATAGAATTTTTCCTGGCAATTTTCTCTTGTGTTCCAATAGTAATGTAAATGTAAACAGGCGAAAGCTTTTCATGGTTTACATTTTTAGTCTTTAATCTGTAGTGACTGATTGAGGTCATGTGCTTTAGGGCAACAGTCACCTAAAATTAAAAATGATAGTTTATATATTGGTGTGGGTAAAATGTTCATGGTTGTGCACATTAGCAATGTCTTCTGTATTATTATTATTATTCAATCCATTAGTCCTCGATTGAAGAAATAGGATACGTCACATGTAATATTACAAGAAATATACAAAATTTTACAACTAAGAATGGACAAGAAAGGAAAGATAAAATTCAATTTTCAGTCGTGCGTAGGGGTTTCACCCGTCGAACATGAAAAAGAAAATAAGTCAGCAGTTAAATTCTATTAGAGTATACTTGTAGAATAATAGAACAACATACTGTTTTAGTCCTTCCTATCTACGAGCTCTTTGAGTGAATAATACGCTCCATTCATTAACAAAGATTTACAACGCTTTATAAATGATTTTTGAACCTTTAAAGCTTTTATTTCTTCCGGGAGACTATTGCTTATAATTTTTTTCTTTCTCCATGGCTCTACAGCCCATTGAGGGCCTGGGCCTACTGAGGCGGCTGTGGACGTCACCTGGCACGACACATTCTGAGTTTGGAGTGACACGTGGTCAGCGTAACGATCCTCCAACAGTCTTAATACCGGTCTTCGCGACCATGACGACGCAAACATCCAAGCCCATGCCATGATTTGAACCCGGGACCTCTGGGTTGTGAGGCAGTAACGCTAGCCACTGTACCACAGGAGGTATATATTTATACCGGAATAGTGAATGCTTGTTTCAAAAAGACTTAGATGGTGTTTTTCAACACGGAGCTGAGAGAGAGTGAGAGATTTCTTGTGTTGTACGAATGGCTTGAACCGTTTAGATCATATAGATAGATTGATGTTGCTCCATACAAATTTTAAAATTTCTAGAATATGCATACATGCAAGGTAAGGTTAAAAGTCCAAGTTTGCAAAACAAGGGTTTGTATATCAAGACATTCACAATTCCAGTCTGGTTATGTAATGGTTTTACCGAGAATTAGATGGATACAACGGACAGGAATGCCATGGTAATTTATGGGATGCGATGTAAGGAGTTTCCTCGAGGATGTCAGGAATTCGCAGGTGCAAACAGCTTAACCTCTTTGAAGAAAGAAGTGTATAATTTTTTGAACATTCAACAAATTTACATATTTTGAGTACAGGTTAGTTTCTGTTCTCGTTCTTGCATCCTGGTTTTGATTCTCCCTCCCCCTAGAATGACCATTTCTCCGGGTTTGGTGGTGCTCTGGTAGGAGTGAGATAAATAATTTGGTGGTCCTGAATGAAGGAAAAATCCTCTTAAATTTACAGTAGTCAAATTGCACATTCCGTTTTCCTACAATAACCTTTCTTCGGCATCAAGTTTATCTGATGCCGGAGGATGTTAGTGAAGGTATCTGTAGTGATCGTGCCGCGAAAACCAGGTGTCGACTTTCACTCTGTGGAAGTTTGAAACAACTTCTTTAAAAAATACAATAAATTAAAATTAAATGTATTTAAATGATCCTTATCTACTGTGAAAGGATCTGGCGAACTGGTTTCTGTTAAAAGAGAGAAGGCTTTCTCGGTGAATTAGTTTCAGTTCTCGGGGGTTTCAACCCGGTCAAAGTTTGTTTACACGACGTTTTGACAGCGAGCTCCGCCGTCATCGTTGGGTAGATTGTGGTACCGACCCAGACCGTGACACCCGTACTTATACGTGGCCACTCGTTCCCCTCTCCTATAAGATGTTCTCATTGGTCTGCTTTAATGTTTGTCATTAGGACATGTTTTTTTTTGGCATTTTAAATAGAGGATTCCAAGCTTTGCTCTTCAAAGTGTCTGTAGTCCTGATCTCAATCGCTTTGGTGATTATGGAATTCCATTGTCGCTTTGTTGGCTCAAAGATTTTCCTTTCGTCAAAATCAATTTTGTGTCCATTCATTGCCTACAGCGTGGACTTGGTGCTGCTTTAAGTGTTCGGAACATTGTTGGTTCATGGTATGGATGGTTTGTCCGATATACTTAATGTCCACAATGGCAGGGTATCTTTTTAATTTTAACTATCTATTATGTATGTTCTTAACCAAGGATCTTGTTTGAAATGGAAAATCAGTGCCAAAAAATGTATTTGATGCTTGCCTCACAATTGGAAGATCCATATGATTCATTTAGTTTAAATATGTCAATATTATATGCATAATTTTTTGATTTCATTATCATGCAAGTCAAGATTACCTTTAACTTGCTCAAGATTCAATTGTGTGATAAATCTGTTGTTAATATCATACATTATATTTCAGGACTTACAAGTGTAAAGTGGTTCAAAGCGGAATTGAGAATTTTCATAAAAGCTGGAAAGTAAAATATAAACCAAGGTAAAAGACAATAATGTAACATTATATCGTACATGAATGGGGGGAGGTTGGGTATTTATTTACTTGTATGATACATTAATTTGACACAATCAATTTCAGATATTAGAGAATGTGGGCTTTCCCGGTGGATAGACTGAATAAGAAGATCTAGGGGATTTCACCCGGGTTATGTCATTTATAAGACCAACATTTCGAACACTATCTCCGTCATCGTCTTCAGGTAACTGATGCCGAGACCGTGTCTGCGCCATTTATATCCGTGTCCTCGCTCCCCTCCACAAGGCCTCGCGGTGTTGCATGGTCCTGATTTGTCGCTCCTCTCTCAATTGGTCCTCGCGTTGTTTTATGCAAAAATAGGGTCTTCGGCCCTTGGTGAGCTGGAACCCGCTTGTCCCAGTTCATTAAATTTCCAGAGGTTCTAATTCTTGCAGCTTCGGTGATTATACTGTTCCACCAACCTCTGGTGTGGTCCAAAATCAAATTTGTGCCCGGTCATGAGAGCGTGTTCTGCCACGGATACATCTCTCTCTCGCTCTCAACAACTCATCTCGACCATGCAGATTGTTTCGCCTGTGTATTTTAATCCGTAGTTGTATGGAATTTCGTATCCCTTACTTGTTTTTAGGCCGACTTGGTCCTTAACAGACTTCAATAAGCAACGTAGTTTAGCCTGTGGTCTAAAAACAGCCTTGATCATACGTTTGCGTAGCAGTCTGCCGATTTTTAGAGCCGTGTTCCCTGCATGAGGAAGGAATGCGACGGGTAGCCTTCGAAATTTCGTATCTCATAAATGACATAACCCGGGTGAAATCCCGAGAACTTCTTATTCAATTTCAGATTGATTAAATCTAATAATAAAAGTTTGATTGTGTAAAAAGATGTCATTTCTTTTGTTACAATATTTTATATTTTGTGTTTAATATTTATACTTTTTACATATTAATGGGAGGTTACAGTACTGTAGAAATGAACTAGTAAGAATGGTATTTACATTAATATTTGCATAAATATGTAACAGTTAATGCTTCTGACTTGATAAATTTACAACGATTACCAGAGAATCATTGATTTTGTTTTAGATAATCGGGAGCACAACATATACAGGAGTAATCAGACTTTACTAAAGAGCATCTTAAACTTAGATAAAAACTCGTGAAAATATATGCTGCTGAAGAAGCTTACACGTTTTGAGTGCGATGAATCAATTTAGAAGTTGTCAGACTTAACAAATCACACAAGGACTCACATTGATCAAAGGCTTTAAAGTGAAAAAGCATTCTCACAATCCTCAAAACTTACAACAGACATGAGGATTCACACTGGTGAAAAGCCATACAAATGCAATGTGTGTGAGAAAGCATTCGCTAAATCTACACACTTAACGGATCACTTCAAGTCTCACACTGGTGAAAGACCATACAAATGTGTTGAGTGTGAGAAATCATTCACTTGTTCTTCCAGCTTAACGAGCCACTTCAGGACTCACACTGGTGAAAAGCCATACAAATGTGATCAGTGTGAGAAATCATTCACTTGTTCTTCCACCTTAACGAGTCACTTGAGGACTCACACTGGTGAAAAGCCATACAAATGTGTTGAGTGTTTTAATGAATTTTCACATTCATCAAGTTTAACGATACACATGAGAACTCACACTGGTGAAAAGCCATACAAATGTGTTGGATGTGGTAAAGGATTTTCACATCGCTCAACATTAAGATGTCACATGAGGACTCACACTGGTGAAAAGCCATACAAATGTGATCAGTGTGAGAAAACATTCACTACTTCAAGATACTTAGTGAGGCACATCAAGACTCACTCATATGAGAGTCTCGAGTGTGGTAAAGCATTCTCACAATCCTCAAACCTTACAACACACATGGTGATTCACGCTGGTGATAAACAATACCATTGTGTTGAGTGTGATAAAACATACTCAATATCTGCAGAATTCAGAAGTCATATGAGGACTCACACTGGTGAAAGACCATACAAATGTATTGAGTGTGATAAAGCATTCTATCAATCTTCACACTTAAATGGGCACATGAGGACTCATACTGGTGAAAAACCATACAAATGCAATGTGTGTGAGAAAGCATTCACTAAATCTTCACACTTAAAGAACCACAGCAGGACTCACACTGGTGAAAGACCATACAAATGTGTTGAGTGTGATAATGAATTTTCACTTTCTTCAAGCTTAGCAATGCACATGAGGACTCATACGGGTGATAAACCATACCATTGTGTTGAGTGTGATAAAACATACTCACAATTTTCAGACTTAACAAGTCATATGAGGACTCACACTGGTGAAAGACCATTCCAATGTATTGAGTGTGGTACAGCATTCTATCAAGTTTCACACTTAAATGGGCACATGAGGACTCACACTAATGAAAAGCCATTCAAATGTGATCATTGTGAGAAAACATTCACTTGTTACACACACTTAACGAGCCACTTCAGGAGTCACACTGGTGAAAAGCCATACAAATGTCATCAGTGTGGTAAAGCATACGGTCATTCCTCAAGCCTAACAGCACACATGAGGACTCACACTGGCGAAAAGCCATACAAATGTGTTGAGTGTGTTAATGTATTTTCCTATTCGTCAAGTTTAACAATACACATGAGGACTCACACTGGTGAAAAGCCATACAAATGTGTTGGGTGTGGCAAAGTATTCTCAGATCGCTCAACATTAAGAAGTCACATGAGGACCCACACCGTGTGAATAGCCATGGAGGAAGCACTCTCATGCTCCACATACTTATCATACCACATTAGGACTGATCAGTATCAGGTTGTTGACTGTAATCAATAATTCTCTCTTAGGGGGATCCTGATGACTCACATGAGAACAATATATGTCACCATATTAAGCATAAAAAAATTGTTTCTTGTTGTTTGTAAAATTAGGAAAATGTTTAAAAAAATTATATCTTTACTTTTATTTATTCTTGAAAATAAAAACTAGTTCCAGAATGTTGGGTTTGTATTTTTTTATTATCAAGGCATTATCAGTTGTTTTTAATGTGTTTTCAGTTTTTATAAAACAATAATAGTTTTGAAATTGACTTTCGTAATTATTCAAATGTTGTACTGTCTATAGGTAACAAATTTGCATAACTCTATGTCAAATAAGTAGCACAATAAATTTTTTAAATTCTTCCATAACAATACCAAATTTTTAGTTGTCTTGGATGCAAGCATTTTTTAAATAAACATAATTAACATATTTTTTTTACAATCATTAGGTAAATAAATCTATGACTAGATGTGTAAGATTATTGCAATTCAGGTTAACGACCCGGCCGTGTCGCAGGTACGTTGGAAAAACAAATTGACATATCCGCGGTCCTACTTACTTGGGCGATGCCGTCCACACTACGATATGGCTTGTTGCTCTCTTCCCCCAGCCACCTTTAACATTTTCTTCCAAACTTCACTACTGCATGTTACTATACTCCTTATAATGGTCTTGGAGTATTTTGGCATTCCAGCTACCTAAGGAGAAACACGTGAAGTTTCACTGGAAAATAACCATTCAAATGGTTTCGAGTGTAACAAATATTTCCCACAAGCTACAATTATTTGTCCAATTAACTTGAGACAATAGGCGTAGTGTCTCATTTTATTTTATCTAGAGAAATTTCTACGTTATTGTTCATGCGATTGAAGCATTTCTTCTGACCTAAATGTAGCTGTCCCGTGATATTGTAAAATAATGAAAAAGGAAGTTTAAGTAGGAAATCAATGTGAGATTTAGTAAGTTAATTAAGGATATTAGGATAAATTCTGAACATGGATTTGTTCGGCACAAACATTTCAGAACTGTTTCAATGTAAAGAAAAATTTCAAGATAAATCCGTGTACAGCAAGCGTTCTCCTGATTTGTTATCCAATAACCTTTTTTAATCATAAAAAAATACAGTACTAATAATCTCTATGTATTGCCTACAAATTGTGACTGAGGAGCTAAGACTGAAACTTTAATATGGCTAAATATCTGAAAAATGTTAAAGCCATTTTATCAGACAAGTCTTGTCTATTTTGAAATTTGCAGTAACAATAATTACGTTAACAAAATTACATTATCAAAAAATCCATTATTAGAAATGTTTATCTTGATAAATTTAATTTCAAATTCCACTAATTTTTCACTTAATAATAACTTGTAAGTTGTTTTAGTATTTATTCGTTAATACTTTAGGAAATTATTCTAAGGCTGGTAACATTAGATCATAAACTTATTAGAAAAATAAGTGTTGATGAAGATGGATCTAAGACTGATGTATGAGTAAGAATTAGTTTTTATCCCTCCGAGTGTGATGGACAACTGAACAGCTACAGGGGGATGAACAAGTCTGCGATTCTCTCAGTTAACAGAAAATGATCACGAGGGCAGCAACGGTTTCAATATTTGTTCAAGGAAATTCTCTGTTCTCCAGGATTTCAAGTTCAAATGGTAATATGGTCCTATTTCCAGCCTCCCCCCCTTCCCTATTTTTCAAAGAGAATAGGTTATGCCCTCTGCTCCTAATCAGAGAAACGGTTTCATGAAAGTTACAGAGGAAAAGCTAGAAACGTCACCGGTAAAGTGAATCGTTACATTTTGTGACCCCATTTTTTTCCCTCTGGAATGTTTATTTTAAAATAATTATAGATTGTGCATTCAATATAATTCTTTTGAAATACATTCTTAACATATGTAGACTTTTACTTGACCTTAAAAAAATTCCTTTAATATATAAAATTAGATTTACTATAGAGATTTTTAAAAATATATTTATTGAACATGTCCATTTCTATAAATTCTTAGTTTGTGTTAACAGATTAGTGAAAAAGTGGTCAAAAGTAACAAATTATAATATGCAGCTATATGTATATAGGCCGGCGGCTGATTAGGTGTCGAGTTGATGAGCGCTTAGTCGGCAGTTCCAGGATCCCTTGCGCTCTGCTCTGCAATGTCAACGCCGGTGTCTGGAGTTTTGATGTGGACCGTTTCTCTTCCACCCAATGAACTTGATTCTGCTGACTTTGCGGCTGCTTGTGTTTGGGATGTCTTCTATGTTGTAAGACATCTGTCTTGTACCGTGGGAACTGTCTGTCCTATATATTGTCCCCCACATTCACACAGTACACTGTAAGATCCCGATCACTTCCTCCATTTCCCTCCGTCAAGAAAAAGACAGAGTGTATTTTCACTCCCCCCTGATCCTGTTGGTGGCGCTTCCAGATCACTGCAGCCAACGTATGATTCAATTTTATTCTGTGGTCTTTCATATTTCAGTTAAATCTGTAAAGGTATAGGTATTTAAATTATTATTGTGTTTTTATATCATCATATCTGGCAATTAAATATGAAATGTCATTCATCTATTACCAGGTTTCCCAAACTGTGTTCCCCGAGCACTTATTAGGTGTTCGCCTATACTATAGGTTATAATACTATTTAATCAGTGCGTCAGACGAAAACTCCATTTGCATCGAACGGGAGAAAGTGAAATGATTTGTCACATTTTTGCCCCCCCGTACCATGCGCCTGAAAGCTATGGGATAGCAAACACAGTCTAGTCCACACAACGTTCAGATTTGTTTTGGAACTGATCCAAAAATGTTGCAAAACAAAGAAAGCCTACACTAGGAAACAGAGGGACAAGAGTGGACGTGTACGAGTCACAGCCCACAATTATGCAGATAATATTTTATTTAACTTGACAAACTAATCAACCTCATAAACCTTTCTATGTGTGGAAATTGAACAACGCAAAATTACAGTCTATTGTGGGAAACACAGTTAACGTTATTACACTACTGCTAACAACATACACTGTCACAACAGTACCTCTCTTAATTTAGGCTTTTCACAAGCTATCGACATATTGTCCTTATCATACATTAAAAAATGTCTCCTTATAGACGCTTGTAAATTTCATTGTAGATAAGACATCTTATATATATATAGAAAGGGCGATGAAGAAAGTTAAAAACGGAAATGGAAAAGGTATCCTACCGCAGGGAGAAGATATAAAAACCCTTCGCTTAGCCTAAAATATTGTAGTAGAAGAACCATAATAAATGGCATGAACGCTGTCCTGGAGAAAGAGTTCAACATGAGGATTAATAGATGGAAAACCGAGGTAATGGAATGTAGTATGGGAAACAGGGTAGGATAGCACAGGCAAGGAAGAGGAATTTACTTACGGCTAATATAAGGGTGAATATTAGAAAATCGTTGCTAAAAATGTTGGTATGGAGCGTGGCGTTATATGGGGTGCGAAACGTGAACGATAGAAGTTGGGGAAAGGAAAAGAATAGAAGGCTTTGAAATGAGGTGCTATAGTAGAATGAGATGATGAGGTGGATAGGGTGACTAACCAGGAAGTTCTGAACAGAATAAAAGAACAGAGAACAATATGGAGGACTTTGAAGGGAAACATTAATAGGGCCACGTTTTAAGACGCGAGGGTCTTGCAAAATTAGCATCAGAGGGAAGTTAACAGAAGAGGGAGGCCAAGGATGGAATAAGCTGGATAGATTAGGGAGTATTTGGGTTTGACTATATATAGGGAAATGAAAAGGCTTTCGCAATATAGGTTAAGCAAGTAGGGTTGCACCAGCCCGGTCTTAGGACTGAATACCTCAACAACATAATGACATACGATTTTATTTTCAGTGAAATATGTTGGTTTTGTAGAAAATATACATTTAATGACAAGGTCCAAAAATTAGGAAAAGTAATTGTTCACTTTGTAAAAATATAGAAACGAAACATGAGTTTACATGGGGGGGAAAAAATATTATACGACAAAAGAGTTTGAAATTTGCAGTCATTTCTTTATTAACGCGGTGACTTTTACTTCTTTACATTGGCAACCCTGGCCGGTCACACATTTGTAACGGCTGACAACTACGTTTCAATAAATATTTCGTTTTTAAATAATTTCCAATGCAGGTTAGTTTGAGCAGAAGTGACGTCATAATGCGGCAGGTTGTTTGGTAATTCCTTTATCAGAATAATTCAACTGCATCCATATTTTAATTGTTACAGCTGAAGACCTAAAAGTGAGCTACAGGAAATATCAACATTAAGGAAAGAGCAATGTTGTTGTCCTAATTAAGGCTGTCGACACTTGCTCACAAGTCATGTTGCATTTCAGAGGCAAGTTGATTTGAAGAGGAATTTGAGTGAAGTGAAACTGAGTGAGCGAAGGCAGAGGGAGGAAGGTGAGGAATACATCAAGAACCTTCATTATTATTCAGACACCAACATGTCGATGATTTCTGATATAAATAGCAAAATAGCCAAAGTAATTTATAAAAAAAAACTTAAGACAAATATTTTAAAATAAACTTGTTAGGACAATTTGAAATGGAGGTTAATTGAATTTTTCCTGGCAATTTTCTCTTGTGTTCCAATAGTAATGTAAATGTAAAGAGGCGAAAGCTTCTTATGGTTTACATTTTTAGTCTTCAATCTGTAGTGACTGATTGAGGTTATGTGCTTTAGAGCAACAGTCACCTAAATTAAAATGATAGTTGATATATTTAACTATCCATATTGGTACGGATAAAATTTTTTCATAAGTATGCGGATTGTCCTTAGTTAATGGCTTCTGTATCTTTGTATTGTATTTATGGTTGGTCTACAACCATCCAGTGGCAGAAGAATCCTTAAACATAAACACTCCTCATCTAAAAATAATAATAATAGTCCTTTAAAATGTCTCCGGCCCTGAAAGAAAAGAGAGAAACGCTACAAGAATTATATTAACTTCTTTTTGTTTTTAACATTTAAATTTGAATATTCATGTACATTGTTGAGGATAACCACTTCACTTCACACTTTTTCTGAGATTTGGCCACAAATTTATTTTCCTTGTGAGGATTTCCTTCCACCCGCCACAGGTAAATCATTCCACAGTTGTTGATGTTCCTATTTAGAAATAAGAATTTGCCAACATCTGTTTTATGCTTTCCACTTTTACCTTGAATTTCTGATCCCATATACCCTATATATAACTGTTGCAGCTGATTCCAATCCATGGTTTATAAGCTTTGAATAGGAAATGCAGCCTTGCTTTCTCCCTCCTCTTATCTCCCAACCTATTTGTTCCACTTTTTCATTCCTATGACCCTTGCGGCCTACAAAATTAGCAGCCCTTTCCAGAACTTTCTCTCGTGATTCTATTTGATTGTTTCTATAGGCATCCCAACAAGCCGCTGGCCCTGCATTCCTAAATAGCTGTAACTAACGATAAATATGCCACCTTCTTTGATTTTGAACTTCCCCTTTTTAAAGTTCCGCCTTATGAAATGCAAGGAATTCTACGGTGTACATCTCACCCAAGTCGGTTGTTGAAATATATCCCCAGATATTTGTAACTCGTCACCCTTGGAATTAGTTCCTCCGCCTCCTTTACATTCTGTCTCATGTAACAAGGTGCTTTTCTTTTCTTTCTCAAGACTTTCACAGTTTGCAGTCTGGTTACGTAATGGTTAGGCTGAAAATTAGATGGAAACAGGGGACAGGAACGCCACAGTATTTTATGGGATGCAATGTAAGGAGTTTCCTCGAGGGTGTCAGGAATTCACAGGTGCAAACAGCTTAACCTCTTTTTAAAGAATGAAGTGTATAATTTTGAACTACAACAAATTTACAAATTTTGAGTACAGAAGCTGTGCTCGGTTCTCATTGGTCTGCTTCATCACTTGTCTTAGTTGTTTTTGTCATTAGGTCGTTATTTGGGGGGGGGCAATTTACGGTTTTAAATAGACGATCCCAAGCTTTGCTCAGCTGAAACCCACTGTTGCAGTTCAGCGAATTGTCTGTAGTCCTGATCTCCGTGATTACGGAATCCCACCATCCCATAGTTCTGTCTAAAATTTTTGTTCCCTTCAAAATCAATTTTGTGTCCAGTCAATAGTGGTGTATGTTTGGCTGCAGCGGATTTGGTAAGCTGCTTCAGACGGATGCACGTCTTGTGTTCGGAACATTGTTGGTCCACGGTGCGGATGGTTTTTGCTCTCCACCAGACTTGGTCGCAGATCTGCAGGGGTCCCGATTGTTCACTCCTCTTTCATTTGGTCCTTGTGTTGCTTTCTGCTTTAACCTAATTGGAACAAGAATTGGGTCCCGGGCCTTGCCGAGCTGGAACCCGCTTTAAATGATATAACCTGGGTGAAATCCTGCCGTGTGTCACTTTAACATAGTCTACTGCATCTTGCTTACAGTTTTCAAAACAATGTTAGAGGTATGCAAGACTTCTCTAGTTGTAAAAGCTTTACAGTTATGTGTTAAGGTAATAAATATACTTTGATCTTTAATTTCAAGTTGTATAATACATTGAAAGTAATAAATATACTTTGATCTTTAATTTCAAGTTGTATAATACATTGAAATTTTCTGCTTCTGGTGATAGAATAACCACTACCTAAATGCAGTCTTTAGCCATTGTTAGATTTATTATTATTCAATCCATTGGTCCTCGGTTGAGGAAATAGGATATGTCACATATGAATATTACAAGAAATACACAAAATTTTACAACTAAGAATTGAATGACAAAAAGAGGGAAGATGAAATTCAATCTTCAATTTCCAGTTGACGGAAAAGGAGGAAACAGCAGAAGATCGTGCCTAGGTAGGTTCCCGTCGAACATGAAAAAGAAAATAAGTCAGCGGTTAAATTCTAGTACAGTATAGTTGTAGAATAATAGGAGAATTTGATAGGACACCAGGAAACTTTTAATCCTTCCTGTCTATGAACTGAGGCAGGTAAACTTCTTTAAATTAACGATCAACAATACTCATATTTGAATTAGCTGTCTCATACATAATAAACCGTCTTGATGGTTTGTACAACTTAAACCTTCAATTCAGTCAGTGCCTCCTCAATCCTCTTATTAAATAAACTACTTCTTGTAACAAACTTCCTCTTATTATTGTTAATTAATTAATTAATTGATTGATGAACTTTTTCAGTTTTGGTAGTACGACTTCCACGTCACGTCCTTCACATTCACCTCACACTTTGTCTTCATAAAAGAAGCTGTACAACATACAGTTAGTTACATATAAATATATTCAACCGTCTTTCTACTGCTGAGCTTCCATAACCTGACGGTTTGATGTGGATTCTGAGTGAGGGACACACATGTAAACTCAAAAAGGGATTTACTACTGCGTCAGTTAAATACAATAAAGAAAAACACAGTCTGGTGGAGAAACATACAAAAAAAAAACAAATGTTTCAAACTAGTGACATAGTTCATTACAACCACTAACATATTTTCATTACTTTTTTAAAATTCTTAGTATGTGCCACTGTTGACTAAACTAAGTTCTGCCCCAGAATCAATAAAAAAAACTTTTTTTACCTCACTATTGCATACGTTCATAACCGGAAAACAATGTATTTGATGCCTGCCTCACGTTTGGAAGATCCATTGGATTCATTTAGTTTAAATATGTCACTATTATATGCTTAATTTTTTGATTTCATTATCATGCAAGTCAAGATTACCTTTAACTTGCTTGAGATTCAATTGTGTGATAAATCTGTTGTTAATATCATACATTATGTTTCAGGACTTACAAGTGTAAAGTGGTTCAGAGTGGAATTGAGAATTTTCATAAAAACTGGAAAGTAAAATATAAACCAAGGTAAAAGACAATAATGTAACATCCCTATATCATACATGAATGGGGGAAGGGGGCGGAGGGTTGGGTATTTATTTACTTCTATGATATGTTAATTTGACACAGTCAATTTCAGATATTAAGAGAATGTAGGCTTTCCCAGTGGATAGACTGAATAAAAAGCTCTTGGGGGATTTCACCCAGGTTATGTCATTTATAAGACCGACGTTTCGAAGGCTATCTCCGCCGTCGTCTTCAGTTAACTGATGCCGTGACCATGTCTGCTCCACATGGCCTCGCAGTGTCACAGGGTCCTGGTTTGTTGCTCCTCTCTTGATTGGTCCTCGCATTGTTTTATGCAAGGATAGGATCCCAGGCCTTTGCTGAGCTGGAACCCGCTTGTCGCGGTTCATTAAATTTCCAGAGGTTCTAATTCTTGCAGCTTCGGTGATTATACTGTTCCACCAACCTCTGGTGTGGTCCAAAATCTTTGTATTGTCGTGTTCTGCCACGGATACATCTCTCTCTCTCGCTCTCAACACCTCATCTCGACCATGCAGATTGTTTCGCCTGTGTATTTTAATCCGTAGTTGTATGGAATTTTGTAGACCCCACTTGTTTTTAGTCTGACTTTGTCCTTAACAGACTTCAATAGGCAACATAGTTTAGCCTGTGGTCTAAAAACAGCCTTGATCATACGTTTGCGTAGCAGTCTGCCGATTTTTAGAGCCGTGTTCCCTCTGCATAAGGAAGGAATGCGACAGCCGTGCAAGTTGCCTCTTCCTTCTTTGATTTCCTCTTGAAAGCCTGTTTCCCTTGTTGTAAATCTCTTTTGGAAGGTTTTCCCGAGCCCTGTTCACCACCAGCGTGGCAAGTACGGCATGTGATGGAAGCTATCAACCTTGAGGTAGGTAGACATCTGTATGGGTCAGTTTTCTATAAACCGCTTGTCCCAGTTTTCCATCAGGCTTCCAGAAAGGAAAGAGACTTATCGTTTTCAATCTTAATGGTGAATTCTATGTTCTCGTTGATCGAATTGATGTGAATGAGAAATTCATTAAGTGTTTCGTATCCATGTGGCCATCGGTTACCTGAAGACGATGGCGGGGATAGACATCGAAATTTCGTATCTCATAAATGACATAACCCGGGTGAAATCCCGAGAACTTCTTATTCAATTTCAGATCTGATTAAATCTAATAATAAAAGTTTGATTGTGTAAAAAGATGTCATTTCTTTTGTTACAATAATTTATATTATATTTGTGTTTAATATTTATACTTTTTACATATTAATGGGAGGTTACAGTACTGTAGAAATGAACTAGTAAGAATGGTATTTACATTAATATTTGCATAAATATGTAACAGTTAATGCTTCTGACTTGATAAATTTACAATGATTACCAGAGAATCACTGATTTTGTTTTAGATAATCGGGAGCACAACATATACAGGAGTAACCAACTTTACTCAAGTGCATCTAAAGCCATAGAAATGTACGCTTCTAAAAAAGCATACATATGTGTAGAGTGTGATGAATCATTTTCAAAGTTGTCAAACTTAACAAATCATATGGGCACTCACATTGGTCAAAGGCCATACAAGTGTCTCGAGTGTGGTAAAGCATTCTCACAATCCTCAAACCTTACTACACACATGAGGATTCACACTGGCGATAGACCGCACTATTGTGTTGAGTGTGATAAAGCTTTTTCAAAATTGTCAGAGTATACAATTCATGTCAGGAAACACACTGGTGAAAAGCCATACAAATGTGTTGAGTGTGGTAAAGAATTCTCGACGTCCACAAATTTAACAAGGCACATTAGGACTCACACTGGTGTGAAGCCATACAAATGTGATGAGTGTGGGAAAAGATTCACTAGATTCTCACACTTAACAGACCACATTAGGACTCACACTGGTGAAAAACCATACACGTGTGTTGAGTGTGATAAAGAGTTCACAGATTTCTCAAGCTTAAGAACTCATATGCGGATTCACACTGGGGAGAAGCCATATAAATGTGTATTGTGTGAGAAAACATTTACACAATCATCACACATAACGATTCATATGAGGACTCACACTGGCGAAAAGCCATACAAATGTATAGGATGTGGTAAGGAATTCAAGGATTCCTCAACATTAAGAATGCATATGAGGATTCACACTGGTGATAAACCATATCATTGTGTTGAATGTGATAAAACATACTCACAATTCGCAGACTTAACAAGTCATATGAGGACTCACACTGGTGAAAGACCATACAAATGTATTGAGTGTGATAAAGCATTCTATCAATCCTCACACTTAACTGGACACATGAGGACTCACACTGGTGAAAAACCATACAAATGTGATCAGTGTGAGAAAACTTTTAATAGATCTTCACACTTAACAAGCCACATCAGGACTCACACTGGTGAAAGACCATACAAATGTGTCGAGTGTGATAACGAATTTTCACATTCTTCAAGCTTAACAGTGCACATGAGGACTCACACGGGCGATAAACCATACCATTGCGTTGAGTGTGACAAAACATACTCACTATCTGCAGACTTAATAAGTCATATGAGGACTCACACTGGTGAAAGACCATACAAATGTATTGAGTGCGATAAAGCATTCTATCAAGTGTCACACTTGAATGGACACATGAGGACCCACACTGGTGAAAAGCCGCATAAATGTGTTGAGTGTGATAGAACATTTTCACGATTTACGGAGTTAACAAGTCACATGAGGACTCACACTGGGGAAAGACCATACAAATGTGTTGAGTGTGGTAATGTATTTTCACATTCGTCAAGTTTAACAATGCACATGAGGACTCACACTGGTGAAAAGCCATACAAATGTGCTGAGTGTGGTAAAGAATTCTCACATTCTTCAGCATTAAGAAGACACAGTAGGAATCACAATGTTGAGAAGCCATAGGAATGTTTTGGAAGTGTTAAAGCATTCTCAGGATTACTCGACATTAGCCATAAAAATGTATAGAGAATGGGAAAGAACTCTTGTGCTTCACTTATGTATCATACCACATTAGGACTTAGACAGTTATTGAACAGTACCCAGTTGTTCATTGTGATCAAATTATTGTTGCTTAGGAGGATCCTGATGACTCACGTGTGGAATCATTCTTGTGAAATGTTGAGAAAATATGTCACCAAGGAGAGCATAAAAAATAGTTCCTTATTTATTGTAAAATTAGAAAAATGTAAAAAAACGTCTATTTCTTAAAAATAAAAACTAGTTCTAGAATGTTGGGTTTGTATTTTTTTTCAAGAGAGTATCAACCCTTTTTTAATGTTATGTAAAAATTTGCGACCAATTTCAGATTTTACTTTTTACAAATTCTTAAGAGGAAAAACACAATGTTTCGGTACTTATGTGTACCTTCTTTAGGTTAATATCCTGTGGAGAAACACTGATAACACATCAATGTTTCTCCACAGGATAATGAGCTGAAGAAGGTACAAAATTTATGTTCTGAATCATCGTGTGTTTTTTATTGCCTCTCTGGAAATTGTTAAAACTAAAATCTGAAATTGGTCAGAATTTTTTACTTATTATTACAAAAATCAGACATTAAAATATAACCTTTGTTTAATGTTTTTTTCAGTGATATGAAAATGTTAACCATATACTAATTGTAAGACAATATTAGTTTCGAAATTGACTTTTGTAAGTATTCGTATGTTGTATCGTGCATAGTAACAAGTTTCCATAATTCAATGAGAAATAAGTAACCCAATTAATTTTAAAGTCATGCATAATAATACAAAATTTTCAGTTTACATGGAAGTTAATATGTTTTATAAATAATTATGTAACATTTTTTTACAATAATTAGGGAAAATAAATTTATTACCTGATGTAACGAATTTGATTCGCAACGACGAGGATCGTTGGCTTAGTTGACGGACAACATTCTGTAATTGCAATTAGGCTAATGACCCAGCCGTGTCGACGGACAGATTGACTATTGATTGCGCGATGTTAACCAAACTGTTTGGTTTAGGAGGAAGTGAATCTTTGTTGTGGCAAATAGTTTGGGATTTATGAGCTCCTGTGAGCTTATAAAGTTATATATAGATTAACTTTCCAAAAAGAATTATTGTTCACCCTCCAAGTGCTTAAGCTTTAACTGGCAAAAAAGAATGATGTGTTAGCTATAAACATACTACTTACTATCACACGTGATGGAAAATAATTCATTTCGTTTTGTCGAGTAATTGACAACTTTAAGGGGAATAAAACAACAAGCAATAGAAACTGAGCCAATTAAACACTGAAAACCAGCTTCAAAGTACAGGCGCTTAATTACTCTAGTAATAGTAATAATAATACATATCTATAGTACAGTAGTTTGACCTTCCTCCTCATTCGTTACTCCCAACGAAGCGATTAGTTCCCGTTTATGGGCATTAGGACTACAAAAAGGGGGGAAAAACATTCAACTTGACATAAACAATTTATGGATACTGTTGTTAATTGTTGTGGTGTTCAGTTCCTAAGACTGTTCTGATGCTCAACCCTCCATGCTAACCCGTCTTGCGCAAGCATTTTCATAGCACAACCCACATCCCTCTTAATCTGCTTAGCGTATTCCATCCTTGTCCTCCCTATTCTGTTCTTACCCCACACACACTTCCCTCTAATGCTAATTTTACAAGACCCTCGTCTTTTAAAACGTGGCTTATCAATCCATCCCTTCTCTTAGTCAACGTCCTCCATATTGTTCGCTTTTCCCCACGTTCCGTTTAGAACTTCCTCCTTTGTGATTCCATCCACCTCATTCGCCTATAGGCACCACATTTCAAAGGCTTCCATTCTTTTCCTTTCCCCAACTCCTGTCGTCCACATTATGGATACTATGCAACATAACAACCTGTCGTAGTTGCCAAGAAATTGCAGAGAAGTGTAAAAATGTACCAGAGTTCTCTGTCTGTTCTGTAGTGAGTTGTCAGTGAAGAATTGGGGCAGTTATCTGCCCAAGATGTAAACGGTAGGCAGTGCACAGCCAACCCAACATCACTGCCCGTGTAAACATAGCTTTACTGAAGATATTTAAAAAAAACAGTTTGCGCTACAAAAGATTAAAAATACACCTAATCAAATTAGTGAAGCGACTCTTCAACTCCAGAGGAGCCTTGGATCAACAAACTACAAACCTTTGGACTTTATAACAAGATTCAAGTTAAGTGGAAAAAAAAACATTCCGCGGTCAAATTTTAAATTTAAAAAAAAACCGAAGGTACAAATAAGTACCGAAACGTTGTGTTTTTCCCTCTTTAGAAATTGTTAAAAATAAAAAGGGTAATTGGTCATAAATTTTCTCTTATTATTATTATGTTGTTCATATTTTTTTTTAAAAAAAAGATGAGTTGACAAATGCACTCATTCGTAAGCTCACTTTATGACAATACTTCTTCTTTATTGGAAAGTAAACCTAAAAATATATATAGGCTCATAGGTGCAATATATAAACTCTTTCCTAAATGTTTTCTGAACCAAACTTCTAGCCCCTGTTCAAAACAAAGATCGACTTACTCCAATCGTACTCAAAACCAAACTGCACGTGTATTGAAAATGAAATAATAAACAATCGATAATCAGCCCTGCAAACCTGTTCACAGTCAATAATTGACAACCGTAGCTCACACCTAGACTTGTCTAGTGCAGTGGAGGGGGAAGGAAATGTGGCCAGTCATGACTGACATTCTGTCCACACGATCCAAGAAAACTGAGGCAGTCGTCCAGTGTCAGCCATGGATTGGCAGTGCAGCACTGACGTGTGTATATACGCCACTGACATCATCACTGCCCCTGCATGTAAACCTAGTCTTAGTAATTAGTTACAATAACATGAATATATTGTTTAATATGTTACTCATCTCTTGTATAAACTAAGATTTCATGTTATTGTTGCTATCCTCTCTCTTACTTGCCCCATTTCAACAGTTTTTCCGTAACTGCAAGGTCTAAACCATCAAATACTGGGAGCTCTAACTGTGAACTACTTTGCAAAGTAACAATACATAACTAACTCTGAGGCATAATTGCTTTTTTTTAAATTTAAATGAAATACTACTCAAATCACTTCTTTAACTTTATTCAATGAAAATTACAGTTGTTAACAATCATTCATTATCAAGACATAAGGAAGACTTCTCAAAAGAATAAATTCTCAGGAACTCTATTAAAATAGGTAATTCAAAATAATTATTCACATCGTACAGAATGCTTTGTTTTATAACCAGTGTGAATTCTCATGTGCTTTGTTAAGTTTGATGATTGTGAGAAGTTTTTGCCACACTTTTCACATGTGTATGGTTTCTCACCAGTGTGAGTCCTCATGTGACGTCTTAAATCTGAGTAAAATGAAAAATCCTTTATACACTCTACACATTTGTATGGTTTATCACCAGTGTGATTTCTCATGTGGATTTTTAAGTAATAGGAATGTGAAAATGTTTTATCACACACTACACATGTGAAAGGTTTACCACCAGTGTGAATTCTCATGTGCGCTGTTATGTTTGATAATTGTGAGAAGGTTTTATCACACACTACACAATTGAAAGGTTTAGCACCAGTGTGAATTCTCATGTGCATTATTAAGTTTGATGATTTTGAGAAGGTTTTATCACACTGTACACATTTGTAAGGCTTCTCACCAGTGTGAACTCTCATATGCCGTTTTAATTTTGAGATATATGCAAATGTTTTATCACACACTACACATGAGAAAGGTTTATCACCAGTGTGAATTCTCATGTGGGTTGTTAAGTTTGAGGATACTGAAAATGTTTTATCACACACTACACATGTGAAAGGTTTATCACCAGTGTGAACTCTCATATGCTGTTTTAATTTTGACCCAGATGCAAATGTTTTATCACACTCTACACATATGTATGGTTTCTCACATGTGTGAATTCTCATGTGCATATTTAAGTTTGATGAATGTGAGAAGGTTTTATCACATTCTACACATGTGAAAGGTTTATCACCAGTGTGAATTCTCATGTGGGTGGTTAAGCTTGAGGATACTGAAAATGTTTTATCACACACTACACATTTGTAAGGCTTCTCACCAGTGTGAACTCTCATATGCTGTTTTAATTTTGAGGTAGATGAAAATGTTTTATCACACACTACACATATACATGGCTTCCCACAAGTGTTAGTCCTCATGTGCATCATTAAGGTTTATGACTGTTATATTATAAATTATATTAGTAGAAATACATGTGTTTTTATTTATAGACTAAAGAATAGGCTGGTAACTCCTCTATTGGTTGTAGGACGAATTTACCTGAAACCAAATCAATTGTTTTATGATATGCATCATATATTTTGTCACACAAACATGAAAATAGAACTCGCATAAATAATTGCACATTTAATATTCTAAAGATAAATTTATAAATTTCATTTACAATCATTTATACCTATAATATAGTAACCTCCCATTAAGTGAAAAAAAAAAATCTCAACTCAAAACAAATATAAATTAATACTACAAAAATTTACTGCATTAAACGATAATCTATAGAGTTAATCAAGTCTATGCTTAGATCCATACAATTTTTATTAATGCAAGTAAATCAACTCTTAATGCCTTCATTTGTCTGTATATCATACGTGATACAGTGTATTGTTGTCTCATACCTTGGTTGCTATTTCACGTTCCGACACTTATAAGAAGGTCAATTCCACTTCCATCCACAGTTCACTGTTAATTCCTGAAATATAAGAGGAAAATAATAACAGATTTATCGCACACTGGAATCTCAAGAAAGTTAAAGGTAACCTACACTGTCAGGATAATGAAATTAAAAGATTATGCACAAACTAGTTATTGAGGAACAAACAGCTCCGTCCTACTCACTGCGACACTAAATTGTATCTCGCATTACATGTGCAGAGAAACGAGAAACACTGCCAGGTAAATTTTGTGCTGAAAAGTTGGTTAAATTGGACATGTAAATAAAATGCACCTAAGGAATCTCTTTTGCACCCATAATCAACAACAATGCCCAATGACTCTGCCTTTAGAGTTTTGTTTGCCTCTGACTTTGTAACAAGTAACGTAACAGGAGACTTTGCACATGTAATATTATTATTCCATGCTGTGTTGCCTTCTCATGGTTCAAATTTCACTCGAGATAAAGTATACGTGTTATGTATGTTACATGTGGAAGAAGTGTGTATGTGTTGATATACAGAAACCATTGGGAGAGAGAATGTGCATAATTATAAACACGTGTTACACTCACCAATATGGATGGACTTGAATATATTGTTTATATTTTAGGTGTCTATAGGAGGATGCACATAACCTGTAACAGGGAAACACAAGCAGCTTTCAGTTGTTTATTTTACTATTGAAGCACGAGAGAAAGTCACATGAAATTCAATTAATGTCTATTTCAAGTTAACCTTACAAATTTATTTTAAAATATTTCTGTCTCCATTTCCATAAACTATTTTAGAAATCATCAACATGTTGGTGTTTAAATAATAATAATGAAGGTCCTGATGCAGGTTTAGTGTTCCTCACCTTCCTCAGCCTTTGCTCACTTCACTCAAATTCCTCTTCAAATCTCTTGCCTCTGAAATACAACATGACTTGTGAGCAAGTGTCAACAGCCTTAATTAGGAAAACAACATATATTATATTCTTATTACCGAGTCCCTGCAACCTTTTCATAAACCTCTGTTGCGTTGGATTATTTTCAAAACGAGTCGAATCCAATGTTGTTCTTCACTTGTCTTTAATCGAAGTTGTCGATCGATACAAGAGGCTACGCGGCAGTAGCGCCAACGTTGCGGAATGAAACTCCAACTGTTTCATTTCTCATCTCTAATTTTCCTTTTCCTTATCTACTCCGTTTTCATTTCAAAATAAGTTCTAATTCCTTTTATTTAGCTGCTTATTTATTTTTCTCTTCCTGTGGTCCAGGCGTTGTTTGACTTTACAACCTTTTCCTAAGCAAACACTCATTTTATGTACGACACACATTTTTCAAAAACCATCCACGTGCACAAGTGTGTGGATATAAACAATCAGGCATCAATATACTTGTCATGATTTCTCACATAATGTGCTTTAAACTAACAACAGCGCCACTGCATTTAGTTTGGAAGAAATGCCTGAGTTGTATAAATAGTGAGGTGGAAGTTGCCCAAGGGAAGATAAAATGAGGCATTATGCTTCTTGTCTCTAGTTAATTGCTTAATTGATTGTATCCTTTAATTAGTAGCTTGGGATCTCAGACCCTCTGTTCCTTTAACGCAAAATAAGGACATCTTGAATGGACATGTTATGTAATAAATTAAGATCGTGAAACAATAAAGTTTAAGGAAACATTCTCGGGTTTGGAAACTCGTTAAAAGGTTATTTTTAGGCCAGTGTCCTCATGATCCTGACGTCAGCTGAACGCAAGTGTCTGTGATTGGCTGGACCCACCTCCCACCTGATTGGTCCACCACAAGAGTTTGGACTCCCGACACTTCGCTGGAAGATGACGACACAGCCTCACGTCGCGCTACTGTCGCAGCTCAACCCGAGACGAAAGCCCAGAAATTACGGGTGATAAAAGTGTGAATATTAAGAATTAGTTGCTAGAAATGTTTGCATGGGGCGTGGCTACGTTATATGGGGGAGCGAAACGTGGAAGATAGGAGTTGGGAGAGGAAAAGAAATAGAATCTTTTGAAGTGTGACGTTATAGGAGAATGCTAAAAATCAGATGGTTGGATAGAAATACTCTGCCGAGTTCGTCGTCACCCAGGTGAGAATAGCCATCGAACCAAACGACATTTTAGATATTTTCGACGTGGTGTCCTTGTTTACAGAGGCACCGATACAAGATGTACTTTTGCTATTGGAGAAATACTTTGCCCCAAGTGTGGTAGACCTGTACAAATCACCACCGCACATTTCCTTTTCCAGCAGATTGACCGAGTGGCCATGGGGTCAGCACTCGTGGCCTCCAACACCTGATTGGTGTCCACAGGAACATCAAGTGCGCAATGGAGAAGGGAAAAGACGTGGTCCTCGACCTCTTCATTCACAAGAAACCTTAAGGGAGACTCGGACGTAGCGTTTATATGAAGCCCACGCATACCGATGGAAAAGCTTCCACCACCCGGGCATGACGTCACTAATCTACAGGGCCAGGGAAAACCTTTCTTTCCGACGGTTATTCGAAGCGCCAAATAAATGATGCCTTCAAATTGAAGAAGAAGAATCAAGACTCGACGGAAAAAGAAGCCGCCTTTCTCCCGTACCTGGGCCGCGCCTCCTCACAGGTTGGACGACTTTTTAACCCCGCGACTCCCTGCGGCCGATAAAGGACAACTTGGGCCACATACATCGGGCAAACGACTGGAACCGTGGAAGAGAGAATCACAGAGCACCAAAGAGCGGCTCAACACCGGACACCAAACACCCGTGGCTATCGGGACAGTGTTATATTTGAGGCTCTTCAAATACGGGACACAAACCCCGAAATGAACCGGTTTCAATCTCGGCCATGCTCGGCAACCGCCTCGGTGCGTCCGTCCGGGACACGAATCCGTAATATGATTGGTGGAAGCTCAGCGGCCAATCACAGTCTCTATAAGGAGGATTAGTCATTCCACCTGGAAGATGTCGACGAAACGTCGCGTATTTACAACAACGCCACCCGGCTGCGAACCCAAGAATCAATTCGACAATTAGTTCACCGGGAAAACCTGCGGAAGTTAAGAATTACTTCCATTATTTCTCCTGTCAAATAAAGCTATATGTTTTCTAATAGTATTTAAATCCCCACCAGTTTCCCAATTAAAAAATTGGAGGAAGCCGGTCCTGGACCTTTCTGTGCCCCACGTCCACTCTTCCTATGACTTGGTGGTTTAGTCAAAATCAGAGGATTGCTTGACAATCGGATTACTGCGTCATTATCAAGCAGTAATAATAACAACAAGAGCCAGCGCCTGTTCTCTGAAGCTGGTTTCCAGTGTTTAATTGGCTCGGGTTTCTATTACTTGTTGTTTCCTTCCCCTTAAAGGTGTCAATTACTCAACAAAACAAATTTAATTATTTTACATTCTGTATGACATGTTCATATCTATATATCATTCTTTTGCTTTTATTTTTTGCCAGATCAAGTTTGTGCCGTTGGAGGCTGGACAATAATTCTTTTTGGGAAGTTAACCTCAGGCTCATAGGTGCAACACACGAAACTCTAATCCCAAAAGCTTTCTGAACCAAACTACTCAGCCGCTGTTCACATCAAAGATCCACTTACTCCAATCGCACACTAAACCAAACACTGCACGCGCATTGAAAATGTAAAAAAATACAAAATCGATAATCAGAGACGCAGATCACTCTGTTCACAGTCGATAGTTGACAACCGTAGCTCACACCTTGACTTGTCTGGTGCAGTGGAGGGGGAAGGGAACGTGGCCAGTCATGACTGACACTCTGTCCACATGATCCAAGAAAACTGAGGCAGTGCTCACGTGTCAGCCATGGATTGGCAGTGCAGCACAGACGTGTATATACGCCACTGACATCACTGCTCCTGCGTGTAAACCTAGTCTTGGATATTAGTTACACTAACATGAGTATATTGTCAACCCTATTTCAAGTAAATTCGCTTTAACCTGAAGTTTAATATGTTACTCATCTCTTGTGTAATCTAAGATTTCATGTTATTGTTGCTATCCTCTCTCTTACTTGCCTCATTACAACAGTTTTTCTGTAACTGCAAGGTCTAATCCATCAAATACTGGGAGCTCTACCTGTGAACTACTTGCAAAGTAACAATACATAACTAATACTGACGCATAATTGTTATTTTTTTTAAAATTAAAATGAAATATTTCTGAAATCACTAATTTAAATTTATTCAATGAAAATACAATTGTTAACAATGAATCATTACCAAGACATAAAGAAGACTTCTCAAAAGAACAAATCCTCAGGAACTTTATTAACATAGATAATTCTAAATAATTACTCACATCGTACAGATTGCTATGGTTTATAACCAGTGTGAGTCCTCATGTGCCTTGTTAACGTGGAGAGTGTGTGATTGCTATCTCACACACTACACATTTCTATGACTTCTCACCAGTGTGAGTCATCATGTGAAGTCTTAATGCTGAATAAACTGAGAAATCTTTTTTACACTCTACACATTTGTATGGCTTCTCACCAGTGTGAATTCTCATGTGCGTTGTTAAGTTTCCTAATAGTGAGAATGTTCTATCACACTCTACACATTTATATGGTTTCTCACCAGTGTGAGTTCTCATGTGGCTTGTTAAGGTACCTAATTGTGAGAATGTTCTATCACACTCTACACATTTGTATGGTTTATCACCAGTGTGAGTTCTCATGTGCCTTGTTAAACTTCCTGATTGTGAGAATGTTCCATCACAGTCAACACATTTGAAAGGTTTATTTCCAGTGTGAGTTCTAATGTGTCTGGATAAATCAATGGATGAAGTGAAAGTTTTCTCACATTCTACACATTTGTATGGTTTATCACCAGTGTGAATTCTCATGTGCTTAGTTAAGTTTGAGAATTGTGCAAATGTTTTATCACACTCTACACATTTGTATGGCTTCTCGGCAGTGTGAATTCTCATATGCTTTTTTAAGGTTGAGAATAGTGCGAATGTTTTATCACACTCAACACATTTGTATGGTTTCTCACCAGTGTGAATTCTCATGTGCATTATTAAGTTTGATGATTGTGAGAAGGTTTTATCACACTCTACACATGTGTATGGTTTATCACCAGTGTGGAGTCTCATGTGCCTTGTTAAACTTCCTGATTGTGTGAATGTTCCGTCACACTCAACACATTTGAAAGGTTTCTCATCATTGTGACTTCTAATGTGTGTGGATAATTGAATGAATGTATTGAACATTTTATCACACACTACACATTTGTAAGACTTCTTACAAGAGTGAGTCATCATGTGATTTTTTAAATATGAGGAATATGCGAATACTTTATCACATTCTACACATTTGTATGGCTTCTCACCAGTGTGAATCATCATGTGACGTCTTAATGTTGTGGAAACTGAGTATTCTCTATCACAATCAACACATTTGTATGGCTTCCCACAAGTATTAGTCCTCATGTGCATTATTAAAGTTTATGACTGTTATATTATAAATTGTAAGATTACATTAATATGTGTTTTTATATATAGACTAAAGGATAGGCTGGTAACTCCTCTATTGGTTGTAGGACGAATTTACCTGAAACCAAATCAATTGTTTTATGATATGCGTCATATATTTTATCACACAAACATGAAAATAGAACTCGCATAAATAATTGCACATATATTATTCTAAAGCCCATTTGATTAATTTCATTTACAATCATTTATACCTATAATATAGTAACCACATACTAAGGGAAAAGAAAAAATAATCTCAACAAAAAAATATAAATTAATACCAAAAAAAATTATCACTTTTTACTGAATAAAATGATTATCTATAGAGTTATTCAAATCTATGCTTAGATGCATCAAATTTTTATTAATGCAAGTAAATGAACTCTCAATGCCTTCATTTGTCTGTATGTCATATGTGATACAGTGCATTGTTGCCTCTTACCTTGGCTGCTATTTCACAATAAACCAAATTCACATTCCGTTAAGAGACCTGAACGTTTCTCCTCTTAACCAATCATTACACAATCCACAATCATTCTGTACTCAATTAATAATACGTCACAACTGAACAACTTCAACAACAAAGAACCTAAAACATTCTCTTCTCTACTTAACTTCAAAGACTTTAATACTTATATCGTTGCAAGATCATCATGAAAAACTTCAACTATTACAAAACATCAATTTTACTCTTAACCTCACAGAGCTTACATACAACATTATTTAACTATTACATCAGATCCAACCATTTCATTAGTCTTATTGTTAATCATATTTAAAACATTAGCGTAATACATTCCTGCATTACCAACTTCATTCCTTTTATTTAACTCTACCTTTTGGTTTTCATAAACTTCTTTTATACCTTATTTTTCTTTATGCAAAATGTCAAAATTCTCCCAATCACATTATGCATATTTTCTATCACATGCAATGACGATGCCGTATTATTTTTCACACGAGTTTTACAATTGCTCTTATGGTGGTATAACCTATTTTTCATAGACATTCCAGTCTTCCCAACATATTTAACCTTACAATCTATACATTTTAAACAATATACGCAGTCTTTCATATTTTCTTTTTTAATTTTATCTTTCATATTATTAAACCAATTACTCATTTTATTAACAGGTTTAATTACAACTTTAATCTCAGGAAAACTTTTATCTTTTATTAATTTCGCCAGTTTCTCAGATAAATGTCTAATATATTTGACTCCCAACATAATTACAAGTTCCACTTATACCTATTTCAACCTCACTTTTAGGACTCGAACAATTACCTATCTCTTTAGTATTTGTGCTTTTATTTTCTTCACATAACCCAATCTTTTCACCTTCACTTTTCTTTTTACAATCACATTCCACTATCTCTATTTCTTTATTCCAACTATAATTATCTATATTGACCACCTCAGTTCCTTTTGTTACCTTACTCACACTTATATTATTTGCATTATTCATACAACTAAACCACACTTTATTACTGCAGTTATCTGGATACCAATTTTCCTTCAATATTTTATAACATTTATCCTTCATTGGGGTCTAAATATATATGTATATATCATCACTCATTCTATTTATCCTATTTACATAATTCCTTACAACATTATGTTTATATTTGAAATATAATTCGACAAAACATCATTCTTTCCTGAACCATCTTGTTCTCAGCTTAATTACTGTTACATCAAGAAAATTAATCTTTCCTTCTGACTCAGTTTCACACGTAAATTTCATGATTCTATGTCCTTTATTTAAGTATTCTATTATCTTATCTATCTCATCCTCTTTTACGATTGCAAATATATCATCTACATATTTCACGTAAAGTAAAGGCTTAAAACCTCCATCGTTTATCAAACCATGAAAACTTAAGGGTAGTAGCATTCATTTGCCACATAAATTCTTTATTGTTATTATTATTTAAATAACAATGATCTGATTTAGTGTTCCTCACCTTTCTCAGCCTTTGCTCACTTGTTTCACTTCACTCAAATTCCTCTTCAAGTCACTCGCCTCTGAAATGCAAAATAACCTGTGAGTAAAAGTCAACAGCCTTAATCAGGAAAACAACGTTGGTGATTACTTAATGTTGATATTTCCTGTAGTTTACTTTAGATCCCGAGCTGCAAGAGAAAGAGTTGAAATATGGATGCAGTGTAACTTGAATTAAGCTAATTAGGTGTAAGGAATTACCAAAACAACCTGCAACATTGTATTATGACGTCACTTCTGTAAAATGGTTGTTGAAACTAACCTGCAACGGATAAATTTCAAAATGAGACGAAGAAAAACAAACTTCTTTATGAAACTTGTGAAGGAGCAGTTGCCAGTCACTACCAACTGTATGCGCAAGTTTCGCCAACGTAGCGGAAAGAAATTCCCCAAGTCAACTTACGAATAAAAGCATTTGTCAACAGTGCAGTTGCTGGTTTTCAGTCTCTATTCTGCGCACGCGTATTCATTTCTACATAACCACCAAATTTTCCCTAATCTGCCTTGCGAATTCCATCCTGACCTTCCCACACTCTCCTCTCTAATGCTAATTTTACAAGACCCTAAAATTCTCACATAGTATTTTTATCTAAATTTTTATTAAGTTGCCAATTACCTTCTCAAGTTTCGATTTAGTTATTGGATGTATATATTTAACAAACTAACCGTTAAATCACTAAATCTCATGTTGACTTTGTACATAAACTACTTCTACATTTTCCTTACGACATCAAGGAATAACTACATTTAGATGCTTCAATCGTTTCAATAAAGTGAGGTTGTGGATCATTGGGGTTCATTATGCTGATTGTCTCAAGTTCATTGGAAAATAATGTACCTCTTATTTTATAACTTTGGACCCTTGACCCATTAATCTATGTTCAGTTTAGTGTAAATATATATATATTAATGTATTAAAGGAATATTGTTGTATTATTCAGTCCTAATACTGGTCTAATCCATGCTTACCTAATTTGTTCAAGCCTTTTCATTTCTGCATAACCTCTACATCCCTAATCTGCTTTACCTGTTACATCCTCAGCCCTCCCTATTCTGTTCTCACCCCACACACTTCCCGCTAATGCTTAATTATACAAGACCCTCGTGTCTTAAAATGTGGCCTGTATATCTATTCCCTTCAAAGTCCTCCATATTGTTCCCTCTTCCCCTATTCTGATTATAACTTCCTCGTTAGTTACCTTATCCACACATCTCATTCTCCTAGAGCACCACATTTCACAGGATTCTATTCTTTTCCTTTCCACATCTCCCATCATCCATGTTTCACACTTATATCACCCGTAAGTAAATTCCTCTTCCTCGCCTGTCCTTATCCTACTCTAGTTATTGCACTGCCCAAGTAGCGCAATTCCTTACCGTCCATTACCAATCTAACAGCCTTTGTTATTCCACTGTTTCCCATACTACACTCCATCACCTTGCATTTCCTCTATTAACCCTCATATTCAACTCTTTCTCCAGGATCACGCATTCGTGCCACTTATTGTGGTCTTCTTCGGACTCTCCTAACACCACGATAACATCGGCAAAGTGCAGGGTTTACATTTCTTCTCCAATCATGTTTCCTTACTAAATGTAAAATCTCAATTTATTTTAAGTAATAAATTTCAAAGACTGTTCTATTTTGGAAGAATTTAAGATTCTAAGTCTCCCTTATGTTTCAATAAATTTGTAGAGTAATCTTATGGTCATTAAATTTCCACTTTTTTCTCTCTCTAAATAAGAAACTGTCTTCTATTTTGCTAAATGCTCACTGGTAAAGATTATTATGGAGTATAGAATGTCCTTGTGAGGATTGTAAACTTTGCAGCATGTCTAAATATTTTGTCACCCTGGAACCTTTTGAGTGGTTACTCTCCAGCGAGACTCCACATGTGGCTCCTTAGGCAGCTCCAACGTCCACCGTGCGAGTCCTCGTGTGTCCAGTTAAGTTGCACACATGTGTCCCGTCTTCTTGTGAACTGTTAACCATAAATGTTTACAGACATTGGCCATGGTTTCACAGCCAACCATCTCACTGTCACTCACATGCCAGTATTATTGTACCTGTGGTTGTTTTCTCTCACAGGGACCAGCGGAGCTCACCTTTGGGAATGCCTCATTTCTCTCTGATTTTTTCAAAGTTCTCACATGCTGAGGCACCTTCACCTATTTAGGTGGTGTATGTCAGGCATACCAGCCTAAGAATTGTATTGGATCTCTCGGCCAATTCCTCCAAAATATGGTGTAGACACGGAGAAGGGAATTCTGCGACCCCACGGCAGACTCCTCATACCTGATGCAGGTTTTCTAGGATTTTCCCTGCATCTCTTTAGGTTAAACACCACAAGAGCAGGATCCTTAAATTAAAGCTTCCTATGCTATTAAAGGGGAGTTGCCTCTTTCAGGATCAGCCTCATGTAGCCTGTTAAACTCTTTCCCTCCACCACACAAAAAAATGGACTCATGTAAACCAATTAAATGATATTCTGACAAATACATACAATGCAGCAAGTAATGAGTGAATATATTTCTGTAATTAATATGCAAAATTATAAATTTAATAGGTCAAATATTTGCTTCTAAGGCATAAACATAATTTAATATTTTATTGTCAGTTATAATGACATAATTAATTAAACATGACTACTTTAAAAGATTTAACTTGGGAGATATTGTAAAAAAGAGTAAATAAATGTTTTGCAAAATAAATATGGAAGCCTAGAGAATAAAATTTAATCATTATGCTAAAATAGTTTTTGGCTTCAGTGAGTAAAAGACAAATAACCTACTTTTTCTTAAACTCTCAATTCCACTTCCAACCTAGACACTTGCAATTCCTGAAACACAACATAAAACCTGAAAGGAAATTTCACTTAACTGAATATTAATAAAGTTCAAGATAATGTGATATTGAAATTAATAAATGGCAAAGAAATGGAGATATTTTCTGATTAATGAAAATTAACTTAATATTACTTTAAGTGTTCAAGGCAAAATGAAATCTTCAGACAAACATAATTTTGAATACCTTGTTACTTTGGTTGAACTAAACACTAAAATATCTCATTAATGAACATCAAAATAATTAGTCTTTCTTGATTAAATTTCTTCATTACATATAAGATAAGTATATTGCTGTAAATATTAATTTCTGATTTATGAGTTTAAATCACACCAGATGATGTTAAGAATTAAGGAACAAAATGACTAATACCAACTACTGTCAATTATATATTATGTTGTTTTTTTTTCACCAGATTGAGATCTTGTGAGGCTTCTCCATGATAAGGAATCAGAGAATTCTTTACCACATCAACACATATGTATGGCTTTTCACCAGTGTGTGTCCTCATGTGCTATGATAAGCTTGCTCAATGTGAAAATTTATTATCACGCTCTACACATTAGTATGGTTTTTCTCCAGTGTGAGACTTTATATGACTTGTAAAGGTAAAGTCTGTAAAATGAAAAGCCAAAATCTTGGAATTGGTTAAAAGATGAAGGAATTTAGCGATACGTGAAAGGAATGGCGGGAAACCAACTGCAAAACAGCGCTGCCTTGTCATGGTGACGCATGAGTCTCAACTGATTTTGTGCAGCAAACTGTAACACGAAAGGAAAGTTTGGTGCATAAAAGTTGGCAAACAGTGTTCAATTGAATAATTACCGTCGAATGTTTAAAATACAGTGATTTTTGTCCAGCCGACGCTTGCTCACTCTTCACAATGAGAACTAATAACATGAGCAAGCAGTAGGAGGAAGAAGGGGGCTGACCTTGGGTCTTGCCTCCCTTGCTTAAACGCTTACCGTTTGCTTCGTAAATAGTTACCTCTATTATTGACACGTGTCTTATTATTACCATAATGTCAATATTTATTTCATTATAAATAAACGTTGTTTAACTTTTAAAACTCGTATTTATAAATATATCAACCACAGACACACCACACATAATTAATTCAGTCGATCTCAAAGGCATATTTGCTTAGGTTTTTTTTGCCAGATAAAATGTTGTGCCGTCGTAGGATGGTGGACAATGCTTCTTCTTGTTTGGAAAGTAAACCTAAAAATATATAGGCTCATAGGCGCAATATATGAAATGTTTTCTGAACCAAATTTCTAGCCTATGTTCAAAACAAATATCGACTTACTCCAATCGTACACTAAACCAAACAGCACATGTATAGAAAAGGAAATAATAAACAATCGATAATCAGCCCTGCCACTCTGTTCACAGTCGATAGTTGACAACCGTAGCTGCCTCCTTGACTTGTCTAGTGCACTGGAGGGGGAAGGGAACGTGGCCAGTCATGACTGACACTCTGTCCACATGATCCAAGAAAACTCAGGCAGAGCTCAAGCCATGGATTGGCAGTGAAGCACTGATGTGTGTGTATACGCCACTGACATCACTGCCCCTGCGTGTAAACCTAGTTTTGGATATTAGTTACACTAACATGAGTATATTGTCAATCCTATTTAAAGTAAATTCGCTTATACTGAAGTTTAATATGTTACTCATCTCTTGTGTAAACTAAGATTTCATGTTATTGTTGCTATCCTCTCTCTCACTCGAATCATTACAACATTTTTTTTAACGCGAGGTCTAAACCATCAAAATACCGGGAGCTCTACCTGTGAACTACATGCAAAGTAACAATACATAACTAACTCTGAGGCATAATTGCTATTTTTTTAAATTTAAATTAAATACTTCTGAAATCACTTACATAACTTTATTCAATGAACAATACAAGTGTTAATAATCATTCATTATCAAGACATAAGGAAGACTTCTCAAAAGAATAAATTATCAAGAACTCTATTAAAATAGGTAATTCAAAATAATTATTCACATCGTACAGAATGCTTTCTTTTATAACCAGTGTGAATTCTCATGTGCTTTGTTAAGTTTGATGATTGTGAGAAGTTTTTGCCACACTTTTCACATGTGTATGGTTTCTCACCAGTGTGAGTTCTCATGTGGCTTGTTAAGTCTGATGATTGTGAGAAGTTTTTATCACACTCTACACATGTGTATGGTTTCTCACCAGTGTGATTTCTCATGTGGGATGTTAAGTGTGAGGAATTTGAAAATGTTTTATCACACACTACACAGGCGAAAGGTTTATCACCAGTGTGAATTCTCATGTGCGTTGTTAAGTTTTCTAAACGTGAGAATGTTCTATCACACACTACACAGTTATATGGTTTCTCACCAGTGTGAGTTCTCATGTGGCTTGTTAAGGTACCTAATTGTGAGAATGTTCCATCACACTTAATACATTTGAATGGTTTATCACCAGTGTGAGTTCTCATGTGCCTAGTTAAGTTTGATGAATGTGAGAAGTTTTTATCACACACTACACATGTGTATGGTTTCTCACCAGTGTGAATCATCATGTGGGTTGTTAAGTGATTGGATTGTGAAAATGTTTTATCACACACTACACATGTGAAAGGTTTGTCACCAGTGTGATTTCTCATGTGGGATGTTAAGTTTGAGGATTGTGTAAATGTTTTATCACACACTACACATAGGAAAGGTTTATCACCAGTGTGAATTCTCATGTGCGTTGTTAAGTTTCCTAAATGTGAGAATGTTCTATCACACACTACACATTTATATGGTTTCTCACTAGTGTGAGTTCTCATGTGCATTGTTAAGTTTGATGATTGTGAGAAGTTTTTGCCACACTTTTCACATGTGTATGGTTTCTCACCAGTGTGAGTTCTCATGTGGCTTGTTAAGGTACCTAAGTGTGAGAATGTTCCATCACACTTAGTACATTTGAATGGTTTATCACCAGTGTGAATTCTCATGTGGGTTCTTAAGCTTGAGGATTGTGAAAATGTTTTATCACACACTACACATGTGAAAGGTTTATCACCAGTGTGAATTCTCATGTGCGTTGTTAAGTTTCCTAAATGTGAGAATGTTCTATCACACTCTACACATTTATATGGTTTCTTACATGTGTGAATTCTCATGTGCATTTTTAAGTTTGATGAATGTGAGAAGGTTTTATCACATTTGTATGGTTTATAATCAACATGAGTTCTAAAGTGGATGTATAAAACAGAGGATGAAGTGAAAGTTTTTCCACATTCCAGACATTTGTATGTTTCATCACCAGTGTGAGTCTTCATGTGACGTCTGAATGTTGAGGAAGCTGAGAATTCTTTATCACACTCTACACATACGTATGGCTTCCCACAAGTGTTAGTCCTCATGTGCATTATTAAGGTTTATGACTGTTATATTACAAATTTTAAGATTACATTTATATGTGTATTTATATATAGACTAAAGGATAGGCTGGTAACTCCTCTATTGGTTGTAGGACGAATTTACCTGAAACCAAATCAATTGTTTTATAATATGCATCATATATTTTGTCACCCAACTTGCATAAATGATTACACATTTAATATTCTAAAGACAAATTTATAAATTTCATTTACAATTATTTATACCTATAATATAGTAACCTTCCATTAAGTGAAAAGAAAAAATAATCTCAACACAAAACAAATATAAATTAATACTATAAAGAATGATCACTTTTTACTGAATTAAACGATCATCTATAGAGTTAATCAAGTCTATGCTTAGATCCATCAAATTTTTATTAACGCAAGTAAATCAACTCTCAATGCCTTCAATTGTCTGTATATCATACGCGATACAGTGTATTGTTGCCTCTTACCTTGGTTGCTATTTCACGTTCCGACACTTATAAGAAGGTCAATTCCACTTCCATCCACAGTTCACTGTTAATTCCTGAAATATAAGAGGAAAATAATAACAGATTTATCACACACGGGAATCTCAAGCAAGTTAAAGGTAACCTACACGTTCAGGATAATGAAATTAAAGGATTATGCACAAACTAGTTATTGAGGAACAAACAGCTCCGTCCTACTCACTGCGACACTAAATTGTATCTCGCATTACATGTGCAGAGAAACGAGAAACAATGCCAGGTAAATTTTGTGCTGAAACGTTGGTTAAATGGGACAACAAAACTTTTTATTATATATTTGTAAATGTGACTCCTGAAATTATTGTATTAAATAAGATGCCAACAATGCAAAAACCTCCAACCGAAATAAGAAAAGATGAACAACAAAGAAATTGTCTTTTCCTCATAATATGCTTGAAGCAATGGTTAGGTTATTATGTGAGAAATTGAGACTTGACCACAGAGCAGATATAAAAAGAGCCTATAAAATAAGACAAATGTGTAGATCATAATATTCTACTCAGAAAATTAGGCTCCTACGGAATGAGAGGAGTTGCCCTTTCCTTATTGGCTTCGTGCTTGCAAAACAGAGGCCACCAAAAAGTTGCTATTGAAAACACGGATGGAAGGAAATGGGAAACAGTTACCTGCCCGTGGTGTCCCTCAGTGCTCCATGTTGGGACCTTCACTTTTCATCATTTACGTTAACGGTTTACCAAATTATTTAGATCCCTTACAATCAGTCCTGTACATGGTTCTGACGACACAATTTTGGTAATCACGGACAGCCTCTGACGTTGATCGTGCGATGCGCCGAATGTCTCAATCTTTGCTTCACTGCAAACAAACTCTCTTAACCTGGAGAAAATCAAAATCATAAACTTCACAGCAAACGCAAAAAGTTTACCTCCTAACTTTTCTCTTTCCTTGGTTCTGCTGATTGACAATAATTTGGAAATGGAATCACCACATTAAAAGAAACTAACGGGAAAACTCAACAAAATTTGCTTTTCATGACGAGTGTCAGCTCGGGAAGCGGACAGAGCTGCTACCTACATCATATCTTCATCCTGTCACGTGGCATTAGCTTCACATCACATCTTTATCTTACAAAAGCGGAGGCCATACGAATAGTATCTAGTGGAATATCACTTGCTAAGCCCTTCAGAATTCTAACCTTGCCTTGTACGCATATTCTAGAAATTTTAAAATTTTGTATGGGGCAACATCAATCATTCAATATGCAGTTCAAGTCACTACACATCTCTCTTCTGAGCTCCGTGTTGAAAAATCATCATCTAAGCCTTTTTGAAACAATCTATACTACAATAGACTCCCAGGAAGAAATAAAACTTTTAAAGGTTCCAAAAATTATTTATAAGGAGTTGTAAATTTTTGTTAATGGATGGAGTTGGTAGACAGGAAGGACTAAAACAGTTTTCCTGGTGTCCTATCAAATTCTCCTATTATTTGACAACTTTTTTTTACTAGAATTTAACTGCAAACTTATTTTCTTTTTCATGTTTGACGGGGAACCTAGGCACAATCTTCTCCTCCATCCACTGAAAATTGAACTTTATCTTTCCTCTTTTTGCCCTTCAATTCTTAATTGTAAAACTTTTTAGATTTCTTGTAATAATATATTTGACGTATCCTATTTCCTCAACCGAGGACGACTAATGGATTGAATAATAACAAAACTAAATCTGGAACGGTTCCACTCTTGAGACTCGTGTATTGTCTTCCATTCTTTAGGAAAGTGATTACATGGCTTTACACCGGTGCGACTCCTCGTGTCCCTAGTTGAGGTCTACGCTTGTGAGGTTATGTTAGGGCAACTCCACGCGTGCTGACAATCTACTGTAAACCAAAAGAAATCTAACAGCATATAGTAACGGACCAAACACATCTGCTCGTGCCTTTGGCGGCGCAGAGTCAAAAGAAAGAGGAGACAGCAGCTGAGCCGGGGCCAGGCAACCAAATACTCAGGCTCCGGGTGATGTTTCGGGCGGCGTGTTTCCCCAATTGGAACCGTAAATGTCCTTGGTGGATATCCATCCTTGCCACTTTGCTGATATAAACTGAAGAGAAGTGGGGAGGAGGAAAGGTCGATTTTAGAAGGAGTTTCATGGAGTGTGATGGCAAGACATATTCCATCATTCATGACTGTGGTTGGATGGTGGCAAGGGAGACTGACTTTGAAATTCTTCATGAAACGGGAAGAGTAGGACGACCCGATTAGGAGGAAGGAGCTGGAACCTGCGACTTTCTGCTGAGTGCCATGGTCAAAGTAGATTTGTGTAAAATATGTTCTTCTACGAGTAGGACCCTGAGGTTACAGCTGGAATTGTTTAAATAACTAATCTGTATCATGTTCATATATATATATAGTAATGAAGAAAAGGCTTAAAAAATAACAATAAGTTTCAATTTTAATTTAATATATAATTCAAACGGTGGGATTAATTAATAAATAAATCCAATTTCCAGATAAAAAAAAACATTAAAATTTAATAACACTTATCAGACAATTTTACTTTCCGGTTACACATGTACTCCTTTTCTTAGGGTATTTTGGGCGAGGTAGCAGAGATCACTTAATTGAAACAAAGGGGCCAACCATGCACGGTAAAATTGTTTTTTAACATATATTTTCCATAGTTATTTTTTGTTGTATTGACTTTAAAGCTCTTTATTATTAAATATGTATGCCAACACACCGTACATAACTCACTCTAAGAAACTTTAAAGGATTACATGCTATTTTTTAAAAATTTAGAATGAAAAAATTGTAAATCATTTATTAAATTATTTCAAACAGAAACAATATTACAAATAACGAAATATTAGTAACACTTAAGGAAGATTTGTCATGAGAGCAAGTCCTCAAGGGCTTTATTCACATTAGTAATTCTGAACGTTCTCTCACACACAACAGAATGCTATGGTTTATAACCGATGTGAGCCCTCATGTGTTTTGTTAAGTTAGAGGAGTGTGTAAATGCCACCTCACACTCGGCACATTTGTATGGCTTCTCACCAGTGTGAGTCCTCATGTGCGTTGATAAGTTTGATAATTGTGAGAAGGCCTTATCACACTCAACACATTTGTGAGGCTTCTCACCAGTGTGAGATCTCACATGACTGCTTAGTGATGAGGAATCAGAGAATTCTTTATCACATTCCACACATTTGTATGGCTTCTCACCAGTGTGAGTTCTCATGTGCTTTGTTAAGTTTGAGAATTGTGAGAATGTTTTATCACACTCAACACATTTGTGTGGCTTTTCGCCAGTGTGAATTCTCATGTGCATTTTTAAGTTTGATGATTGTGAGAAGGTTTTATCACATACAACACATTTGTAAGATTTCTCACCAGTTTGTTTTCTATTGTGCCTGGATAAGCGAGTTGATGTAGCGAATGTTTCATTACACTCTACACATTTGTGTGGCTTCACACCAGTGTGAGTCCTCATGTGTATTGATAAGTTTGACAATTTGGAGAATGTTTTATAACACTCTAGACATTTGTATGGTTTCTGCCCAGTGTGAGTTCTATTGTGGCTCGATAAATTATAAGATGTAGCAAATGCTTCATCACACTCGACACATTTGTATGGCTTCTCACCAGTGTGAGTTCTAATGTGTCTTGATAAGTTAGAGAATGTATTGAATGCTACCTCACACTCCACACATTTGTATGGCTTCTCACCAGTGTGAGTCCTCATGTGAATTGTTAGTTTTGATAATTTTGAGTATGTTTTATCACACTCTAAACATTTGTGTGGTTTCTCGCCAATGTGAATCGTCATGTGACTTCTTAATGATGAAGAATCTGAGAATTTTTTATAACACTCAATACATTTGTATGGCTTCTCACCAGTGTGAGTTCTCATGTGGCTGGATAAGCGAGAGGCTGTGGCGAATGTTTTGCCGCACTCTACACATTTGTGCAATTTTTCTGAAGAGTACATTTTCGAGAGCTTTGTATATAAAGTGATATGGGTAACTCCTCTATCGGTCATTGGCCCAAGTTATCTGAAACTAAATCAATACTTTTCTGATATGTGTGGTAAGTTTTGTCCCCCAAACATTTAAAAGTAACAAGCATAAATTCTTGCAAATGTAATCAAGTCTTTCAAATTCATAATGCAAATTATTTATTCATTTCTAAAGTATAGATATATCCATCAAGTAAAAATAATCTCAATACAAGACATATTTAATATAAAATAATATTTTAAAAAATGAATTTTAAACTGAATTAAAATTTCAACTATAGATTTAATCGTAGATTTGATTAAATCCGTCAAATTTATATTCTATGGATGTAAATCAGCTATCAATGGCTTCATTTGTCTGTATATCGTATGTGATACAGTGTATTATTGCCTCTTACCTTGGTCGCTGTTTTACTTTCTAACATTTGTAAAAAGCGTAAATTCCACTTCCATCCATGTTACGCTGGTAATTCCTGGAATATAAGAGTAAAGTATTAACATATTTATCACACACTGGAATCTCGAGCAAGTTAAAGGTGACCTTGACTTGCATGATAATTAAATTAAAGCATTGTGCACAAGTTAATAATTAAGGAACATGAAGCCTTGGTTAAATGAAACTTTTTCTTGTATTGTTGTAAATGTGACTCCTGAAATTAATGTATTAAATAAGCCACCAAAATTGCAAAAACCTCCCAATAAATTGAGAATGAACTCCTAAAATTTATTCCTACAAAGACTTCCTGGTTTGGTCATATATTTTGTTGTATATTTTTATTATTAATGTTTATAAACTTATATTTAAAAATAAAACAAAACAGGACTACCAACATGAGAGAATTGTCCAACGACAATAACTGAACTGTGTAAATGTCTCAAGATTACTGAACTTCAGTATATGTAAATAAAATGTACCTGATGAAGACTGCGAATCACTTCATTGGCACCGATAGTCAACAACAATGATAAATGACTCAACCACCGGAGCGATTAGGTTAAGAAGAACCTCTGCGGGTAACTTTCTCAGCTGGTAATGAGAGGTTATTCGTGTTACGGGAAGTAGAAAAAGTTAACTGTGCTGCGCAAAGGTAGAAATGAACAACATGAAATTGAAGACCGACTGTAAATATATTCCATGCAGAGTTCCCGCCTCAGGGTTCAAATTCAACTCAAGATAATGCATACATGTTCGTACTCTCACTTGTACGTGTCATATGTGGTAGAATATTTGTAAGAAAAATGTGAAGGTCTTGAGATTCAGAAGCTAATGGAAGAGAAAATGCGCATAATTATAAACACATTTTTTACACACCAAGATGGTTGTCGAACTTAAATATATCTTAAACCTTTTAATTTTGTGAGTCTGTGGAAGGCTGCACATAACCTCAAACAGGCGAAACTGTAAACATGAGAAGCTTTCACCTGTTTATATTACTATTGAAGCACGAGAGAAAATGAACTGAAATTCAATTAATGTATTTTTCGACTCATCCTAACAATTTTATTTAAAAATATATTTGTCATAATTTCCATCAACAACCATGGCAATTATAATCAACATGTTGGTGTTTAAGTACTTGATATGTAGGTTGAAGTATCCCTCACCTTTCTCTCAACCTTTGCTCACTTCTGTTTCACTTCACTCAAATTCCTCTTCAAACCAAACCCTGGAAGTGCCAACTAAGCTTCCGTTGGCCCAACAACACCTAATCCGCCAATCAGCTACCAGCCTGGTACGGAGAACTAGACTAGACCTGGCGTGGGAAGCAGAGGACCCATGAAATCGACAAAATTTGAAATACTACTTGGTTTTCATGGCCAATGCGGTTTAAAGACAAGTCAATTGTCAAGGATCGGTTTCGGGACAGTTGCACATGGTAGGTAGGGAGGCTGTGTGAATGATCATTCGGCTCTCAGAATGTGAAGTTAAATGGAGGGGAACCGACGGTTAGACACGATTGTATATGGAGTGCGATTTGTGAAGAAAGAAGATGACGGCCTACAGAGACGCTGGCAGAGAGGAGACGTTTAGGTAGAATATCGCCCCCAGTTCTTTTCCTTTCTCTTCGCAGAAACGTAAATTATTCTGTTAATATTTCCATCGTTTATATTTTCCCAGTTAAATGCGTTTGTAAATAAATTTCCCGGCATCTCTTAATTTCATTCCAACCTCCTCCTACATGGTGCTGAGAAACAGGACCATGGCTAATCAGTAGAAGCTGGAAGTGGGCTGACCTTGGGTCTTCCCTGGCTTGCGGAATTCGTCTTACCGTTGGGCTCTACAATGGTTCGTAAAGAGTTACTTCTATTTTAGACACCTGTCCCATTATAACTCACTCTAGGAGACTTAAAGGATTACTTGTATATTTTAAAAATTAGAATAAAAATATTGCCAAATCATTTATTAAATTATTTCAAACAGAAACAATATTACAAATAACGAAATATTAGTAACACTTTTATCATGAGTGTAAGTCCTAAAGAGCTTTATTTACATTAGTAATTCTGAACATGTTCTCTCACACACAACAGAATGCTATGGTTTATGACCACTGTGAATCCTCATGTGTTTTGTTAAGCTGGTGGAGTTTTTCAATGCCACCTCACACACTACACATTTGTAAGGCTTCCCACCTGTGTGAGTCCTCATGTGCCTTTTTAAATTTGAGGGATCCGAGTATTCTTTATTACACTCTCCACATCTGTGTGGCTTCTCACCAGTGTGAGTCCTCATGTGCCTTCTTAAATTTGTTGAATCTGAGAATTCTTTCTCACACACTGCACATTTGTGTGGCTTCTCACCAGTGTGAATTCTCACGTGTGTTATCAAGTTTGACATTTGTGAGAATGTTTTATCACACTCTACACATTTGTATGGCTTCTCACCCGTGTGAGTTGTCATGTGACTTCTTAAAGATGAAGATTCAGAGAATTCTTTATCACACTCTACACATTTGTATGGCTTCACATCAGCATGAGTTCTAACGTGTCTCGACAGCAGAGAAAATGTACTGAATGTTTTCTCACACTCGATACATTTGTATGGTTTCTCACCAGTGTGAATTCTCATGTGCATTGTTAAGTTTGGTAATTTTGAGAATGTTTTATCGCACTCTACACATTTGTATGGCTTCTCACCAGTGTGAATTCTATTGTGGCTGGATAAGTTATAAGAAGTTGTGAATGCTATCTTACACACCATACATTTGAATGGCTTCTCACCTGTGTGAGTTCTAATGTGTCTTGATAAGTTAAAGAACGTATTGAATTCTTTCTCACACTCCACACATTTGTATGGCTTCTCACCAGTGCGAGTTCTAACATGACTGGATAAGTGAGAGGATGCAGAGGGTTCATAAGAGTGCATTTTAATGTTTATTTATATATAGACTAAAGTAATGGCAGGTAACTCCTCTATCGGTTGTTCACCCAATGTATCTGAAACTGAATCAATGGTTTTCTGGTAAGCATTGTAAATCTTGTCACCCAAACATTGAAAAGAAACAAGCATAAATTATTGCATGTTTAACCCTTTAGTGGGCAAAATTAAAGTCATAGAAAAATATTATAAATCTTTTCAGAATATTGTATATGCATTGGTATTTTAAATTTAATTTACTATCATTATGTCTTTTCCTTCATGACTTACGACCTACTCACTGACTTGCCACTTGAAATATGGAGCTCAGCTGATTATGATTCGCTATATTTCTTTAGTATAATTTTCAAAAAATAAAACTATTAGCTATTGCAATATGTATATGTAGTGCCACAATTTTACCGTTTGCCATAATATTGCATACCATTCTCGCTGATAGCGGAAGCGGCCCCGCACTCGCCATGGTTTGGTTGTATGCTTATACTACAATAGAAAATATATTGATTTTACTGTTCCAAACCTATCTTATTTTCATTGTCCTACGTGGAGTGGGCGGAAGGGGGATGATGTGTGTACAGCCTCTCATCCTCAAGTCAGAGGTCAAACCTACCCGTGGTGCCCCTGTGTAATCTAATCGGCCATGGTGTAAAGGGGAGCAGCGTGCATCTCTCATGTGCCTCGGTGTTCGGGGTCCGGCTGCCATTCCTGGGTATGTGAAACCTAATCGTAGGGGGCGGACCAGGGTGGAACTAGTGTCCTTTATGAGCACGGGGGATGGACTGAGACGGGTCGGAGCCATTGCGCAATGGTTCTAGTAACAGTAGTCCATCTCAAGACGGTCATCCCACCCTTGGGTCATCATGCCCTTGGAAGAAGGTGTCGAGTATGGAAGTTGCTAGCCATACTTAGTTATCCGATGATGAAACTGTCTGGGTGTAATTCCCCCTAGAATTGGGTGGCGGCGCAAGTCATTCATAGGGAATGAACAGCTGCTAGCTTCCACTTCGGGCGGAGGTGCGCTTGGCTTCGGTAGGAAACCAGGTGCTGCTATCCAGAAGAAGCGGGAAGCTTCGAATGCTAGTCATAGCGTGGTACTTTCCTTCATCAGGGTGTGGCCATCCACATTTATCAGGGAAAAAGGCTACGCTTGACTAGAAGTGCCAGCGCTACCGTCAAGGTTGAACTCGACAAACTGCAGAGGGGTGCTAGCGCCCCAACCAGCGTTTCGCAGGCGCCCTTGTAGGGTAAAGAGGCCATCTGGGCTGGCTCAAAGCACGACACGGGGCTGACCTGAACCTTCAGCAAAAAATACAGGTAGAGAGGGGTGAGCTTTAGCCCAGCTGTCGCTCTACCGGACGGCAACCCTGCTCACAATTGGGTTGGACTCTGGCGGGCAGTGGTATGCGAACACAAACCCAACGGTGGCGGTGCGAGCAAGTTGGTGCCTGGGTATGTGTAACCTAAGAGTGGGGGGCAGACCAGACCCCGCAATTGAAGCCACCAGCCCTTGGGTAAGGCAGCGGCCCAGAGGAGTGCATTTCCAATTGGCATACACGGGGTCAGGTCAGGTGCTGGTCACATCCAGTCTTCCTGTTATCTAACTACCACTTGTCCTACGTGGATTGCATTTTTGTTCTACGACTGTGAACAAACGATTGTCCAATCATTTCACAGCAGCAAGGTTCTCATGATTTTGAAATTGAATTTCCTCTTATCAGTTTTGTATTTTACCTCACGATTTCAGGGCGGTTTCTGCAATTAAGACGCACAGATATGCAAGGAAATATTATTTCTCTTAATAAATATTTCACTAGATTCTTAAGAGGTGAAAAATGGTTAAACGAAACAAGTTCGCGAGTCTTTTTCACAGATCAACACTGTCAGATTCAAATCATATCAGCAAAATAATTCTAAGTCGTAACAACCACGTAAATAAAGCTATTTCACAAAGAGTGGCTGTGGAACAAATACTGCATAAAAATTGAATATCGTAATACAATGGACACTGAAGGAGCCGTGGCAAGTATTCTTCCCACCATATATAAAACAGACTGTGTGTAAAATATACTTCAACAACTAACAAAAATATTATCAAAGATTCACGAAAACACATAAGAATAGATTTAGAGTACAAAAATGCTTAAGAATTGCTTCTACATGAAATATATCTCTGAGAAACTGAAAAGTTAGCTGTAACGGCTTCCATTACGACACAAAACAGGAGGCCGACAAGTTCCAATTTTTTAACTGATTCCGATAATGAGGGAAATAGACACTTAAATTCCATTAATGCAGTCCCCAGAAGTAAAGGGACGATATAAGGAGGAAACGTGGCTGGAAAATACTTATATCCTGCAAACAAGAAAACATTTTTGCAGGTGGCACGCAAAAGGGTTAATATGCTAACGTAAATCAAGTCTAATAAATTCTTAATAGAAAATTATTTTATTCATTTCCTTAATATGGTTACCTCCGATTAAGTGAAAACAAAAAATATTTTCAACACAAAACAGATGTAATGTAAATTAATATTATAAACAATATAAATCAAATGTATACCTATGATTAGAACCATCAATCAGCTATTAATGCCTTCATTTATTTATATATATATATCCTATGTAATAATTTGTATTATTGCCTCTTACCTTGGTCGCTGTTTTACTTTCTAACATTTGTAAAAAGCATAAATTCAACTTCCATCCACGTTACGCTGGTAACTCCTGGAATATAAGAGTAAAGTATTAACATATTTATCACACAATGGAATCTCAAGCAAGTTAAAGGTGACCTTGACTTGCATGATAATTAAATTAAAGGATTAAGCACAAGTTAATAATTAAGGAACATGGAGCCTCGGTTAAATGCGACATTGAAACTTTTTCTTGTATTGTTGCAAATGTGACTCATGAAATTAATGTATTAAATAAGCCACCAAATTTGCAAAAATCTCCAAATAAATTGAGAAAGAACTCCTAAAATTTATTCCCACAAGACTTCTTGGTTTGGTCATATATTTTGCTGTATAATTTTATTATTAATGTTTTATAAACTTATATTTAAAAATGAAACAAAAGACAGGACTACCAACATGAGAGAATTGTCCAACGACAATAACTGAACTGTGTAAATGTCTCAAGATTAATGAACTTCAGTATATGTAAATAAAATGTACCTGATGAAGACTGCGAATCACTTCATTGGCACCGATAGTCAACAACAATGATAAATGACTCAACCACCGGAGCGATTAGGTTAAGAAGAACCTCTGCGGGTGACTTTCTCAGCTGGCGATGAGAGGTTATTCGTGTTACGGGAAGTAGAAAAAGTTAACTGTGCTGTCCAAAGGTAGAACTAAACAACATGAAATTGAAGACCGACTGTAAATATATTCCATGCAGAGTTCCCGCCTCAGGGTTCAAATTCAACTCAAGATAATGCATACATGTTCATACTCTCACTTGTACGTGTCATATGTGGTAGAATATTTGTAAGAAAAATGTGAAGGTCTTGAGATTCAGAAGCTAATGGAGGAGAAAATGCGCATAATTATAAACACGTGTTATACACAAAAATATGGATGGACTTAGATACATCATTTAAATTTTTGGTGTCTGTAGGAGGATGCACATAACCTGTAACAGGGAAACACGAGAAGCTTTCACTGGTTTATGTTACTATTGAAGCACGAGAGAAATTCACCTGAAATTCAATTAATGTCCATTTCAAGTTAACCTTACAAATTTATTTAAAAATATTTCTGTTTGCTTTTCCATAAACTGTTGGTGTTTAAATAATAATAATAATGAAGGTCCTGATGCAGGTTTAGTGTTCCTCACCTTCCTCAGCCTTTGCTCACTTCACTCAAATTCCTCTGCAAATCTCTTGCCTCTGAAATACAACATGACTTGTGAGCAAGTGTCAACAGCCTTAATTAGGAAAACAACATGTATTATATTCTTATTACAAGGTCATAAACCTCTGTTGTGTTTGTATAAACTAACCTGCGTTGGATTATTTTCCAAATGAGACGAATCCAATCTTGTCCTTCAATTATCTAGAAGCGTAGTAGTCAATCGATAAAAAGATGGTACGCGGCAGTTGCGCCAACGTTGCGGAATTAAACTAACCAAGTGTACTCCGGCTTTTTAATTTGATGTCAGTGGCGTGTCAACATACGTCAGTGCTGCACTGCCTCACTTTTCTCTGAGCGTGTGGACAGTCTGTCTGTGATAACTGGCCACGTGTTCCCTTCCCCCTCCAATCAGTTATTGGCAGTTACTGACAACTGCTGACACGACTGGAGCACTGCCTCGCTTTTCTTGAAGCGTGAGGACAGTGTGTCAGTGATGACTGGCCAGTTAGTGGCAGTTGCGGTTGTCAATTATCGACTGTGAACAACAACAACAGTGTGTCAGGGGCTGACTATCGATATTGCGCAATGGGAAACAGTTTGTATTTTGCATTTTCAATACGCGTGCAGTGTTTGGTTTAGCGTGCGATTGGAGTAAGTGGATCTTTGTTGTGAACAGCGGCGAGTAGTTTGGTTCAGAAAGCATTTAGGATAGAGTTCGTTTGTTGAACCTAATCGGCTATAAAATTTTAGGTTAACTTTCTAAAAAAAAATTATTGTCCAGCCTCCAACGGCACAAACTTTAACTTTAAAAAACAACTACGCCAAAGAATGATGACGTATAGCTATAAACACACTACTTACTATC
>CM067376.1:313220-410402 GCA_034510155.1 Eucriotettix oculatus | reverse complement strand
CGATATTTACCAAATTTCTGATCTTCATGGTGCTGTGGAGTGAATATACAAGGCAGCTCTTGTTCCTTTTATGAAAGTAGTTCTCTGTACTGTAATTAATGAATGTGTTTTTATTTCGTTTAACCTTGATCCCTATCAACTACATTTAATGTCAGTCTAGATGCATTTAGATGTTACTTGTACAACGTGCAATTGCTGTATGATTGTAAAAAAATTAAAATTTTAGATATTGGGAGTAATCTTTATTATCTTCATATCTCATCTAATAATTCGGCATTAATATCAGAAATGACTGATTTAAAACAAAAATTATAAATTAACTATTATAAAGTTAACTGTCAATGTTTACATGTTGTATTTAGCATTGAGATGATGTTAATGAGCCCCTTTTATCCGTGTTAACTTTCCTTGTGTGACAACAGAAATAATTTACAATTTTTAAGTGATGTGTTATATATATTATATGTAATGAAACACTTTCTAGCAGGTTTCCGCTCATTTGTAACTTTAATACATATGTATATATAGTTTTTAAATATTGATTTACGAGAAACGCTTACTGCACGTATTCCCAAGTCCACCTCAATTCAATGCCATACAGCAGACGACAGGACACGCCCATCTTACCATTCAAAAAATGGCGCCTGAGCCTTCAATTTGCTTCAAATATGGCGACGCCTTGTCCAGTCTATGTTGTTTATATATGTCTTTGGGGTTCATTATAGAGGCGGCTAGTCCACACAATTCATAAATCGTCATGTTGCTCGCATTGCACCGCTAGAGTGCAGTGCTGAGCTGCACTTTACGCGTAAATAAAGAGTAATACAAATTCACCCTCATTCCTCTGGAATTTCTGTGCTGACTGTGTTATTCTTCTCCGTGTGGAATTTTATTAGCTTGAGCTACTAGCATATACGCTCTAACGAATCAAATTCACTTACTATTATTTTATCATAATTGTGCTTGCGGTTCGGTGCAGAGCTGATTCTAATTCACTCTCATCCACGTGGTTATTCTCCGTACCCTTTCTTTTCTGATAATTGTGAATTTTTTATTTTCTCGGGTTGCTTCAAATTGTGTAGTGCCGACATTCTAATTCACTCATCACGTGGAATTCTTGAGCTGCTAGCCATCGCCTTTGAAAATTTATTACCATATATTGTTCTTTACATTGAGGTACGAAAATAACACATTCACTGGTTATAGTTTCTCGCGTATTACAATTTTCTGAAAACTGAATTTATTTTCATAGGTTGTAAATTGTATCCGCTCAAAGAAATGTGTGACCTTTGTGGTGCATCATTCACTCACTGTATTAAACGAGCCAAAACTATCGGACAATTCACTTGTTCCATTTGTGATAAACACTTCGTCCAAGAAAGTTCTCTCAAATCATTCTGCAAGCATGCTCAATATTTATATTTATATGGATTCCACAGTTTCCCACGTTAAATAAATATATATATATATATATATATATATATATATATATATATATATATATATATATATATAACAATTGTTATTTTGTACAAATTAAAATCTGTAAAATATTATTATTGAAAATAAATTTTTTTAAAAAAGAAAAACAAATTGTGCAAATTTTTTGAGACAAAACCCCATACCTCAGTGGTTAAAATTCTGACCTGAAAGTTTGAGAGGTAGAGTTCAAATCCAAAGGCTACAGTTTCAGGAGTGAATAATTATTCAATTATTGACATGGTTACTTGAGAAACTTCAAGGACACGTATAGTAGTTTGGAGAGAAACTGTATGCACCTTGTGGGTTTTGTTTGCATCTTTATCTGGAGAATTAGATCATTTATAATTTTTTTCTTTTTGACTTAAACATATTTCTACATTATATTTTTCATAAATGGTGCATTTAGATCAAAATTGTCTAGACATGTGCTTTTTCAATTTGTAAATTGAAGAGCTTGGCGCAAGAAGGTGTTATACAGCCTGAAACATCTTTTTCTATACATCCTTCCTATCATTTGATAGGTTATTGTGTTATTACTGCTAACTTAACTACAAAAGTAAGCATTTATGCAAGAAGGTGTCAAGTCTCAGAGTTAACATATATTGCCTTAATAAGACAGTTTTTGATGAAATTTACTCTGAAAGCAAAACTACAATGTAATTTAAATTTAACATTGTAAAAGGAATTCATGAATTTCTACTGATAATAGCTCTTCTAAATGTTACAATTCAAATTATTTACATTTCTTCTGACACGAGCAATTATAACGCAATTTGGTATTACGTATTTGTTAAAAATTTAAAGAACCCCATTAATTTGTGATAACAATTGATACACAAATTTGTCTTCCCTCTGGAGAGTGATGGAATCCCCGAAAAATTGGATTTACTAGGTTTGTTTCATTAATCCTTCCTTTACATTTTCAGTCTTCCTATTGTATAACCTGAGCTGGTTTGGCAAATGTTTAATTTGTATATACTTGTCTGCCAGCCTTGTGATTATTCCTTCAGGCACTATTTATAATGATCCTGTAGCCATCAATGCTGTAAATAGTGCCAATTTGTTTTTAAAGCACAGAAAAATCTTGGCCCACATTCACAACAATGTCTTACTTCTGGAAACTTGTCATCTGTGCAGTAAAATAACCAAATAATGAAAACATTTTGTAGTATTAGTTTTTCAGGTCTATTTAAAATTATTTATTCGTTAAATTATAACACAATGTTTTATTCCTTTGTTTGACAAAGATTTATTAATAAAATTTGTATGTGAAGCCCAAACTGTCCCAGAGGCTTGTTATTGAACCACTGTAGTAGTATTGTTTTCACACTACATTTAGAGTCAAATTTGTATGATGTAAAGAAAAAACTACTGAAAACAGACTGAGATAAAACACCTCGCATAAAACCATTTCCAACACTTTAGATGAATTAGCACCTATTTGATGTCAAATATATCAGAAAATACTGTGATTTCCATGAAAAGTAGCAATGAATGTCAGAACACTGCAGTTTATATATAACTCAAAATTTTGTGATTCATGATGCACAAAATTAGTTAAATGTATAAGAGTTATAAAGGTTTTGCTAATAGGTTTTTAGGGTTCTTTCCTGTCAGTTACATTAGTAGTTCTTTTTTTTTCAAGATTATTTTTATTCAGTTCTTTGGATAAAACTTATGGTTTCTGTGAAGAAATAACTTTTTGTCAGACGCCAACTACTCAATTTCATATATCCGCGTTTACCCATTCATCCAATCAGACAGCTGTGCGCTCTGGAGGGAGCAATGCGAACTTCCCGATCTCGTGAATTGTGGGGTCTAGCCGCCTGTTTCATTATGCTGATTGTCTCAAGTTCATTGGAAAATTATGTACCTCTTCTTTTATAACTTTGGACCCTTGACCCATTAATCTATTGATACAAAATAAGAATTTATTGGATGGAGATGTTCAGTTTAGTGTATATATATATATATATATTAATGTATTAAAAGAATATTGTTGTGGTATTCAGTCCTACTACTGGTCGAATCCATGCTTACCTAATTTGTTCAAGCCTTTTCATTTCTGCATAACCTCTACATCCCTAATCTGCTTTACATGTTACATCATCACCACACACACATACCTCTAATGATAATTATACAAGACCATCGTGTCTTAAAATGTATATCTATTCCCTTCAAAGTCCTCCATATTGTTCCCTCTTCCCCTAATCTGATTATAACTTCCTCGTTAGTTACCTTATCCACCTCATCTCATTCTCCTAGAGCACCACATTTCACAGGATTCTATTCTTTTCCTTTCCACATCTCCCATCATCCATGTTTCACACTCGTATCACCCGTAAGTAAATTCCTCTTCCTCGCCTGTCCTTATCCTACTCTAGTTATTGCACTGCCCAAGTAGCGCAATTCCTTACCTTCCATAAAAATATCCATTACCAATCTAAGAGCCTTTGTTATTCCACTGTTTCCCATACTACACTCCATCACCTTGCATTTCCCTCTATTAACCCTCATATTCAACTCTTTCTCCAGGATCACGCATTCGTGCCAATAATTGTGGCCTTAACTTAATATTACTTTAAGTGTTCAAGGCAAAATGAATACTTCAGACAAACATAATTTTGAATACCTTGTTACTTTGGTTGAACAAAATACTAATTAAAATATCTCATTAATGAACATAAAAATAATTAGTTACAATATGCGACTCTTTCTTGATTAAATTACCTCTTTACATAAACGATAAGTATATTACTGTAAATATTAATTGATGATTTATGAGATTAAATCACACCAGATAAAATTTATATTACATTGTTTATTTTCACCAGAGTGAGATCTTGCGAGGCTTCCCCATGATAAGGAATCAGAGAATTCTTTACCACACTCAACACATTTGTATGGCTTTTCACCAGTGTGTCCTCATGTGCTTTGATAAGCTTGATCAATGTGAAAATTTACTATCACGCTCTACACATTTGTATGGATTTGGTTAAAGTTGAGCATAGGAATTGTAAAGCGAATACGTCGTGAAGGGAATGGCGGGAAACCAACTGCAATACAGCGCTGCCTTGTCATGGTGACGCATGAGTCTCAACTGCTGGATGAAGAGGCGCTGCTGCTGGACCTGGACCGACACTGAAGCTGCTCTAACATGAGACACTTGCTTGTCCCTGTGCATGGAACTGGAGGAGTAATCAGGCTGGACAACTTCTCGGGACTTAATGTTGTGTAATAAACTTGGAACCAACTGATTTTGTGCAGCAAACTGTAATACGAAAGGGAAGTTAGGTGCATAAAAGTTGGCAAAAGTGTTCAATTGAATAATAACTGTCGAATGTTTGAAAATACAGTGATTTTTGTCCAGCAGACGCTTCCTCACTCTCCACAATAAGAACTAATAACATGAGCAAGCAGTAGGAGGAAGAAGGGGGCTGACCTTGGGTCTCTCCTCCCTTGCTTAAACGCTTACCGTTTGCTTCATAAATAGTTACCTCTATTATTGACACTTGTCTTATTATTACCATAATGTCAATATTTATTTCATTATAAATAACCATTGTTTAACTTTTAAAACTCGTATTTATAAATATATCAACCACAGACACACCACACATAATTAATTCAGTCGATCTCAAAGGCATATTTGCTTAGGTCTTTTTTGCCAGATAAAATGTTGTGCCATCGTAGGATGGTGGACAATGCTTCTTCTTGTTTGGAAAGTAAACCTAAAAATATATAGCCTCATAGGCGCAATATATGAAATGTTTTCTGAACCAAACTTCCAACCTCTGTTCTAAACAAATATTGACTTACTCCAATCGTACACTAAACCAAACAGCACGTGTATAGAAAAGAAAATAATAAACAATCGATAATTAGCCCTGCCACTCTGTTCACAGTCGATAGTTGACAAGCGTAGCTCACACCTAGACTTGTTTAATTCAGTGGAGGGGGAAGGGAACGTGGCCAGTCATGACTGACACTCTGTCCACACGATCCAAGAAACCTGAGGCAGTGCTTAAGTGTCAGCGATGGATTGGCAGTGCAGCACTGACGTGTGTATATACGCCACTGACATCACTGCCCGAGTAAAACTAATCTTAGTAATTATCTACACTAACATGAGTATATTGTCAACCCTATTTCAAATAAATTCGCTTCAGTCTGAAGTTTAACATGTTACTCATCTCTTGCATAAACTAAGATTTCATGTTATTGTTGCTATCCTCTCTCTCACTCGCCTCATTACAACATTTTTTTTAACTGCGAGGTCTAAACCATCAAAATACTGGGAGCTCTACCTGTGAACTACATGCAAAGTAACAATACATAACTAACTCTGAGGCATAATTGCTATTTTTTTAAATTTAAATTAAATACTTCTGAAATCACTTACTTAACTTTATTCAATGAACAATACAAGTCTTAATAATCATTCATTATCAAGACATAAAAGGACTTCTCAAAAGAATAAATTCTCAAGAACTTTATAAAAATAGATAATTCAAAATAATTATTTACATTGTACAGAATGCTTTGGTTTATAACCAGTGTGAATTCTCATGTGCTTTGTTAAGTTTGATGATCGAGAGAAGTTTTTGCCACACTTTTCACATGTGTATGGTTTCTCACCAGTGTGAGTCATCATGTGGGTTGTTAAGTGATAGGATTGTGAAAATGTTTTATCACACACTACACATGTGAAAGGTTTATCACCAGTGTGATATCTCATGTGCTTTGTTAAGTTTGATGATTGTGAGAAGTTTTTGCCACACTTTTCACATGTGTATGGTTTCTCACCAGTGTGAGTTCTCATGTGGCTTGTTAAGGTACCTAAAAGTGAGAATGTTCCATCACACTTAATACATTTGAATGGTTTATCACCAGTGTGAGTTCTCATGTGCGCTGTTAAGCTACCTAAATGTGAGAATGTTCTATCACACACTACACATTTATATGGTTTCACACCAGTGTGAGTTCTCATGTGCATTGTTAAGTTTGATGATTGTGAGAAGTTTTTATCACACTCTATACATGTGTATGGTTTATCACCAGTGTGAGTTCTCATGTGCTTTGTTAAGTCTGATGATTGTGAGAAGTTTTTATCACACTCTACACATGTGTATGGTTTCTCACCAGTGTGATTTCTCATGTGGGATGTTAAGTGTGAGGATTGTGAAAATGTTTTATCACACACTACACATGGGAAAGGTTTATCACCAGTGTGAATTCTCATGTGCGTTGTTAAGTTTCCTAAACGTGAGAATGTTCTATCACACACTACACAGTTATATGGTTTCTCACCAGTGTGAGTTCTCATGTGGCGTGTTAAGGTACCTAATTGTGAGAATGTTCCATCACACTTAATACATTTGAATGGTTTGTCACCAGTGTGAATTCTCATGTGGATTCTTAAGTCGGAGGATTGTGAAAATGTTTTATCACACACTACACATGTGAAAGGTTTATCACCAGTGTGAATTCTCATGTGCATTCTTAAGTGTGAGGATTGTGAAAATGTTTTATCACACACTACACATGTGAAAGGTTTATCACCAGTGTGAATTCTCATATGCTGTTTTAATTTTGGGATATATGCAAATGTTTTATCACACACTACACATATGTATGGTTTCTCACATATGTGAATTCTCATGTGCTTTTTTAAGTATGATGAATATGAGAAGGTTTTATCACACACTACACATGTGAAAGGTTTATCACCAGTGTGATTCCTCATGTGACGTCTTAATGTTGAGGAAACTAAGAATTCTTTATCACACTCTACACATACGTATGGCTTCCCACAAGTGTTAGTCCTCATGTCCATTATTAAGGTTTATGACTGTTATATTACAAATTGTAAGATTACATTAATATGTGTTTTTATATATAGACTAAAGGATAGGCTGGTAACTCCTGTATTGGTTGTAGGACGAATTTACCTGAAACCAAATCAATTGTTTTATAATATGAATCAATCAATTTGTCACAATCATTAAAATAGAACTCACATAAATAATTGCACATTTAATATTCTAAAGATAAATTTATTAAATTTTATTTACAATCATTTATACCTATAATATAGTAACCTCCCATAAAGTGAAAAGAAAAAATAATCTCAACACAAAACTAATATAAATTAATACTAAAAAATGATCCCCTTTCACTGAATTGAACGATAATCTATAGAGTTAATCAAGTCTATGCTTAGATCCATCAAATTGCAAATACTAAACATTAAATAATACAATAAAAAAATAATTGCAAAGTTGATGTTAATTAATTTCACATCTGAGACTCATTCACCTGGGAACAGATGAGCGTCAGCATGCGTCTCAATTATGTTGGAAGCATTCGCCCATGGCCAGTTAAGTGAACTCCAAACCCAATTACTGACGGGAGAAAAAAATTAATTGTTTACTTAATAATTTATGTCTTCCAGCAGGACTCTATATATATCCCAAATTATTGTGCTTTAATGATATATTTTATTTTAAATGTTTTTATATGCACATTTGTATACTTTTTCGACGGTGTACAATTTTGTGAGTCTTTATAGTGTTTAAGATTCTTTCGAGAATTGTCAGTTCAAGTCTGCATATGTCGGTGGCTTGACGTATCTGATACCAAACCAACCTCTTCCTGAGAACCAAACATTAAATAGTCACAAGAATAAATACCTACTTATTTACTTACAAATTCATAAAGAAAACTATATCATTCATTTCTATAATATAGTAACTTCCCATTATGTGAAAAAAAAGGCTGTTACAAAATAAATATAATACAAAAAATTGTAAGAAAAAATTTCTTTCTTTCTTCTTAATCAAACATTCATCCATAGATTTAATCATATCTACAATTGGTTCCATCAATTCAGTATTATTATATTCAAGTAAATTATGAATCCCCACATTTACCCTTATATCTTTTATGATACATTATAGGATTATCGTCTCTCAACTTGATTACCAACATTTGAACCAAATTATGCTGGTGATTCCTGAAAAGTAACATAAAATATTAACATATTTATCACAAAATTAAATCCCTAGCAAGTTAAAGGTGACCTTGACTTGAAAATTATGCACAGAAGATGAAGATATTTAAAGAAAAATAAATCAAATGATATCTTCTTTTTTTATAATACTTTTGTTGTAAGATCCCCGAGGGCGGAGTTGGAGTTTGATCCACTGCCTCTTCCCCGACGAGGGGGGTGAGGAGTCTCCTTATATGGAAGGAGTAGGAGCAGAGGAACGTGGAAGATGTTTACAGGAAAGAAGGCAGGATTAGCATCCGACTCGTCGAATCTTAGCCCAGTGGAAAGACGGTCGTCGTAGCTCAATCACATAAGAGTTGTGAAACAGAAAGAAGGTTTATTGAATAAGTGTTACTGGAGATTAACTCCAGGAGTAACAAACTGAATAAGTGGTGGCAGGTGACTTGATTGTCCTCTGGGGCCCATATTTATACGAGCCTCGGCAGGATGTGTTATTAATCTGTCCCTTCTCTTAGTCAACATTTTGAATATTTTTCGCTTTTCCCCCCATGAGGAATTAGAAAAAAAAGGTGTACAAGTCTTCTGAGTTACAATTTGCTGAAAGGCAAAAGAACAAGGAATTCACATGGTTAAATGTTTGCTTACAGATCGGGAGAAGATGATGAATGTGATCTGTATGGAAAAATGTTGGCCAAAAAACTGAGGAAACTGCCAGGAAATGAAAGACAAATCGTCATGAATAACGTACATACTGAGTTTGTAAATATAAATCAAGCTAATTCCTTCCTTTTGTTGTAGTACTGCTTCACCTATCTTACAGACATCGCTCGTATAGATTGGCGAGAGTGTGGACAGCAACCAAAGTTCCCCAAGAGGCTTGGCCAAGAGTGTAGAGGGGGGGGGGGGGCACAACAGACAAGTGACTTGCTAGAGTACTGTACCAAAAATAGTGTGTGAAGGCACCTGTTGGGGAGACTGGAAGGTCCATCCTAACTAGATTACATCACTTAAACTCGTCTGCGGTTTCAGGACATGCCATGGTTACAAACCACAAAATGGACTTGGAAGAGGATCAGAACCCACAAAAAAAGTCATATAACATAGAAATATTTCCTTGCTGCAGTATTGCCACCACGAGGAGAAGTGAAACATCGATTATGTATTCTACATGTACAACAGTTAAAATACGTTTTAATCAGACAATGTCTACCCTCGACATTTTATCAACAAATATATATCTAAAAGAATATCTGGAGAACAAATACGAACATAGGAATAACAGTGTTAATGAGATATTATGGTTCCATAAGTGAGAATATAAAACTATATTAATGAATTTTGACTTCAAAATTAATAATAATCTTAGGGGAATTATTAAAAAAGGGGAAGACAAATATGACGTTCTGAGCAAAATTTTAAAAAAAGAAAAGTTATAAAGGACAAACTAATGGGGCTCTGGAAATGAGACTAAGAGAGAGCAGAGAAACAACTATACAACTTGTGATCACAACAGACAGACTTAAGGAGACTCGCAACTTCAATTGGAGAAATTTTAGACTTGGAACCAAATTTATAGAAACGCAATATATCAGAAATGCTATATATTAAAACAACTGAAAACTCCAACAACTCTCAGAATAATGAAATCCATTAAATTAAGCAGTATTTATAATTATTGTTTTCTAAAGTTGCAACATTAATTTTTTAGTAAATATCAATTGTTTTTGTTATCTTACTTATTATATGAACTAATAAATTTCTGAATAACTTTTTTTATAACATTTAGGTACTCAGTTGTTTTTAAATATTCACCGAGGCTCCGACTCTTGATTTTAAATTACTTTCAAGGTAACAGATTGAAGGTGGACCTAGGCCTCTCAGGTTTGCCACAACTCAGCAAATGAAAAACCTCGGGGAGTCGCTTACAAAATGTTGTAAAAATTTGTGGTCACGTTCATAAATATTATTGTATATAAAATGTGACAATTGACGTAATGAATATTAGGCGAGTGTTCTCAAATGTGAATCTCTTTTTGTTTAGTTATATATGACACTATTGTTATGAAAATGTGTAAAACGTTTGGTTTTTCATGATAACACGTGGTTTGACAATGTTCCTCCACAATTAATAACCTGAAGAACGTACAAATAAGTACGGAAATGTTGTTTTATTCCTCTTTAGAAATTGTTAAAAATTAAAGTAAAGTCTGAAATTGGTTGGAAATTTCTTTTCTATTAAGAAACATTGTCACCCAGGCTGTTAAACTTATAGAGCAGGGGATGAAGAATGTTAAAACGGAATATGGGAAAGGAATCGTACTGCATGGACAAGAAATAAAAACCTTATGCTACTCTGAAGATATTGTCTTTGGTATTTGTAAGCCTAGTGCACAGCTTTGAGATGTTGTTAGTGACCTAAAATCATTAGGGGAAGTTATGACCAAAGAGGATCGTGTAATAGTAGTGGCGGGCGCAGGTAATAGTTTAAGCTGCAACCTCAAATATACTAACATTAACAACATTGCAAAGTGTACCAGCCACACAAATGTTGGATTTGTTTCGCTGTTCAGTCGGTTTGATCAGCCCTGGATGGATCGTGCAGAGCTGGGAGGCTGCTGCTTGGATCTGCATGATCTGGATCTCACATGAAGGTGATTGATACGCAGTGTATTAGGCGTCGTCATCACCATTCACGACATGGTTTGCACTTAAATGCTGGAGGCAAACAGCACATTGCTAACAGCATTAGGTTTGACCAGTGTACAGAGGTACAACCAATTTCTGTGGTAACAGATGTGTTTACTCGTCCAGTTTTAAAGGATAAGTAAACCTGCAAATTTAAGTAACCTAAAGGAAATTCAAATTCAAGTAGTAATAAAAATAATCACAATGTAATTAATAAACAAAGCATAACAGTTTATCATCAAAATATCACAAGTTTGGCTAATAAAACAGATGAGCTTATCTTATCCATAACAGATGTTGAAAAAGACTGTAAAAAATCTGTAGATATCATTTGTATTACAGAGCATCATCTGAAAACCACAGAAATAGGTTTGGTTAATTTAAATGGTTATTCACTTACATCCTATTTGCGTAGATCTGTAAAAGAAAAAGGAGGAGTGGCTACGTAAGTATGTAATAAGTTTAATTTTAAAAGGATTGACACTAGTCCCTACAGCATTGAACAGGACTTTGTATGTTGTGCTACAGTAATTGAACTTCAAAGCTGAAAATTAATTATTGTAACAGTTTATAGAACACCTGTAGGTTCCTTTGCAGTATTTTTGAAACAATTAGAGTTATTGTTACTTCAACTTTACAAAATGGAGTTGAAAATAATCATGTGTGGCGATTTCAATTAGAAATATTAACTTCCACATTCAACTTATATGCAGTAGTCAATTTTCCTACTAGAGTACAAAACTCAAAAGGTACTGCCATAGATAATATAACTCATTATGAAAATTACAGTATTAAGCCAATTGTGAATGGTTGCTCAGTTAATTACTTACAATTAATGATATATGTTTCAAACGTGTCCCACAAAAATCAGTAAATTATGGATGTTAGTTCTATGAAACTGTTTCAGCAAGCAGTACAACAAGAATTTTGGGAAGGCGTGTACTCCACAAACAATGTAAATGAGAACATTAACATTATATTTTGAATTTTAATTTCCAAAAACTCATGTAACAAAGTCTAGTAATACTAATAAAGTAGCAGGGTGGTTAACTAATGGGATTAAAGTTTCATGTAAACACAAAAGGGAACTGTACTTGATAATAAGGGATAATCCTAATCATCATATGAGTGACCATTATAAGAAATACTGCAAAATATTGAACAAGGTCATAAAAGCTGCAAAACTATTTGGAAAATAATTAAAAAAGAAACAAATAAAGAAAATAAAGAACTGACACAGTCACAGTTAGGTAAATTCAAAACAGATGAATGTACAAATACATTTAATGATCAGTTTTTAACCATTGCAAAGAAAATCGGGATGAATACAAAAAAATAAATAAATGGAAAAAGCCTTACAACTTTTGAAAGAAAATTATCCAGTCCAGGAAAGTAATTTGAACTTTTCTTTGACATCTCCAACCGAAATTAAAAAAAAATAAACACTCTAAAAAATAAACATTCAACAGGGCATGAAGGCATTATACTCAAACAAGTAACAGGTAGCATTAGTTACATTTGTAATCATTCACTTCTTTCTGGAGTCTTCCCAGATAAGCTCAAATGTGCTTTTGTCACTCCACTGGACAAAAAGGGGAATAAGGAAGATATATCAAATTATCGCCCCATATCACTGTTGCCAGTATTATCAAAATTTTTTGAAAGCGTAGTATACAACAGAGTTATAAAACATCTGAAGAAACATAATTTATTCACCGATTCACAGTTTCGGTTTAGAAAAGGATATTCAACCGAGAAAGCGATCTTTATCCTTTAGACGACATAATAGAAGAATTAAATTAAAAAAATCACTCATTAGGTATATTCTGTGACTTAAGTAAAGCATTTGATTGCGTAGACCACAGCAAATTGCTAGAAAAACTGAGGTACTATGGATTAACAGGGGCTTCATTTCCTTGGTTTAATTCATACTTACAGAATAGAATGCAAAGAGTAGTATTAAGAGACTCGTGCACAGGTGAAACACATGAATCAGGTTGGGGAATTATTAAAACTGGGGTCCCACAGGGATCAGTATTAGGACCGTCATTATTCCTTATATATGATGTTCCTAATGCCATAGATTCAACTCCTAAAGCTATCCTTTTTGCAGATTATCCTAGTGTAATAGTAAAAAGTAACAAAGACACACTAGAAGAGGCAAGTAACATGGTTTAACGTGGTGAACGGACTAACAAATAACTGTGACAAATACACATTTCACGCAACTTCACACACAAACACAACACAACAGACACAACTTTACAACCTATAACACTTAAATTGAACAGCAAAAATGTAAATGAAACTTCCTCTGTTAAATTCTTGGGTCTCTTAGTAAATAATAAATTAAATTGGACTGATGATCAGATTAATCAATTACTTAAGAAACTCAGCTCAGCTACATGTGCAACGTCCTTCCACCTTCAGTGATTTAAAAACAAGAAAATTAGTATACTTTGCATATTTTCATTCTTGTTTTATCATATGGTATTATATTTTGGGGCATAGATAAGGCCTTTATTAGTCAAGAACGTGTTATTAGAGCAATATGTGAGGCAGGTTACTTCTTGCAGAACTCTGTTCAAAAAGTTAGGCATTTTCACTTTAACATGCCAATACATTTATTCATTGATGTTATTTGTGATATTCATCCCTTCAATACAAGGAACAAAAATAATCTGTATAAAAAATGTTACACATTGTCAATTGCACAGAAAGGAAGGAAGGTGTGCATCATCATCCATCTTCAACACAAACAGACTGCACACAGCACAGAATTAAACAGTTGTCCAATGATAATCAAGGTAAATTTATGACTGACTTACGCTCATTTTTGCTTAGCCACTCCTTCTATTCAATAAAGGAATTTATAGAAGAATCGGAGAAGAGTAAATTATTAATTAGTTTATAATACAAAAATTTGTTGTAAGTATATTTATCTTTTATACAATGAAATAATGTAATAAATGTACACAGCCCCTGACTCAGTCCACATCCTTGAAGCTCAGCTTCTTTACAGGATCTACGGAATATAATACTTATTATTATTGTAGTATTGCAGTAGTCAGAACAAGACTTGGAAACCTTAATAAATGTCATGAACGTGGTCCTGGGGAAAGAGTTCAATATGAGGATTAATAGAGGGGAAACAGAGATGATGGGAAACAGAGGAATAACAAAGGCTGTTAGATTCGGAAGGGATATTTTGAGGGAAACCAAGGAATTCTGCTACTTGGGAAGCATAAAAACTAGGGATAGGAGACATAAAGAGTCACATAGCACAGGCAAGGAAAGCTTATGCGAAAAAGAGGAATTAGTTATGGGTAATATAAGTGTGAATATTAGGAAACCATTGTTAAAAATGTTTGTATGGAGCGTGGCCTTATATGGATGTGAAATATGGACGATAAGAGTTGCGTAAATTAAAAGAATAGATGCCCAGTTAAATTTAAATGAGATATTAAGGACTGAATTCAATAAGTCCATCAGTTCATTTGTCCACAGTAGCTTTTGACTTATTCATCTGCAACTATTAATAAATAATCAGTTTTTACATACAATAAACCAAATTCACATTCCGTTAACATACCTGAACGTTTTTCCTCTTAACCAATCATTACACAATCCACAATCATTCTGTACCCAATTAATAATACGTCACAACTGAACAACTTCAACAACAAAGAACCTAAAACATTCTCTTCTCTACTTAACTTCAAAGACTTTAATACTTATATCGTTGCAAGATCATCATGAAAAACTTCAACTATTACAAAACATCAATTTTACTCTTAACCTCACAGAGCTTACATACAACATTATTTAACTATTACATTTGATCCAAACATTTCATTAGTCTTATTGTTAATCATATTTAAAACCATAGCGTAATACATTCCTGCATTACCAACTTCATTCCTTTTATTTAACTCTACCTTTTCGTTTTCATAAACTTTTTTTATACCTTATTTTTCTTTATGCAAAATGTCAAAATTCTCCCAATCACATTATGCATATTTTCTATCACATGCAATGTCGATGCCGTATTATTTTTCACACGAGTTTTACAATTGCTCTATTTTTCATAGACATTCCAGTCTTCCCAACATATTTAACCTTACAATCTATACATTTTAAACAATATACGTAGTCTTTCATATTTTCTTTTTTAATTTTATATTTCATATTTATAAACCAATTACTCATTTCATTAACAGGTTTCTTTACTTCAATCTCAGGAAAACCATAATCTTTTAATAATTCGTCAGTTTTTCAGATAAAAGTCTCATATATTTAACCCCCAAGTTTCTTACAAGTTCCACTTATACCTATTTCAAACCTCACTTTAAACGACTCCAGCAATCACCTATCTCTTTAGTATTTGTGCTTTTATTTTCTTCACATAACCCAATCTTTTCACCTTCACTTTTCTTTTTACAATCACATTCCACTATCTCTATTTCTTTATTCCAACTATAATTATCTATATTGACCACCTCAGTTCCTTTTGTTACCTTACACTTATTTTATTTGCATTATTCACACAACTAAACCACACTTTATTCATGTAGTTATCTGGATACCAATTTTCCTTCAATATTTTATAACATTTATCCTTCATTTGGTCTAAATACATATCATCACTCAATCTAATTATACTATTTACAAAATTCTTTACAACATTATCTTTATATTTAAAAGGATGATTTGAAATATAAATCAACCAAACATCATTCTTTCCTGAACCATCTTGTTCTCAGCTTAATTACTGTTACATCAAGAAAATTAATCTTTCCTTCTGACTCTGTTTCACATGTAAATTTCATCTTTCTATGTCTTTTATTTAAGTATTCCATTATCTTATCTATCTCATCCTCTTTTACAATTGCAAATACATCATCTACATATTTCACGTAAAGTAAAGGCTTAAAACCTCCATCGTTTATCAAACCATTTAGGAAACGGTTCATAACAATTCCTGCTACGTCAACACTCATACATCCTCCCATAGGGACCCCATGTACTTGTTTTTACATTTAGTCTTTGTAGCTGAAATATCCATTATCTAAACATAATTTCAACCCTTCTATAAAAATAGCTTTCTTTTTATTTTTATTTCCCTTCATAATTGATTCCACTTCTTATTTATTTAATCTATTACGAGTTTTACTCATCAATTTGTAACTATCATCAATTTCTATTTTCTCATTTAATTCTTTGAATTCAAAAGTATTCTTTACACCAAATATATTATTATTTTAAACTAAACTAGTGATTTGCTAAGAAATTTGGAAAGATAATATATTGGACCGTCTACTAGAGGACGTAAAGGACGCTGAGGCTTTTGTGTCTTTGCTAACCCTTTCATCCTTGGATCTATAAAATTTTTATTCCTAAGATGCGTCCCACATTTCTTATCTATAAACTCATATTTAATTAACCTATCCACATTTTTCTGTATTTCTGTTCCTGGTGACTTCCTTAATCTCTTATAAATATCTTTATCATTCAATAATTTATTCATCTTTTCATCATACAACTCTTGACTCATAATCACTAAAATTTAAGTCTTATCAGGTTTAATAATTTTAATCTTACACAATTTAACATTCCCATTATAGTATGTATTAAAAGAATCTCCTAAACTGAGGAAATTAATGATCAACCTTGGTACCTCAATATCAGTCAAATTTAAAACCCTATTAAGTTTGTACAAACATTAAATTTATTAACCATATCATCCTCTAAATTATCACAACCTACACCTAAATTCTTAGATCTAATCATGGTCAAGATATTTTACCTTCTTTGTATGGATTAACAACTTTAACCCTACATTTCTTATTCAACATGGAGGACTTTGAAGGCAAAGATTAAAAGGTCACGTTTGGAGTCACGAGGGTCTTGTAAACTTAGCATTACAGGGAAGTGTGTTGGGCAAGAACAAAAGAGGGTAGTGAAGGATGGAATAAGCTAAGCAGATTAAGGAGAAAATGGGAAATGAAAAGGCTTGTGCAAGAAAGATTAACATGGAGGGTTGCATTAGACCAGTCTTAGGACTGAACACCACAACAATCATCAACACCAATATGGATAGACTTTAATATGTCGTATAACATTTAAATTTTAGGCGTCTGAGGAAGTCTGCTCTAAAGCACATAACCTCAATCAATCAGTCGCTACAAGTTAAATACTAAATATTGAGCTCCCACTTGATTACATTTATGTTGCTGTTGAAGCACAGGAGAAAATCGCCCTGAAATTAAATTAATCTCCCTTTCAACTAAACAATTTGTCCGAGTTTATAATTTTATATAAATTTATTTCAGAAATCATCAATCAGCATGTTTGTATTTAACAACTGCTTATTTAAACATTCATGTATATGAAATGCAAACAGCAGTATTAAGTAGCATTTATTAGCTAAATAAATCCTTTATTATTATAGAAAAAACTGTGTTGTATGGGACATCTGATAAATGTATGGACAGACTTGAGAGGTTGCAAAATAGGGGATTGAGAATTATCGATAATTATTTAGCTTATAAGTTTGGTAGAAACCCCATAAGATGTTGGAAGTAAAGTAGAATTAGACATAACTAGAGATAGGTTTGGTTTAAATTACACGGTATATTTAATATAAGGCATAAAAGAATTTAACGAGTTGCCAATAGAAATTACAAGTTAGTAAATTAAAGAATTGTTATTTAAAAACTTCAGTGCATGAAATCTCAAGTGTAGTAGTTAGTAGCATTTGCCACATAAATTCTTAATTGTTATTATTATTTAAATAACAATGATCTGATTTAGTGTTCCTCACCTTTCTCAGCCTTTGCTCACTTGTTTCACTTCACTCAAATTCCTCTTCAAGTCAATTGCCTCTGAAATAAAAAATAACCTGTGAGCAAGTGTCAACAGCCTTAATCAGGAAAACAACGTTGGTGATTACTTAATGTTGATATTTCCTGTAGTTTACTTTAGATCCCGAGCTGCAAGAGAAAGAGTTGAAATATGGATGCAGTGTAACTTGAATTAAGCTAATTAGGTGTAAGGAATTACCAAAACAACCTGCAACATTGTATTATGACGTCACTTCTGTAAAATGGTTGTTGAAACTAACCTGCATCGGATAAATTTCAAAATGAGACGAAGAAAAACAAACTTCTTTATGAAACTTGTGAAGGAGCAGTTGCCAGTCACTACCAACTGTATGCGCAAGTTTCGCCAACGTAGCGGAAAGAAATTCCCCAAGTCAACTTACGAATGGGTGCATTTGTCAACAGTGCAGTTGCTGGTTTTCAGTCTCTATTCTGCGCACGCGTATTCATTTCTACATAACCACCAAATCTTCCCTAATCTGCCTAGCGTATTCCATCCTGACCTTCCCACAGACTCCTCTCTAATGCTAATTTTACAAGACCCTAAAATTCTATCATAGTATTTTTATGTATATATTAATTAAGTGGCCAATTAACTTCTCAAGTTTCGATTTAGTAAATATTCAACAAACTAACCGTTAAATCACTAAATCTCATGTTGACTTTGTACATAAACTACTTCTACATTTTCCTTACGACATCAAGGAATAACTACATTTAGATGCTTCAATTGTTTCAATAAAGTGAGGTTGTGGATCACTGGGGTTCATTATGCTGATTGTCTCAAGTTCATTGGAAAATTATGTATCTCTTCTTTTATAACTTAGGACCCTTGACCCATTAATCTTTAAAGACAAAATAAGAATTTATTGGATGGAGATGTTCAGTTTAGTGTAAATATATATATTAATGTATTAAAAGAATATTGTTGTGGTATTCAGTCCTACTACTGGTCTAATCCATGCTTACCTAATTTGTTCAAGCCTTTTCATTTCTGCATAACCTCTACATCCCTAATCTGCTTTACATGTTACATCATCACCACACACACATACCTCTAATGATAATTATACAAGACCATCGTGTCTATTCCCTTCAAAGTCCTCCATATTGTTCCCTCTTCCCCTAATCTGATTATAACTTCCTCGTTAGTTACCTTATCCACCTCATCTCATTCTCCTAGAGCACCACATTTCACAGGATTCTATTCTTTTCCTTTCCACATCTCCCATCATCCATGTTTCACACTTATATCACCCGTAAGTAAATTCCTCTTCCTCGCCTGTCCTTATCCTACTCTAGTTATTGCACTGCCCAAGTAGCGCAATTCCTTACCGTCCATTACCAATCTAACAGCCTTTGTTATTCCACTGTTTCCCATACTACACTCCATCACCTTGCATTTCCCTCTATTAACCCTCATATTCAACTCTTTCTCCAGGATCACGCATTTGTGCCATTTATTGTGGCCTTCGAGTCTTCTTCAGACTCTCCTAATACCACGATAACATCGACAACGCGTAGGCTTTACATTTCTTCTCCAATCATGTTTCCTTATTAAATGTAAAATCTCAAGTTATTTTAGGTAATAAATTGCAAAGACTGTTGTATTTTGAAAAAATGTAAGATTTTAAGTTTCCCAATGTTTCAATAAATTTGTAGAGTAATCTTAAGGTCATTAAATTTTCACTTTTTTCTCTCTCTAAATAAGAAACTGACCTTTATTTTGCTAAATGCTCACAGGTAAAATTTATTATGGAGTATAGAATGTCCTTGTGAGGATTGTAAACTTTGCAGCATGTCTAAATATTTTGTCACCCTGGAACCTTTTGAGTGGTTACTCTCCAGCGAGACTCCACATGTGGCTCCTTAGGCAGCTCCAACGTCCACCGTGCGAGTCCTCGTGTGTCCAGTTAAGTTGCACACATGTGTCCCGTCTTCTTGTGAACTGTTAACCATAAATGTTTACAGACATTGGCCATGGTTTCACAGCCAACCATCTCACTGTCACTCACATGCCAGTATTATTGTACCTGTGGTTGTTTTCTCTCACAGGGACCAGCGGAGCTCACCTTTGGGAATGCCTCATTTCTCTCTGATTTTTTCAAAGTTCTCACATGCTGAGGCACCTTCACCTATTTAGGTGGTGTATGTCAGGCATACCAGCCTAAGAATTGTATTGGATCTCTCGGCCAATTCCTCCAAAATATGGTGTAGACATGGAGGAGGGAATTCTGCGACCCCACGGCAGACTCCTCATACCTGATGCAGGTTTTCTAGGATTTTCCCTGCATCTCTTTAGGTTAAACACCACAAGAGTAGGATCCTTAAATTAAAGCTTCCTATGCTATTAAAGGGGAGTTGCCTCTTTCAGGATCAGCCTCATGTAGCCTGTTGAACTCTTTCCCTCCCCCACACAAAAAAATAGACTCATGTAAACCAATTAAATGATATTCTGACAAACACATACAATGCAGCAAGTTATGAGTGAATATATTTCTGTAATTAATATGCAAAATTATAAATTTAATAGGTCAAATATTTGCTTCTAAGGCATAAACATAATGAATTATTTTATTGTCAGTTATAATGACATAATTAATTAAACATGACTACCTTAAAAGATTTAACTTGGGAGATATTGTAAAAAAGAGTAAATGAAATGTTTTGCAAATTAAATATGGAAGCCTAGAGAATAAAATTTAATCATTATGCTAAAATAGTTTTTGGCTTCAGTGAGTAAAAGACAAATCACCAACTTTTTCTTAAACTCTCAATTCCACTTTCAACCTAGACACTTGCAATTCCTGAAACACTGCATAAAACCTGAAAGGAAATTTCACTTAACTGAATGCTAATAATGTTCAAGGTAATGTGATATTGAAATTAATAATAGGCAAAAAAATGGAGATATTTTCAGATTAATAAAAATTAACTTAATATTACTTTAAGTGTTCAAGGCAAAATGAATACTTCAGACAAACATAATTTTGAATTTATTGTTACTTTGGTTGAAGTAAACACTAATTAAAATATCTCATTAATGAACAACAAAATAATTAGTTACAATATGCGACTCTTTCTTGATTAAATTTCTTCATTACAAACAATATAAGTATATTGCTGTAAATATTAATTTCTGATTTATGAGTTTAATTCACAGCAGATAAATTTTATATTACATTGTTTTTTTTTCACCAGAGTGAGATCTAGTGAGGCTTCTCCATGATAAGGGATCAGAGAATTCTTTACCACACTCAACACATTTGTATGGCTTTTCACCAGTGTGTGTCCTCATGTGCTATGATAAGCTTGATCAATGTGAAAATTTATTATCACACTCTACACATTGGTATGGTTTTTCTCCAGTGTGAGACTTCATATGACTTGTACAGTCAGTAAAATGAAAAGCCAAAACCTCAGGATTGGTTTAGAGTTGAGGGAATTTAGCAATACATGAAAGGAATAGCGGGAAACCAACTGCAATACAGCGCTGCCTTGTCATGGTGACGCATGAGTCTCAACAGCTGGATGCAGAGGCGCTGCTGCTGGACCTGGACCGACACTGAAGCTGTTCTAACATGAGACACTTGCTTGTCCGTGTGCATGGAACTGGAGGAGTAATCAGGCTTAACAACTTCTCGGAAATTGAACCCATTGACAAGACCTCAGTATTTAATGTTGTCTAATAAACTTGGGACCAACAGATTTTGTTCACCAAACTGTAACATGAAAGGAAAGTTTGGTGCATAAAAGTTGGCCACAGTGTTCAATTGAATAATTACCATCCAATGTTTGAAAATACAGTGACTTTTGTCCAGCCGACGCTTGCTCACTCTTCACAATTAGAACTAATAACATGAGCAAGCAGTAGGAGGAAGAAGGGGGCTGACCTTGGGTCTTACCTCCCTTGCTTAAACGCTTACCGTTTGCTTCGTAAATAGTTATGTCTATTATTGACATGTGTCTAATTATTACCATTACGTCAATATTTCTTTCCATATAAATAACCCTTGTTTAACTTTTAAAGCTCGTATTTATTAATATATCAACCATAGGCACACCACACATAATTAATTCAGTCGATCTCAAAGGCTTAATTGCTGAGTGTTTTTTGCCAGATAAAATGTTGTGCTGTCGTAGGATGGTGGACAATGATTCTTCTTGTTTGCAAAGTAAACCTAAAAATCTATAGCCTCATAGGCACAATATATGAAATGTTTTCTGAACCAAACTTCTAGCCTCTGTTCAAAACAAATATCGACTTACTCCAATCGTACACTAAAACAAACTGCACGTATATAGAAAACAAAATAATAAACAATCGATAATCAGCCCTGCCACTCTGTTCACAGTCGATAGTTGACAACCGTAGCTCACACCTAGAATTGTCTAGTTCCGTGGAGGGGGAAGGGAACGTGGCCAGACATGACTGACACTCTGTCCACACGATCCAGAAACCTGAGGCAGTGCTCAAGTGTCAGCGATGGATTGGCAGTGATGCACAGACGTGTGTATATACGCCACTGAAATCACTGTCCGAGTAATACTAGTCTTATTAATTAGCTACACTATCATGAGTATATTGTCAACCCTATTTAAAGTAAATTCGCTTTAACCTGAAGTTTAATATGTTACTCATCTCTTGTAGAAATTAAGATTTCATGTTATTGTTGCTATCCTCTCTCTTACTCGCCTCATTACAACAGTTTTTTCTGTAACTGCGAGGTCAAAACCATCAAATACTGGGACCTCTTCATGTGAACTAATTTGCAAAGTAACAATACGAAACTAACTCTGAGGCTTAATTCCTTTTTTTTAAAATAAAATGAAATACTTCCAAAATAACTTATTTAACTTTATTCAATAAACAATACAAGTGTTAATAATCATTCATTATCAAAACATAAGGAAGACTTCTAAAAAGAATAAATTCTCAAGAACTTTATTAAAATAGATTATTCTAAATAATTATTCACATCGTACAGAATGCTTTGGTTTATCACCAGTGTGAGTTCTCATGTGCATCTTTAATGTTGATGATTCGAGAATTTTTTATCACACTCCACACATTTGTATGGCTTCTCACCAGTGTGAATTCTCATGTGGGTAGTTAAGTGTCCTAATTTTGAGAATGTTTTATCACACTCTACACATTTGTATGGTTTATGACCAGTGTGAATTTTCATGTGGCCTCTTAATGTTGATGAAACTGAGAATTCTTTATCACACATGGTTTCTCATATGTGTGAATTTTCATGTGCTTTTTTAAGAATGATGATTGTGAGAATGTTTTATCACACTCTACACATTTGTATGGTTTACCACCAGTGTGAATTTTCATGTGGGTTGTTAAGTGTGAGGATTGTGAAAATGTTTTATCACACACTACACATGTGAAAGGTTTATCGCCAGTGTGAGTTCTCATGTGGCGTGTTAAGGTACCTAATTGTGAGAATGTTCCATCACACACAATACATTTGAATGGTTTATCACCAGTGTGAATTCTCATGTGGGTTGTTAAGTGATAGGATTGTGAAAATGTTTTATCACACACTACACATGTGAAAGGTTTATCACCAGTGTGAATTCTCATGTGCGTTGTTAAGTTTCCTAAATGTGAGAATGTTCTATCACACACTACACAATTATATGGTTTCTCACCAGTGTGAATTCTCATGTGCATTATTAAGTTTCCTAAATGTGAGAATGTACCGTCACACTCAATACATTTATATGGTTTCTCACCAGTGTGAGTTCTCATGTGCTTTGTTAAGTTTGATGATTGTGAGAAGTTTTTATCACACACTACACATGTGTATGGTTTCTCACCAGTGTGAGTCATCATGTGACGTCTCAAATCTGAGTCAAATGAGAAATCTTTTTTACACTCTACACATTTGTATGGTTTATAACCAGTGTGAAATCTCATGTGGGATCTTAACTGTGAGGAATGTAAAAATGTTTTATCACACACTACACATGTGAAAGGTTTATCACCGGTGTGAATTCTCATGTGGGATCTTAAGCTTGAGGATTGTGAAAATGTTTTATCACACACTACACATGTGAAAGGTTTATCACCGGTGTGAATTCTCATGTGGGATCTTAAGTGTGAGGATTGTGAAAATGTTTTATCACACACTACACATGCGAAAGGTTTATCACCAGTGTGAATTCTCATATGCTGTTTTAATTTTGAGATATATGCAAATGTTCTATCACACTCTACACATATGTATGGCTTGCCACAAGTGTTAGTCCTCATGTGCATTATTAATGTTTATGACTGTTATATTACTAATTGTAAAAGTACATTTATATGTGTTTTTTTAATATATAGACTAAAGGATAGGCTGGTAACTCCTCTATTGGTTGTGGGACGAATTTACCTGAAACCAAATCAATTTTTTTATAATATGCATCAAACATTTTGTCACAATCATTAAAATAGAACTCGCATAAATAATTGCACATTTAATATTCTAAAGACAAATTTATTAAATTTCATTTACAATCATTTATACCTATAATATAGTAACCTCCCATTAAGTGGAAAGAAAAAATAATCTCAACACAAATAAATATAAATTAATACTATAAAAAATTATCCCTTTTTAATAAATAAAACGATAATGTATAGAGTTAATCAAATCTATGCTTAGATCCATCACATTTTTATTAATGCAAGTAAATCAACTCTCAATGCCTTCAATTGTCTGTATATCATATGTGATACAGTGTATTGTTGCCTCTTACCTTGGTTGCTATTTCACGTTCCGACACTTATAAGAAGGTCAATTCCACTTCCATCCACAGTTCACTTTTAATTCCTGAAATATAAGAGTAAAATAATAACAGATTTTATCACACACTGGAATCTCAAGCAAGTTAAAGGTAACCTACACGTTCAGGATAATGAAATTAAAGGATTATGCACAAACTAGTTATTGAGGAACAAACAGCTCCGTCCTACTCACTGCGACACTAAATTGTATCTCGCATTACATGTGCAGAGAAATGAGAAACAATTCCAGGTAACTTTTGTGCTGAAACGTTGGTTAAATGTGACTCCTGTAATAATTGTATTAAATAAGATGTGAACAATGCAATAATTAAATTAGAAAAGATGAACAAAGAAAATTATGTCTTTACCACAGAATAGGCTTGAAGCGATGGTTAGGTTATTATGTGAGAAATTGAGACTTGACCACAGAGCAGATATAAATAGAGCCTATGAAATAAGACAAATGTGTTCAAAAATGGCTGACATTTTCAGAACATCAGGCGATAAACTTATATTTTCACATTCTGTTGAACACACCATAGCAACACCGTCAATACCAGTTCATGCCATAACAGTAAAAATTATAGGTTACAAAATAGAATGAACAAGGGAAACAAATGCATGATGATGAGATAATAGCCCCAAGTGATTGTGGGTGGAATTTCCCCTTCTTGACATACCTAAGTATAAGGAAATACAGGGTTTGTGTCATCTTCAGATAGATTCATGTTGTAACGGTAGGAGACAGTTATCCCCTTGCAAACATGCGAGACATTCCTGAGTGTGTGGAACAGACAACAAAGAACAAGTCGACTCTAATGAAAAGTACTGTAAATTTAAGTATGGACAGGGTATATCAAAATAAGCAAAGAGTAGCAAAACATTAAATTGTACAATAAGAAAAATAATTGCAAAGTTGATGTTAATTAATTTCACATCTGAGACTCATTCACCTGGGAACAGATGAGCGTCAGCATGCGTCTCAATTAATGTTGGAAGAATTCGCCCATGACCAGTTAAGTGAACTCCAAACCCAATTACTGACGGGAGAAAAAATTACTTGTTTACTTAATAATTAATATCTTCCAACAGAACTGGACTATTTGAATCTTCCTCCATATATATCCCATATTATTGTTTCTATTATTTATTTCTATAAAGACTTTGTGGCTTAATGATGTATTTTTATAAACAAATAAACGCAAGAGTTTTTATATATAAAGAAAACTAGGTACAGGACTACCAACATGACATAATTGTTAACAATATTATCTGAATGGAGTAAATGTTTCAATATTACTGAACTTCACTATATATGTAAATAAAATGCACCTAAGGAATCTCTTTTGCACCCATAATCAACAACAATGCCCAATGACTCTGCCTTTAGAGTTTTGTTAGCCTCTGACTTTGTAACAAGTAACGTAACAGGAGACTTTGCACATGTAATATTATTATTCCATGCTGTGTTGCCTTCTCATGGTTCAAATTTCACTCGAGATTAAGTATACGTGTTATGTATGTTACATGTGGAAGAAGTGTGTATGTGTTGATATAGAGAAACCATTGGGAGAGAGAATGTGCATAATTATAAACACGTGTTACACTCACCAATAAGGATGGACTTGAATATATTGTTTATATTTTAGGTGTCTATAGGAGGATGCACAAATCCTGTAACAGGGAAACACGAGAAGATTTCACTTGTTTATGTTAGTATTGAAGCACGAGAGAAATTCACCTAAAATTTTATTAATGTCTATTTCAAGTTAACCTTACAAATTATTATCAAATATTTCTGACTACATTTCTATAAACTATTTTAGAAATAATTAACATGTTGGTGTTTAAATAATAATAATGAAGGTCCTGATGCAGGTTTAGTGTTCCTCACCTTCCTCAGCCTTTGCTCACTTCACTCAAATTCCTCTTCAAATCTCTTGCATATATTATATTCTTATTACAAGGTCATAAACATCTTTTGTTGTTGTTCAAACTAACCTGCTTTTTAGTAATTTCCAAATGGGACGAATCCAATCTTGTCCTTCAATTATCTAGTAGCGTGGGTAGTCAATCAATAAAAAGATGGTTCGGGACAGTGGCGCCAACGTTGCGGAATTAAACTAACCAAGTATACTCCGGCTGTTTCATAGGTTTACACACGCGGGGGCAGTGATGTCAGTGGCGTGTCAACATACGTCACTGCTACGCTGGCAACTGCCAATCCATAGCTGACACGACTGGAGCAACACTGTCTCACTTTTCTTGGAGCGTGTCAACAGTATGTCAGTGATAACTGGCCACGTGTTCCCTTCCCCCTCCAATCAGTTAGTGGAAATTACGGATGTCAATTATCGACAACAGTGCGTCAGGAGCTGACTATCGATATTGCGCCATTGTAAACAGTTTGTATTTTGCATTTTCACAATACGCGTGCAGTGTTTGGTTTAGTGTGCGATTGGAGTAAGTGAATCTCTTTGTTGTGAACAGCGGCGAGTAGTTTGGTTCAGAAAGCATTTAGGATAGAGTTCGTTTGTTGAACCTAATCGGCTATAAAATTTTAGGTTAACTTTCGAAAAAAAAAATATTGTCCAGCCTCCAACGGCACAAACAGTAACTTTAAAAAACAACTACGCCAAAGAATGATGACGTATAGCTATAAACACACTACTTACTATCACACGTGATGGAAAATAATTCATTCCGTTTTGTTGAGTAATTGACACCTTTAAGGGGAATAAAACAACAAGTAATAGAAACCCGAGGCAATTAAACACTGGAAACCAGCTTCAGAGAACAGGCGCTGGCTCTTGTTGTTATTATTATAATAATATAAAGCAATATTAAATAAACAACTGTATCTATAGCACAGTAGCGTGATACTGAGTTTGACTTTTTCAGGAACCTTTCCTCCCTCGTTACGCCTTTTCTATCACAAATACAAAGTGATTAGTTCCTGTTTATGGACATTATGCGTACGTGAAAAATAAAGGGGAAAAATATTCAACTTGATATGAACAACATATAGACTCTATGCAACAACATTACAACCTGTGTAGTAGGCGCCAAAAAATAGCAGAGAAGTGTAAACATCCGTCAGAGTTCTCTGCCCGTTCTGTAGTGAGCACTTGGCAGTTATCTGCCCACGATGTAAACGGTAGGCAGTGCACAGCCAAACCAACTTCGACGAACATCACTGCCCGTGTAAACCTAGCTATAGATTCTTATGAATTCAGACACAATTTGAAAACTGATCTAAACAGGAAAGTACCGACAGAATTGCCAGGTAATGTATATGAGGAATTTTAAATCTAAAAGTCTTGAATGTAATAATAGATATGCAAATAGAGTTGAGTGATGAAAAGTCGGTGATTACTTGGTGAGTTTCACTCCGCAACGTTGGCGCAATTGCCGTTTACAGTCTTGGAACGATTGAAAACCACGATCCAAGATAAGTTAAAGGAAAATATTGGATTCGTCCCATTTGGAAATTACTAAAAAGCAGGTTAGTTTAAACAAACACAACAGAGGTTTATGACCTTGTAATAAGAATATAATATATGTTGTTTTCCTAATTAAGGCTGTTGACACTTGCTCACAAGTCATGTTGTATTTCAGAGGCAAGAGATTTGAAGAGGAATTTGAGTGAAGTGAGCAAAGGCTGAGGAAGGTGAGGAACACTAAACCTGCATCAGGACCTTCATTATTATTATTTAGACACCACCATGTTGATGATTTCTAAAATAGTTTATGGAAATGTAGACAGAAATATTTTAAAATAATTTGTAAGGTTAACTTGAAATGGACATTAATTAAATTTCAGGTGAATTTCTCTCGTGCTTCAATAGTAACATAAACAAGTGAAAGCTTCTCGTGTTTGCCTATTACAGGTTATGTGCATCCTCCTACAGACACCTAAAATATAAACAATATATTCAAGTCCATCCATATTTTTGTGTATAACACGTGTTTATAATTATGCGCATTTTCTCTTCCATTAGCTTCTGAATCTCAAGACCTTCACATTTTTCTTACAAATTTTCTACCACATATGACACGTACAAGTGAGAATACCAACATGTATGCATTATCTTGAGTTGAATTTGAACCCTGAGGCGGGAACTCTGCATGGAATATATTTACAGTCGGTCTTCAATTTCATGTTGTTCAGTTCTACCTTTGCGCAGTACAGTTAACTTTTTCTACTTCCCGTAACACGAATAACCTCTCATCGCCAGCTGAGAAAGTCACCCGCAGAGGTTCTTCTTAACCTAATCGCTCCGGTGGTTGAGTCATTTATCATTGTTGTTGACTATCGGTGCCAATGAGGTGATTCGCAGTCTTCATCAGGTACATTTTATTTACATATACTGAAGTTCAGTAATCTTGAGACATTTACACAGTTCAGTTATTGTCGTTGGACAATTCTCTCATGTTGGTAGTCCTGTCTTTTGTTTCATTTTTAAATATAAGTTTATAAAACATTAATAATAAAATTAAACAACAAAATATATGACCAAACCAAGAAGTCTTTGTAGGAATAAATTTTAGGAGTTCGTCCTCAATTTATTGGGAGGTTTTTTCAAATTTGGTGGCTTATTTAATACATTAATTTCAGGAGTCACATTTGCAACAATACAAGAAAAAGTTTCAATGTCGCATTTAACCGAGGCTCCATGTTCCTTAATTATTAACTTGTGCATAATCCTTTAATTTAATTATCATGCAAGTCAAGGTCACCTTTAACTTGCTTGAGATTCCATTGTGTGATAAATATGTTAATACTTTACTCTTATATTCCAGGAATTACCAGCGTAACGTGGATGGAAGTAGAATTTAAAATGTTAGAAAGTAAAACAGCGACCAAGGTAAGAGGCAATAATACAAATTATTACAGATAGATGAAGGCTTTAATAGCTGATTTGCATGCATAGAATAAAAATATTGATGGGTCTAATCATAGGTATACATTTGATTTATATTAATTTGTTTTGTGTTAAAAATATCTTTTGTTTTCACTTAATCGGAGGTATTATCACATTAAGGATAAAAAATATCATATTTACTGCAAAATTAGATAAATGTAAAAAAATACTTTCTTATAATTACTTCTTGTTAAGTAAAATAAATAATTCAGGAACATTTAATTTTAATTTTTTTCACGTAACCTTGAATCAGTAAATGTATATACAAAAATTAATATTTACCTACAGGCTGTAAAGTGGTTTGTAAGGTTACTGTGACTTGAATTAATGTAATAGTAGACAAATTTTTGGTACTTTACAGGAAGTTCAACGAATGTCGGTTCCTTTTTAACCTTCTTATTAGGGTCGTATTAGCCTAGTGATGAGACCAGCTCATGCGCCCTATGGTGAAACCTCTCACGTGACGGAAGAATCTGCTCTCACAGGTTCCAAGACCATGTCCGCCCCATTCCTCTCCACAAGACTTGGTCGCAGATCCGCTGGATCGCTCCTCCTTTCACTTGGTCCATGTTTCGGTTTCCGCTTCAATCTGATTCCAGCAAGAAGAGGGTCACAGGCCTTGCTCAGTTAAAAACCCACTGTCCCGGTTAATTAAGTTCTCAGAGGTTGTTATTCTGACAGCCTCCGTGATTATGCTGGTCTTTGTCTTGACAAAATCAATTTTGTTTGTCCAGTCAAGAGAGTGTGTGTGTGTGTCCCACCGTGACAGACTTGGTATACGTCTCTCCTGCTCGGAAAGGCTAAATCTCGACCGTGGTTTAGCCTGTGGCCTGAAAACAGCCTTAATCTTGTGTTTCTGTAGTAGCCTGGCAATTCTAAATATTGTGTTCTCCTTGCAGGGTGCGAGTTGTCTTTCAGTAGTTTCCTCTTAAATTACAGACCAATATTCCTCCCTCCTGCCAGTATTCTCTAAAATATTTGAAATAGTAGTCTATAATAGAGTAGTTGATCACTTAAATAAATATAATCTGCTCACCACCTCACAATTTGGCTTCAGGAAAAAATGTTCAACAGACATTGCTATTTTCACTCTCGCTCATGAAATATCTTGGAACAACTTAACAAAATTAGGAATTTTTTGTGACCTATCCGAAGCTTTTGATTGTGTAGACCATAATATCCTGCTAAACAAAATAAAGTTGTATGGAATAACAGGAATTTCCCATAATTGGCTCTCCTCTTACCTAATAAATAGGAAACAGAGGGTTACATTAAAAGACTCCAACTCTGGACAAATCATTAACTCAGACTGGGGACAAATAAAGACTGGGGTTCCACAGGGTTCGATTCTAGGTCCATTGCTCTTCTTAATATATATAAATGACTTACCTAGATCCATAAATTCTTCTTCTAAAACTATACTTTTTCCTGATGATGCTGCTAGTATTTCGGTTACAAATAAACAAAATAGTCTGGAAAATGCTGCCAGTGTTACATTAAGCCAGACGCTTCACTGGTTTTCAGCCAATGGCTTGTCAGGTCAATTGTGATAAAACTCACTTCATGCAGTTAACAGACAAAGAATGCCAATTCGAACTCAATAAAAGTAGCAACAAATAATTGTGAAATAACTGAAGTTGAATGTACAAAATTTTTAGGTATAACATCCATGGACAATAAATTAAACTGGAAGGATCATCATATTAATATCGTCCTACGAAAATTAGGCTCGGAGGCAACAACCTTTGCTCTTAGAATTAAGTCAAGTTGTAGTGATACCAACATAAGAAAATTAGTTTATTTTGCATATTTCCACTTTATAATGACATATGGTATAATATTCTGGGGCAAAGCATCAGGGCGGGAAAGATAAAATATTTACACTTCAAAAAAAGGCTGTTAGAATATCATGTCAGGTCTCGCCGTAGGGGACTTTTCAAGAAAACTGGAATACTGACAATCACTCACTTGCCAATCACTCATGTTATTTGTTATTAATAACAGTAACCTCTTCAGATATGTTACATGACTTTGATACCAGAAGTAAAAACAATTTACACAAGGAAGGAGGAAGGGAGGGAAGTCTCTAACCATAATAGAAAAGGGTGTACATTAGCATATTTAATAAACTTCCCACCTCCAGTAAAACAATTGAAAATAAATCCAAACATGTTCAAATATGAACTAAACTAACTTCTTACTAAGGTCACTCCTTCTACTCTGTTATGAAGAATTTATGAAGCTGAATTTATCATAGGGTACATATTTATAATTATGAAAGAACATTATTAGAACACTAATTTTTTAGTATAGGATGTAAAAATATTTATCAATTTTATATATAAGGTACAAATTGTATGTCTTCTGTATAGAACTTAAGAAAATCTTATTACAAGTTAAAAATTAATGAATAGTTACTGTTGGCGAAATGAATTTTGTGCAACTCACCAAAGGGTTGTCGAATCATGAACCAACCCAGCCGCTCTTCCGATGTTTCTTCCAGCAAAACCGGCGAGCGAATTGCCGGACTTGGGACTTGCAAGCCGTGCAGAAAAAGGCAGCTACGCCATTTGCAAGACCCAAACGCGATCACCAACTAATTTGGCCTCCAATCCACGATAAAATCCATTCACTGTACATTCCTTAACATACCGCCCACCTAGAAACCTCGTTTCTACACCCGACGGATATTACTTGTTGGTAAACCATAGACCGTAACCCGAAGGATAGGATTGAGATCAAGATGGTCTCTACGAGGGACGAAAATCGAATCTTCTCTCCATCGGGGCCGAGATGAAGATTTCGCGACCTAACAGGAGGCCCACGGCATGGAAAGAGATAGGTTACCATGGGTTATGGTATGCCAAGAACGACCAAAAAAAAGAAGGATAACGATGACCCGTAAACTAACCTAACCTAACCAATACTACAAGATTAAATCTACAAACTATTCATCACTAATATTAATTCCAACATCAAAACTATATACAACAATAGTATGATTATCCGAGGCGTCCGGTGGTTATTGCAGGGCAAAGGACAGAATCTGCTACTAGCTGTCCTAACAACACCATCTTTTCCTGGGAACTTCCAACGTAGAGGGGGGAGATTCTCTTCCTTAATCCCCGGAACGTAAATTGGGAGGGCGACACCTCCGTTTGTGACGCTGTTGTAAAGTATTCAGATAGTCAAGCGACCACTGCTTCCAAAACGAACGACTTAATTTGCGTAATAAATCCCATCTGTGTTCAATAAGTTCTAACATCGAGAAATGACCTGGCGTAAGGGCTTCAAAGTCATTTGGATCCGAACTTGACGGGCTCAGTGGCCGAGAATTTAATGTCGCTTCTACTTGCGTCAGCAGAGTGTAGAATTCCTCACAAGTTAACAGCTGACAACACGTGCGACGAGTTTCTTCCTGCTTCCCAAAGTCCACCACCCATATGGGGACTAGAAGGAGGATTCAAATTCCACTGTATCCCCCCCGATTGCCCAGGTCATCCCTTATTATCTGACACAACACGTCTCCATACTTGTAACTGGCCCTTTGCTCCTACAAAATTAGTGCCACAGTCACTAAATATTGTATTTATTGACCCACGACGTGCGATAAAACGACGCAGGGGGCCGCTAGAAATCCTCGAGTCGATAAATCAGATACCAGTTCGAGATGGACCGCGCGAGTTGCAAAACACACCAACAAGCAAATATATCCCTTATATTTCCTGGGGTTTCTTTGTCTAGCCATGGCTAGCTCATAGGGTCCTCCGAAATCGACCCCGCAATTCGAAAATGGTTTACACTCTTGAAGCCGAGCTGCGGGTAAGTCTCCCATGTGTTTGGATTCGTACGAAAACATTTCAAGCATTGTTTCAATTGTTTTCTAATCAATTGCCTGGCCGAAAAAATCCAAAATTGCCGTTGGATGATCGAATGTAACGTATTCGGGCCAGGATGCAGATACTGTTCGTGATATCATGCCGCTTAACGGATGCATCTTCGACAACAGGATGGGGAGGGCCGATTGTTGTATTCGTCCGCCCACCCTCAAAATTCCTTCATGATCGATAAAAGCGTTCACACGCCGTAATTTCATAGACACTTGTCGTCCCGTAGAGCGCGAATATCTGATGCGTAATCATAGTGCTGAGCCAGCTTTACGCACGATAACATGGCCTTCCGTAACTCCCCCACGGAAATACCAAATCGACATCTTTTCTTCCCATCCTCTTTAGTTTTGTAAAACTGTTTGTTTGTACGACTGAACAGCAGCTGATCATGAAATGACGTACTTTCGTCCGATCCTGATTTGTTAACGAAACAACGGGTTCTGTTATATATTTTTTTCCTCCTCCAACGGCTGCTTGACGAGCTCAATTACCTGAACCTTGTGCTAGCCACTCAGGTCCTTTCCACCACAAGGGGTGAATTAGCAACTCCCTCGCGATGCTGGGTTCTGATTCCCTGGAACGAATCGTACGCGGTCAGGAGCTATTTTTTTCCTGGATAAGACTAACCCTATTAGCTACAAATGTTTTCCATCGGTGCGGGGAAGATGGAATCCATTGTAAGGCGACGCAGTCCATGCAGTTATAGAATGGCCGCAATATGGCCCCCGCTCGTTCTAACAAATGTACAACCAAGTCGACTCCGCATAACTCCAACCCTCGATTTAGCCATTAACAACGAAATTTCAACTTCTCCTTCTGCTTGTGTGCTACGCAGCTGCGAATCCTTGTTCTGGTGCGTCGGCAAACCCGTGCAATTCTAATGACGTATATGCCGCTAGTTTGCTCATCTCGGGATCGATTCAACAGGAACCTCCTCATCCCAATCAAGTCCCAATTGCCAAAGCTGTCTAATTAAACATTTGCCGGTGAATATTACAGGACAAATAAATCCGATGGGATCGAATAATTTAGCTAGGTCCGACATTATCGATCTCTTCGTAACAGTCTCTGTACAACCTGTCACGTCATATGTAAAATGATCCGAACTGGGGGTTTCCACACCAACCCGAGAATTTTGGCTGAGGGTTCATATTCCGAAGCGAAAGATAAATTCTCTGCCGTCACGGGGCGCAGTGTTCCGTTGGGATAATTACTCGAATCCAGCATCGCCAAGGAGCTGGATTGATTCGGTTTTTAACCGCGACGCTGCTGACATATTAGACACTGATACACAACAGTCATCCATGTACATAGAATTCAAAATGGCGTCGGAGGCGAGAGAGGAACGCCATCAGCCACCAGCTGACGCAGCGTGCGAATCGCTGAAACCCCCTAAGTTACCGTCGTCAATGTAAATTCCCTTATCGGTTCTTCGCGATTAAATCTCCACAGAATACGCTGGTCAGCCTTCCTTATGCGTATGTTTCGATACATCTGGCGAATGTACAACTTGGTTACATCGAAAACGAATAATCAAATCAACTATATATCTGCTTGTAGCTTAGGTCCTACGTGCAGAATTTGATTAAGGGAGGGTCCATTTTGAGTTTTCATCGACGCGTCAAAGACGACTCTAAATCTTGATATTGCTTCGTCTTGACCTTTGAAAATACAGTGATGCGGAATATAATAACCTTTGACCGACTTACTTAGTTAGTTCCGACCTTTCCTTCATGTGACAAATAATCCTTCATAAATTCGTTATACAAGCTTCTTAGCTTCGGAACAAAAGTTGGAATCTCCTATGTGCTGCAGCTCTACTTTGTGCCTCTGCCTTAATGGGGAGTGCTGCTATATATATATCTACCCTGTTCGCTACGCTCGACCGTAGTAGACTCATAAAAATTCTTCACATGCGAATTCTTCCGGGTCTTGCACCGGTACATATTTGGGGGTTCCTCGACTTGCCAAAATCTACTAATCAACTGATCGACTTTTAATGCGAAATTTCCTATTCGGTTGGCGACTCTGTCCACCTTTCCGATAGGACAAATTCCCCAAATTGTATTGATGATGTTTGGAATTCCTCCTTTCCCACGCGTACTTCCACCTAAGACAAACCATTCTGCCCCTATCAATATATCAATTGGGATCCGCCAACTTGTGCTGTCTCAACCAGGAAACGTTTATTTTCTCCGATGTTGCGTACGGGGTAGTGGTAATTTTATTAACCACCAATGCATTGATTCGCAACAGGCTCGAATTCGCATCTAGTCACCCGATTGGCAGAGCCTAGAGAAGTCTCCGCCATTCCCATCACCGGAATATTTGTTGGCTCTGTTTTCAACTTTAACCTATTCCAACAATCTCTTAGCTTCGCTCGCAGAGTCCAACAATCTGGAGTTTTCCCCATCGATCACGAACCTTAGTTAATACAGCGGGCAAAGGCGTTTGATTCAATCTAAATTTCCTTTTGTTTGCGTCTTGAACATGTTGACTGCGTGTTCCGGAGATGTTAGCTTTCGCTCGTCTCTCGCTTAGATGTAATAAGGAATGGTGCTTACCGTTACAATACTTGCAACTTGATTTGAGGTTACATTCACGCAAACAAATGCCCTTCATTTAAACACCTCAAGCAAATACCGTTCTCCTTTGCAAAGTGAAAGCGATCCAATGGTGATTTTTGCACGAATCCTTTGCAGGTAGGAATATCATGTCGAGATCCACAAAAACTACAACTCTGATCACCCGATTTAACCGTTGTTCCCAATGCCGTCGCTTTGACAGTCTGGGTCCAGCCCTTGGTTCGCACCACTTGTAGCACTCGTGCTTGTTCATTCAAAAACTGCACGAATTGCGAAATCGAGGGGGACGAATTAGCCAATACGAATTTCACGTAAAAATGCATGAACTTTCCTGCTGATTATATAAAGAACTGGTACAGTATTGTGGCGAACGGCTCAAGTCAAAATTCGAAATACCCTATCCCGACCCTATATCCTAAATGCCGGCGTCCCTCAAGGCGCCGCCATATCCCCACTCCTCCACCTTCTGTACGTCAGGGACACGCCGATAAAAGTGACAGAAAAAAGGCTAGGACTTGCGCAATTTGCAGACGACACAGCATACTGGGCTACAGCGAGGACGCACACAGACGCTGTAGCCGTAATAAATAAACAACTAGACGAATTACTTACTTGGTGCAACAAATGGCGCATCAGACTAAACACGGACAAGACACAAGTCCTAGCCGTCAGACAGCGACAAAAACCAGGCTGGGTTGTCGTAGACCGCCACAAGGTTCGATTAGGCACGGAGACACTGCCATATAGACGCGAAATCAAATACCTCGGACTCACCATAGACCGCAGACTCGACTTCCACCCCCACTACAGGAATATTATAGCCAACACCAAGACGCGACAAGCGACGCTACGGCTACTAGGTGGTAAAATAGGATGCAACCCAAAAACGCTAATAACCCTTTATAAAACTCTCATCAGAACCGTTTTTCTTTACTGCCACCCCATTTTATTAACTGCCCCCCAAAAATCCTTAAAACAATTAAACATTTGCGAACGCAAAGCCCTCCGGGCAGCGTATAGAGTCCGCCCCCGCACATCTAACGAAGCACTATACAACCTAGTAGCCAATGACATACAGCCACTACCACAGACAGCAAAAAAACTTCAAACAAAATACGCCGAAAAAGCCTACCTACGACCTTTCTACAGACAGACCTTGGACAAAATTTTAACCCCTGACATAAACCCGAATTACCACTACACGATAAAAACTTTAAACGATCTCAGACTTGAACAACAGGCGAAAGACTAAATAACTGAAATAAAAGACCATAAATGCCGTCGTCTTCCTCTCCTAAATTTTCACAAGCCCTGCCCTTAACCCACCCTTCCTAAGTTTACAAAAAAAAAATAACTTTCCTCTCTTCCCGTGCAATAAAGTATAAAAAAACCACCCTCCCTATCTCGAGAAAAAAAAAGAGAATCCATCACTCTCCCACCACATATAAAAAAAAAAGTGGTCACCCTTCCTTTCTCGTAGAAAAAAAAAAGAGAATCCTTGTAACTCCCCCTCGTACAAAAAAAAAGAGGACTCCAATTTCCCCTCGCACAAAAAAAAAGAGGACTCCAAATTCCCTGTAAACCTTAACCTAAACCTACAGGACTTCCGACGCCAGGATGGGAAAATTGTCCACCTTTTCCACGGCCAACTACAACAATGAAGCTGTAACAGAAGAGCCAACATCCATCAGCGGGCTGTAGAGGCCATCGTGCCTAACCGGCCAGCGTGTGTCAGTTTGACACACGCAAACTCCTTTCAACTTAACTTAACTTGTGGCCCAGTGCTGACAAGGCTCCGATAAATTCAGTAATATTACTAGCCATCTTTCGTATCATCCGTTGTCCCGGGAATATTAAATAGCGATTCGAGATAAGAGTTGGTAAGGAGGTGACTATTATCCAATCCCATGCTATTTTGTAATTCTCTCCTGTGAGCGCTAGAGACTCTGAGTGACGATCTTAGATAAAAATGTTTTTTGCGTATCACTTAGCTGCTTATTATTATGTATCGTTGCTCTAAATAGATCCGCAAAATTTGTCCATCGTTTGATATCCCCGGTAAATCCATCTTTGGTAGCTGAATAGGAATTTCTGCCGATGTTCCTATTATATTAAGACTGTCCGACCCGATCGAGTGATTCACTTGGCTAGGTTCGATGTGAATCTCCATCGCCGTCTTAATGGAATAATAATCAGTTATTAACTCGTCATGTGACTCTTCTAATTTGGGACTCTGCTTTGAGTTATATTATCATGAAATAACTGCTGGTCCTCATCTATTGATTGCGTCATAACACGGAAACGCGTCTTCGAATACGACGTCTCTTTAGCCGTTCCCAGAATCGTGGCATGTTCCTTGATGGTTTTAACTTTCGCTACTAACTTGTTAATAATGAATTTATATTCGTCAATGACCGGCATTTTAAATTTTAGTTGATGTGCACAACTATTATTATATCTAAATACACGAAAGAAATATTTCAGCAGTATTAATACTTCCGAACGAACGACAACTGAAATTGAGAATTTATTCCCACAATGCAATATTTCTCCGAACAATATATTTCAACAACAACGAACGCAAGTAGCAACGACGAATTACTCACTACTAGAGAGAGTTGCACCTAATTTAGGAATGTACAGTTATTTCCCTTAATACCACGCCGATTGCGAGGTTTCAAATGAACGATAGCTATTTTCCGCGTATTTCCACGTCGTGGATCAGCATGCGACCACGGAGGACCATATCATGTTGGCGAAACTTGGCGAAATGAATTTTGTGCAACTCACCTAGGGTTGTCGAATCATGTACCGAAACGCGGCGTCCAACCCAGCCGCTCTTCCGATGTTTCTTCCAGCAAAACCGGCGAGCGAATGCCGGACTTGGGACTTGCAAGCCATGCAGAAAAAGGCAGCTACGCCATTTGCAAGACCCAAACGCGAGAATACACAAAACTTCTCGCAAGCGATCACCAACTAATTTGGCCTCCAATCCACGATAAAATCCATTCACTGTACATTCCTTAACAACATTATTTTATTGTATAAAAGGTAAATATACTTACAACAAATTTTTGTATTATAAACTAATTAATTAATTACTCTTCTCCGATTCTTCTATAAATTCCTTTATTGAATAGAAGGAGTGGCTAAGCAAAGATGAGCGTAATTCAGTCTTAAATTTACCTTGATTATCGGACAACTGTTTAATTCTGTGCTGTGTGCAGTCTGTTTGTGTTGAAGATGGATGATGATGCACACCTTCCTTCCTTTCTGTGCAATTGACAATGTTTTACATTTTTTATACAGATTATTTTTGTTCCTTGTATTGAAGGGATGAATATCACAAATAACATCAATGAATAAATGTATTGGCACGTTAAAGTGAAAATGCCTAACTTTTTGAACAGAGTTCTGCAAGAAGTAACCTGCCTCACATATTGCTCTAATAACACGTTTTTGACTAATAAAGACCTTATCTATGCCCCAAAATATAATACCATATGATAAAACAAAATGAAAATATGCAAAGTATACTAATTTTCTTGTTTTTAAATCACTGAAGGTGGAAGGACGTTGCACATGTAGCTGAGCTGAGTTTCTTAAGTAATTGATTAATCTGATCAGTCCAATTTAATATATTATTTACTAAGAGACCTGAGAATTTAACAGAGGAAGTTTCATTTACATTTTTGCTGTCGTATTTAAGTGTTATAGGTTGTAAAGTTGTGTCTGTTGTGTTGTGTTTGTGTGTGAAGTTACGTGAAATGTGTTTTTGTCACAGTTATTTGTTAGTCCGTTCACCACGTTAAACCATGTTACTTGCCTCTTCTAGTGTGTCTTTGTTACTTTTTACTATTACACTAGGATAATCTGCAAAAAGGATAGCTTTAGGAGTTGAATCTATGGCATTAGGAACATCATATATAAGGAATAATGACGGTCCTAATACTGATCCCTGTGGGACCCCAGTTTTAATAATTCCCCAACCTGATTCATGTATTTCACCTGTGTACGAGTCTTTTAATACTACTCTTTGCATTCTATTCTGTAAGTATGAATTAAACCAAGGAAATGAAATTCCTGTTAATCCATAGTACCTCAGTTTTTCTAGCAATATGCTATGGTCTACACAATCAAAAGCTTTACTTAAGTCACAGAATATACCTAATGAGTGATTTTTTTTATTTAATTCTTCTATTATGTCGTCTAAAGGATAAAGATCGCTTTCTCGGTTGAATATCCTTTTCTAAACCCAAACTGTGAATCGGAGAGTAACTTATGTTTGTTCAGATGTTTTATAACTCTGTTGTATACTACTCTTTCAAAAATTTTTGATAATACTGGCAACAGTGATATGGGGCGATAATTTGATATATCTTCCTTATTCCCTTCTTTGTACAGTGGAGTGACTAAAGCACATTTGAGCTTATCTGGGAAGACTCCAGAAAGAAGTGAATGATTACAAATGTAACTAATGCTACCTGTTACTTGTTTGAGTATAATGCCTTCATGCCCTGTTGAATGTTTATTTTTTAGAGTGTTTATTATTTTTTTAATTTCGGTTAGAGATGTCAAAGAAAAGTTCAAATTACTTTCATGGACTGGATAATTTTCTTTCAAAAGTTGTAAGGCTTTTTCCATTTATTTATTTATTTTTATTCATACCAATTTTCTTTGCAATGGTTTAAAAGTGATCATTAAATTTATTTGTACATTCATCTGTTTTGAATTTACCTAACTGTGACTGTGTCAGTTCTTTATTTTCTTTATTTGTTTCTTGTTTAATTATTTTGTAAATAGTTTTAATCTTATTAACAGAATTGTCTACTGATTTCTTAATTTGCACACATTTTGCAGCTTTTATGACCTTGTTCAATATTTTACAGTATTTCTTATAATGGTCACTCATATGATGATTAGGATTATCCCTTATTATCAAGTACAGTTCCCTTTTGTGTTTACATGAAACTTTAATCCCATTAGTTAACCACCCTGCTACTTTATTAGTATTACTAGACTTTGTTACACGAGTTTTTGCAAAGTAAAATTCAAAATATAATGTTAATGTTCTCATTTACATTGTTTGTGGAGTACACGCCTTCCCAAAATTCTTGTTGTACTGCTTGCTGAAACAGTTTCATAGAACTAACATCCATAATTTACTGATTATTGTGGGACACGTTTGAAACATATATCATTAATTGTAAGTAATTAACTGAGCGACCATTCACAATTGGCTTAATACTGTAATTTTCATAATGAGTTATATTATCTATGGCAGTACCTTTTGAGTTTTGTACTCTAGTAGGAAAATTGACTACTGCATATAAGTTGAATGTGGAAGTTAATATTTCTAATTGTTGTTTCTTTGTGTCTTCCAATAGGAAATCTATATTGAAATCGCCACACATGATTATTTTCACCTCCATTTTGTAAAGTTGAAGTAACAATAACTCTAATTGTTTCAAAAATACTGCAAAGGAACCTACAGGTGATCTATAAACTGTTACAATAATTAATTTTCAGCTTTGAAGTTCAATTACCGTAGCACAACATTCAAAGTCCTGCTCAATCCTTTTAAACTTAAAATTATTACATACATACGTAGCCACTCCTCCTTTTTCTTTTGCAGATCTACACAAGTAGGATGTAAGTGAATAACCATTTAAATTAACTAAACCTATTTCTGTGGTTTTCAGATGATGCTCTGTAATACAAATGATATCTACAGATTTTTTACAGTCTTTTTCAACATCTGTTATGGATATGATAAGCTCATCTGTTTTATTAGCCAAACTTGTGATATTTTGATGATAAACTGTTATGCTTTGTTTATTAATTTCATTGTGATTATTTTTATTACTACTTGAATTTGAATTTCCTTTAGGTTACTTAAATTTGCAGGTTTACTTATCCTAAAAAAGGACGAGTAAACACATCTGTTACCACAGAAATTGGTTGTACCTCTGTACACTGGTCAAACCTAATGCTGTTAGCAATGTGCTGTTTGCCTCCAGCATTTAAGTGCAAACCATGTCGTGTATCAATCACCTTCATGTGAGATCCAGATCATGCAGATCCAAGCAGCAGCCTCCCAGCTCTGCACGATCCATCCAGGGCTGATCAAACCGACTGAACAGCGAAACAAATCCAACATTTGTGTGGCTGGTACACTTTGCAATGTTGTTAATGTTAATATATTTGAGGTTGCAGCTTAAACTATTACCTGCGCCCCCCACTACTATTACACGATCCTCTTTGGTCACAACTTCCCCATATGATTTTAGGTCACTAACAACATCTCAAAGCTGTGCACTAGGCTTACAAATACCAAAGACAATATCTTCAGAATAGCATAAGGTTTTTATTTCTTGTCCATGCAGTACGATTCCTTTCCCATATTCCGTTTTAACATTCTTCATCCCCTGCTCTATAAGTTTAACAGCCCGGGTGACAATGTTTCTTAATAGGTAAAAAATTTCCAACCAATTTCAGACTTTACTTTAATTTTTAACAATTTCTAAAGAGGAAAAAAACAACATTTCCGTACTTATTTGTACCTTCTTCAGGTTATTAATTGTGGAGGAACATTGTCAAACCACGTGTTATCATGAAAACCCAAACGTTTTACACATTTTCATAGCAATAGTGTCATATATAACTAAACAAAAAGAGATTCACATTTGAGAACACTCGCCTAATATTCATTACGTCAATTGTCACATTTTAAATACAATAATATTTATGAACGTGACCACAAATTTTTACAACATTTTGTAAGCGACTCCCCGAGGTTTTTCATTTGCTTAGTTGTGGCAAACCTGAGAGGCCTAGGCCCACCTTCAATCTGTTACCTTGGAAAGTAATTGAAAATCAAGAGTCGGAACCTAAGTGAATATTTAAAAACAACTGAATACCTAAATGTTATAAAAAAAGTTATTCAGAAATTTATTAGTTCATATAATAAGTAAGATAACAAAAACAATTGATATTTACTAAAACATTAATGTTGCAACTTTAGAAAATAATGTTTTATAAATACTGCTTAATTTAATAGATTTCATTATTCTGAGAGTTGTTGGAGTTTTCAGTTGTTTTAATATATAGCATTTCAGATATATTGCGTTTCTATAAATTTGGTTCCAAGTCTAAAATTTCTCCAATTGAAGTTGCGAGTCTCCTCAAGTCTGCCTGTTGTGATCACAAGTTGTATAGTTGTTTCTCTGCTCTCTCTTAGTCTGATTTCCAGAGCCCCATTAGTTTGTCCTTTATAACTTTTTTCTTTTCTTTTTTTAAAATTTTGCTCAGAACGTCATATTTGTCTTCCCCTTTTTTAATAATTCCCCTAAGATTATTATTAATTTTGAAGTCAAAATTCATTAATATAGTTTTATATTCTCACTTATGGAACCATAATATGGGATCTCATTAACACTGTTATTCCTATGTTCGTATTTGTGCTCCAGATATTCTTTTAGATATATATTTGTTGATAAAATGTCGAGGGTAGACATTGTCTGATTAAAATGTATTTTAACTGTTGTACATGTGGAAAACATAATCGATGTTTCACTTCTCCTCGTGGTGGCAATACTGCAGCAAGGAAATATTTCTATGTTATATGACTTTTTTTGTGGGTTCTGATCCTCTTCCAAGTCCATTTTGTGGTTTGTAACCATGGCATGTCCTGAAACCGCAGACGAGTTAAAGTGATGTAATCTGGTTAGGATGGACCTTCCAGTCTCCCCAACAGGTGCCTTCACACACTATTTTTGGTACAGTACTCTAGCAAGTCACTTGTCTGTTGTGCCCCCCCCCCCCTCTACACTCTTGGCCGAGCCTCTTGGGGAACTTTGGTTGCCGTCCACACTCTCGCCAATCTATACGAGCGATGTCTGTAAGATAGGTGAAGCAGTACTACAACAAAAGGAATGAATTAGCTTGATTTATATTTACAAACTCGGTATGTACATTATTCATGACGATTTGTCTTTCATTTCCTGGCAGTTTCCTTAGTTTTTTGGCCAACATTTTTCCATACAGATCACATTCATCATCTTCTCCCGATCTGTAAGGCAAACATTTAACCATGTGAATTCCTTGTTCTTTTGCCTTTCAGCAAATTGTAACTCAGAAGACTTGTACACCTTTTTTTTCTAATTCCTCAGGGGGGGAAAAGCGAACAATATGGAAAATGTTGATTAAGAGAAGGGACAGATTAATAACACATCCTGCCGAGGCTCGTATAAATACGGGCCCCAGAGGACAATCAAGTCACCTGCCACCCCTTGTTCAGTTTGTTACTCCTGGAGTTAATCTCCAGTAACACTTATTCAATAAACCTTCTTTCTGATTCCCAACTCTTATGTGATTGAGCTACGACGACCGTCTTTCCACTGGGCTAAGATTCGACGAGTCGGATGCTAATCCTGCCTTGTTTCCTGTAAACATCTTCCACGTTCCTCTGCTCCTACTCCTTCCATATACTGAGACTGGTCGGGGAAGAAGCAGTGGATCAAACTCCAACTCCGCCCTCGGGGATCTTACAACAAAAGTATTATAAAGAAAGAAGATATCATTTGATTTAATTTTCTTTAAATATCTTCATCTTCTGTGCATAATTTTCAAGTCAAGGTCACCTTTAACTTGCTAGGGATTTAATTTTGTGATAAATATGTTAATATTTTATGTTACATTTCAGGAATCACCAGCATAATTTGGTTCAAATGTTGGTAATCAAGGTGAGAGACGATAATCCTATAATGTATCATAAAAGATATAAGGGTAAATGTGGGGATTCATAATTTACTTATGATATAGTTTTCTTTATGAATTTGTAAGTAAATAAGTAGGTATTTATTCTTGTGACTATTTAATGTTTGGTTCTCAGGAAGAGGTTGATTTGGTATCAGATACGTCAAGCCAACGACATATGCAGACTTGAACTGACAATTCTCGAAAGAATCTTAAACATTATAAAGACTCACAAAATTGTACACCATCGAAAAAGTATACAAATGTGCATATAAAAACATTTAAAATAAAATATATCATTAAAGCACAATAATTTGGGATATATATGGAGTCCTGCTGGAAGACATAAATTATTACGTAAACAATTAATTTTTTTCTCCCGTCAGTAACTGGGTTTGGAGTTCACTTAACTGGCCATGGGCGAATGCTTCCAACATAATTGAGACGCATGCTGATGCTCATCTGTTCCCAGGTGAATGAGTCTCAGATGTGATATTAATTAAAATAAACTTTGCAATTATTTTTCTAATTGTATAATTTACTGTTTAGTATTTGCAATTTGATTAACTCTATAGATTATCGTTTTTTAGAGTATAAATTTATATTTGTTTTGTGTTGAGATTATTTTTTCTTTTCACTTTATGGGAGGTTACTATATTATAGGTATAAATGATTGTAAATGAAATTTAATAAATTTATCTTTAGAATATTAAATGTGCAATTATTTATGCGAGTTCTATTTTAATGATTGTGACAAAATGTTTGATGCATATTATAAAACAATTGATTTGGTTTCAGGTAAATTCGTCCTACAACCAATAGAGGAGTTACCAGCCTATCCTTTAGTCTATATATAAAAACACATCTATATGTACTCTTAAAATTTGTAATATAACAGTCATAAACCTTAATAATGCACATGAGGACTAACACTTGTGGGAAGCCATACATATGTGTAGAGTGTGATAAAGAATTCTCAGATTCTTCAACATTCAGACGTCACATGAAGACTCACACAGGTGATGAACCATTCAAATGTGTAAAATGTGATAATACCTTCTCACAATCATCAAACCTAATAATGCACATGAGAATTCACACATCTGAGAAACTATACATATGTGTAGTGTGTGATAAAACATTTGCAAATATCTCAAAATTAAAACAGCATATTAGAGTTCACACTGGTGAGAAGCCATACAAATGTGTAGCGTGTGATAAAACCTTCTCAAAATCATATAACTTAATAATGCACATGAGAATTCACACTGGTGATAAACCTTTCAAATGTGTTGAGTGTAATGGAACATTCTCACAATCAGGAAATTTAACAATGCACATGAGACTCCACACTGGTGAGAAACCATACAAATGTGTAGTGTGTGATAAAACCTTCTCACATTCATCACACTTAAAAAGGCACATGAGAATTCACACATGTGAGAAACCATACATATGTGTAGTGTGTGATAAAACATTTGCATGTATCCCAAAATTAAAACAGCATATGAGAATTCACACTGGTGATAAACCTTTCACATGTGTAGTGTGTGATAAAACATTTTCACAATCTGCACACTTAACATCCCACTTGAGAAATCACACTGGTGATAAACCTTTCACATGTGTAGTGTGTGATAAAACATTTTCACAATCGTCACACTTAAGAATGCACATGAGAATTCACACTGGTGATAAACAATACAAATGTGTAGAGTGTGATAAAACCTTCTCACAATCATCAAACTTAAAAATGCACATGAGAATTCACACATGTGAGAAACCATACACATGTGTAGAGTGTGATAAAAACTTCTCACAATCATCAAACTTAACAAAGCACATGAGAACTCACACTGGTGAGAAACCATATAAATGTGTAGTGTGTGATAGAACATTCTCACAATTAGGAAACTTAACAATGCACATGAGAAATCACACTGGTGATAAACCTTTCCCATGTGTAGTGTGTAACAAAACATTTTCACAATCCTCACACTTAACATCCCACTTGAGAAATCACACTGGTGATAAACCTTTTACATGTGTAGTGTGTGATAAAACATTTTCACAATCCTATCACTTAACAACCCACATGAACACTCACACTGGTGAGAAACCATACACATGTGTAGAGTGTGATAAAAACTTCTCACAATCATCAAACTTAACAAAGCACATGAGAATTCACAATGGTGATAAACCTTTCACATGTGTAGTGTGTGATAAAACATTTTCACAATCCTATCACTTAACAACCCACATGATGACTCACACTGGTGAGAAACCATACACATGTGTAGTGTGTGATAAAAACTTCTCACATTCATCAAACTTAACAAAGCACATGAGAATTCACACTGGCGAGAAGCCATACAAATGTGTACAATGTGATAAAGTATTCACTGATTCATCATCATTAAGCAGGCACATGAGATTACACACTGGTTATAAACCATACAAATGTGTAGAGTGTAAAAAAGATTTCTCATTTGACTCAGATTTAAGACGTCACATGATGACTCACACTGGTGAGAAACCATACACATGTGTAGAGTGTGATAAAAACTTCTCACAATCATCAAACTTAACAAAGCACATGAGAATTCACACTGGTGATAAACCTTTCACATGTGTAGTGTGTGATAAAACATTTTCACAATCCTGTCACTTAACAACCCACATGATGACTCACACTGGTGAGAAACCATACACATGTGAAAAGTGTGGCAAAAACTTCTCACATTCATCAAACTTAACAAAGCACATGAGAATTCACACATATGAGAAACCATACAAATGTGTTGACTGTGATAAAGAATTCTCAGTTTCCTCAGCATTAAGACGTCACATGAGGACTCACAATGGTGAGAATCCATACACATGTGTAGTGTGTGATAAAAACTTCTCACATTCATCAACCTTAACAAAGCACTTGAGAATTCATACTGTTTATAAAACATAGCAATCTGTACGATGTGAATAATTATTTTGAATTATCTATTCTTGAGAATTTATTCTTTTGAGAAGTCTTCCTTATGTCTTGATAATGAATGATTATTAACACTTGTATTGTTCATTGAATAAAGTTAAGTAAGTGATTTCAGAAGTATTTAATTTAAATTTTAAAAAAATAGCAATTATGCCTCAGAGTTAGTTATGTATTGTTACTTACCAAGTAGTTCATAGGTAGAGCTCCCAGTATTTGATGGTTTTGACCTCGCAGTTAGAGAAAACTGTTGTAATGAGGTGAGTAAGAGAGAGGATAGCAACAATAACATGAAATCTTAGTTTATGCAAGAGATGAGTAACATATTAAACTTCAGACTGAAGCGAATTTATTTGAAATAGGGTTGACAATATACTCATGTTAGTGTAGATAATTATTAAGATTAGTTTTACTCAGGCAGTGATGTTAGTGGCATATATACACACGTCTGTGCTGCACTGCCAATCCATCGCAGACACTTGAGCACTGGCTCAGGTTCCTTGGATCGTGTGGACAGAGTGTCAGTCATGACTGGCCACGTTCCCTTCCCCCTCCACTGCACTAGTCAAGTCTAGATGTGAGCTACGGTTGTCAACTATCGACTGTGAACAGAGTGGCAGGGCTGATTATCGATTGTTTATTATTTTCTTTTCTATATACGTGCTGTTTGGTTTAGTGTACAATTGGAGTTTGGTTCAGAAAACATTTAGGATAGAGTTCATATGTTGCGCCTATGAGGCTATATATTTTTAGGTTTACTTTCCAAACAAGAAGAAGCATTGTCCACCATCCTACGACGGCACAACATTTTATCTGGCAAAAAAAACCCAAGCAAATAAGCCTTTGAGATTGACTGAATTAATTATGTGTGGTGTGTCTGTGGCTGATGTATTTAAAAACACGAGTTTTAAAAAGTTATTCAACGATTATTTATATGGAATGAAATATTGATATTTTGGTAATAATTAAACACGTGTCAATAATAGAAGTAACTATTTACGAAGCAAACGGTAAGCGTTTAAGCAAGGGAGGCAAGACCCAAGGTCAGCCCCCTTCTTCCTCCTACTGCTTGCTCATGTTCTTAGTTCTTATTGTGAAGAGTGAGCAAGCGTCGGCTGGACAAAAATCACTGAATTTTTAAACATGCGGCGGTAATTATTCAATTGAACACTTTTGCCAACTTTTATGCACCTAACGTTCCTTTCGTATTACAGTTTGGTGCACAAAATCAGTTGGTCCCAAGTTTATTCCACAACATAAAATGCCGAGAAGTTGTCCAGCCTGATTACTCCTCCAGTTCCATGCACAAGGCCAAGCAAGTGTCTCATGTGAGAGCAGCTTCAGTGTCGGTCCAGGTGCAGCAGCAGCGCCTCTTCATCCATCAGTTGAGACTCATGCGTCACCATAACAAGGCAGCGCTGTTTTGCAGTTGATTTCCCGCTATTCCCTTCACTTATCGCTAAATTCCCTCAACCAATCCCGAGGTTTTGGCTTTTCATTTTACTGACTGTACAAGTCATATGAAGTCTCACACTGGAGAAAAACCATACCAATGTGTAGAGTGTGATTATTAATTTTTCACATTGATCAAGCTTATCATAGCGCATTAGGACACACACTGGTGAAAAGCCATGCAAATGTGTTGAGTGTGGTAAAGAATTCTCTGATCCCTTATCATGGAGAAGCCTCACAAGATCTCACTCTGGTCAAAAAAAAAACAATGTAATATAAATTTTATCTGGTGTGAATTAAACTCATAAATCAGAAATTATTATTTACAGCAATATACTTATATTGTTTGTAATGAAGGAATTTAATCAAGAAAGAGTCGCATATTGTAACTAATTATTTTTATGTTCATTTTAGCATTATGATTAAATTTTATTCTCTAGGCTTCCATATTTATTTTGCAAAACATTTCATTTACTCTTTTTTTACAATATCTCCCAAGTTAAATCTTTGAAGGTAGTCATGTTTAATTAATCATATCATTATACCTGACAATAAAATAATTCATTATGTTTATGCCTTAGAAGCAAATATTTGACCTATTAAATTTATAAGTTTGCATAATAATTACAGAAATATATTCACTCATTACTTGCTCCATTGTATGTGTTTGTCAGAATATCATTTAATTGGTTTACATGAGTCCATTTTTTTGTGTGGTGGGGGGAAAGAGTTTAACAGGCTACATGAGGCTGATCCTGAAAGAGGCAACTCCCCTTTAATAGCATAGGAAGGGAATTGAAAAAGGGGGATGCTGACGGTTTATCGCTCCGTTTAATGTAAATTAAATAATATTTTCGACTGGCCGAATCAAGGAGAAATAGGATGTATTGCTAAATTTAGAGCCCGAGGAAGTCTGAAAATGGAGATGAAACGTCGCCATTGCTAATAAACGGTTATACATTTAATGCCGTCTTCTTATTTGTTGTAAATATTAAAGTCAGAAAACTATGATGCATTGTATTTCTCCCGTCACCTTCTTTTGTGTACCGTTTAAGGGCTTTATTTGCCATACTTTCAGTTTTTGCCTTCGCTTTTCCTTCTCATCCATTCTTAAACAGTGATGAGATTATCTCTGACTTTATGGAAAGTCCTTTCCTTTTCCCTTGAGTTTAGGAAACGCGTGTGAATTCCACGGCGACATTTTCTTGGAATTTAATCTTTCCACGTTTAGAATGTGTCCGAGTTTCCTTGTTGTAACAAGTGTGGGTCGTTGTAAGAATCAGCGGTTTATTAAATTGTGCCGGAATATATTTTTTTGTTTTGGAAATGTTCTGTGTTGGGTTTTGAAGGCGATCAGGAACCTTCTTTTGAGTTTGTTGAAATACTTGTAAAAACAGGGAAGGAACACAATTTCATTATTTGTAAAGTGAAAATAGACAATGACGGAAGAATAAAAGGAGATAAAATGGCCGTTGAAGAGGAGAAGATCAGTGCTGTTGAGCCTCAGACACTAAACACTAACTGACCTAAATAAGTGTTTCTCGAAATGATGATTATAATTCCATTGTTATGTGCCTCGAAATTCTCAGGTTTAAAACTGTAATTATTACGTAGAGAAGTAACAAAAGTGTATTTTACTTCGTTAAATGCCAAAAACAAAATAGACGCTCTAAAAGTGCCAAAAAGTTTGCGCAAAGTGCTGCCAACACTATGAAAATTCACTGCGTATTCTGAACCTTGCCTTACCTTACCAATCCTCATCAGGCTCAATCTTATGAAACATTTGAAAGATGTTGCTGTTACACGAAGGTAATAATAAAATGTAGCTACATGGCTGCAACTAACATACATTATTTGTAAAATTCCCTATTGTTGTAGTGGTATTCACTCCTAAGACTGGTCTGATCCGTGCTAATCAATCTTGCGCAAGCCTTTTTGTAACTTCGTAACTATCAAAACAAATATGGAACTTCTTCGTAATTCAGTCCTACCATCTGATTTTTAGCATTCTCCTATAGCATCACACTTCAATGGCTTCTATTTCTGATCCTTTCCCAACTCCAATCTTCCACGTTTCGCACCCCCATATAACGCCACGCCCCATACAAACATTTTTAGCATCGATTTCCAAATATTTACACTTATATCACCCGTAATTTCTTGGCTTTTTTACCTTGGTTGAGCTGCAACAATAGCGCGACGTGAAGCTGTGTCGTCATCTTCCAGCGAAGTGTCGGTAGGCCAAAGTCTTGTGGTGGACCAATCAGGTGGGAGGTGAGTCCAGCCAATCACAGACACTTGCGTTCAGCTGACGTCAGGATCACGAGGTCACTGGCCTAAAAATAACCTTTTAACGAGTTTCCAAACCCAAGAATGTTTACTTAAACTTTATTGTATCTCAATCTTACTTTATTACATAACGTCCATTCAATATGTCCTTTTATGGTATTAAAGGAACAGAGGGTCTGAGATCCCAAGCTACTAATTAAAGGATACAATCAATTAAGCAATTAACTAGAGACAAGAAGCATAATGCCTCATTTTATCTTCCCTTGGGCAACTTCCACCTCACTATTTATACAACTCAGGCTTTTCTTCCAAACTAAATGCAGTGGCGCTGTTGTTAGTTTAAAGCACATTATGTGAGAAATCATGACAAGTATATTGATGCCTGATTGTTTATATGCACACACTTGTGCACGTGGATGGTTTTGGAATAATGTGTGTTCTGCATTAAATGAGTGTTTGCTTAGGAAAAGGTTATAAAGTCAAACAACGCGTGGACCACAGGAAGAGAAAAATAAATAAGCAGCTAAATAAAAGGAATAAGAACTTATTTTGAAATGAAAACGGAGTAGATAAGAAAAAGGAAAATTAGAGATGAGAAATGAAACAGTTCGAGTTTCATTCCGCAACGTTGGCGCTACTGCCGCGTAGCCTCTTGTATCGATCGACAACTTGGTTAAAAGACAAGTGAAGAACAAGTTTGTATTCGAATTGTTTTGAAAATAATCCAACGCAACAGAGGTTTATGAAAAGGTTGCAGGGACTCGGTAATAAGAATAAAATATATGTTGTTTTCCTAATTAAGGCTGTTGACACTTGCTCACAAGTCATGTTGTATTTCAGAGGCAAGAGATTTGAAGAGGAATTTGAGTGAAGTGAGCAAAGGCTGAGGAAGGTGAGGAACACTAAACCTGCATCAGGACCTTCAATATTATTATTTAGACACCACCATGTTGATGATTTCTAAAATAGTTTATGGAAATGGAGACAGAATTATTTTAAAATAATTTTTAAGGTTAACTTGAAATGATCATTTATTGAATTTCAGGTGAATTTCCCTCGTGCTTCAATAGTAAAATAAACAAGTGAAAGCTGCTTCTGTTTTCCTGTTACAGGTTATGTGCATCCTCCTATAGACACCTAAAATATAAACAATATATTCAAGTCCATCCATATTGGTGAGTGTAACACATGTTTATAATTATGCACATTCTCTGTCCCAATGGTTTCTGTATATCAACACATACACACTTCTTCCACATGTAACATACATAACACGTATACTTTATCTCGAGTGAAATTTGAACCATTAGAAGGCAACACAGCATGGAATAATAATATTACATGTGCAAAGTCTCCTGTTACGTTACTTGTTACAAAGTCAGAGGCAAACAAAACTCTAAAGGCAGAGTCATTGGGCATTGTTGTTGATTATGGGTGCAAAAGAGATTCCTTAGGTGCATTTTATTTACATATATAGTGAAGTTCAGTAATATTGAAACATTTACTCTGTTCAGATAATATTGTTAACAATTATGTCATGTTGGTAGTCCTGTATCTTGTTTTCTTTAAATATGAAAGCTCTTGCATTTATTAGTTTATAAAAATACATCATTAAGCCACAAAGTCTTTATAGGGATAAATATTAGCAACAATAATATGGGATATATATGGAGGAAGATTCAAATAGTCCAGTTCTGTTGGAAGATATTAATTATTAAGTAAACAAGTATTTTTTTCTCCCCTCAGTAATTGGGTTTGGAGTTCACTTAACTGGCCGTGGGCGAATGCTTCCAACATTAATTGAGACGCATGCTGACGCTCATCTGTTCCCAGGTGAATGAGTCTCAGATGTGAAATTAATTAACATAAACTTTGCAATTATTTTTCTAATTGTATAATTTAATGTTAAGTTTATGTTTTGCTACTCTTTGCTTATTTGGATGTATCCTGTTCATACTTAAATTTACAGTACTTTCATTAGAGTCGACTTGTTCTTTGTTGTCTGTTCCACACACTCAGGAATGTCTCGCATGTTTGCAAGGGGATAACTGTCTCCTACCGTTACAACATTAATCTATCTGAAGATGACACAAACCCTGTATTTCCTTATACTTAGGTATGTCAAGAAGGGGAAATTCCACCCACAATCACTTGGGGCTATTATCTCATCATCATGCATTTTCTTGACTCGTTCATTCTATTTTGTAACCCATAATTTTTACTTTTATGGCATGAACTGGTATTTATGGTGTTGCTATGGTGTGTTCAACAGAATGTGAAAATATAAGTTTATCACCAGATGTTATGAAAATGTCAGCCATTTTCGAACACATTTGTCTTATTTCATAGGCTCTATTTATATCTGCTCTGTGGTCAAGTCTCAATTTCTCACATAATAACCTAACCATCGCTTAAAGCCTATTCTGTGGTAAATACATAATTTTCTTTGTTGTTCATCTTTTCTTATTTTGATTAAAGGTTATTGCAATGTTCGCATCTTATTTAATACAATTATTACAGGAGTCACATTTAAAAATATATGATAAAAAATTTAAGTGTCCCATTTAACCAACGTTTCAGCACAAAATTTACCCGGCAGTGTTTCTCGTTTCTCTGCACATGAAATGCGAGATACAATTTAGTAGAAGGTAAAACGTGGGTGTTCTGGGGCTTTTTGGGGGGTGAGGAGCTCGATTAAGGTGGAGGATAATTATTCAAGGGGGCCATGAGTCTGTCATCCTGCAGCTGGCGGAGTGTCTCTGTCGGCATCCATGACGACAGCGGTGGAACCCTTGTCAGCTGGGAGGATTACAATATCACGGTTGTTTTTCAGGTTGCAGATGGCTAGGTGCTGGGCAAGGGTTAGGTTGGGTTGTTTGGGGAGAGAGTTAAAGAAGGTTGGCGAGGTCACGTGGGTTACAAGGATACTAGTGAAATTCTGAAGTGGATGGTTGGGTGGCAGTTTGGGAGGTGGCAATGTGGATGGTTCTTTAAATTTAACTAGGCATGGGGCTGTGGCGTTTGGGGGTTCTGGTTTGGCTGGAGGATGTTTTGCAGAGTGGTGCTTCCACTGGACTGTTGGACAGAATTTAAGCATATCACGGGCAAGTTATATTGGGTCCAATGTTGGGGTGGGTGAGACGGTGAGGCATTTATCAAGGATTGATATTTCATCATCATTTAGCCTTTTGGAGGACAGATTGAGGACACTGTGGTTTGAGGGTCTGGATGGGTTTGTTATCGGGGGTTTGGGGGAGTCGGATTGTCGGTTTAGGGAGATTGAAGATGTCGGCAAGGCAGGGTTTTGTTGAGATGGTTTTGTTTACATCAGTCAGACAAAGAGACCCTTCCCTCCCCGAACGGATCGCCAACCACCGCAGCACAGTAAAACTCCTCAAAACCCAATTCCCCATAGCCACAACAGCAACAACTTCAACCAGTGCTTCACACACACTGACCCCGACTCATCAGAAGCTCAACTCCATCTGTGGGAACTTTCATTCCAGCATGTCCTACAGTCAAGACAACAAAGCCCTGGACTCAATATCCTATAACTCTTTATCTCCAACCTCTCCCCCCCTCCAAAGCACGAGTCCATTGGAATTGTACATACAACAAAACCTTCTGTGTGTGTGTGTATACCTTGCCTTTTGTTTGAATGGTGGTTGTATGTATTTAAATATTGACACCTCTAAGGGTGGATGTGTTTGAATGAATGGGGGTGTTAGTATGCATCTCCCCAACCCCCATCAAGTCCTTGCCTCTTCCTTCCCAGACCCTCATTGAGAGAGAAAGTTGGTGACCTGCTGATGGGGGTCAACTGTTTACGACCCAAGTTAGCAGAGCAGCAAATTTTGGCTGCTCAGTCGTCGGCTAGCCGATCACTGGAAATGTCTTCCTAACTTTCTGATGAAGGGGGAAGGTGCCTCCGAAAATTCAAGTTCTCCAAAACTCACAAGGTGTCTACCATCTATGAACCTCAGGTAAGTCATCTTCTTTCTATCTCTCTGTCCTTTCCCCATTAATTGTTTTAATAAACAAGACAATGTCATTTCCTGACTCGTGTATATATATATATATATATATATATATTGTCACGTAGAAATCGGAAAACGTTTATTTATAGCACACAAGTTATACACGATGTGTCCCGATGATCGCTCACAAGTCAACTGCCCGCTGCATAGCAGATCACAGCTTTATATAGGCACAGAACAGGAAATGATGTAACACTCATTGGTAACATAGAACAATCTGGAACAAATTAAACGAAGTAATGAAAAGTGACTAAAAATATTAGCTGGTGACGGGAATCGATCCTTGTCCCTCCGGACCGCAGAGCAGCGTCTTAACCACTACACCATAGCGTCAGGTCCTTTGGAGATCACAAATGTGGCATTGCTCCCCCTCCAAAGGAAACAGCGTCTCGCTGTTATGGAGATATCGACCAGAATCTTGTTGGGAACCGTTGGAAAGAAACAGTTTGTAATGTTGACGGCTTGACCGGTTTTTTTATTTTTTTTCATCTTCTGGGGGTGTTGTTCCCGGAATTAGGACGGATCGTTGATCTCCTTCTTCGTTATCTACTTGAAGGTCAGGTCTATTGTAGGACTTGATTCGTAAGACGTGTACTATATCCTTTGGTTTCCGTCGCTTCGACGAAGGATCATAGTCTTCAACCTCATAATTGACATCCGAAATTTTTCGTAGGACTCGGTACGGCCCAAAGTATCGTTTTATAAGTATTTCGGACAGGCCAACCTTCCTTACAGGTCTGAAAATCCACACCAAGTCTCCTGGTTTGTACTCTACAGATCTGTGTTTCGTATTATAGCGTTCCCGGTCCTTGTCTTGCGTGCTCAATGTCCGTATTCGCGCAACCTGTAGGGCTTCTTCTGCTCTAGTTACCAGATGTCCCACGTAATCATTATCTATTTCGTCAGGGTAAAGGGGAAACAGCGTATCCATAGTTGTCTCAGCCTCGCGTGCATGGAGCAGAAAGAAAGGACTGAAACCAGTGGCATCTTGCTTTGCCGTGTTGTACGCAAATGTTACAAATGGAAGAAACGTATCCCAATCCATCTGTTCGGCATCGACAGCATATCAGTCAGAGTTTTATTGAATCTTTCCGTCTGTGGATGATAGGCCGTAGTCATTCTATGAGTAACATTGCAGCGTGCAGCTACTTCCGAAACTAGCTTCGAATAAAACACTTTCCCACGATCCGTTATCATTATTCTCGGGGCTCAAGATGATTTCTTCAACTGGAAACTTTGCTATCTCCTGAGCTTCGGCAGTCGGTACGGCTTTAGTGACAGCGTAACGTGTCAAGTAAAATTATCCACCGATTACCGTAAGTTGCTTTTCCTAAGAGATCAATCCCAATTCGGTGAAATGGAGAAACGGCGGGTGGGATCGGTATCAGATGGCAAATGCTTTCGTCTCTGGCATTCCTTGCGGTGCCAATAGTATCGTCGTCTGATTCTGTCCAAGGTCTTGGTGAAACCCAGATGACGCATAATGTCAAGTCGCAATTCACGGGGGATAACTGTCAACCACTCTTGTCCCATAGGATCGTAGTTCCTCTTGCACAATGTTCCCTCTACCAATTCGAACCCTCCTTTAAGTGGTTCCTCCTTCTCCAGAGCCCTTATGATGTCTCGTAGCTTCGGATCTCCCCTTTGCTCCGCAGCTAAAGCAGTGATGGCTGGGATCTCATCATCATCATCACTTACTGGGTCTTCTTGAAGAGGATATCTTGACAGGCAGTCTGCGTCTCGGTGTTTGCGCCCGACGGTGACGTCAAACTCTTGTAGTCTCAATGCCCATCTTGCTAGTCGTCCCGAAGGATCCTTTAAGCTTGTTAACCAACATAAAGAGTGATGATCGGTGACAATAGTAAACGGCCTACCAAATAAATAAGGGCGAAACTTGTTAATAGACCACATGATGGCAAGGCATTCTCTTTCAGTGGTAGAATAGTTCCTCTCGGCCCTTGATAACACTCTGGAAGCATACGCAATGACTTTCTCAACACTCTCTTGATTTTGAACTAGAACGGCACCGATTCCGTACCCGCTGGCGTCCGTACGTAATTCAGTTTGGAACTTTTCGTCGTAAAAGCCCAAAACCGGATCCTTCAAAATGTTAAATGACTTTTCTTGAATTTCATTCCAACAAAATTTTGTATTCCCCTTGAGCAAATCTTGTAGAGGACGCGCTTTTGTGCAGAAATCCTTAATGAAACGCCGATAATAGGAACAAATTCCCAAGAAACTTCTGACGTCACGAATATGTCGAGGAGTGGGGAAATGTGTAATAGCTCTGACTTTTTCTGGATCCGGACGAATCCCCTCACCGTTAACAAGGCGCCCCAAAATCTTTATTTCGGATGCGGCAAATAAACACTTGTTTGGGTTCAAGCGAAGTCCTGCTCCTTGGATACATTTTAGCACCGCCGCTAAACGACGAAGATGTTCTTCAAACGACTCTGAATAAACAACAATGTCATCAAGGTAGCACAGGCACATTGTCCATTTGAGACGACGGAGAAGATTATCCATCATGCGCTCGAAGGTGGCTGGAGCATTACAAAGACCAAATGGCATTACCTTGAACTCGTAGAGTCCTTCTGACGTTACAAATGCGGTCTTTTCCCGATCGGCTTCGTCAATCTCAATCTGCCAATAGCCGGTATGAAGGTCCATAGTGGAGAAGAACTTTGATCCCGTGAGTGAGTCCGATGTGTCGTCGATTCGGGGTAATGGGTAGACATCCTTCTTAGTGACCTTGTTTAATCGACGATAGTCGACACAGAAACGCCATGTTCCGTCTTTCTTCTTAACAAGGACCACGGACTTTCTGATGGCTGAATGACGTCTCTTTTCAGCATTTTCTCTACTTCCTCCTGGATAATCCGTCGTTCGGCTGCAGACACTCTATACGGCCTTTGGCTGATTGGGGCGTGATCGCCGGTAATAATACGGTGTTTAACGTTGCATTGATTCTTTGTTGAGCCAGTTTCAAAAGTGTCAGAGAATTGGCGCAGTAGGGTCAATAAATGGAAACGTTGTTCGTCTGTCAGGTTAGTTCCTAGGAGCGTATTAACAATATCCCCTTTCAGTTTTGTCTACGGAATCACTGCTGTACACTCCTTCTTCTATGACATTCAGGTGACTTTCGTTTATGGTTTCGGCTACCCCTATACGCATACCTTTCGGAATGAGCGTGAGCGTTGGTGACCCAAAGTTGTCCCTTACCTTGGCTAAGCGTCACGATACACTTCCTTCTGAATGCCTTGTTACTCTCCACAAGGGCTTCACAGTTGAGAGTGGGATGACATAATCTTCAACGACGGATAACTGTCCAGGATACTGGTCGCACGCCTTCTCTGAACTAGCTTCGTCAAGATGCAGCTTAAATCTTCCGCAGTCGATAATGGCCTGTGACGCTTCTAAAAAGTCCCACCCAAGAATGACATTATGACTGCATTCCGGTAAAACAATGAATTCAAAGGGTTGCGTTCTTATAACGCAAGTTCCAACTGGTTTGATGTAATTTCCGTTGGCGACTTTCAACAACGTATGTTTTGTGTCGGCGGCGATAGTCGTCAGATATCACGGAAAACGAAGCTCCTGAGTCGACGAGTGCTTTAACTGCTCGACGGTCTATCATGACGTCGATGTGGTTTCCCGACATCTTAGCCACTGTCGTCCAGCGGCCTCCCCTCCGTAGAAGGTCGCCCCCCTCAGTTTTCCGGATTTCGGCGGGTAGGAGATCTACTTGAATTTCTGTAAGGCGACGGCGATCGACCGCGGCGGGGGAATGGCGACGAATAACTTTCGACTGGTTGATTGTTTTCATCGGCATAGTCTGTGTGATGACCGGGTTGGGTTCTCGTGGCATAGTTCTCGTCAAATGTTCGTCTTCTTTCTCTGCAATACCGAACAACATGCCCGGGAAACATACGGTCCTGTTGTCGTCAGTCCTCCAAACTTCAGTTCTTCTTTGCGGACTCTCTCTTGGAGCGGCTACGGGTCGACGGCGAAGTGTTAACGGCGAGAACTTTGGCGGATGCGGAAAAGAATCGGTAGGCACCCGTTGAAGTACATCGGCATATGTCTGACGGCGCGGTGTTTCTTCAAACTCGCTGGGTTCCAGGGAGATGGGAGCCAGCGACTTCTGCACCTCATCGCGGACTATATTCTCTATGTAGCGCTCCTGAGGGTCAATTGCTGATGGCATCATCACTTTACTGATTTCTTCCCTCACGATCTGGCGAATGAGAGAGCTTAAGTCTTGTTGCTCCTCCATCATTGCTACTGACGCCACATTTGGTAGGCGCTCAAATCGTTTAGGAGCAATTCTCTTCTGGTGTGAAGCTTCTACATGGTGACACCATTGAATGAAATCCTTTGGCGTGGTGATCTTCTTCGTAAGCAGCGCCTGATAAATGTTTTCAGCTACACCTTTCATCTTTATCTTCCTCCGTCATTCTCGGATCAACGCGATGACACAATCCCAATACGTCTTGGATGTACGACTGGGTGCTCTCATGTTGTTTTTGCGCCAGGATTTTTAATTCCTCTTCGGCCCGTCTACGCAATTTCAGCCTTTAAAGCGCCTTGGAATGCTTCCCATGATGTAATTTCGTGTTCGCTATTTTCAAACCATTGCCTAGCGGTGGCACTGAGGAAGAAGTAGGCGTTTGCCAAACACATCATATCGTTGTACTTCGCCACGCGCTCAAACTCTTTTAACCATTTCACTGGATCTTCATTAGCCTCTCCGGAGAAGATGGTTGGATTCCTAGTGGTCTGATATACGGGAATGGTGATGGGTGCGCACGTAGCACTTGACGTGTTTGCTATCTGATTACCAGACATTTCTTGTCTGGTGTGTGGTTTGAGTCCTTGCAGACGACGGCTTTTTCTTGCCCGAATAGGAGCCACGATGAACTGGAAGTATTTCTACCCGGCGCCTCCACCAAATATGTCACGTAGAAATCGGAAAACGTTTATTTATAGCACACAAGTTATACACGATGTGACCCGATGATCGCTCACAAGTCAACTGCCCGCTGCATAGCAGATCACAGCTTTATATAGGCACAGAACAGGAAATGATGTAACACTCATTGTTAACATAGAACAATCTGGAACAAATTAAACGAAGTAATGAAAAGTGACTAAAAATATTAGCGGGTGACGGGAATCGATCCTTGGCCCTCCGGACCGCAGAGCAGCAATATATATTTATTTATATACACAAGATTATTTATAACATGAAGGATATATTTTTACAATTGGCAACAACCACATTATTCCATTTACACATCTATTCACCTGGATCTTTCCTGTTAGCATATATTACTATCACACAACCAATGCGCTTGTTGTTGTCTTAACCTCGTGTCGTCTCCTGAACTATTACCCATTTACTCTTAATATTTATTACACCTATTTAATAGTTGCATACAGTTGCTGTCATGTGTCCCCGCACGTTACCTATTTCACTCCTTTTGTTTATCACTTGATTTATGTTTTCATATATTTATATCTTATACTTACATTTTTCGTTTTGTATGATTTTAAAATCTTCCCTAGTTCTTTCAAATGTTGTGATGATGCTGTATTAGTTTTGGAGGCTAATTTGGCATTACTCTTATGGTGGTATATTCTTTTTTGCACAGTCATGCCAGTCATACCTATATAACTTAGATTATATATACAGTCTCTCATGTCTAATTTTTTTATCTTGTCCTTCATATTGTCTAAATAGTTATTTATTTTATTTATTGGTGTCATTGCTAATTTCACCTTATTGAAACCATTATTTTTTATAAACCTGCTAATTTTATCAGATAATCCTTTTATGTTACTAATACTATAATGCCTATACTTATTTTTACTTGTAATTACATTATTGTTACAAACATCCTCTTTTCCTATATCATCATTTTGATTCGCTATTTCATAGGATTGAAAATATTTATACAATCCTATTCTTCTTCGTGACACATTTGTCTTATTTCATAGGCTCTATTTATATCTGCTCTGTGGTCAAGTCTCAATTTCTCACATAATAACCTAACCATCATTTCAAGCCTATTCTGTGGTAAATACATATTTTCTTTGTTGTTCATCTTTTCTTATTTTGGTTAGAGGTTTTTGCATTGTTGGCATCTTATTTAATATAATAATTTCGGGAGTCACAGTAATAAATGTATAATAAAAAATTTCGTTGTCCCTTTAACCAACGTTTCAGCACAAAATTTACCTGGCAGTGTTTCTCGTTTCTCTGCACATGTAATGCGAGATACAATTTAGTGTCGCAGTGAGTAGGACGGAGCTGTTTGTTCCTCAATAACTAGTTTGTGCATAATCCTTTAATTTAATTATCCTGACAGTGTAGGTTACCTTTAACTTGCTTGAGATTCCAGTGTGTGATAAATATATTATTATTTTCCTCTTATATTTCAGGAATTAACAGTGAACTGTGGATGGAAGTGGAATTGACCTTCTTATAAGTGTCGGAACGTGAAATAGCAACCAAGGTAAGAGGCAACAATACACTGTATCACATATGACAGAGACAAATGAAGGCATTGAGAGTTGATTTACTTGCATTAATAAAAATTTGATTGATCTAACCATAGATTTGATTAACTCTATAGATTATCATTTATTCATTAAAAAGGGATAATTTTTTATAGTATTAATTTATATTTGTTTTGTGTTGAGATTATTTTTTCTTTTCACTTAATGGGAGGTTACTATATTAAAGGTATAAATAATTGTGCATTATTACATACATACATACCCACTCCTCCTTTTTCTTTTACAGATCTACACAAGTAGGATGTAAGTAAATAACCATTTAAATTATCCAAACCTATTTCTGTGGTTTTCAGATGATGCTCTGTAATACAAATGATATCTACAGATTTTTTACAGTCTTTTTCAACATCTGTTATGGATATGATAAGCTCATCTGTTTTATTAGCCAAACTTGTGATATTTTGATGATAAACTGTTATGATTTGTTTATTAATTACATTGCGATTATTTTTATTACTACTTGAATTTGAATTTCCTTTAGGTTACTTAAATTTGCAGGTTTACTTATCCTAAAAAAGGACGAGTAAACACATCTGTTACCACAGAAATTGGTTGTACCTCTGTACACTGGTCAAACCTAATGCTGTTAGCAATGTGCTGTTTGCCTCCAGCATTTAAGTGCAAACCATGTCGTGTATCAATCACCTTCATGTGAGATCCAGATCATGCAGATCCAAGCAGCAGCCCTTCCAGCTCTGCACGATCCATCCAGGGCTGATCAAACCGACTGAACAGCGAAACAAAACCAACATTTGTGTGGCTGGTACACTTTGCAATGTTGTTAATGTTAATATATTTGAGATTGCAGCTTAAACTATTACCTGCGCCCCCCGCTACTATTACACGATCCTCTTTGGTCATAACTTCCTCTAATGATTATAGGTCACTAACAACATCTCAAAGCTGTGCACTAGGCTTACAAATAACAAAGACAATATCTTCAGAATAGCATAAGGTTTTTATTTCTTGTCCATGCAGTACGATTCCTTTCCATATTCCGTTTTAACATTCTTCATCCCTTGCTCTATAAGTTTAACAGCCCGGGTGACAATGTTTCTTAATAGGTAAAAAATTTCCAACCAATTTCAGACTTTACTTTAATTTTTAACTATTTCTAAAGAGGAGAAAAACAACATTTCCGTATTTACTTGTACCTTTTTCAGGTTATTAATTGTGGCGGAACATTGTCAAACCACATGTTATCATGAAAACCCAAACGTTTTACACATTTTCATAGCAATATTGTCATATATAACTAAACAAAAGAGATTCACATTTGAGAACACTCGCCTAATATTCATTACGTCAATTGTCACATTTTAAATACAATAAAATTTATGATATATTTTAGATATATATTTGTTGATAAAATGTCGAGGGTAGACATTGTCTGATTAAAATGTATTTTAACTGTTGTACATGTAGAAAACATAATCGATGTTTCACTTCTCCTCGTGGTGGCAATACTGCAGCAAGGAAATATTTCTATGTTATATGACTTTTTTTGTGTGTTGTGATCCTCTTCCAAGTCCATTTTGTGGTTTGTAACCATGGCATGTCCTGAAACCGCAGACGAGTTAAAGTGATGTAATCTGGTTAGGATGGACCTTCCAGTCTCCCCAACAGGTGCCTTCACACACTATTTTTGGTACAGTACTCTAGCAAGTCACTTGTCTGTTGTGCCCCCCCCCACCCCCCCTCTACACTCTTGGCCGAGCCTCTTGGGGAACTTTGGTTGCCGTCCACACTCTCGCCAATCTGTACGAGCGATGTCTGTAAGATAGGTGAAGCAGTACTACAACAAAAGGAAGGAATTAGCTGCATTTATATTTACAAACTCGGTATGAACGTTATTCATGATGATTTGTCTTTCATTTCCTGGCAGTTTCCTCAGTTTTTTGGCCAACATTTTTCATACAGATCACATTCATTATCTTCTCCCGATCTGTAAGGCAAACATTTAACCCTGTGAATTACTTGTTCATTTGCCTTTCAGCAAATTGTAACTCAGAAGACTTGTACACCTTTTTTTTCTAATTCCTCAGGGGGGGAAAAGCGAACAATATGGAAAATGTTGATTAAGAGAAGGGACAGATTAATAACACATCCTGCCGAGGCTCGTATAAATACGGGCCCCAGAGGACAATCGAGTCACCTGCCACCCCTTGTTCAGTTTGTTACTCCTGGAGTTAATCTCCAGTAACACTTATTCAATAAACCTTCTTTCTGTTTCACAACTCTTATGTGATTGAGCTACGACGACCGTCTTTCCACTGGGCTAAGATTCGACGAGTCGGATGCTAATCCTGCCTTCTTTCCTGTAAACAACCTTCCACATTCCTCTACTCCTTCCATATACGGAGACTCCTCACCCCCCGCGTCGGGGAAGAAGCAGTGGCTCAAACTCCAACTCCGCCCTTGGGGATCTTACAACAAAAGTATTATAAAGAAAGAAGATTTGATTTAATTTTCTTTAAATATCTTCATCTTCTGTGCATAATTTTCAAGTCAAGGTCACCTATAACTAGCTAGGTTTTTAATTTTGTGATAAATATGTTAATATTTTATGTTACATTTCAGGAATCACCAGCATAATTTGGTTCAAATGTTGGTAATCAAGGTGAGAGACGATAATCCTATAATGTATCATAAAAGATATAAGGGTAAATGTGGGGATTCATAATTTACTTGAATATAATAATAATAAATTGATGGAACCAATTGTAGATATGATTAAATCTATGGATGAATGTTTGATTAAGAAGAAAGAAAGAAATTTTTTCTTACAATTTTTTGTATTACATTTATTTTGTGACAGCCTTTTTTTTCACATAATGGGAAGTAACTATATTATAGAAATGAATGATATAGTTTTCTTTATGAATTTGTAAGTAAATAAGTAGGTATTTATTCTTGTGACTATTTAATGTTTGGTTCTCAGGAAGAGGTTGGTTTGGTATCAGATACGTCAAGCCAACGACATATGCAGACTTGAACTGACAATTCTCGAAAGAATCTTAAACATTATAAAGACTCACAAAATTGTACACCATCGAAAAAGTATCCAAATGTGCAAATAAAAACATTTAAAATTTGGGATATATATGGAGTCCTGCTGGAAGACATAAATTATTAAGTAAACAATTAATTTTTTCTCCCGTCAGTAATTGGGTTTGGAGTTCACTTAACTGGCCGTGGGCGAATGCTTCCAACATAATTGATACGCATGCTGACGCTCATCTGTTCCCAGGTGAATGAGTCTCAGATGTGAAATTAATTAACATAAACTTTGCAATTATTTTTCTAATTGTATAATTTAAGGTTTAGATAATGTTTTGCTACTCTTTGCTTATTTTGATATATCCTGTTAATACATAAATTTACTGTACTTTTCATTAGAGTCGACTTGTTCTTTGTTGTCCGTTCCACACACTCAGGAATGTCTCGCATGTTTGCAAGGGGATAACTGTCTCCTACCGTTACTACATTAATCTATCTGAAGATGACACAAACCCTGTATTTCCTTATACTTAGGTATGTCAAGAAGGGGAAATTCCACCCACAATCACTTGGGGCTATTATCTCATCATCATGCATTTGTTTCCCTTGTTCATTCTATTTTGTAACCCATAATTTTTACTGTTATGGCATGAACTGGTATTGACGGTGTTGCTATGGTGTGTTCAACAGAATGTGAAAATATAAGTTTATCGCCAGATGTTCTGAAAATGTCAGCCAACTTCAAACACATTTGTCTTATTTCATAGGCTCTATTTATATCTGCTCTGTGGTCAAGTCTCAATTTCTCGCATAATAACCTAACCATTGCTTCAAGCCTATTCTGTGGTAAATACATTTTTTCTTTGTTGTTCATCTTTTCTTATTTTGGTTAGAGGTTTTTGCATTGTTGGCACCTTATTTAATATAATAATCTCGGGAGTCACAGTAATAAATGTATAATAAAAAATTTCGTTGTCCCTTTAACCAACGTTTCAGCACAAAATTTACCTGGCAGTGTTTCTCGTTTCTCTGCACATGTAATGCCAGATACAATTTAGTGTCGCAGTGAGTAGGACGGAGCTGTTTGATCCTCAATAACTAGTTTGTGCATAATCCTTTAATTTCATTATCCTGAACGTGTAGGTTACCTTTAACTTGCTTGAGATTCCAGTGTGTGATAAAATCTGTTATTATTTTCCTCTTATATTTCAGGAATTAACAGTGAACTGTGGATGGAAGTGGAATTGACCTTCTTATAAGTGTCGGAACGTGAAATAGCAACCAAGGTAAGAGGCAATAATACACTGTATCATATATGACATACAGACAAATGAAGGCATTGAGAGTTGATTTACTTGCGTTAATAAAAATTGTATGGATCTAAGCATAGACTTGATTAACTCTATAGATTATCGTTTAATTCAGTAAAAAGTGATCATTCTTTATAGTATAAATTTATATTTGTTTTGTGTTGAGATTATTTTGTCTTTTCACTTTATGGGAGGTTACTATATTATAGGTATAAATGATTGTAAATGAAATTTATAAAGTGGTCTTTTTGAATATTAATTTGCAATTATTTATGCGAATTCTATTTTAATAATTGTGTGAAAAAATGTATGATGCGTATCATAAAACAATTGATTTGGTTTCAGGTAAATTCGTCCTACAACCAATAGAGGAGTTACCAGCCTATCCTTTAGTCTATATATAAAAACACATATTAATGTAATCTTACAATTTGTAATATAACAGTCATAAACCTTAATAATGGACATGAGGACTAACACTTGTGGGAAGCCATACGTATGTGTAGAGTGTGATAAAGAATTCTTAGTTTCCTCAACATTAAGACGTCACATGATGACTCACACTGGTAAGAAACCTTTCACATGTGTAGTGTGTGATAAAACCTTCTCATATTCATCATACTTAAAAATGCACATGAGAATTCACACATGTGAGAAACCATACATATGTGTAGTGTGTGATAAAACATTTGCATATATCCCAAAATTAAAACAGCATATGAGAATTCACACTGGTGATAAACCTTTCACATGTGTAGTGTGTGATAAAACATTTTCACAATCCTCACACTTAAGAATCCACATGAGAATTCACATTGGTGATAAACCATACAAATGTGTAAAGTGTAAAAAAGATTTCTCATTTTACTCAGCATTAAGACGTCACATGAGGACTCACACTGGTGAGAAACCATACACATGTATAGAGTGTGATAAAAACTTCTCACAATCATCAAACTTAACAATGCACATGACAATTCACACTGGTGATAAACCATACAGATGTATTAAGTGTGACAGAACATTCTCACAATCATCAAACTTAACAGCGCACATGAGAACTCACACTGGTGAGAAACCATTCAAATGTGTAGAGTGTAAAAAAGATTTCTCAGTTTCCTCAGCATTAAGACGTCACATGATGACTCACACTGGTGAGAAGTAATAGAAATGTGTAGAGTGTGAGATAGCGTTCATTAACTCTACAAAGTTGACAAAACAGATGAGGGCTCACTCTGGTTATAAACCAAAGCATTCTGTACTTTGTGAATAATTATTTTGAATTATCTATTTTAATACAGTTCTTGAGAATTTAATCTTTTGAGAAGTCTTCTTTATATCTTGATAATGAATGATTGTTAACAATTGTATTTTTCATTGAATAAAGTTAAATAAGTTATTTGGGAAGTATTTCGTTTTAATTTAAAATAAATAGCAATCAGGATCCAAGAGTTAGTTATGTATTGTTACTTTGCAAGTAGTTCACAGGTAGAGCTCCCGGTATTTGATGGTTTTGACCTCGCAGTTACAGAAAACTGTTGTAATGAGGCGAGTAAGAGAGAGGATAGCAACAATTATATACCTGCATCAGGCAATTTGTTCCATTGTCACGCCTTTCCGAATGACGGGAGACGAGTTTGTTGCGGGGGTCGCCGCATTCCCTTGTTCCGTGTTCGGCTGGCCGACTGATCCAACTCTTACCTCAGGCCCAAGGTCTTCCAATCTGGTCCATACATCTCCTAGAAGAGATGAAAGGCGCCTCGGCAGGCATGTGAGAACCTTGAAAGAGTATGAGGCATCCCCAAAGGTAATCCCCGCAATAAATTGTTTCCGAGAGATGATTTGACAGAGCGATAATTGAATCATTAATTGCCCAGTGAAATGCTGTAGAAGGACTTGAACGACATCAACAATTGATTTCGATTAGTATCCAACACTTTTTTAAAAAAACACGGAGAATGAATTAATCAATTATATTAATCACGAAGAATGTTGTTAGTTTCCTGACTTATTGATGCAACATGCACTAAAAGATGTGAGCAATTGTAAAGCTCCAGGAATTGATAACATTCCAGAGGAGTTGACAACAAGGAACAGGAAGAATATCACAAGATTTAGGTAAAAACGTTGTTGTTGTTTTTGCGTATTCAGTCCTAAGACAGATCTGATCCATGCTGACCTCTCTTGTGCAAGCCATTTCATTTTTCTTCAATATAACTACCAATTCCGCCCTAATCTGCTTAGCGTATTCTATCCTTGGCCTGTCTCTTCTCTTCTAACTTCTCAAACTTTTCCCTCTAATGCTAATTTTACGAGACCCTCGTGTTTGTAAATGTGGTTATTTTTATGTCCCTTCAAAGTCCTCCATATTGTTCTCCCTTTCCCTATTCTCCTTACAGCTTCCTTGTTAGTTACCCTATCTACTGATCCATCTCATTCTCCTATTCATTTCCTTTCCGCATCTCCTGTGGTCCAAGTTTCGCTCCCGTATAACGCCACAACACTCCGTACCAAACATTTTTAACAACGATTTCCTAATATGCATATAAAAAAAACATAATTATACCCATATACAAAAATAGACAATTCTGCTAATAAGAATAAAACTGTTTGGAAAATAATTAAAAAGAACAAATGAAGTAAATAAAGAACTGACACATCTATAGTTAGGTTAACTCAAAACAGATTAACGTACAAATAAATTTAATGATCCCTTTTGAACCATTGCAGAGAAAATCGGGATGAATACAAATAAATCAATGGAAAAAGCCTTACAACTTTTGAAAAAAAAAACTCTCCAGTCCAGGAAAGTAACTTGAACTTATCTATGACAACCGAAATCAAAAAAAAGAAAAAGAAATATTCATCAGTGCATGATGGTATAATAATCAACCAAATAACATCAGTAACCATTCACTTGTTCCTGGAGTCTTCCCAGATAAGCTCAAGTGTGCTTTAGTCACTCCACTGGACAAACAGGGGAATAAAGAAGATATATCAAATTAGTATACAACACAGTTATAAAACATCTGAACAAACATAATTAACTCGCCGATTCACAGTTTGGGTTTAGAAAAGGATAATCAACAGAGAAAGCGATCTTTACTCTTTCAGACGACATAATAGAAGAATTAAATAATAAAAATCACCCATTAGGTATATTCTGTGACTTAAGTAAAGCATTTGATTGCGTAGACCACAGCATATTGCTAGAAAAACTGAGGTACTATGGAATAACAGGAACTTAATTTCCTTGGTTTAATTCATACTTGCAGAATAGAATGCAAAGAGTAGTAATAAGAGACTCGTGCACAGGTGAAACACATGAATCAGGTTGGGGAATTATTAAAACTGGGGTCCCACAGGGATCAGTATTAGGACCGTCATTATTGTTCCTAATGCCATAGATTCAACTCCTAAAGCTATCCTCTTTGCAGATGATCCTAGTGTAATAGTAAAAAGTAACAAAGACACACTAGAAGAGGCAAGTAACATGGTTTAACGTGGTGAACGGACTAACAAATAACTGTGACAACAACACATTTCATGCAACTTCACACACAAACACAACAGAAACAACTTTACAATCTGCAACACTTAAATACGACAACCAAAAAAATGTAAATGAAACTTGCTCTGTTAAATTCTCAGGTCTCTTGGTAAATAATAAACACTAAATTGGACTGATGAGGATGACTTGAGGAACTCAGCTACAGCTACATGTGATGCTGTAAGAGCAATGTCTGATCTAAAAACAAGGAAATTACTATACTTTGCATGTTTCCATCACATGGTGTTATATTTTGGGGGCGTGGATGAGAGCAATATGTGAGGGATGCATCAACTACTTCCATTAATAATCACAAATTGGAGGCAGTTATTTTTTAATAATTGTGTTATTCATCCCTTCAATACAAGGAACAGAAAGGAAGGAAGGTGTGCATCATCCATCTTCAACAGATAACCAAGGTAAATTTGGGTCTGAATTAACCTCCTTCTATTCAGTAAAGGAAGAATTGGAGACGAGTAATTAGTTTATAATGTTGGAATCGCCTTTTTATTTGGTTACATAAATTTGTTGTAAGTATATTTATCCATCCTTTATATAATAAAATAATGTAATAAATGTTCAGCCTGACTCATTACACATCCTTGAAACTTAAGCTTCTTTACAGGGATCTACGAGAATATCATTATTATTAGCGCGACGTGAGGCTGTGTCGTCATCTTCCAGCGAAGTGTCGGGAGTCCAAACTCTTGTGGTGGACCAATCAGGTGGGAGGTGGGTCCAGCCAATCACAGACACTTGCGTTCAGCTGACGTCAGGATCATGAGGACACTGGCCTAAAGATAACCTTTTCACTTGTTTCCAAACCCAAGAATGTTTCCTTAAACTTTATTGTATCTCGATATTAGTTAAATACGTAACATGTCCTGTCATCATATCCTTATTTGTTTTAAAGGAACAGAGGGTCGGAGATCCCAAGCTACTAATTAAAGGATACAATCAATTAAGCAATTAACTAGAGACAAGAAGCATAAGGAAAATTAGAGATGAGAAATGAAACAGTCAGAGTTTAATTCCGCAACGTTGGCGCTACTGCCGCGTAGCCTCTTGTATCGATCGACAATTTCGATTAAAGACAAAAGAAGAACAAGATTGTATTCGACTTGTTTTTAAAATAATCCAACGCAACAGATGTTTGTGAAAAGGTTGCAGGGACTCGGTAATAAGAATATAATATATGTTGTTTTCCTAATTAAGGCTGTTGACACTTGCTCACAAGTCATGTTGTATTTCAGAGGCAAGAGATTTGAAGAGGAATTTGAGTGAAGTGAGCAAAGGCTGAGGAAGGTGAGGAACACTAAACCTGCATCAGGACCTTCAATATTATTATTTAAACACCAACATGTTGATGATTTCTAAAATAGTTTATGGAAATGGAGACAGAATTATTTTAAAATAAATTTGTAAGGTTAACTTGAAATATATATTAATTGAATTTCATGTGACTTTCTCTCGTGCTTCAATAGTAACATAAACAACTGAAAGCTGCTTGTGTTTCCCTGTTACAGGTTATGTGCATCCTCCTATAGACACCTAAAATATAAACAATATATTCAAGTCCATCCATATTGGTGAGTGTAACACGTGTTTATAATTATGCACATTCTCTCTCCCAATGGTTTCTGTATATCAACACATACACACTTCTTCCACATGTAACATACATAACACGTATACTTAATCTCGAGTGAAATTTGAACCATTAGAAGGCAACACAGCATGGAATAATAATATTACATGTGCAAAGTCTCCTGTTACGTTACTTGTTACAAAGTCAGAGGCAAACAAAACTCTAAAGGCAGAGTCATTGGGCATTGTTGTTGATTATGGGTGCAAAAGAGATTCCTTAGGTGCATTTTATTTACATATATAGTGAAGTTCAGTAATATTGAAACATTTACTCTGTTCAGATAATATTGTTAACAATTATGTCATGTTGGTAGTCCTGTACCTTGTTTTCTTTATATATAAAAACTCTTGCGTTTATTAGTTTATAAAAATATATCATTAACTACAAAGTCTTTATAGGGATAAATATAAGCAACAATAATTTTGGATATATATGGAGGAAAATTAAAAAAATCCAGTTCCGTTGGAAGATCTTAATTATTAAGTAAACAATTAATTTTTTCTCCCGTCAGTAATTGGGTTTGGAGTTCACTTAACTGGCCGTGGGCGAATGCTTCCAACATTAATTGAGACGCATGCTGATGCTCATCTGTTCCCAGGTGAATGAGTCTCAGATGTGAAATTAATTAACATAAACTTTGCAATTATTTTTCTTATTGTATAAATTAGCATTTAGTTAATGTTTTGCTACTCTTTGCTTATTTTGATATACCCTGTCCATACTTAAATTTACAGTACTTTTCATTAGAGTCGACTTGTTCTTTGTTGTCCGTTCCACACACTCAGGAATGTCTCGCATGTTTGCAAGGGGATAACTGTCTCCTACCGTTACAACATTAATCTATCTGAAGATGACACAAACCCTGTATTTCCTTATACTTAGGTATGTCAAGAAGGGGAAAATTCCACCCACAATCACTTGGGGCTATTATCTCATCATCATGCATTTGTTTCCCTTGTTCATTCTATTTTGTAACCCATAATTTTTACTGTTATGGCATGAACTGGTATTGACGGTGTTGCTATGGTGTGTTCAACAGAATGTGAAAATATAAGTTTGTCGCCTGATATACTGAAAATGTCAGCCATTTTTGAACACATTTGTCTTATTTCATAGGCTCTATTTATATCTGCTCTGTGGTCAAGTCTCAATTTCTCACATAATAACCTAACCATTGCTTCAAGCCTATTCTGTGGTAAATACATAATTTTCTTTGTTGTTCATCTTTTCTTATTTTGATTAGAGGTTATTGCATTGTTCACATCTTATTTAATACAATTATTACAGGAGTCACATTTACAAATATATAATAAAAAGTTTCGTTGTCCAATTTAACCAACGTTTCAGCACTAAATTTACCTGGCAGTGTTTCTCGTTTCTCTGCACATGTAATGCGAGATACAATTTAGTGTCGCAGTGAGTAGGACGGAGCTGTTTGTTCCTCAATAACTAGTTTGTGCATAATCCTTTAATTTCATTATCCTGACAGTGTAGGTTACCTTTAACTTGCTTGAGATTCCCGTGTGAGATAAAATCTGTTATTATTTTCCTCTTATATTTCAGGAATTAACAGTGAACTGTGGATGGAAGTGGAATTGACCTTCTTATAAGTGTCGGAACGTGAAATAGCAACCAAGGTAAGAGGCAACAATACACTGTATCACGTATGACATAGAGACAAATGAAGGCATTGAGAATTGATTTACTTGCGTTAATAAAAATTTGATGGATCCAAGCATAGACTTGATTAACTCTATAGATGATCCTTTTAATGCAGTAAAAGGGGATCATTTTTTAGTATTAATTTATATTTGTTTTGGGTTTAGATTATTTTTTCTTTTCACTTAATGGGACGTTACTATATTATAGGTATAAATGATTGTAAATGAAATTTAATTGTGCAATTATTTATGCGAGTTCTATTTTAATGATTGTGACAAAATGTTTGATGCATATTATAAAACAATTGATTTGGTTTCAGGTAAATTCGTCCTACAACCAATACAGGAGTGATAAACCTTTCACATGTGTAGTGTGTGATAAAACATATTTACGATCCTCAAACTTAAAAATCCACATGAGAATTCACACTGATGATAAACCTTTCAAATGTGTTGAGTGTAATGGAACATTCTCACAATCAGGAAATTTAACAATGCACATGAGACTCCACACTGGTGAGAAACCATACACATGTGTAGAGTGTGATAAAAACTTCTCAGATTCATCAAACTTTAAAAGGCACATGAGAATTCACACTGGCGAGAAGCCATACAAATGTGTACAATGTGATAAAGTATTCACTGATTCAACATCGTTAAGAAGGCACATGAGATCACACACTGGTTATAAACCATACAAATGTGTAGAGTGTAAAAAAGATTTCTCATTTGACTCAGTATTAAGACGTCACATGATGACTCACACTGGTGAGAAACCATACACATGTGTAGAGTGTGATAAAAACTTCTCACAATCATCAAACTTAACAAAGCACATGAGAATTCACACTGGTGATAAACCTTTCACATGTGTAGTGTGTGATAAAACATTTTCACAATCCTATCACTTAACAACCCACATGATGACTCACACTGGTGAGAAACCATACACATGTGAAAAGTGTGGCAAAAACTTCTCACATTCATCAAACTTAACAAAGCACATGAGAATTCACACTGGTTATAAACCAAAGCATTCTGTACGATGTGAATAATTATTTTGAATTATCTATTTTTATAAAGTTCTTGAGAATTTATTCTTTTGAGAAGTCTTCTTTATATCTTGATAATGAATGATTGTTAACAAGTGTATTTTTCATTGAATAAAGTTAAATAAGTTATTTGGGAAGTATTTCATTTTAATTTAAAATAAATAGCAATTAGGCCTCAGAGTTAGTTATGTATTGTTACTTTGCAAGTAGTTCACAGGTAGAGCTCCCAGTATTTGATGGTTTTGACCTCGCAGTTACAGAAAACTGTTGTAATGAGGCGAGTAAGAGAGAGGATAGCAACAATAACATGAAATCTTAGATTAAGCAAGAGATGAGTAACATATTTACTTCGGGTTGAAGCGAATTTACTTGAAATAGGGTTGACAATATACTCATGTTAGTGTAGATAATTAATAAGACTAGTTTTACTCGGACAGTTATGTCAGTGTCGTATATACACACGTCTGTGCTGCACTGCCAATCCATGGCTTGAACTCTGCTTCAGTTGTCTTGGAACGTGTGGACAGAGTGTCAGTCATGACTGGCCACGTTCCCTTCCCCCTCCACTGCACTAGACAAGTCTAGGTGGCAGCTACGGTTGTCAACTATCGACTGTGAACAGAGTGGCAGGGCTGATTATCGATTGTTTATTATTTTCTTTTCTATATACGTGCTGTTGGCTTTAGTGTACGATTGGAGTAAGTCGACCTTTGTTTTGAACGGAGGCTAGAAGTTTGGTTCAGAAAACATTTAGGATAGAGTTCATATATTGCGCCTATGAGCCTATATAATTTTAGGTTTACTTTCCAAACAAGAAGAAGCATTGTCCACCATCCTACGACGGCACAACATTTTATCTGGCAAAAAAACCTCAGCAAATAAGCCTTTGTGTTCGACTGATATATATATTTATAAATATGAGCTTTAAAAGTTAAACAAGCGTTATTTATATGGAAAGAAATATTGACATTATGGTAATAATTAGACACGTGTCAGTAATAGAGGTAACTATTTACGAAGCAAACAGTAAGCGTTTAAGCAAGGGAGGCAAGACCCAAGGTCAGCCCCCTTCTTCCTCCTACTGCTTGCTCATGTTATTAGTTCTCATTGTGAAGAGTGAGCAAGCGTCTGCTGGACAAAAATCACTGTAGTTTCAAACATTCAACGGTAATTATTCAATTGAACACTGTTGCCAACTTTTATGCACCAAACTTTCCTTTCGTGTTACAGTTTGGTGCACAAAATCAGTTGGTCCCAAGTTTATTACACAACATTAAGTCCCGAGAAGTTGTCCAGCCTGATTACTCCTCCAGTTCCATGCACACGGACAAGCAAGTGTCTCATGTGAGAGCAGCTTCAGTGTCGGTCCAGGTCCAGCAGCAGCGCCTCTTCATCCAGCAGTTGAGACTCATGCGTCACCATAACTAGGCAGCGCTGTATTGCAGTTGGTTTCCCGCCATTCCCTTCACCTATCGCTAAATTCCTTCATCTTTTAACCAGTCCCGAGATATTGGCTTTTCATTTTACAGAGTTTACCTTTACAAGTCATATGAAGTCTCACACTGGAGAAAAACCATACTAATGTGTAGAGCGTGATAATAAATTTTCACATTGATCAAGCTTAACAAAGCACATTAGGAAACACACTGGTGAAAAGCCATACAAATGTGTTGAGTATGGTAAAGAATTCTCTGGTTCCTTATCATGCAGTAGCCTCACAAGATCTCACTCTGGTGAAAAAAAAATCAATGTAATATAAAATTTATCTGGTGTGAATTAAACTCATAAATCAGAAATTAATATTTACAGCAATAAGTAATTTAATCAAGAAAGAATCGCATATTGTAACTAATTATTTTGATGTTCATTAATGAGATATTTTAATTAGTGTTTTGTTCAACCAAAGTAACAAGGTATTCAAAATTATGTTTGTCTGAAGTATTCATTTTGCCTTGAACACTTAAAGTAATATTAAGTTAATTTTCATTAATCTGAAAATATCTCCATTTTTTTGCCTATTATTAATTTTAATATCACATTACCTTGAACATTATTAGCATTCAGTTAAGTGAAATTTCCTTTCAGGTTTTATGTTGTGTTTCAGGAATTGCAAGTGTCTAGGTTGGAAGTGGAATTGAGAGTTTAAGAAAAAGTTGGTTATTTGTCTTTTACTCAGTGAAGCCAAAAACTATTTTAGCATAATGATTAAATTTTATTCTCTAGGCTTCCATATTTATTTTGCAAAACATTTCATTTACTCTTTTTTTACAATATCTTCCAAGTTAAATCTTTGAAGGTAGTCATGTTTAATTAATCATATCATTATACCTGACAATAAAATAATTCATTATGTTTATGCCTTAGAAGCAAATATTTGACCTATTAAATTTATCAATTTGCATTATAATTACTGAAATATATTCATTCATAACTTGCTACATTTTATGTGTTTGTCAGAATATCATTTAATTGGTTTACATGAGTCTATTTTTTTGTGTGGGGGAGGGAAAGAGTTTAACAGGCTACATGAGGCTGATCCTGAAAGAGGCAACTCCCCTTTAATAGCATAGGGAGCTTTAATTTAAGGATCCTACTCTTGTGGAGTTTAACCTAAAGAGATGCAGGGAAAATCCTAGAAAACCTGCATCAGGTATGATGAGTCTGACATGGGGTCGCAGAATTCCCTTCTCCGTGTCTACACCATATTTTGGAGGAATTGGCCGAGAGATCCAATACAATTCTTAGGCTGGTATGCCTGACATACACCACCTAAATAGGTGAAGGAGCCTGAGCATGTGAGAACTTTGAAAAAATCAGAGAGAAATGAGGCATTCCCAAAGGTGAGCTCCGCTGGTCCCTGTGAGAGAAAACAACCACAGGTACAATAATACTGGCATGTGAGTGACAGTGAGATGGTTGGCTGTGAAACCATGGCCAATGTCTGTAAACATTTATGGTTAACAGTTCACAAGAAGACGGGACACATGTGTGCAACTAAACTGGACACACGAGGACTCGCATGGTGGACGTTGGAGCTGCCTAAGGAGCCACATGTGGAGTCTCGCTGGAGAGTAACCACTCAAAAGGTTCCAGGGTGACAAAATATTTAGACATGCTGCAAAGTTAACAATCCTCACAAGGACATTCTTTACTCCATAATAAATTTTACCTGTGAGCATTTAGCGAAATAGAAGACAGTTTCTTATTTAGAGAGAGAAAAAAGTGAAAATTTAAAGAATTTAAGACTACTGTACAAATTAATTAAAACATTAGGAAAACTTAAAATCTTACATTCTTCCAAAATACATCAGTCTTTGAAATTTATTACTTAAAATAAATTGAGATTTTACATTTAATAAGGAAACATGATTGGAGAAGAAATGTAAAGCCTACGCGTTGTCGATGTTATCGTGGTATTAGGAGAGTCCGAAGAAGACCACAATAAATGGCACGAATGCGTGATCCTGGAGAAAGAGTTCGATATGAGGGTTAATAGAGGGAAATGCAAGGTGATGGAGTGTAGTATGGGAAACAGTGGAATAACAAAGGCTGTTAGATTGGTAATGGATATTTTTATGGAAGGTAAGGAATTGCGCTACTTGGGCAGTGCAATAACTAGAGTAGGATAAGGACAGGCGAGGAAGAGGAATTTACTTACGGGTGATATAAGTGTGAAACATGGATGATGGGAGATGTGGAAAGGAAAAGAATAGAATCCTGTGAAATGTGGTGCTCTAGGAGAATGAGATGAGGTGGATAAGGTAACTAACGAGGAAGTTATAATCAGAATAGGGGAAGAGGGAACAATATGGAGGACTTTGAAGGGAATAGATATACAGGCCACATTTTAGAGGGTCTTGTATAATTATCATTAGAGGTAAGTGTGTGCGGTGATGATGTAACATGTAAAGCAGATTAGGGATGTAGAGGTTAAGCAGAAATGAAAAAGCTTGAACAAATTAGGTAAGCATGGATTAGACCAGTAGTAGGACTGAATACCACAACAATATTCCTTTAATACATTAATATATATATATTTACACTACACTGAACATAGATTAATGGGTCAAGGGTCCAAAGTTATAAAAGAAGAGATACATAATTTTCCAATGAACTTGAGACAATCAGCATAATGAACCCCAATGATCCACAACCTCACTTTATTGAAACGATTGAAGCATCTAAATGTAGTTATTCCTTGATGTCGTAAGGAAAATGTAGAAGTAGTTTATGTACAAAGTCAACATGAGATTTAGTGATTTAACGGTTAGTTTGTTAAATATTTACTAAATCGAAACTTGAGAAGTTAATTGGCCACTTAATTAATATGTACATAAAAATACTATGATAGAATTTTAGGGTCTTGTAAAATTAGCATTAGAGAGGAGAGTGTGGGAAGGTCAGGATGGAATAGTCTAGGCAGATTAGGGAAGATTTGGTGGTTATGTAGAAATGAATACGCGTGCGCAGAATAGAGACTGAAAACCAGCAACTGCACAGTTGACAAATGCACCCATTCGTAAGTTGACTTGGGGAATTTCTTTCCGCTACGTTGGCGAAACTTGCGCATACAGTTGGTAGTGACTGGCAACTGCTCCTTCACAAGTTTCATAAAGAAGTTTGTTTTTCTTCGTCTCATTTTGAAATTTATCCGATGCAGGTTAGTTTCAACAACCATTTTACAGAAGTGACGTCATAATACAATGTTGCAGGTTGTTTTGGTAATTCCTTACACCTAATTAGCTTAATTCAAGTTACACTGCATCCATATTTCAACTCTTTCTCTTGCAGCTCGGGATCTAAAGTAAACTACAGGAAATATCAACATTAAGTAATCACCAACGTTGTTTTCCTGATTAAGGCTGTTGACACTTGCTCACAGGTTATTTTTTATTTCAGAGGCAATTGACTTGAAGAGGAATTTGAGTGAAGTGAAACAAGTGAGCAAAGGCTGAGAAAGGTGAGGAACACTAAATCAGATCATTGTTATTTAAATAATAATAACAATTAAGAATTTATGTGGCAAATGCTACTAACTACTACACTTGAGATTTCATGCACTGAAGTTTTTAAATAACAATTCTTTAATTTACTAACTTGTAATTTCTATTGGCAACTCGTTAAATTCTTTTATGCCTTATATTAAATATACCGTGTAGTTTTAAACCAAACCTATCTCTAGTTATGTCTAATTCTACTTTACTTCTAACATCTTATGGGGTTTCTATCAAAATTATAAGCTAAATAATTATCGATAATTCTCAATCCCCTATTTTGCAACCTCTCAAGTCTGTCCATACATTTATCAGATGTCCCATACAACACAGTTTTTTCTATAATAATAAAGGATTTATTTAGCTAATAAATACTACTTAATACTGCTGCTTGCATTTCATATACTTGGATGTTTAAATAAGCAGTTGTTAAATACAAACTTGCTGATTGATGATTTCTGAAATAAATTTCAAAGTCGCCAAAGCAATTTTTATAAACTCGGACAAATTGTTTAGTTGAAAGGGAGATTAATTTAATTTCAGGGCGATTTTCTCCTGTGCTTCAACAGCAACATAAATGTAATCAAGTGGGAGCTCAATATTTAGTATTTAACTTGTAGCGACTGATTGATTGAGGTTATGTGCTTTGGAGCAGACTTCCTCAGACGCCTAAAATTTAAATGTTATACGACATATTAAAGTCTATCCATATTGGTGTTGATGATTGTTGTGGTGTTCAGTCCCAAGACTGGTCTAATGCAACCATCCATGCTAATCTATCTTGCACAAGCCTTTTCATTTCCCATATTCTCCTTAATCTGCTTAGCTTTTTCCATCCTTCACTACCCTCTTTTGTTCTTGCCCAACACACTTCCCTGTAATGCTAAGTTTACAAGACCCTCGTGACTCCAAACGTGACCTATTAATCTTTGTCTTCAAAGCGCTCCATGTTGAATAAGAAATGTAGGGTTAAAGTTGTTAATCCATACAAAGAAGGTAAAATATCTTGACCATGATTAGATCTAAGAATTTAGGTGTAGGTTGTGATAATTTAGAGGATGATATGGTTATTAAATTTAATAATTTGTGTAAACTTGATAGGGTTTTAAATTTGACTGATATTGAGGTACCAAGGTTGATCATTAATTTCCTCAGTTTAGGAGATTCTTTTAATACATACTATAATGGGAATGTTAAATTGTGTAAGATTAAAATTATTAAACCTGATAAGACTTAAATTTTAGTGATTATGAGTCAGGAGTTGTATGATGAAAAGATGAATAAATTATTGAATGATAAATACATTTATAAGAGATTAAGGAAGTCACCAGGAACAGAAATACAGAAAAATGTGGATAGGTTAATTAAATATGAGTTTATAGATAAGAAATGTGGGACGCATCTTAGGAATAAGATCCAAGGATGAAAGGGTTAGCAAAGACACAAAAGCCTCAGCGTCCGTTACGTCCTCTAGTAGACGGTCCAATATATTATCTTTCCAAATTTCTTAACAAATCATTATATTCGTTTAAATGTAATAATATGTTTGGTGTAAAGAATACCTTTGAATTCAAAGAATTAAATGAGAAAATAGAAATTGATGAAAGTTACAAATTGATGAGTAAAACTCGTAATAGATTAAATAAATAAGAATTGGAATCTAATATGAAGGGAAATAAAAATAAAAAGCAAAGCTATTTTTATAGAAGGGTTGAAATTATGTTTAGATAATGGATATTTCAGCTACAAAGACGAAATGTAAAAACAAGTACATGGGGTCCCTATGGGAGGATGTACGAGTGTTGACGTAGCAGGAATTGTTATGAACCGTTTCCTAAATGGTTTGATAAACGATGGAGGTTTTAAGCCTTTACTTTACGTGAAATATGTAGATGATGTATTTGCAATTGTAAAAGAGGATGAGATAGATAAGATAATAGAATACTTAAATAAAAGACATAGAAAGATGAAATTTACGTGTGAAACAGAGTCAGAAGGAAAGATTAATTTTCTTGATGTAACAGTAATTAAGCTGAGAACAAGATGGTTCAGGAAAGAATGATGTTTGGTTGATTTATATTTCAAATCATCCTTTTAAATATAAAGATAATGTTGTAAAGAATTTTGTAAATAGGATAATTAGATTGAGTGATGATATGTATTTAGACCAAATGAAGGATAAATGTTATAAAATATTGAAAGAAAATTGGTATCCAGATAACTGCATTAATAAAGTGTGGTTTAGTTGTATGAATGATGCAAATAATATAAGTGTGAGTAAGGTAACAAAAGGAACTGAGGTGGTCAATATAGATAATTATAGTTGGAATAAAGAAATAGAGATAGTGGAATGTGATTGTAAAAAGAAAAGTGAAGGTGAAAAGATTGGGTTATGTGAAGAAAATATAAGCACAAATACTAAAGAGATAGGTGATTGCTGGAGTCGTTAAAGTGAGGTTGAAATAGGTATAAGTGGAACTTGTAAGAAACTTGGGGGTTAAATATATGAGACTTTTATCTGAAAAACTGACGAATTTATTAAAAGATTATGGTTTTCCTGAGATTGAAGTAAAGAAACCTGTTAATGAAATGAGTAATTGGTTTATAAATATGAAATATAAAATTAAAAAAGAAAATATGAAAGACTACGTATATTGTTTAAAATGTATAGATTGTAAGGTTAAATATGTTGGGATGACTGGAATGTCTATGAAAAATAGAGCAATTGTAAAACTCGTGTGAAAAATAATACGGCATCGTCATTGCATGTGATAGAAAATATGCATAATGTGATTGGGAGAATTTTGACATTTTGCATAAAGAAAAATAAGGTATAAAATAAGTTTATGAAAACGAAAAGGTAGAGTTAAATAAAAGGAATGAAGTTGGTAATGCAGGAATGTATTACGCTAATGTTTTAAATATGATTAACAATAAGACTAATGAAATGGTTGGATCTGATGTAATAGTTAAATAATGTTGTATGTAAGCTCTGTGAGGTTAAGAGTAAAATTGATGTTTTGTAATAGTTGAAGTTTTTCATGATGATCTTGCAACGATATAAGTATTAAAGTCTTTGAAGTTAAGTAGAGAAGAGAATGTTTTAGGTTCTTTGTTGTTGAAGTTGTTCAGTTGTGACGTATTATTAATTGAGTACAGAATGATTGTGGATTGTGTAATGATTGGTTAAGAGGAAAAACGTTCAGGTATGTTAACGGAATGTGAATTTGGTTTATTGTATGTAAAAACTGATTATTTATTAATAGTTGCAGATGATTAAGTCAAAAGCTACTGTGGACAAATGAACTGATGGACTTATTGAATTCAGTCCTTAATATCTCATTTAAATTTAACTGGGCATCTATTCTTTTAATTTTCGCAACTCTTATCGTCCATATTTCACATCCATATAAGGCCACGCTCCATACAAACATTTTTAACAATGGTTTCCTAATATTCACACTTATATTACCCATAACTAATTCCTCTTTTTCGCATAAGCTTTCCTTGCCTGTGCTATGTGACTCTTTATGTCTCCTATCCCTAGTTATTATGCTTCCCAAGTAGCAGAATTCCTTGGTTTCCCTCAAAATATCCCTTCCGAATCTAACAGCCTTTGTTATTCCTCTGTTTCCCATCATCTCTGTTTCCCCTCTATTAATCCTCATATTGAACTCTTTCCCCAGGACCACGTTCATGACATTTATTAAGGTTTCCAAGTCTTGTTCTGACTACTGCAATACTACAATAATAATAAGTATCATATTCCGTAGATCCTGTAAAGAAGCTAAGCTTCAAGGATGTGGACTGAGTCAGGGGCTGTGTACATTTATTACATTATTTTATTGTATAAAAGATAAATATACTTACAACAAATTTTTGTATTATAAACTAATTAATAATTTACTCTTCTCCGATTCTTCTATAAATTCCTTTATTGAATAGAAGGAGTGGCAGAGCAAAAATGAGCGTAATTCAGTCATAAATTTACCTTGATTATCAGACAACTGTTTAATTCTGTGCTGTGTGCAGTCTGTTTGTGTTGAAGATGGATGATGATGCACACCTTTCTGTGCAATTGACAATGTTTAACATTTTTTATACAGATTATTTTTGTTCCTTGTATTGAAGGGATGAATATCACAAATAACATCAATGAATAAATGTATTGGCACGTTAAAGTGAAAATGCCTAACTTTTTGAACAGAGTTCTGCAAGAAGTAACCTGCCTCACATATTGCTCTAATAACACGTTCTTGACTAATAAAGGCGTTATCTATGCCCCAAAATATAATACCATATGATAAAACAAAATGAAAATATGCAAAGTATACTAATTTTCTTGTTTTTAAATCACTGAAGGTGGAAGGACGTTGCACATGTAGCTGAGCTGAGTTTCTTAAGTAATTGATTAATCTGATCAGTCCAATTTAATATATTATTTACTAAGAGACCTGAGAATTTAACAGAGGAAGTTTCATTTACATTTTTGCTGTCGTATTTAAGTGTTATAGGTTGTAAAGTTGTGTCTGTTGTGTTGTGTTTGTGTGTGAAGTTGCGTGAAATGTGTTTTTGTCACAGTTATTTGTTAGTCCGTTCACCACGTTAAACCATGTTACTTGCCTCTTCTAGTGTGTCTTTGTTACTTTTTACTATTACACTAGGATAATCTGCAAAAAGGATAGCTTTAGGAGTTGAATCTATGGCATTAGGAACATCATATATAAGGAATAATGACGGTCCTAATACTGATCCCTGTGGGACCCCAGTTTTAATAATTCCCCAACCTGATTCATGTGTTTCACCTGTGCACGAGTCTCTTATTACTACTCTTTGCATTCTATTCTGCAAGTATGAATTAAACCAAGAAAATGAAATTCCTGTTATTCCATAGTACCTCAGTTTTTCTAGCAATATGCTGTGGTCTACGCAATCAAAAGCTTTACTTAAGTCACAGAATATACCTAATGAGTGATTTTTTTATTTTATTCTTCTATTATGTCGTCTAAAGGATAAAGATCGCCTTCTTCGTTGAATATCCTTTTCTAAACCCAAACTGTGAATCGGTAAATTATGTTTGTTCAGATGTTTTATAACTCTGTTGTATACTACTCTTTCAAAAAATTTTGATAATACTGGCAACAGTGATATGGGGCGATAATTTGATATATCTTCCTTATTCCCTTCTTTGTACAGTGGAGTGACTAAAGCACATTTGAGCTTATCTGGGAAGACTCCAGAAAGAAGTGAATGATTACAAATGTAACTAATGCTACCTGTTACTTGTTTGAGTATAATGCCTTCATGCCCTGTTGAATGTTTATTTTTTAGAGTGTTTATTATTTTTTTAATTTCGGTTGGAGATGTCAAAGAAAAGTTCAAATTACTTTCCTGGACTGGATAATTTTCTTTCAAAAGTTGTAAGGCTTTTTCCATTTATTTATTTATTTGTATTCATCCCGATTTTCTTTGCAATGGTTAAAAACTGATCATTAAATGTATTTGTACATTCATCTGTTTTGAATTTACCTAACTGTGGCTGTGTCAGTTCTTTATTTTCTTTATTTGTTTCTTTTTTAATTATTTTCCAAATAGTTTTGCAGCTTTTATGACCTTGTTCAATATTTTACAGTATTTCTTATAATGGTCACTCATATGATGATTAGGATTATCCCTTATTATCAAGTACAGTTCCCTTTTGTGTTTACATGAAACTTTAATCCCATTAGTTAACCACCCTGCTACTTTATTAGTATTACTAGACTTTGTTACACGAGTTTTTGCAAAGTAAAATTCAAAATATAATGTTAATGTTCTCATTTACATTGTTTGTGGAGTACACGCCTTCCCAAAATTCTTGTTGTACTGCTTGCTGAAACAGTTTCATAGAACTAACATCCATAATTTACTGATTATTGTGGGACACGTTTGAAACATATATCATTAATTGTAAGTAATTAACTGAGCGACCATTCACAATTGGCTTAATACTGTATTTTTCATAATGAGTTATATTATCTATGGCAGTACCTTTTGAGTTTTGTACTCTAGTAGGAAAATTGACTACTGCATATAAGTTGAATGTGGAAGTTAATATTTCTAATTGAAATCGCCACACATGATTATTTTCAGCTCCATTTTGTAAAGTTGAAGTAACAATAACTCTAATTGTTTCAAAAATACTGCAAAGGAACCTACAGGTGATCTATAAACTGTTACAATAATTAATTTTGAGCTTTGAAGTTCAATTACCGTAGCACAACATTCAAAGTCCTGTTCAATGCTGTAGGGACTAGTGTCAATACTTTAAAACTTAAAATTATTACATACATACGCAGCAACTCCTCCTTTTTCTTTTGCAGATCTACACAAGTAGGATGTAAGTGAATAACCATTTAAATTAACCAAACCTATTTCTGTGGTTTTCAGATGATGCTCTGTAATACAAATGATATCTACAGATTTTTTACAGTCTTTTTCAACATCTGTTATGGATAAGATAAGCTCATCTGTTTTATTAGCCAAACTGTTATGCTTTGTTTATTAATTACATTGTGATTATTTTTATTACTACTTGAATTTGAATTTCCTTTAGGTTACTTAAATTTGCAGGTTTACTTATCCTAAAAAAAGACGAGTAAACACATCTGTTACCACAGAAATTGGTTGTACCTCTGTACACTGGTCAAACCTAATGCTGTTAGCAATGTGCTGTTTGCCTCCAGCATTTAAGTGCAAACCATGTCGTGTATCAATCACCTTCATGTGAGATCCAGATCATGCAGATCCAAGCAGCAGCCTCCCAGCTCTGCACGATCCATCCAGGGCTGATCAAACCGACTGAACAGCGAAACAAATCCAACATTTGTGTGGCTGGTACACTTTGCAATGTTGTTAATGTTAATATATTTGAGGTTGCAGCTTAAACTATTACCTGCGCCCGCCACTACTATTACACGATCCTCTTTGGTCACAACTTCCCCTAATGATTTTAGGTCACTAACAACATCTCAAAGCTGTGCACTAGGCTTACAAATACCAAAGACAATATCTTCAGAATAGCATAAGGTTTTTATTTCTTGTCCATGCAGTACGATTCCTTTCCCATATTCCGTTTTAACATTCTTCATCCCCTGCTCTATAAGTTTAACAGCCTGGGTGACAATGTTTCTTAATAGGTAAAAAATTTCCAACCAATTTCAGACTTTACTTTAATTTTTAACAATTTCTAAAGAGGAAAAAAACAACATTTCCGTACTTATTTGTACCTTCTTCAGGTTATTAATTGTGGAGGAACATTGTCAAACCACGTGTTATCATGAAAACCCAAACGTTTTACATATTTTCATAGCAATAGTGTCATATATAACTAAACAAAAAGAGATTCACATTTGAGAACACTCGCCTAATATTCATTACGTCAATTGTCACATTTTAAATACAATAAAATTTATGAACGTGACCACAAATTTTTACAACATTTTGTAAGCGACTCCCCGAGGTTTTTCATTTGCTTAGTTGTGGCAAACCTGAGAGGCCTAGGCCCACCTTCAATCTGTTACCTTGGAAAGTAATTGAAAATCAAGAGTCGGAACCTAAGTGAATATTTAAAAACAACTGAATACCTAAATGTTATAAAAAAAGTTATTCAGAAATTTATTAGTTCATATAATAAGTAAGATAACAAAAACAATTGATATTTACTAAAACATTAATGTTGCAACTTTAGAAAATAATGTTTTATAAATACTGCTTAATTTAATGTATTTCATTATTCTGAGAGTTGTTGGAGTTTTCAGTTGTTTTAATATATAGCATTTCAGATATATTGCGTTTCTATAAATTTGGTTCCAAGTCTAAAATTTCTCCAATTGAAGTTGCGAGTCTCCTCAAGTCTGCCTGTTGTGATCACAAGTTGTATAGTTGTTTCTCTGATCTCTCTTAGTCTGATTTCCAGAGCCCCATTAGTTTGCCCTTTATAACTTTTTTCTTTTTTGAATTTTGCTCGGCACGTCATATTTGTCTTCCCCTTTCTTAATAATTCCCCTAAGATTATTATTAATTTTGAAGTCACTTATGGAACCATAATATGGGATCTCATTAACACTGTTATTCCTATGTTCGTATTTGTGCTCCAGATATTCTTTTAGAAATATATTTGTTGATAAAATGTCGAGGGTAGACATTGTCTGATTAAAATGTATTTTAACTGTTGTACATGTAGAAAACATAATTGATGTTTCACTTCTCCTCGTGGTGACAATACTGAAGCAAGGAAATATTTCTATGTTATATGACTTTTTTGTGTGTTGTGATCCTCTTCCAAGTCCATTTTGTGGTTTGTAACCATGGCATGTCCTGAAACCGCAGACGAGTTAAAGTGATGTAATCTGGTTAGGATGGACCTTCCAGTCTCCCCAACAGGTGCCTTCACACACTATTTTTGGTACAGTACTCTAGCAAGCCACTTGTCTGTTGTGCCCCCCTCCCCCCACTCTACACTCTTGGCCGAGCCTCTTGGGGAACTTTGGTTGCCGTCCACACTCTCGCCAATCTATACGAGCGATGTCTGTAAGATAGGTGAAGCAGTACTACAACAAAAGGAAGGATTTAGCTTGATTTATATTTACAAACTCGGTATGTACGTTATTCATGACGATTTGTCTTTCATTTCCTGGCAGTTTCCTTAGTTTTTTGGCCAACATTTTTCCATACAGATCACATTCATCATCTTCTCCCGATCTGTAAGGCAAACATTTAACCATGTGAATTACTTGTTCATTTGCCTTTCAGCAAATTGTAACTCAGAAGACTTGTACACCTTTTTTTTTCTAATTCCTCATGGGGGGAAAAGCGAACAATATGGAAAATTTTGATTAAGAGAAGGGACAGATTAATAGCACATCCTGCCAAGGCTCGTATAAATACGGGCCCCAGAGGACAATCAAGTCACCTGCCACCCCTTGTTCAGTTTGTTACTCCTGGAGTTAATCTCCAGTAACACTTATTCAATCAACCTTCTTTCTGATTCCCAACTCTTATGTGATTGAGCTACGACGACCGTCTTTCCACTGGGCTAAGATTCGACGAGTCGGATGCTAATCCTGCCTTGTTTCCTGTAAACATCTTCCACATTCCTCTACTCCTTCCATATACGGAGACTCCTAACCCCCGCGTCGGGGAAGAAGCAGTGGATCAAACTCCAACTCCGCCCTCGGGGATCTTACAACAAAAGTATTATAAAGAAAGAAGATATCATTTGATTTAATTTTCTTTAAATATCTTCATCTTCTGTGCATAATTTTCAAGTCAAGGTCACCTTTAACTTGCTAGGGATTTAATTTTGTGATAAATATGTTAATATTTTATGTTACATTTCAGGAATCACCAGCATAATTTGGTTCAAATGTTGGTAATCAAGGTGAGAGACGATAATCCTATAATGTATCATAAAAGATATAAGGGTAAATGTGGGGATTCATAATTTACTTGAATATAATAATACTGAATTGATGGAACCAATTGTAGATATGATTAAATCTATGGATGAATGTTTGATTAAGAAGAAAGAAAGAAATTTTTTCTTACAATTTTTTGTATTACATTTATTTTGTAACAGCCTTTTTTTTCACATAATGGGAAGTTACTATATTATAGAAATGAATGATATAGTTTTCTTTATGAATTTGTAAGTAAATAAGTAGGTATTTATTCTTGTGACTATTTAATGTTTGGTTCTCAGGAAGAGGTTGATTTGGTATCAGATACGTCAAGCCAACAACATATGCAGACTTGAACTGACAATTCTCGAAAGAATCTTAAACATTATAAAGACTCACAAAATTGTACACCGTCGAAAATGTATACAAATCTGCATATAAAAACATTTAAAATAAAATACATTAAACCACAATAATTTGGGATATATATGGAGTCCTGCTGGAAGATATCAATTATTAAGTAAACAATTAATTTTTTCTCCCCTCAGTAATTGGGTTTGGAGTTCACTTAACTGGCTGTGGGCGAATGCTTCCAACACTAATTGAGACGCATGCTGACGCTCATCTGTCCCCAGGTAAATGAGTCTCAGTTGTGATATTAATTAACATAAATTTTGCAATTATTTTTCTTATTGTATAATTTAACATTTAGTTTATGTTTTGCTACTCTCTGCTTATTTTGATATACCCTGTCCATACTTAAATTTACAGTACTTTTCATTAGAGTCGACTTGTTCTTTGTTGTCTGTTCCACACACTCAGGAATGTCTCGCATGTTTGCAAGGGGATAACTGTCTCCTACCGTTACAACATTAATCTATCTGAAGATGACACAAACCCTGTATTTCCTTATACTTAGGTATGTCAAGAAGGGGAAATTCCACCCACAATCACTTGCGGCTATTATCTCATCATCATGCATTTGTTTCCCTTGTTCATTCTATTTTGTAACCTATAATTTTTACTGTTATGGCATGAACTGGTATTGACGGTGTTGCTATGGTGTGTTCAACAGAATGTGAAAATATAAGTTTATCGCCAGATGTTCTGAAAATGTCAGCCATTTTTGAACACATTTGTCTTATTTCATAGGCTCTATTTATATCTGCTCTGTGGTCAAGTCTCAATTTCTCACATAATAACCTAACCATTGCTTCAAGCCTATTCTGTGGTAAAGACATAATTTTCTATACTGTGAATAAAACCACAGAAGAGTTGTCTCAATATATTTTTCCTCACGACGTTTCGACCACAGCCATTATCAACAATATATGTACAAGATTATTTATAACATGAAGGATATATTTACACAATTGGCAACAACCACATTATTCCATTTACACATCTATTCACCTGGATCTTTCCTGTTAGCATATATTACTATCACACAACCATTGCGCTTGTTGTTGTCTTAACCTCGTGTCGTCACCTGAACTGTTACCTGTTCCCACTACGTTAGTCGGCGCAGCTTCTACGCTAGTCAACTTTCTATTATGATAATTATATTAATATAGTTCACATTTACTCTTAATATTTATTAAACCTATTTAATAGTTGCATACAGTTGCTGTCATGTGTCCTCCGCATTACCTATTTCATTCCTTTTGTTTATCACTTGATTAATGTTTTCATATATATATATATATCTTATATATACATTTTTCTTTTTGTAGGATTTTAAAACCTTCCCTAGTTCTTTCAAATGTTGTGATGATGCTGTATTAGTTTTGGAGGCTAATTTGGCGTTACTCTTATGGTGGTATATTCTTTTTTGCACAGTCATGCCAGTCATACCTATATAACTTATATTACAATTTTTACTATTAATCTTATATATACCGTCTCTCATGTATATTTTTTTATCCAGTCCTTCATATTGTCTAAATAGTTATTTATTTTATTTATTGGTGTCATTGCTAATTTCACCTTATTGAAACCATTATTTTTTATAAACCTGCTAATTCTTCAGATAATCCTTTTATGTTACTAATACTATAATGCCTATACTTATTTTTACTTGTAATTACATTATTGTTACAAACATCCTCTTTTCCTATATCATCATTTTGATTCGCTATTTCATAGGATTGAAAATATTTATACAATCCTATTCTTCTTCGTGACACATTTGTCTTATTTCATAGGCTCTATTTATATCTGCTCTGTGGTCAAGTCTCAATTTCTCACATAATAGCCTAACCATCGCTTCAAGCCTATTCTGTGGTAAGTACATAATTTTCTTTGTTGTTCATCTTTTCTTATTTTGATTAGAGGTTATTGCATTGTTCGCATCTTATTTAATATAATAATTTCGGGAGTCACAGTAATAAATGTATAATAAAAAATTTCGTTGTCCCTTTAACCAACGTTTCAGCACAAAATTTACCTGGCAGTGTTTCTCGTTTCTCTGCACATGTAATGCCAGATACAATTTAGTGTCGCAGTGAGTAGGACGGAGCTGTTTGATCCTCAATAACTAGTTTGTGCATAATCCTTTAATTTCATTATCCTGACAGTGTAGGTTACCTTTAACTTGCCATAGATTCCCGTGTGTGAAAAAATCTATTATTTTTTTCCTCTTATATTTCAGGAATTAACAGTGAACTGTGGATCGAAGTGGAATTGACCTTCTTATAAGTGTCGGAACGTGAAATAGCAAACCAAGGTAAGAGGCAACAATACACTGTATCACATATGACATACAGACAAATGAAGGCATTGAGAGTTGATTTACTTGCGTTAATAAAAATTTGATGGATCTAAGCATAAATTTTAATAACTCTATAGATGATCGTTTAATTCAGTAAAAAGTGATCATTCTTTATAGTATAAATTTATATTTGTTTTGTGTTGAGATTTTTTTTTCACTTAATGGGAGGTTACTATATTATAGGTATAAATGATTGTAAATGAAATTTATAAATTGGTCTTTAGAATATTACTTTGCAATTATTTATGCAAGTTGTATTTTAATAATTGTGTGAAAAAATGTATTATGCGTATCATAAAACAATTGATTTGGTTTCAGGTAAATTCGTCCTGCAACCAATAGAGGAGTCACCAGCCTATCCTTTAGTCTATATATAAAAACACATATTAATGTACTCTTACAATTTGTAATATAACAGTCATAAACCTTAATAATGCACATGAGGACTAACACTTGTGGGAAGCCATACATTTGTGTAGTGTGTGATAAAACATTCTTACAATCATCAAAATTAACTAAGCACATGAGAACTCACACTGGTGATAAACCTTTCAAATGTGTTAAGTGTGACGGGAAATTCTCACAATCAGGAAATTTAACAAGGCACATGAGACTCCACACTGGTGATAAACCATACAAATGTGTAGAGTGTGATAAAACCTTCTCACAATCATCAAATTTAAAAATGCACATGAGAATTCACACATGTGAGAAACCATACAAATGTGTAGTGTGTGATAAAACCTTTTCACATTCATCATACTTAAAAATGCACATGAGAATTCACACAGGTGAGAAACCATACGTATGTGTAGTGTGTGATAAAACATTTGCATATATCCCAAAATTAAAACAGCATATGAGAATTCACACTGGTGATAAACCTTTCACATGTGTAGTGTGTGATAAAACATTTTCACAATCCTCAATCTTAAGAACCCACATGAGAATTCACACTGGTGATAAACCTTTCACATGTGTAGTGTGTGATAAAACATTTTCACAATCCTCACACTTAACATCCCACATGAGAAATCACACTGGTGATAAACCTTTCACATGTGTAGTGTGTGATAAAACATTTTCACAATCCTATCACTTAACAAGCCACATGATGACTCACACTGGTGAGAAACCATACACATGTGTAGAGTGTGATAAAAACTTCTCACAATCATCAAACTTAACAAAGCACATGAGAACTCACACTGGTGAGAAACCATATAAATGTGTAGTGTGTGATAGAACATTCTCACATTTAGGAAACTTAACAACGCACATGAGAATTCACACTGGTGATAAACCTTTCACATGTGTAGTGTGTGATAAAACATTTTCACAATCCTCACACTTAACATCCCACATGAGAAATCACACTGGTGATAAACCTTTCACATGTGTAGTGTGTGATAAAACATTTTCACAATCCTATCACTTAACAACCCACATGATGACTCACACTGGTGAGAAACCATACGCATGTGTAGAGTGTCATAAAAACTTCTCAAAATCATCAAACTTAACAAAGCATATGAGAATTCACACTGGTGATAAACCTTTCACATGTGAAGTGTGTGATAAAACATTTTCACAATCCTATCACTTAACAACCCACATGATGACTCACACTGGTGAGAAACCATACACATGTGTATTGTGTGATAAAAACTTTTCACATTCATCAAACTTAACAAAGCACATGAGAATTCACACTGGCGAAAAGCCATACAAATGTGTACAATGTGATAAAGTATTCACTGATTCCTCATCGTTAAGAAGGCACATGATTAATCACTCTGGTGAGAAACCATACACATGTGTAGAGTGTGATAAAAACTTCTCACAATTATCAAACTTAACAATGCACATGAGAACTCACACTGGTGAGAAACCATATAAATGTGTAGTGTGTGATAGAACATTCTCACATTTAGGAAACTTAACAAAGCACATGAGAATTCACACTGGCAATAAACCTTTCACATGTGTAGTGTGTGATAAAACATTTTCACAATCCTCACACTTAAGAACCCACATGAGATTTCACACTGGTTATAAACCATACAAATGTGTGGAGTGTAAAAAAGATTTCTCATTTGACTCAGATTTAAGACGTCACATGATGACTCACACTGGTGAGAAACCATACACATGTGAAAAGTGTGGCAAAAACTTTTCACAATCATCATACTTAACAAAGCACATGACAACTCACTCCGGTGAGTAGTCCTAGAAATGTGTAGTGTGTGAGATAGCGTTCACCCACTCTACAAAGTTAACAGAACAGATGAGGGCCCACTCTGGTTATAAACCAAAGCATTCTGTACTTTGTGAATAATTATTTAGATGTATGTATGTTAATAAACTTCTTGAGAATTTATTCTTTTGAGAAGTCTTCCTTATGTCTTGATAATGAATGATTATTAACACTTGTATTGTTCATTGAATAAAGTTAAGTAAGTGATTTCAGAAATTTTTAATTGAAATTTTAAAAAAAATAGCAATTATGCCTCAGAGTTAGTTATATATTGTTACTTTGCAAGTAGTTCACAGGTAGAGCTCCCAGTATTTGATGGTTTTGACCTCACAGTTACAGAAAACTGTTGTAATGAGGTGAGTAAGAGAGAGGATAGCAACAATAACATGAAATCTTAATTTATACAAGAGATGAGTAACATATTAAACTTCAGACTGAAACGAATTTACTTTAAATAGGGTTAACAATATACTCATGTTAGTGTAGATAATTACTAAGACTAGTTTTACTCAGGCAGTGATGTTAGTGGCGTATACATATGTCTGTGCTGCACTGCCAATCCATGGCTTGAGCACTGGCTCAGTTTCCTTGGATCGTGTGGACAGAGTGTCAGTCATGACTGGCCACGTTCCCTTCCCCCTCCACTGCTCTAGACAAGTTAAGGAGGCAGCTACGGTTGTCAACTATCGACTGTGAACAGAGTGGCAGGGCTGATTATCGATTGTTTATTATTTCGTTTTCTATTCACGTGCTGTTTCGTTTCGTGTACGATTGGAGTAAGTCTTCTTTGTTGTGAACAGAGGCTAGAATTTTGGTTCAGAAAATATTTAGGAAAGAGTTCATATATTGCAGCTCACCAAAGGCCTGGGACCCTATACTTGCATAAAACAACACGAGGATCAATCGAGAGAGAAGGAGCGACAAATCAGGACCCTGTGACACCGTGAGGTCTTGTGGACACGGATATAAGCGGCACAGACATGGTCTCGGCATCAGTTAACTGAAGACTATGGCGGAGATAGCCTTTGAAACGTCGGTCTTATAAATGACATAACCCGGGTGAAATCCCGAGAACTTCTTATTCAATTTCAGATCTGATTAAATCTAACAATAAAAGTTTGATTGTGTAAAACGATGTCATTTCTTTTGTTACAATAATTTATATTATATTTGGGTTTAATATTTATACTTTTTACATATTAATGGGAGGTTACAGTACTGTAGAAATGAACTAGTAAGAATGGTATTTACATTAATATTTGCATAAATATGTAACAGTTAATGCTTCTGACTTGATAAATTTACAATGATTACCAGAGAATCATTGATTTGGTTTTAGATAATCAGGAGCACAACATATACAGGAGTAACCAACTTTACTCAAGTGCATCTAAAGCCATTGAAATGTACACTACTGAAAAAGCATACATATGTGTTGATTGTGATGAATCATTCTCAAAGTTGTCAAACTTAACAAATCATATGGGCACTCACATTGGCCAAAGGCCATACAAGTGTCTCGAGTGTGGTAAAGATTTCTCACAATCCTCAAACCTTACAACACACCTGAGGATTCACACTGGCGATGGACCGCACTATTGTGTTGAGTGCGATAAAGCTTTTTCAAAATTGTCAGAGTTTACAATTCATGTCAGGAAACACACTGGTGAAAAGCCATACAAATGTGTTGAGTGTGGTAAAGAATTCTCGACGTCCACAAATTTAACAAGGCACATTAGGACTCACACTGGTGTGAAGCCATACAAATGCGATGAATGTGGGAAAAGATTCACTAGATTCTCACACTTAACAGACCACATTAGGACTCACACTGGTGAAAAATCATACACATGTGTTGAGTGTGATAAAGAGTTCACAGATTTCTCAAGCTTAAGAACTCGCATGCGGATTCACACTGGGGAGAAGCCATATAAATGTGTATTGTGTGAGAAAACATTTACACAATCATCACACATAACGATTCATATGAGGACTCACACTGGTGAATAGCCATACAAATGTATAGGATGAGGTAAAAAATTCAAGGATTCCTCAACATTAAGAATGCTTATGAGGATTCACACTGGTGATAAAACATATCATTGTGTTGAATGTGATAAAACATATTCACAATTTGCAGACTTAACAAGTCATATGAGGACTCACACTGGTGAAAAACCATACGAATGTGATCAGTGTGAGAAAACTTTTAATAGATCTTCACACTTAACAAGCCACATCAGGATTCACACTGGTGAAAGACCATACAAATGTGTCAAGTGTGGTAATGTATTTTCACATTGGTCAAGTTTAACAACGCACATGAGGACTCACACCGGTGAAAAGCCATACAAATGTGCAGAGTGTGGTAAAGAATTCTCACATTCTTCAGCATTAAGAAGACACAGTAGGATTCACAATGGTGAGAAGCCATAGGAATGTGTTTGGTGTGGTAAAGAATTCTCAGGATTACTCGACATTAACCATGAAAATGTATGGAGTATGGGGAAGCACTCTCGTGCTACATTAGGACAGTTATTGAACAGTGCCCATTGTCACTTAGGAGGATCCTGATGACTCACGTGTGGAATCACTCTTGTGAAATGTTGAGAAAATTTGTCACTAAGTAAAGCATAAAAAATAGTTCCTTATTTATTGTAAAATATGAAAAATGTAAAAACACCCTTCTATATCTTGTTAAAAATAAAAACTTGTTCTAGAATGTTGGGTTTGTATTTTTTTTCAAGAGTGTATCAACTTTTTTTTAATGTTACCTAAAAATTCCCGACCAATTTCACATTTTACTTTTAACAATTTCTTAAGAGGAAAAACATAATGTTTCGGTACTTACGTGTACCTTCTTTAGGTTATAATCCTGTGGAGAAACACTGATAACACATCAATGTTTCTCCACAGGATAATGAGCTGAAGAAGGTACAAAATTATGTTCTGAATCATCGTGTTTTTTTTCTTGCCTCTCTGGAAATTGTTAAATCTGAGATTGGTCAGAATATTTTACTTATTATTACAAAATCAGACATTAAAGTACAACCTTTGTTTAATGTTTTTTTCAGATATGCCGGGGAGGGGGAGGAGGGTTTTAGGGGGATGCGGCGGAAGGGCGGTACTAATTGTAAGACAATA
>CM067376.1:112684-313120 GCA_034510155.1 Eucriotettix oculatus | reverse complement strand
AAACCATTCAAATGTATAGAGTGTAAAAAAGATTTCTCAGTTTCCTCAGCATTAAGACGTCACATGATGACTCACACTGGTGAGAAGTAATAGAAATATGTAGAGTGTGAGATAGCGTTCACACGCTCTACAAAGTTAACAAAACAGATGAGGGCTCACTCTGGTTATAAACCAAAGCATTCTGTACTTTGTGAATAATTATTTTGAATTATCTATTTTAATACAGTTCTTGAGAATTTATTCTTTTGAGAAGTCTTCTTTATATCTTGATAATGAATGATTGTTAACAATTGTATTTTTCATTGAATAAAGTTAAATAAGTTATTTGGGAAGTATTTCGTTTTAATTTAAAATAAATAGCAATCAGGATCCAAGAGTTAGTTATGTATTGTTACTTTGCAAGTAGTTCACAGGTAGAGCTCCCGGTATTTGATGGTTTTGACCTCGCAGTTACAGAAAACTGTTGTAATGAGGCGAGTAAGAGAGAGGATAGCAACAATAACATGAAATCTTAGATTACACAAGAGATGAGTAACATGTTAAACTTCAGACTGAAGCGAATTTACTTGAAATAGGGTCGACAATATACTCATGTTAGTGTAACTAAGGCTAGGTTTACACGCAATGGGCAGTGATGTCAGTGGCGTATATACACTCGTCTGTGCTGCACTGCCAATCCATCGCTGACACTTGAGCACTGCCCCATTTTTCTTGGATCGTGTGAACAGAGTGTCAGTCATGACTGGCCACGTTCCCTTCCCCCTCCACTGCTCTAGACAAGTCTAGGTGTGAGCTACGGTTGTCAACTATCGACTGTGAACAGAGTGGCAGGGCTGATTATCGATTCAAAACACGTGCTATTTGGTTTCGTGTACGATTGGAGTAAGTCGATATTTGTTGTGAACAGAGGCTAGATATTTGGTTCAGGAAACATTTAGGATGGAGTTCATATATTGCGCCTATGAGCCTATATTTTTTTTTCGATTTACTTTCCAAAAAAGAAGCATTGTCCACCATCCTACGATGGCACAACATTTTATTTGGCATAAAAAAACCTCAGCAAATAAGGCTTTGAGTTCGACTGAATAAATTATGTGTGGTGTGTCTGTGGTTGATATATTTATATATATACGAGTTGTTAAAGTTATTCAACGATTATTTATATGGAAAGAAATATTGACATTATGGTAATAATTAGACACGTGTCAATAATAGAGGTAACTATTTACGAAGCAAACGGTAAGCGTTTAAGCAAGGGAGGCAAGACCCAAGGTCAGCCCCCTTCTTCCTCCTACTGCTTGCTCATGTTATTAGTTCTCATTGTGAAGAGTGAGCAAGCGTCGGCTGGACAAAAGTCACTGAATTTTTAAACATGCGACGGTAATTATTCAATTGAACACTTTTGCCAACTTTTATGCTCCAAACTTTCCTTTCGTATTACAGTTTGGTGCACAAAATCAGTTGGTCCCAAGTTTATTACACAACATTAAGTCCCGAGAAGTTGTCCAGCCTGATTACTCCTCCAGTTCCATGCACACGGACAAGCAAGTGTCTCATGTTAGAGCAGCTTCAGTGTCGGTCCAGGTCCAGCAGCAGCGCCTCTTCATCCAGCAGTTGAGACTCATGCGTCACCATAACAAGGCAGCGCTGTATTGCAGTTGGTTTCCCGCCATTCCCTTCACGTATCGCTAAATTCCCTCAACTTTAACCAAATCCCGAGGTTTTGGCTTTTCATTTTATTGACTGTACAAGTCATATGAAGTCTCACACTGCAGAAAAACCATACAAATGTGTAGAGCGTGATAGTAAATTTTCACATTGATCAAGCTTATCAAAGCACATGAGGACACACACTGGTGAAAAGCCATGCAAATGTGTTGAGTGTGGTAAAGAATTCTCTGATCCCTTATCATGGAGAAGCCTCACTAGATCTCACTCTGGTGAAAAAAGAAACAATGTAACATAAAATTTATCTGCTGTGAATTAAACTCATAAATCGGAAATTAATATTTACAGCAATATTCTTATCGTTTACGTAATGAAGTAATTTAATCAAGAAAGAGTCGCATATTGTAACTAATTATTTTGATGTTCATTAATGAGATATTTTAATTAGTGTTTTGTTCAACCAAAGTAACAAGGTATTCAAAATTATGTTTGCCTGAAGTATTCATTTTGCCTTGAACACTTAAAGTAATATTAAGTTAATTTTCATTAATCAGAAAATATCTCCATTTTGCTTGCCTATTATTAATTTCAATATCACATTACCTTGAACTTTATTAACATTCAGTTAAGTGAAATTTCCATTCAGGTTTTATGTTGTGTTTCAGGAATTGCAAGTGTCTAGGTTGGAAGTGGAATTGAGAGTTTAAGAAAAAGTAGGTTATTTGTCTTTTACTCACTGAAGCCAAAAACTATTTTAGCATAATGATTAAATTTTATTCTCTAGGCTTCCATATTTATTTTGCAAAACATTTCGTTTACTCTTTTTTTACAATATCTCCCAAGTTAAATCTTTTAAGGTAGTCATGTTTAATTAATCATATCATTATACCTGACAATAAAATAATTCATTATGTTTATGCCTTAGAAGCAAATATTTGACCTATTAAATTTATAATTTTGCATATTAATTACAGAAATATATTCACTCATAACTTGCTACATTTTATGGGTTTGTCAGAATATCATTTAATTGGTTTACATGAGTCCATTTTTTTGTGTGGTGGAGGGAAAGAGTTTAACAGGCTACATGAGGCTGATCCTGAAAGAGGCAACTCCCCTTTAATAGCATAGGAAGCTTTAATTTAAGGATCCTACTCTTGTGGTGTTTAACCTAAAGAGATGCAGGGAAAATCCTAGAAAACCTGCATCAGGTATGAGGAGTCTGACATGGGGTCGCAGAATTCCCTTCTCCGTGTCTACACCATATTTTGGAGGAATTGGCCGAGAGATCCAATACAATACAACTCTTAGACTGGTATGCCTGACATACACCACCTAAATAGGTGAAGGTGCCTCAGCATGTGAGAACTTTGAAAAAATCAGAGAGAAATGAGGCATTCCCAAAGGTGAGCTCCGCTGGTCCCTGTGAGAGAAAACAACCACAGGTACAATAATACTGCCATGTGAGTGACAGTGAGATGGTTGGCTGTGAAACCATGGCCAATGTCTGTAAACATTTATGGTTAACAGTTCACAAGAAGACGGGACACATGTGTGCAACTTAACTGGACACACGAGGACTCGCACGGTGGACGTTGGAGCTGCCTAAGGAGCCACATGTGGAGTCTCGCTGGGGAGTAACCACTCAAAAGGTTCCAGGGTGACAAAATATTTAGACATGCTGCAAAGTTAACAATCCTCACAAGGACATTCTATACTCCATAATAATCTTTACCACTGAGCATTTAGCAAAATAAAGGTCAGTTTATTATTTAGAGAGAGAAAAAAGTGAAAATTTAATGATCTTTAGATTACTGTACAAATTTATTGAAACATTAGGGAAACTTAAAATCATACATTCTTCCAAAATACATCAGTCTTTGAAATTTATTACTTAAAATAAATTGAGATTTTACATTTAATAAGGAAACATGATTGGAGAAGAAATGTAAAGCCTACGCATTGTCGATGTTATCGTGGTGTTAGGAGAGTCCGAAGAAGACCACAATAAATGGCACGAATGCGTGATCCTGGAGAAAGAGTTGAATATGAGGGTTAATAGAGGGAAATGCAAGGTGATGGAGTGTAGTATGGGAAACAGTGGAATAACAAAGGCTGTTAGATTGGTAATGGAAATTTTTATGGACGGTAAGGAATTGCGCTACTTGGGCAGTGCAATAACTAGAGTAGGATAAGGACAGGCGAGGAAGAGGAATTTACTTACGGGTGATACGAGTGTGAAACATGGATGATGGGAGATGTGGAAAGGAAAAGAATAGAATCCTGTGAAATGTGGTGCTCTAGGAGAATGAGATGAGGTGGATAAGGTAACTAACGAGGAAGTTATAATCAGAATAGGGGAAGAGGGAACAATATGGAGGACTTTGAAGGGAATAGATATATAGGCCACATTTTAAGACACGATGGTCTTGTATAATTAAGCATTAGAGGGAAGTGTGTGGGGTGAGGATGTAACATGTAAAGCAGATTAGGGATGTAGAGGTTATGCAGATATGAAAAAGCTTGAACAAATTAGGTAAGCATGGATTAGACCAGTAGTAGGACTGAATACCACAACAATATTCTTTTAATACATTAATATATATATATATATATATATATTTATACAAAACTGAACATCTCCATCCAATAAATTCTTATTTTGTCTTTAAAGATTAATGGGTCAAGGGTCCAAAGTTATAAAAGAAGAGATACATAATTTTCCAATGAACTTGAGACAATCAGCATAATGAACCCCAATGATCCACAACCTCGCTTTATTGAAACGATTGAAGCATCTAAATGTAGTTATTCCTTGATGTCGTAAGGAAAATGTAGAAGTAGTTTATGTACAAAGTCAACATGAGATTTAGTGATTTAACGGTTAGTTTGTTAAATATTTACTAAATCGAAACTTGAGAAGGTAATTGGCAACTTAATAAAAATTTAGATAAAAATACTATGTGAGAATTTTAGGGTCTTGTAAAATTAGCATTAGAGAGGAGAGTGTGGGAAGGTCAGGATGGAATACGCTAGGCAGATTAGGGAAGATTTGGTGGTTATGTAGAAATGAATACATGTGTGCAGAATAGAGACTGAAAACCAGCAACTGCACAGTTGACAAATGCACCCATTCGTAAGTTGACTTGGGGAATTTCTTTCCGCTACGTTGGCGAAACTTGCGCATACAGTTGGTAGTGACTGGCAACTGCTCCTTCACAAGTTTCATAAAGAAGTTTGTTTTTCTTCGTCTCATTTTGAAATTTATCCGATGCAGGTTAGTTTCAACAACCATTTTACAGAAGTGACGTCATAATACAATGTTGCAGGTTGTTTTGGTAATTCCTTACACCTAATTAGCTTAATTCAAGTTACACTGCATCCATATTTCAACTCTTTCTCTTGCAGCTCGGGATCTAAAGTAAACTACAGGAAATATCAACATTAAGTAATCACCAACGTTGTTTTCCTGATTAAGGCTGTTGACACTTGCTCACAGGTTATTTTTTATTTCAGAGGCAAGTGAATTGAAGAGGAATTTGAGTGAAGTGAAACAAGTGAGCAAAGGCTGAGAAAGGTGAGGAACACTAAATCAGATCATTGTTATTTAAATAATAATAACAATTAAGAATTTATGTGGCAAATGCTACTAACTACTACACTTGAGATTTCATGCACTGAAGTTTTTAAATAACAATTCTTTAATTTACTAACTTGTAATTTCTATTGGCAACTCGTTAAATTCTTTTATGCCTTATATTAAATATACCGTGTAATTTAAACCAAACCTATCTCTAGTTATGTCTAATTCTACTTTACTTCCAACATCTTATGGGGTTTCTACCAAACTTATAAGCTAAATAATTATCGATAATTCTCAATCCCCTATTTTGCAACCTCTCAAGTCTGTCCATACATTTATCAGATGTTCCATACAACACAGTTTTTTCTATAATAATAAAGGATTTATTTAGCTAATAAATACTACTTAATACTGCTGTTTGCATTTCATATACATGAATGTTTAAATAAGCAGTTGTTAAATACAAACATGCTGATTGATGATTTCTGAAATAAATTTATATAAAATTATAAACTCGGACAAATTGTTTAGTTGAAAGGGAGATTAATTTAATTTCAGGGCGATTTTCTCCTGTGCTTCAACAGCAACATAAATGTAATCAAGTGGGAGCTCAATATTTAGTATTTAACTTGTAGCGACTGATTGATTGAGGTTATGTGCTTTAGAGCAGACTTCCTCAGACGCCTAAAATTTAAATGTTATACGACATATTAAAGTCTATCCATATTGGTGCTGATGATTGTTGCGTTGTTCAGTCCTAAGACTGGTCTAATGCAACCATCCATGCTAATCTATCTTGCACAAGCCTTTTTATTTCCCATATTCTCCTTAATCTGCTTAGCTTATTCCATCCTTCACTACCCTCTTTTGTTCTTGCCCAACACACTTCCCTGTAATGCTAGGTTAACAAGACCCTCGTGACTCCAAACGTGACCTTTTAATCTTTGCCTTCAAAGTCCTCCATGTTGAATAAGAAATGTAGGGTTAAAGTTGTAAATCCGTACAAAGAAGGTAAAATATCTTGACCATGATTAGATCTAAGAATTTAGGTGTAGGTTGTGATAATTTAGAGGATGATTTGGTTATTAAATTTAATAATTTGTGTAAACTTGATAGGGTTTTAAATTTGACTGATATTGAGGTACCAAGGTTGATCATTAATTTCCTCAGTTTAGGAGATTCTTTTAATACATACTATAATGGGAATGTTAAATTGTGTAAGATTAAAATTATTAAACCTGATAAGACTTAAATTTAATTGATGAGTAAAACTCGTAATAGATTAAATAAATAAGAATTGGAATCTAATATGAAGGGAAATAAAAATAAAAAGCAAAGCTATTTTTATAGAAGGGTTGAAATTATGTTTAGATAATGGATATTTCAGCTACAAAGACGAAATGTAAAAACAAGTACATGGGGTCCCTATGGGAGGATGTACGAGTGTTGACGTAGCAGGAATTGTTATGAACCGTTTCCTAAATGGTTTGATAAACGATGGAGGTTTTAAGCCATTACTTTACGTGAAATATGTAGATGATGTATTTGCAATTGTAAAAGAGGATGAGATAGATAAGATAATAGAATACTTAAATAAAAGACATAGAAAGATGAAATTTACGTGTGAAACAGAGTCAGAAGGAAAGATTAATTTTCTTGATGTAACAGTAATTAAGCTGAGAACCAGATGGTTGAGGAAAGAATGATGTTTGGTTGATTTATATTTCAAATCATCCTTTTAAATATAAAGATAATGTTGTAAAGAATTTTGTAAATAGGATAATTAGATTGAGTGATGATATGTATTTAGACCAAATGAAGGATAAATGTTATAAAATATTGAAAGAAAATTGGTATCCAGATAACTGCATTAATAAAGTGTGGTTTAGTTGTGTGAATAATGCAAATAAAATAAGTGTAAGGTAACAAAAGGAACTTAGGTGCTCAATATAGATAATTATAGTTGGAATAAAGAAATAGAGATAGTAGTATGTGATTGTAAAAAGAAAAGTGAAGGTGAAAGGATTGGGTTATGTGAAGAAAATAAAAGCACAAATACTAAAGAGATAGGTAATTGTTCGAGTCCTAAAAGTGAGGTTGAAATAGGTATAAGTGGAACTTGTAAGAAATTTGCGGGTCAAATATATGAGACATTTATCTGAGAAACTGGCGAAATTAATAAAAGATAAAAGTTTTCCTGAGATTAAAGTTGTAATTAAACCTGTTAATAAAATGAGTAATTGGTTTAATAATATGAAAGATAAAATTAAAAAAGAAAATATGAAAGACTGAGTATATTGTTTAAAATGTATAGATTGTAAGGTTAAATATGTTGGGAAGACTGGAATGTCTATGAAAAATAGAGCAATTGTAAAACTCGTGGGGAAAATAATACGGCATCGTCATTGCATGTGATAGAAAATATGCATAATGTGATTGGGAGAATTTTGACATATTGAATAAAGAAAAATAAGGTATAAAAAAAGTTTATGAAAACCAAAAGGTAGAGTTAAACAAAAGGAATGAAGTTGGTAATGCAGGAATGTATTACGCTATGGTTTTAAATATGATTAACAATAAGACTAATGAAATGGTTGGATCAGATGTAATAGTTAAATAATGTTGTATGTAAGCTCTGTGAGGTTAAGAGTAAAATTGATGTTTTGTAATAGTTGAAGTTTTTCATGATGATCTTGCAACGATATAAGTATTAAAGTCTTTGAAGTTAAGTAGAGAAGAGAATGTTTTAGGTTCTTTGTTGTTGAAGTTGTTCAGTTGTGACGTATTATTAATTGAGTACAGAATGATTGTGGATTGTGTAATGATTGGTTAAGAGGAGAAACGTTCAGGTCTGTTAACGGAATGTGAATTTGGTTTATTGTATGTAAAAACTGATTATTTATTAATAGTTGCAGATGATTAAGTCAAAAGCTACTGTGGACAAATGAACTGATGGACTTATTGAATTCAGTCCTTAATATCTCATTTAAATTTAACTGGGCATCTATTCTCTTAATTTACGCAAGTCCTATCGTCCATATTTCACATCCATATAAGGCCACGCTCCATACAAACATTTTTAACAATGGTTTCCTAATATTCACACTTATATTGCCCATAACTAATTCCTCTTTTTCACATAAGCTTTCCTTGCCTGTGCTATGTGACTCTTTATGTCTCCTATCCCTAGTTATTATGCTTCCCAAGTAGCAGAATTCCTTGGTTTCCCTCAAAATATCCCTTCCGAATCTAACAGCCTTTGTTATTCCTCTGTTTCCCATCATCTCTGTTTCCCCTCTATTAATCCTCATATTGAACTCTTTCCCCAGGACCACGTTCATGACATTTATTAAGGTTTCCAAGTCTTGTTCTGACTACTGTAATACTACAATAATAATAATTATCATATTCCGTAGATCCTGTAAAGAAGCTGAGCTTCAAGGATGTGGACTGAGTCAGGGGCTGTGTACATTTATTACATTATTTCATTGTATAAAAGATAAATATACTTACAACAAATTTTTGTATTATAAACTAATTAATTAATTACTCTTCTCCGATTCTTCTATAAATTCCTTTATTGAATAGAAGGAGTGGCTAAGCAAAAATGAGCGTAATTCAGTCTTAAATTTACCTTGATTATCATTGGACAACTGTTTAATTCTGTGCTGTGTGCAGTCTGTTTGTTGAAGATGGATGATGATGCACACCTTTCTGTGCAATTGACAATGTTTAACATTTTTTATACAGATTATTTTTGTTCCTTGTATTGAAGGGATGAAAATCACAAATAACATCAATGAATAAATGTATTGGCACGTTAAAGTGAAAATGCCTAACTTTTTGAACAGAGTTCTGCAAGAAGTAACCTGCCTCACATATTGCTCTAATAACACGTTTTTGACTAATAAAGACCTTATCTATGCCCCAAAATATAATACCATATGATAAAACAAAATGAAAATATGCAAAGTATACTAATTTTCTTGTTTTTAAATCACTGAAGGTGGAAGGACGTTGCACATGTAGCTGAGCTGAGTTTCTTAAGTAATTGATTAATCTGATCAGTCCAATTTATTATATTATTTACTAAGAGACCTGAGAATTTAACAGAGGAAGTTTCATTTACATTTTTGCTGTCGTATTTAAGTGTTGTAGGTTGTAAAGTTGTGTCTGTTGTGTTTGTGTGAGAAGTTACGTGAAATGTGTTTTTGTCACAGTTATTTGTTAGTCCGTTCACCACGTTAAACCGTGTTACTTGCCTCTTCTAGTGTGTCTTTGTTACTTTTTACTATTACACTAGGATAATCTGCAAAAAGGATAGCTTTAGGAGTTGAATCTATGGCATTAGGAACATCATATATAAGGAATAATGACGGTCCTAATACTGATCCCTGTGGGACCCCAGTTTTAATAATTCCCCAACCTGATTCATGTGTTTCACCTGTGCACGAGTCTCTTATTACTACTCTTTGCATTCTATTCTGCAAGTATGAATTAAACCAAGAAAATGAAGCCCCTGTTATTCCATAGTACCACAGTTTTTCTAGCAATACGCTATGGTCTACACAATCAAATGCTTTACTTAAGTCACAGAATATACCTAATGGGCGATTTTTTTAATTTAATTCTTCTATTATGTCATCTAAAGGATAAAGATCGCTTTCTCGGTTGAATATCCTTTTCTAAACCCAAAATGTGAATCGGTGAGTAAATTATGTTTGTTCAGATGTTTTATAACTCTGTTGTATACTACGCTTTCAAAAAATTTTGATAATACTGGCATCAGTGATATGGGGCGATAATTTGATATATCTTCCTTATTCCCTTCTTTGTACAGTGGAGTGACTAAAGCACATTTGAGCTTATCTGGGAAGACTCCAGAAAGAAGTGAATGATTACAAATGTAACTAATGCTACCTGTTACTTGTTTGAGTATAATGCCTTCATGCCCTGTTGAATGTTTATTTTTTAGAGTGTTTATTATTTTTTTAATTTCGGTTAGAGATGTCAAAGAAAAGTTCAAATTACTTTCCTGGACTGGATAGTTTTCTTTCAAAAGTTGTAAGGCATTTTCCATTGATTTATTTGTATTCATCCCGATATTCTTTGCAATGGTTAAAAAGTGATCATTAAATGTATTTGTACATTCATCTGTTTTGAATTTACCTAACTGTGGCTGTGTCAGTTCTTTATTTTCTTTATTTGTTTCTTTTTTAATTATTTTCCAAATAGTTTTGCAGCTTTTATGACCTTGTTCAATATTTTACAGTATTTCTTATAATGGTCACTCATATGATGATTAGGATTATCCCTTATTATCAAGTACAGTTCCCTTTTGTGTTTACATGAAACTTTAATCCCATTAGTTAACCACCCTGCTACTTTATTAGTATTACTAGACTTTGTTACACGAGTTTTTGGAAAGTAAAATTCAAAATATAATGTTAATGTTCTCATTTACATTGTTTGTGGAGTACACGCCTTCCCAAAATTCTTGTTGTACTGCTTGCTGAAACAGTTTCATAGAACTAACATCCATAATTTACTGATTATTGTGGGACACGTTTGAAACATATATCATTAATTGTAAGTAATTAACTGAGCGACCATTCACAATTGGCTTAATACTGTAATTTTCATAATGAGTTATATTATCTATGGCAGTACCTTTTGAGTTTTGTACTCTAGTAGGAAAATTGACTACTGCATATAAGTTGAATGTGGAAGTTAATATTTCTAATTGTTGTTTCTTTGTGTCTTCCAATAGGAAATCTATATTGAAATCGCCACACATGATTATTTTCACCTCCATTTTGTAAAGTTGAAGTAACAATAACTCTAATTGTTTCAAAAATACTGCAAAGGAACCTACAGGTGATCTATAAACTGTTACAATAATTAATTTTCAGCTTAGAAGTTCAATTACTGTAGCACAACATTCAAAGTCCTGCTCAATCCTTTTAAACTTAAAATTATTACATACATACGTAGCCACTCCTCCTTTTTCTTTTGCAGATCTACACAAGTAGGATGTAAGTGAATAACCATTTAAATTAACCAAACCTATTTCTGTGGTTTTCAGATGATGCTCTGTAATACAAATGATATCTACAGATTTTTTACAGTCTTTTTCAACATCTGTTATGGATATGATAAGCTCATCTGTTTTATTAGCCAAACTTGTGATATTTTGATGATAAACTGTTATGCTTTGTTTATTAATTACATTGTGATTATTTTTATTACTACTTGAATTTGAATTTCCTTTAGGTTACTTAAATTTGCAGGTTTACTTATCCTAAAAAAGGACGAGTAAACACATCTGTTACCACAGAAATTGGTTGTACCTCTGTACACTGGTCAAACCTAATGCTGTTAGCAATGTGCTGTTTGCCTCCAGCATTTAAGTGCAAACCATGTCGTGTATCAATCACCTTCATGTGAGATCCAGATCATGCAGATCCAAGCAGCAGCCTCCCAGCTCTGCACGATCCATCCAGGGCTGATCAAACCGACTGAACAGCGAAACAAATCCAACATTTGTGTGGCTGGTACACTTTGCAATGTTGTTAATGTTAATATATTTGAGGTTGCAGCTTAAACTATTACCTGCGCCCCCCGCTACTATTACACGATCCTCTTTGGTCACAACTTCCCCTAATGATTTTAGGTCACTAACAACATCTCAAAGCTGTGCACTAGGCTTACAAATACCAAAGACAATATCTTCAGAATAGCATAAGGTTTTTATTTCTTGTCCATGCAGTACGATTCCTTTCCCATATTCCGTTTTAACATTCTTCATCCCCTGCTCTATAAGTTTAACAGCCTGGGTGACAATGTTTCTTAATAGAAAAGAAATTTCCAACCACTTTCAGACTTTACTTTAATTTTTAACAATTTCTAAAGAGGTAAAAAACAACATTTCCGTACTTATTTGTACCTTCTTCAGGTTATTAATTGTGGAGGAACATTGTCAAACCACGTGTTATCATGAAAACCCAAACGTTTTACATATTTTCATAGCAATAGTGTCATATATAACTAAACAAAAAGAGATTCACATTTGAGAACACTCGCCTAATATTCATTACGTCAATTGTCACATTTTATATACAATAATATTTATGAACGTGACCACAAATTTTTACAACATTTTGTAAGCGACTCCCCGAGGTTTTTCATTTGCTGAGTTGTGGCAAACCTGAGAGGCCTAGGTCCACCTTCAATCTGTTACCTTGAAAGTAATTTAAAATCAAGAGTCGGAGCCTCGGTGAATATTTAAAAACAACTGAGTACCTAAATGTTATAAAAAAAGTTATTCAGAAATTTATTAGTTCATATAATAAGTAAGATAACAAAAACAATTGATATTTACTAAAACATTAATGTTGCAACTTTAGAAAATAATGTTTTATAAATACTGCTTAATTTAATGTATTTCATTATTCTGAGAGTTGTTGGAGTTTTCAGTTGTTTTAATATATAGCATTTCAGATATATTGCGTTTCTATAAATTTGGTTCCAAGTCTAAAATTTCTCCAATTGAAGTTGCGAGTCTCCTCAAGTCTGTCTGTTGTGATCACAAGTTGTATAGTTGTTTCTCTGCTCTCTCTTAGTCTGATTTCCAGAGCCCCATTAGTTTGTCCTTTATAACTTTTTTCTTCTATTTTTTTGGAATTTTGCTCGGAACGTCATATTTGTCTTCCCCTTTTTTAATAATTCCCCTAAGATTATTATTAATTTTGAAGTCAAAATTCATTAATATAGTTTTATATTCTCACTTATGGAACCATAATATGGGATCTCATTAACACTGTTATTCCTATGTTCGTATTTGTGCTCCAGATATTCTTTTAGATATATATTTGTTGATAAAATGTCGAGGGTAGACATTGTCTGATTAAAATGTATTTTAACTGTTGTACATGTAGAAAACATAATCGATGTTTCACTTCTCCTCGTGGTGGCAATACTGCAGCAAGGAAATATTTCTATGTTATATGACTTTTTTTGTGTGTTGTGATCCTCTTCCAAGTCCATTTTGTGGTTTGTAACCATGGCATGTCCTGAAACCGCAGACGAGTTAAAGTGATGTAATCTGGTTAGGATGGACCTTCCAGTCTCCCCAACAGGTGCCTTCACACACTATTTTTGGTACAGTACTCTAGCAAGCCACTTGTCTGTTGTGCCCCCCCCCCCCTCTACACTCTTGGCCGAGCCTCTTGGGGAACTTTGGTTGCCGTCCACACTCTCGCCAATCTATACGAGCGATGTCTGTAAGATAGGTGAAGCAGTACTACAACAAAAGGAAGGAATTAGCTTGATTTATATTTACAAACTCGGTATGTACGTTATTCATGACGATTTGTCTTTCATTTCCTGGCAGTTTCCTCAGTTTTTTGGCCAACATTTTTCCATACAGATCACATTCATCATCTTCTCCCGATCTGTAAGGCAAACATTTAACCATGTGAATTCCTTGTTCATTTGCCTTTCAGCAAATTGTAACTCAGAAGACTTGTACACCTTTTTTTTCTAATTCCTCATGGGGGGAAAAGCGAACAATATGGAAAATGTTGACTAAGAGAAGGGACAGATTAATAACACATCCTGCCGAGGCTCGTATAAATACGGGCCCCAGAGGACAATCAAGTCACCTGCCACCCCTTGTTCAGTTTGTTACTCCTGGAGTTAATCTCCAGTAACACTTATTCAATAAACCTTCTTTCTGTTTCCCAACTCTTATGTGATTGAGCTACGACGACCGTCTTTCCACTGGGCTAAGATTCGACGAGTCGGATGCTAATCCTGCCTTGTTTCCTGTAAACATCTTCCACGTTCCTCTGCTCCTACTCCTTCCATATACGGAGACTCCTCACCCCCCTCGTCGGGGAAGAAGCAGTGGATCAAACTCCAACTCCGCCCTCGGGGATCTTACAACAAAAGTATTATAAAGAAAGAAGATATCATTTGATTTAATTTTCTTTAAATATCTTCATCTTCTGTGCATAATTTTCAAGTCAAGGTCACCTTTAACTTGCTAGGTTTTTAATTTTGTGATAAATATGTTAATATTTTATGTTACATTTCAGGAATCACCAGCATAATTTGGTTCAAATGTTGGTAATCAAGGTGAGAGACGATAATCCTATAATGTATCATAAAAGATATAAGGGTAAATGTGGGGATTCATAATTTACTTGAATATAATAATAATAAATTGATGGAACCAATTGTAGATATGATTAAATCTATGGATGAATGTTTGATTAAGAAGAAAAAGTTTTTTTATTCCTTACACTTGTTTGTATTACATTTATTTTGTAACAGCCTTTTTTATTTTTTCACATAATGGGAAGTTACTATATTATAGAAATGAATGATATAGTTTTCTTTATGAATTTGTAAGTAAATAAGTAGGTATTTATTCTTGTGACTATTTAATGTTTGGTTCTCAGGAAGAGGTTGATTTGGTATCAGATACGTCAAGCCAACGACATATGCAGACTTGAACTGACAATTCTCGAAAGAATCTTAAACATTATAAAGACTCACAAAATTGTACACCATCGAAAAAGTATCCAAATGTGCAAATAAAAACATTTAAAATTTGGGATATATATGGAGTCCTGCTGGAAGACATAAATTATTAAGTAAACAATTAATTTTTTCTCCCGTCAGTAATTGGGTTTGGAGTTCACTTAACTGGCCGTGGGCGAATGCTTCCAACATAATTGAGACGCATGCTGACGCTCATCTGTTCCCAGGTGAATGAGTCTCAGATGTGAAATTAATTAACATAAACTTTGCAATTATTTTTCTTATTGTATAATTTAATGTTTTGCTACTCTTTGCTTATTTTGATATACCCTGTCCATACTTAAATTTACAGTACTTTTCATTAGAGTCGACTTGTTCTTTGTTGTCTGTTCCACACACTCAGGAATGTCTCGCATGTTTGCAAGGGGATAACTGTCTCCTACCGTTACAACATTAATCTATCTGAAGATGACACAAACCCTGTATTTCCTTATACTTAGGTATGTCAAGAAGGGGAAATTCCACCCACAATCACTTGGGGCTATTATCTCATCATCATGCATTTGTTTCCCTTGTTCATTCTATTTTGTAACCTATAATTTTTACTGTTATGGCATGAACTGGTATTGACGGTGTTGCTATGGTGTGTTCAACAGAATGTGAAAATATAAGTTTATCGCCAGATGTTCTGAAAATGTCAGCCAACTTCAAACACATTTGTCTTATTTCATAGGCTCTATTTATATCTGCTCTGTGGTCAAGTCTCAATTTCTCACATAATAACCTAACCATTGCTTCAAGCCTATTCTGTGGTAAATACATATTTTCTTTGTTGTTCATCTTTTCTTATTTTGGTTAGAGGTTTTTGCATTGTTGGCACCTTATTTAATATAATAATCTCGGGAGTCACAGTAATAAATGTATAATAAAAAATTTCGTTGTCCCATTTAACCAACGTTTCAGCACAAAATTTACCTGGCAGTGTTTCTCGTTTCTCTGCACATGTAATGCGAGATACAATTTAGTGTCGCAGTGAGTAGGACGGAGCTGTTTGTTCCTCAATAACTAGTTTGTGCATAATCCTTTAATTTCATTATCCTGACAGTGTAGGTTACCTTTAACTTGCTTGAGATTCCAGTGTGTGATAAAATCTGTTATTATTTTCCTCTTATATTTCAGGAATTAACAGTGAACTGTGGATGGAAGTGGAATTGACCTTCTTATAAGTGTCGGAACGTGAAATAGCAACCAAGGTAAGAGGCAACAATACACTGTATCGCGTATGACATACAGACAATTGAAGGCATAGAGAGTTGAATTACTTGCATTAATAAAAATTGTATGGATCTAATCATAAATTTGATTAACTCTATAGACAATCTTTTTATTCAGTAAAAAGTGATCATTCTTTATAGTATAAATTTATATTTGTTTTGAGTTGAGATTATTTTGTTTTTTCATTTAATGGGAGGTTACTATATTATAGGTATAAATGATTGTAAATGTAATTTATAAATTGGTCTTTAGAATATTAAATGTTCAATTATTCATTCGAGTTCTATTTTAATAATTGTGTGAGAAAATGTATGATGCATATCATAAAACAATTGATTTGGTTTCAGGTAAATTCGTCCTACAACCAATAGAGGAGTTACCAACCTATAAATACACATAAATGTACTCTTACAATTAGTAACATAACAGCCATAAACCTTAATAATGCACATGAGGACTAACACTTGTGGGAAGCCATACGTTTGTGTAGAATGTGATAAAACCTTCTCACATTCATCAAACTTAAAAATACACATGAGAATTCACACATGTGAGAAGCCATGTATATGTGTAGTGTGTGATAAAACATTTTCACAATCATCAAACTTAACTAAGCACATGAGAATTCACACTGGTGATAAACCTTTCACATGTGTAGTGTGTGATAAAACATTTTCACAATCCTCACACTTAAGAACCCACGTGAGAAATCACACTGGTGACAAACCTTTCTCATGTGTAGTGTGTGATAAAACATTTTCACAATCCTCACACATTACATACCACATGAGAAAACACACTGGTGAGAAACCATACACATGTGTAGAGTGTGATAAAACATTTTCACAATCCTCACACTTAAGAACCCACATGAGAAATCACACTGGTGGTAAACCTTTCACATGTGTAGTGTGTGATAAAACATTTTCACAGTCATCAAGCTTAAGAATCCACATGAGAATTCACACTGGTGATAAACCTTTCACATGTGTAGTGTGTGATAAAACATTCTCACAATTAGGAACTTTAACAAGGCACATGAGACTCCATGCTGGTGATAAACCATTCAAATGTATTAAGTGTGATGGAACATTCTCACAATTAGGTACCTTAACAAGTCACATGAGAACTCACACTGGTGAGAAACCATACACATGTATAGAGTGTGATAAAAACTTCTCACGATCATCAAACTTAACAAAGCACATGAGATATCACACTGGTGATAAACCATTCAAATGTATTAAGTGTGATGGAACATTCTCACAATTAGTTAACTTAACTAAGCACATGAGAATTCACACTGGTGATAAACCTTTCACATGTGTAGTGTGTGATAAAACATTTTCACAATCCTCACACTTAAGAATCCACATGAGAACTCACACTGGTGAGAAACCATATAAATGTGTAGTGTGTGATAGAACATTCTCACATTTAGGAAACTTAACAACGCACATGAGAATTCACACTGGTGATAAACCTTTCGCATGTGTAGTGTGTGATAAAACATTTTCTAATTCCTCAAGCTTAAGAACCCACATGAGAATTCACACTGGTGATAAACCTTTCACATGTGTAGTGTGTGATAAAACATTTTCACAATCCTCACACTTAAGAATCCACATGAGAATTCACACTGGTGACAAACCATACAAATGTGTAAAGTGTAAAAAAGATTTCTCATTTTACTCAGCATTAAGACGTCACATGAGGACTCACACTGGTGAGAAACCATACACATGTATAGAGTGTGATAAAAACTTCTCACAATCATCAAACTTAACAATGCACATGAGAATTCACACTGGTGATAAACCATACAAATGTATTAAGTGTGACAGAACATTCTCACAATCATCAAACTTAACAGCGCACATGAGAACTCACACTGGTGAGAAACCATTCAAATGTGTAGAGTGTAAAAAAGATTTCTCAGTTTCCTCAGCATTAAGACGTCACATGATGACTCACACTGGTGAGAAGTAATAGAAATGTGTAGAGTGTGAGATAGCGTTCATTAACTCTACAAAGTTGACAAAACAGATGAGGGCTCACTCTGGTTATAAACCAAAGCATTCTGTACTTTGTGAATAATTATTTTGAATTATCTATTTTAATACAGTTCTTGAGAATTTAATCTTTTGAGAAGTCTTCTTTATATCTTGATAATGAATGATTGTTAACAATTGTATTTTTCATTGAATAAAGTTAAATAAGTTATTTGGGAAGTATAACGTTTTAATTTAAAATAAATAGCAATCAGGATCCAAGAGTTAGTTATGTATTGTTACTTTGCAAGTAGTTCACAGGTAGAGCTCCCGGTATTTGATGGTTTTGACCTCGCAGTTACAGAAAACTGTTGTAATGAGGCGAGTAAGAGAGAGGATAGCAACAATTATATACTTGCATCAGGCAATTTGTTCCATTGTCACGCCTTTCCGAATGATGGGAGACGAGTTTGTTGCGGGGGTCGCCGCATTCCCTTGTTCCGTGTTCGGCTGGCCGACTGATCCAACTATTACCTCAGGCCCAAGGTCTTCCAATCTGGTCCATACATCTCCTAGAAGTAATGAAAGCCGCCTCGGCGGCCATGTGAGAACCTTGAAAGAGTATGAGGCATCCCCAAAGTAATCCCCGCAATAAATTGTTTCCGAGAGTTGATTTGACAGAGCGATAATTGAATCATTAATTGCCCAGTGAAATGCTGTAGAAGGACTTGAACGACATCAACAATTGATTTCGATTATATTCCAACACTTTTTTAAAAAAACACGGAGAATGAATTAATCAATTATATTAATCACGAAGAATGTTGTTAGTTTCCTGACTTATTGATGCAACATGCACTAAAAGATGTGAGCAATTGTAAAGCTCCAGGAATTGATAACATTCCAGAGGAGTTGACAACAAGGAACAGGAAGAATATCACAAGATTTAGGTAAAAACGTTGTTGTTGTTTTTGCGTATTCAGTCCTAAGACAGATCTGATCCATGCTGACCTCTCTTTTGCAAGCCTTTCCATTTTTCTTCAATATAACTACCAATTCCGCCCTAATCTGCTTAGTGTATTCTATCCTTGGCCTGTCTCTTCTCTTCTAACTTCTCAAACTTTTCCCTCTAATGCTAATTTTACGAGACCCTCGTGTTTGTAAATGTGTTTATTTTTATGTCCCTTCAAAGTCCTCCATATTGTTCTCCCTTTCCCTATTCTCCTTACAGCTTCCTTGTTAGTTACCCTATCTACTGATCCATCTCATTCTCCTATTCATTTCCTTCCGCAACTCCTGTGGTCCAAGTTTCGCTCCCGTATAACGCCACAACACTCCGTACCAAACATTTTTAACAGCGATTTCCTAATATGCATATAAAAAACATAATTATACCCATATACAAAAATAGACAATTCTGCTAATAAGAATAAAACTGTTTGGAAAATAATTAAAAAGAACAAATGAAGTAAATAAATTAATGATCACTTTTGAACCATTGCAGAGAAAATCGGGATGAATACAAATAAATCAATGGAAAAAGCCTTACAACTTTTGAAAAAAAAAAACTCTAACGTCCAGGAAAGTAACTTGAACTTATCTATGACAACCGAAATCAAAAAAAAAGAAATATTCATCAGTGCATGATGGTATAATAATCAACCAAATAACATCAGTAACCATTCACTTGTTCCTGGAGTCTTCCCAGATAAGCTCAAGTGTGCTTTAGTCACTCCACTGGACAAACAGGGGAATAAAGAAGATATATCAAATTAGTATACAACACAGTTATAAAACATCTGAACAAACATAATTAACTCGCCGATTCACAGTTTGGGTTTAGAAAAGGATAATCAACAGAGAAAGCGATCTTTACTCTTTCAGACGAGATAATAGAAGAATTAAATAATAAAAATCACCCATTAGGTATATTCTGTGACTTAAGTAAAGCATTTGATTGTGTAGACCACAGCATATTGCTAGAAAAACTGAGGTACTATGGAATAACAGGAACTTAATTTCCTTGGTTTAATTCATACTTGCAGAATAGAATGCAAAGAGTAGTAATAAGAGACTCGTGCACAGGTGAAACACATGAATCAGGTAGGGGAATTATTAAAACTGGGGTCCCACAGGGATCAGTATTAGGACCGTCATTATTCCTTATATATGATGTTCCTAATGCCATAGATTCAACTCCTAAAGCTATCCTCTTTGCAGATGATCCTAGTGTAATAGTAAAAAGTAACAAAGACACACTAGAAGAGGCAAGTAACATGGTTTAATGTGTATGGACTAACAAATAACTGTGACAACAACACATTTCATGCAACTTCACACACAAACACAACAGAAACAACTTTACAATCTGCAACACTTAAATACGACAACCAAAAAAATGTAAATGAAACTTCCTCTGTTAAATTCTCAGGTCTCTTGGTAAATAATAAACACTAAATTGGACTGATGAGGATGACTTGAGGAACTCAGCTACAGCTACATGTGATGCTGTAAGAGCAATGTCTGATCTAAAAACAAGGAAATTACTATACTTTGCATGTTTCCATCACATGGTGTTATATTTTGGGGGCGTGGATGAGAGCAATATGTGAGGGATGCATCAACTACTTCTATTCATAATCACAAATTGGAGGCAGTTATTTTTGGAATAATTCTGTTATTCATCCCTTCGATATAAGGAACAGAAAGGAAGGAAGGTGAGCATCATCCATCTTCAACAGATAACCAAGGTAAATTTGGGTCTGAATTAACCTCCTTCTACTCAGTAAAGGAAGAATTGGAGACGAGTAATTAGTTTATAATGTTGGAATCGCCTTTTTATTTGTGTAGTAACAAAAGTAGACAATCGCTCTAGATGCGTGAACAAGTATTTTCAACATAGAACTAAAGGATCATCAAAAATTCTAACCTCAACAGTGTGCACGTGTCCTCAGGTAATCAATATTATTCAAACCAGAATATAAGTAACATATATTCTCAGATAACCATTGCGGATCAAAATAATCGCTAACTTTTAGTAACTTGCTTTCACTACTTGAAGGTCATATTACATTAACCACCACAATGGACTCTAATCAATTTGCTCAATTTATGCAAGACACGCTACAACAGTTATTGAATAAAAATAACGCCGGGATTTCAACTGGAGCAGCCGTCAACACTGCACTTGTACCAAATTCAACTAAAGAGTCTTTCCGGAATTACAAATCTAGGTTTGACAATTATCTGGAAATGAAAAATATTGCAAACAACAAAGAATATTGTGCCAAATTATTTCTTAATTCAATAGGTGCAAAACATTTCAACATGATTTCGGCATTGTCCGCTCCAGAGTCTCCTAGAGAGAAAACTTGTGACGAACTCATCACGCTAATAGAAACACACCAAGTTCAGCTTGTTATTCTCTGAGAACACTAATACAACACGTTGACAAAAAGTACGTCAAAATGGTTTATTTCGCGTATTTTCATTCAATTATGAGCTATGGCATCTCTAATTGGGGAAACTGCTCCAGGAGTAATGAAATATTTAAGTTGCAAAAGCGTGCAATTAGAATACTTTCTAGCACGAATTCTAGATCGAGTTGCAAACCTTTCTTCAAAAGTTTGCAAATACTTACTTTACCAAGCGTATATATTTATGAAATATTAAAGTTTGTAAAACGAAACACTAATTTGTTTCAAACAAATGGCGAGTTTCATGAATACGCGACTAGAAATCGTTTAGCTCTAAGGTCGGACAAGCATCGCCTTGCTCTACACCAGAAAAGTATTCACAATACCGGAATAATTTTATACAACAGCCTTCCTTCCTTCCGCCAGAGGTTAAAAATAGTAACTACAAAAGCTTCGTGAAGCAGAGTAAAACTATTCTTTTAAATGGCGCGTTTTACTCGGTACAGGATTTTCTTAATCGTCCTTCTAGTATTTAAATCAAGGTTCCTGCTGCAAGTGTTGAATGAACTGCCTTATAAAATAGCACATCACATATCTTAAAATTTCTATTCCGTTTTTTCTGCTCTTTTGTTTGTTTGTTTCATGTTTTGCCTGGAGCTACTCCAGAGGGAAAGACAGTTTCCTGGTCCAAGTAGTTAAAACTCCATTCCGTGTTCCTCAGTGTGTGCTTGTTTGTGTTTCCCAGTGTGTGTCCGTGTTGTGTTTATATTGAGTTTTGTCTATATACATTTTCTTTTATTAATTTATTTTAAGTTTATTTGTCTGTAATTATGTACTTTATTTTGTTCATTTTTAATTTTTAATGTATGACGTATCCTATTTCCTCAATCGAGGATTAATGGAAACAACAATAAATCTAAATCTAAATCTTAGCACCGAAAAAAAATGTACTCGTGGCCCAACACCAGTTCTTGTCCAGATACCAGGACGAAAGGCAGTCGATTGCAGATTTTGTGGCAACATCGAGAGCCGATACATCTGAGTGCAATTTTGTTTCGGAATGTTCATGCAAATCTTCAGTTGCAGATATTTTTCTTCGGGGAATCAAAGACAATGATATTAGACAACAGATGAAATTGTGGCTAAAGCAATAGCCGTGGAAGCAGCCAAGATCAATTCAAAGGAGCTTTGTCAACAAATAACTCCTCCAGCATCATCAAATGTCAACATTAACAGAGTAAGTGGCAAATCCAGTGAAAGGAGAACAACGTCAAACCAGTTTCACCGCAACAAGTCCATCCCAGAAGCAGGAAACCGAGAACATAAGATTAATTACGGCCTATGTTTTAGGTGTGGCAGGAATAACCACTCGTCAAAGGACTGTCGGATAGATAAATTTAATTTCAAGTGCTCTGGATGTCACAAGAATGGACATGTTCTAAAGGCGTGCATTCGGACACTACTTGATCGTAAGGCTAAAACAAACCAAAATGGAACTTCCACTGAACGCCCATCAAACCAATATGCAGCACGTTCAATTAATGATGAAACAGTTAGCCAGGTCATAGACATTTATCAAAATCAACATGTAGAATCGCATCTTGAGCGATATTATGTTCAAATCCACATCGAAGGCAAACCTATTACATTTGAAATTGATTCAGGATCAGGGTATACATTCCTGCCTTATGACAAATTTCTGGATATACCTATTCAACCATCAACCATCAGATTTCGATCATACACACAGGGAAAGTTAGAGTAACTATAAACTACAATGGAAAAGTTACAGAAGATGACATTTATATAGTTCCAGAAAATTTTGTTGCAACTGTGGGTGGAGCCTGGATCCGTCGACTAGGCATCAACTTCGACCTAATGAAGCAAAACCCAACGCCAGTGCATCCGATCCATAGCATTAACAATTGTATTGATACAATTATCTCTCAATATGATGATATTTTCCAGAATATCAAGTCACGCTGAAGCTCAGAGAACGAGAAATCCCATATGCTCTTGCCAGTAAGGTCGAACAAGAGCTGGACTCTATTGAGGAAGCAGGAATCATTACAAAAATTGAAAGTAGTGACTGGGGTTCTCCTCTCGTCGTTGTACCAAACCCAGATGATAAGATAAGATAAGATAAGGTTTATTGGATCCATTAGTCCTCTATTGAGGAAATAGGACAAGTCAAAGAATATGTTACATATCACACTAAGAATGCGAATATAAGAAACAAAATATGGATACAACATATGAGTAAAGAAAATTATGTATACAATGATAAATAAATAAAACAAAGCAGAGCAAACAAAATATGAATACAACATATCAAGAATATGAGTACAAAACAATAAGAGAGATAGTAAAAGAAACTATGTATACAATGATAGACAAATAAAAGAAATATACATAACATATACAAAAGATATAATTTCTAGAGAAACAATGTCAGTTTGGAACAACACTATAGCGGTATAATAGATGAAACACACGTGTGTAGGTAGATCAGGCTCCAGCAGATCTCGTCAATTTAGGTCATGAAACAAAGAAGAAAAGACCAGGATAACGTATAATATACACCTGATGAAACACTGATTCAGCACTTTTGCAAAAATAGACTTTAATTACTTTCAGACCGATTGATAAATTCAGGAATAGAATAATAAACTCCTTCTAGCAGGAGATTCTTGCATGCTTTAGTGAACTGATTATAACTGTTTTATTCCGGAGCAGTGGATACTGTGAAGGCGATGTTTATCAGCTCTGAGGACTGATAATGCCCGTTGCTTTGGAATAGGCTGAAATTACGTTTTACAAATTTTAGAATTTCTAGTGTGTAGACGCACGGAAACGTTAGGATTCCTAAGCTTTTAAATAGAGGTTTGCAATGTTCCCTACAATCTTTCGCGCATAGTATTCTTATAACTCTTTTTTGTAACTTGAAAACGTCAGAACTCGTTATTCCGTAGCACATATTTGAGTGGAAATAGGCATAATAGACCATAATCGCGGTTTTAGGATCAACTTGCTGCATTAGTAATTTTATTGAGTAGCACGCGGAACTAAGTTTGCCTGTGAGTATTTCGACATGACGATTCCACCGTAGGTTATCGTCAACTTGAAGGCCAAGAAACGACGCGTCATTAGCGAATCTCTTGTCTTCCACAGAAGAATTAACAGTTGATGAAAACTGTAGTAGTTTAGTCTTTTCGGTATTAAGAGTTAACTTATTTGCAGTGAACCATTGCTTTAACATTCCTAAAGTGTTTTCAACTTTGACATTGAGAGCGTTTATATCACTATCGGAAACAATTACGTTAGTGTCATCCGCATACAACACTGTTTTTAAAGGATGAATGTTTCGAGGAAGGTCATTAATATACAAAATAAACAAAAGCGGCCCTAGTATTGATCCTTGTGGTACACCACAAGATATTTCCTTCCAGTCTGAAAGAGTAATTCTACCGTTTTGGTTCTGGATAGCCACTATTTGCTTTCTATTATTCAAGTATGAATGGATGAGTGAAAATGCGTTTCCTCTGATACCGTAATATTTGAGTTTATTGAGTAATATATTGTGATCGACTAAGTCAAACGCTTTAGATAGATCTGCGAATATACCTGTCACTTTTAATTTTTGATCAATTGAATTCTGGACGTCTTGTACAAATTCGTACATGGCGGTACTAGTGGATTTGCCTTTGAGAAATCCATGTTGAGCCGGGTCTATAATAGAATGTTTTCCCATAAAATTTACTATTCGTGATTGTACAGCTTTTTCTATTATTTTAGAGTAATGAAATGGGTCTGACCCTTTCTTGTAGATTGGAATAACTTTCGCTAGTTTAAGAGAATCGGGAAATTCTCCCATGGAAAAGCATGCATTAATAATTATTTGCATTGGAAAGGCAATTGCCTCGGAGCATTGCTTTATCAGATGATTTCATGTTATTTATGATAGTTTTCAGTTCCTTTAAGGTAACTGGTTCTAGGAAAATAGAATTAGGAGTTTTAGTAGTTACGTTACGTAAGAGGTCACAATCTAATAGATTACTGTTATTGAATTGGTTGTGAATATTTACGAAATGTGAATTAAATTTTGAAGCAGCTTCCCTATCGGTAAGAACTTGTCCTTCATGGAAGAGTCAAGTTTGAGGATTATTCTTCTTCAATTTACCGGTAGCATCGTTTATGATTTTCCACGTAGCTTTGATTTTATTATTTGAATTTGTTATTATTTTTGACGTGTTAAGTTTTTTTGCGGCTATGAGAACATTTTTATATATTCTCTTATATTTTGCAAAGTACTCTAAGAATTGGGGTGATGAGTTCAAATGCTTCATTTTATGGAGATAGCAAAGTTTATCGCGTGATTTTATTATTCCTGTGGTGATCCAAGAAGTACGCTTTTTTTGAATTTGTTTAGTGATTTTTCTTTCTGGAGCAATTTCGTTTATTATGGAGAGAAATATCTTTAGAAATGCCTGCAACATGCTGTCAGCATTTTTGAAATTATTTATATTTAAAATATTATCCCACGGTAACGCTTGTAATTTTTGGGAGATACACATTACATTTGTTGGACAGAGTTTCCTTGTGCATATTGAGCTTGGTCTCTGCTCAATTTCGCCTACTATTTGTTTGTTGATGTACATTATTTGGCCCCTGTGGTCGCTTAATCCAGTTTCAATTGTATGTAATTCATAAAAATTTTTATGGAAATTACATAAGACGTAGTCTATGCAGGTATTTAGTCGCGTTGGCTCATCGCTCGTAACGGAAAACCCGTAGGAATGTAGCAATGTTTTCAGGTGGCGTGTTTTTCCTTGTATCCCGTAAATAGTCTAGATTGATGGTGGAGTAAACGAACGACTGATGGACTCACATTATCCAATCAGGAAAATTGATGAAATACTGGACAGCCTCCACAATTCAAGGTATTTTTGTCGTTTAGATCTCTTTAAAGCATATTTGCATGTTCGAGTTGATGGACAATCAAGCGAAATCCAGACGATATCAACGCACCGGGGTACATACCGAATGAATAGACTCTTTTGGCATAAAAACAGCGCCATCAGAAGTCAACAGAATCATCGACCAGATATTGAAGGGTGTACCAAAAACTGACATCGTACATGGAGAGACGAGAGAAGAGTGTGATTCAAACTTGCGTGCATGTCTTGAGCAACTAAGGAAATTTGACTTCCATTTAAACAGGCGGAAATGTATGTTTTTTCAAGAACGTATAAACTTCTTAGGATATGTAATTGAATTCAATAAAATTTCAAAATCACCTGAAAAAGTTAAGGCAATTACAGATATGCCAAGACCAAAATCAACAGCTGAGGTTAAAACTTTTCTTGGCATGATTACGTTTTACAGCCGTTTTCTTCCTGGTGCGTCCACGATCACTACGCCAGCTATTAAGACGACATGTACCATTTCGGTGGACTGGGAACAGGCTTTCAGTCGTCTGAAACGAGAAATTGCAAGCGATAGAGTGGTTATGCCATTTAACCCCAATCTACCGGTGATGCAAGCCCCACTGGCATAGGAGCTGTGCTGATGGACAAGAGCGACCAATTGCTTTCGCATCCCGTTCGCTGACTCCGGCTGAACAAAATTATTCGCAGTTGGACAGGGAAGCATTAGCAATTGTGTTTGGAACAGATAGATTTTTTCAATATTTATTTGGCCAAAGTTTCCAGCTTGTCACTGACAATCAACCATTAGCAAGAATTTTCCACCAACATGCGAAACTGCCGCGAATGACAACAGCACGTTCTTGTCAGGATTCAACTAAGGGTTCCGAAAATGCTAATGCAGACTGCTTGTCAAGAGCACCAATCAATGCAGATTCAACGCTGCACGCAGATGAAGCTATTAATGAAGAAGTTCATTTGTTATGTGAAGAAACGCTGAGCAGAATTTATACAACAACCATTACATACAAATCTATTCAAGAAGAGACAAAAAAGGATCAATATCTTTCATCAGTTTGGCAACAACTCCGGGAAAATAGAAACACAGAATTGGACTTGACCACTCATAATGGGATAATCTTTCGAGGACAACGTGTTGTTGTACCAGCAGCTGTTTTGAAGGAACTCCACATAGGGATATCAAAAATGAAGCAGCTTGCTCGTCGGTACGTGTACTGGAAGCGTATTGATAAGGATATTGAGCATCTGGTCCGAGCCTGCTCCGCATGTGCTCATATTAAAAACAGCCCGCCAAAAACACCACTGCATCCATGGGAAGAACCGGAAAGAAACAGGCAAAGAATACAAGGATACTTGTTCCTAGTTGTTGTGGATGCAAAATCAAAATGGGCAGAAATTGAAGTGTGTTCAGTGGCACCATCATCAGCATCAACTATTGACCTACTTCAGGACATATACTCAAGACGTGGATTTCCAGAAGTAATGGTATGTGATAATGCCACAATTTTTACGAGTGAAGAGTTTCAAAAATTTTGCAAAGAATCTGGTATTTTTTGTAAATTTATTGCTCCAGGACATCCTGCCACGAATGGATTAGCAGAGAGAAATGTCCAGACAATCAAAAAAAGGCTAGCAGCTATGGTCAGCGATCCACGTCCAATGCGCAAGAAATTCTATTTAGGTACAGGGCGACACCATTAAAGAACAATAAAACACCAGCCGAACAATATTTACAACGGAATATTCGAATTCAATTAGATGCCCTGAAACCGGTCAAGTTCCAGCCCAGCCGAAACTTCCAGACAATTAAGCGTGGGAGAACGCGTACAAGCGCGCTATTATTCGGCAAACAAAAACCAATGGAAGTTAGGAACAATTACAAAAAAATTTGGTCGCTTACACTATCTGGTGAAACTAGATGATGGATGTGTGTTCAAGCGGCACATTGATCAGTTACGCTCTACAGACACCCAAAGACCAACCAAAGGAAAAAGTAACATTTAATCAAGAGACCTTCAAGCAACTAGAGCCAGACCTGGGGGATCTAGTGAATATCCCAATTAATGAACGGGTACGAACTTGAGACAACATAGAAGACGCCATACCATACCACGCAAGGGATGTCACCACGGAAGCAGCAGTTTTGGAACACACCCAAGGCGAAGAAGCAACCCAGGTTCCACAACAGACTCTCCGCCAAAGGACTACCAAGGCATCTTCAGAATTACCAAACATAAACTTTTTAAAAAAATTAATCAATTCAAGTATTTAAATTGTTATTAGTTTTTGTATTTTTTTCAACTAAGCGTGGGAGAATTGTAGCAACAAAAGTAGACACCCACGCCATCTCTGTTTTCTATTGTGAACTATATCAAAATTGCTGTATAAATGTTGCATGACGGGAACAGGGTAACCCGCCAGATTTTTAGTAACTGTAAATAAAGCTGTGATATATGTACAGGAGCATTGTGTCGTATTTACTTACATCAACCCATAATTTGTGAGTAACCAGCAATCAAGATACAATAGTATCCAACACTTTCAAAAGTAACACTTTTTTTAAAAAAAAAACACAGAGAATGAATTAATCAATTATATTAATCACGAAGAATGTTGTTAGTTTCCTGACTTATTGATGCAACATGTACTAAAAGATGTGAGCAATTGTAAAGCTCCAGGAATTGATAACATTCCAGAGGAGTTGACAACAAGGAACAGGAAGAATATCACAAGATTTAGGTAAAAACGTTGTTGCTTTGTTGTTGTTGTGTATTCAGTCCTAAGACTGGTCTAATCCATGCTGACCTCTCTTGTGCAAGCCTTTTCATTTTTATTATCAAGCACAACGAAATCCGCCCTAATCTGCTTCTAATCCCACAAACATCCCTCTAATGTTAATTTTACAAACCCTCGGGCCTTAAAACGTCGCCTATTAATCTATCCCTTCTCTTAGTCGACGTCCCCCATGTTGTTCGCTTTTCCCCTATTCTGTATAGAAATTACCTCGTTAGTAATTCTATCCAACCATCTCATTCTTCTACAGCATCACATTTCAAAGGCTTCTGTTTCTTTTCCTTTCCCAACTCCTATCTTCCACGTTTCGCACCCATATAACGCCACGCCCCGTACAAACATTTTTAGCAACGATTTACAAATATTCACACTTATATCACCCGTAATTTCTCGGCTTTTTTACTTGTGTTGAGCTGCAACAGTAGCGCGACGTGAGGCTGTGTCGTCATCTTCCAGCGAAGTGTCGGGAGTCCAAACTCTTGTGGTGGACCAATCAGGTGGGAGGTGGGTCCAGCCAATCACAGACACTTGCGTTCAGCTGACGTCAGGATCATGAGGACACTGGCCTAAAAATAACCTTTTAACGAGTTTCCAAACCCAAGAATGTTTCCTTAAACTTTATTGTTTCACGATCTTACTTTATTACATAAAATGTTCATTCAAGATGTCCTTATTTCGTATTAAAGGAACAGAGGGTCTGAGATCCCAAGCTACTAATTAAAGGATACAATCAATTAAGCAATTAACTAGAGACAAGAAGCATAATGCCTCATTTTATCTTCCCTTGGGCAACTTCCACCTCACTATTTATACAACTCAGGCTTTTCTTCCAAACTAAATGCAGTGGCGCTGTTGTTAGTTTAAAGCACATTATGTGAGAAATCATGACAAGTATATTGATGCCTGATTGTTTATATCCACACACTTGTGAACGTGGATGGATTTTGAAAAATGTGTCCTGAATTAAATGAGTGTTTGCTTAGGAAAAGGTTGTAAAGTCAAACAACGCCTCGACAACAGGAAGAGAAAAAAATTAAGCAACTAAATAAAAGGATTAAACAAAATTTATTTTGAAATGAAAACGGAGTAGATAAGGAAAAGGAAAATTAGAGATGAGAAATGAAACAGTTGGAGTTTCATTCCGCAACGTTGGCGCTACTGCCGCGTAGCCTCTTGTATCGATCGACAACTTCGATTAAAGACAAGTGAAGAACAAGTTTGTATTCGACTTGTTTTGAAAATAATCCAACGCAACAGAGGTTTATGAAAAGGTTGCAGGGACTCGGTAATAAGAATATAATATATGTTGTTTTCCTAATTAAGGCTGTTGACACTTGCTCACAAGTCATGTTGTATTTCAGAGGCAAGAGATTTGAAGAGGAATTTGAGTGAAGTGAGCAAAGGCTGAGGAAGGTGAGGAACACTAAACCTGCATCAGGACCTTCATTATTATTATTTAAACACCACCATGTTGATGATTTCTAAAATAGTTTATGGAAATGGAGACAGAAATATTTTAAAATAATTTGTAAGGTTAACTTGAAATATATATTAATTGAATTTCATGTGAATTTCTCTCGTGCTTCATAAACATCTGAAAGCTGCTTGTGTTTTCCTGTTACAGGTTATGTGCATCCTCCTACAGACACCTAAAATATAAACAATATATTCAAGTCCATCCATATTGGTGAGTGTAACACGTGTTTATAATTATGCACATTCTCTCTCCCAATGGTTTCTGTATATCAACACATACACACTTCTTCCACATGTAACATACATAACACGTATACTTAATCTCGAGTGAAATTTGAACCATGTGAAGGCAACGCAGCATGGAATAATAATATTACATGTGCAAAGTCTCCTGTTACGTTACTTGTTACAAAGTCAGAGGCAAACAAAACTCTAAAGGCAGAGTCATTGGGCATTGTTGTTGATTATGGGTGCAAAAGAGATTCCTTAGGTGCATTTTATTTACATATATAGTGAAGTTCAGTAATATTGAAACATTTACTCTGTTCAGATAATATTGTTAACAATTATGTCATGTTGGTAGTCCTGTACCTTGTTTTCTTTATATATAAAAACTCTTGCGTTTATTAGTTTATAAAAATACATCATTAAGCCACAAAGTCTTTATAGGGATAAATATTAGCAACAATAATATGGGATATATATGGAGGAAGATTCAAATAGTCCAGTTCTGTTGGAAGATATTAATTATTAAGTAAACAATTAATTTTTTCTCCCCTCAGTAATTGGGTTTGGAGTTCACTTAACTGGCCGTGGGCGAATGCTTCCAACATTAATTGAGACGCATGCTGACGCTCATCTGTTCCCAGGTGAATGAGTCTCAGATGTGAAATTAATTAACATAAACTTTGCAATTATTTTTCTAATTGTATAAATTAGCATTTAGTTAATGTTTTGCTACTCTTTGCTTATTTTGATATACCCTGTCCATACTTAAATTTACAGTACTTTTCATTAGAGTCGACTTGTTCTTTGTTGTCTGTTCCACACACTCAGGAATGTCTCGCATGTTTGCAAGGGGATAACTGTCTCCTACCGTTACAACATTAATCTATCTGAAGATGACACAAACCCTGTATTTCCTTATACTTAGGTATGTCAAGAAGGGGAAATTCCACCCACAATCACTTGGGGCTATTATCTCATCATCATGCATTTGTTTCCCTTGTTCATTCTATTTTGTAACCTATAATTTTTACTGTTATGGCATGAACTGGTATTGACGGTGTTGCTATGGTGTGTTCAACAGAATGTGAAAATATAAGTTTATCGCCAGATGTTCTGAAAATGTCAGCCAACTTCAAACACATTTGTCTTATTTCATAGGCTCTATTTATATCTGCTCTGTGGTCAAGTCTCAATTTCTCACATAATAACCTAACCATCGCTTCAAGGCTATTTTGAGGAAAAGACCTAATTTCTTTGTTGTTCATCTTTTCTTATTTTGGTTAGAGGTTTTTGCATTGTTCACATCTTATTTAATACATTTATTACAGGAGTCACATTTACAAATATATAATAAATACTTTCGTTGTCCAATTTAACCAACGTTTCAGCACAAAATTTACCTGGCAGTGTTTCTCGTTTCTCTGCACATGTAATGTGAGATACAATTTAGTGTCGCAGTGAGTAGGACGGAGCTGTTTGTTCCTCAATAACTAGTTTGTGCATAATCCTTTAATTTCATTATCCTGACAGTGTAGGTTACCTTTAACTTGCTTGAGATTCCAGTGTGTGATAAAATCTGTTATTATTTTCCTCTTATATTTCAGGAATTAACAGTGAACTGTGGATGGAAGTGGAATTGACCTTCTTATAAGTGTCGGAACGTGAAATAGCAACCAAGGTAAGAGGAAACAATACACTGTTTCACGTATGACATAGAGACAAATGAAGGCATTGACAATTGATTTACTTGCATTAATAAAAATTGTATGGATCTAATCGTAAATTTGATTAACTCTATAGACAATCTTTTTATTCAGTAAAAGAACATCATTTTTTAGTATTAATTTATATTTGTTTTGAGTTGAGATTATTTTGTTTTTTCATTTAATGGGAGGTTACTATATTATAGGTATAAATGATTGTAAATGTAATTTATAAATTGGTCTTTAGAATAGTAAATGTTCAATTATTCATGCGAGTTCTATTTTAATAATTGTGTGAGAAAATGTATGATGCATATCATAAAACAATTGATTTGGTTTCAGGTAAATTCGTCCTACAACCAATAGAGGAGTTACCAACCTATAAATACACATAAATGTACTCTTACAATTAGTAACATAACAGCCATAAACCTTAATAATGCACATGAGGACTAACAATTGTGAGAAGCCATACGTATGTGTAGGGTGTGATAAAAGCTTCTCACAATCATCAAACTTAACAAAGCACATGAGAACTCACACTGGTGATAAGCCATGTATATGTGTAGTGTGTGATAAAACATTTTCACAATCATCAAACTTAACTAAGCACATGAGAATTCACACTGGTGATAAACCTTTCACATGTGTAGTGTGTGATAAAACATTTTCACAATCCTCACACTTAAGAATCCACATGAGAATTCACACTGGTGACAAACCTTTCACATGTGTAGTGTGTGATAAAACATTTTCACAATCCTCACACATTACATACCACATGAGAAAACACACTGGTGAGAAACCATACACATGTGTAGAGTGTGATAAAACATTTTCACAATCCTCACACTTAAGAACCCACATGAGAAATCACACTGGTGATAAACCTTTCACATGTGTAGTGTGTGATAAAACATTTCACATTCACTTAAGACACAGAGAATCACACGGTGAAACCTCAATGTGACTGTAAAAAGATTTCATCCACATTAAGAGCACATGAATCACACTGGTGATAAACCTTTCACATGTGTAGTGTGTGATAAAACATTCTCACAATTAGGAACTTTAACAAGGCACATGAGACTCCATGCTGGTGATAAACCATTCAAATGTATTAAGTGTGATGGAACATTCTCACAATTAGGTACCTTAACAAAGCACATGAGAACTCACACTGGTGAGAAACCATACACATGTATAGAGTGTGATAAAAACTTCTCACAATCATCAAACTTAACAATGCACATGAGATATCACACTGGTGATAAACCATTCAAATGTATTGAGTGTGATGGAACATTCTCACAATTAGCTAACTTAACAAGCCACATGAGAACTCACACTGGTGAGAAACCATACACATGTGTAGAGTGTGATAAAACATTTTCACAATCCCATAACTTAACAAGCCACATGAGAACTCACACTGGTGAGAAACCATATAAATGTGGATTGTGTGATAGAACATTCTCACATTTAGGAAACTTAACAACGCACATGAGAATTCACACTGGTGATAAACCTTTCGCATGTGTAGTGTGTGATAAAACATTTTCTAATTCCTCAAGCTTAAGAACCCACATGAGAATTCACACTGGTGATAAACCTTTCACATGTGTAGTGTGTGATAAAACATTTTCACAATCCTCACACTTAAGAATCCACATGAGAATTCACACTGGTGACAAACCATACAAATGTGTAAAGTGTAAAAAAGATTTCTCATTTTACTCAGCATTAAGACGTCACATGAGGACTCACACTGGTGAGAAACCATACACATGTATAGAGTGTGATAAAAACTTCTCACAATCATCAAACTTAACAATGCACATGAGAATTCACACTGGTGATAAACCATACAAATGTATTAAGTGTGACAGAACATTCTCACAATCATCAAACTTAACAGCGCACATGAGAACTCACACTGGTGAGAAACCATTCAAATGTGTAGAGTGTAAAAAAGATTTCTCAGTTTCCTCAGCATTAAGACGTCACATGATGACTCACACTGGTGAGAAGTAATAGAAATGTGTAGAGTGTGAGATAGCGTTCATTAACTCTACAAAGTTGACAAAACAGATGAGGGCTCACTCTGGTTATAAACCAAAGCATTCTGTACTTTGTGAATAATTATTTTGAATTATCTATTTTAATACAGTTCTTGAGAATTTAATCTTTTGAGAAGTCTTCTTTATATCTTGATAATGAATGATTGTTAACAATTGTATTTTTCATTGAATAAAGTTAAATAAGTTATTTGGGAAGTATAACGTTTTAATTTAAAATAAATAGCAATCAGGATCCAAGAGTTAGTTATGTATTGTTACTTTGCAAGTAGTTCACAGGTAGAGCTCCCGGTATTTGATGGTTTTGACCTCGCAGTTACAGAAAACTGTTGTAATGAGGCGAGTAAGAGAGAGGATAGCAACAATTATATACCTGCATCAGGCAATTTGTTCCATTGTCACGCCTTTCCGAATGACGGGAGACGAGTTTGTTGCGGGGGTCGCCGCATTCCCTTGTTCCGTGTTCGGCTGGCCGACTGATCCAACTCTTACCTCAGGCCCAAGGTCTTCCAATCTGGTCCATACATCTCCTAGAAGAGATGAAAGGCGCCTCGGCAGCCATGTGAGAACCTTGAAAGAGTATGAGGCATCCCCAAAGTAATCCCCGCAATAAATTGTTTCCGAGAGTTGATTTGACAGAGCGATAATTGAATCATTAATTGCCCAGTGAAATGCTGTAGAAGGACTTGAACGACATCAACAATTGATTTCGATTAGATTCCAACACTTTTTTAAAAAAACACGGAGAATGAATTAATCAATTATATTAATCACGAAGAATGTTGTTAGTTTCCTGACTTATTGATGCAACATGCACTAAAAGATGTGAGCAATTGTAAAGCTCCAGGAATTGATAACATTCCAGAGGAGTTGACAACAAGGAACAGGAAGAATATCACAAGATTTAGGTAAAAACGTTGTTGTTGTTTTTGCGTATTGAGTCCTAAGACAGGTCTGGTCCACGCTGACCTCTCTTTTGCAAGCCTTTCCATTTTTCTTCAATATAACTACCAATTCCGCCCTAATCTGCTTAGTGTATTCTATCCTTGGCCTGTCTCTTCTCTTCTAACTTCTCAAACTTTTCCCTCTAATGCTAATTTTACGAGACCCTCGTGTTTGTAAATGTGTTTATTTTTATGTCCCTTCAAAGTCCTCCATATTGTTCTCCCTTTCCCTATTCTCCTTACAGCTTCCTTGTTAGTTACCCTATCTACTGATCCATCTCATTCTCCTATTCATTTCCTTCCGCAACTCCTGTGGTCCAAGTTTCGCTCCCGTATAACGCCACAACACTCCGTACCAAACATTTTTAACAGCGATTTCCTAATATGCATATAAAAAACATAATTATACCCATATACAAAAATAGACAATTCTGCTAATAAGAATAAAACTGTTTGGAAAATAATTAAAAAGAACAAATGAAGTAAATAAATTAATGATCACTTTTGAACCATTGCAGAGAAAATCGGGATGAATACAAATAAATCAATGGAAAAAGCCTTACAACTTTTGAAAAAAAAAACTCTCCAGTCCAGGAAAGTAACTTGAACTTATCTATGACAACCGAAATCAAAAAAAAGAAAAAGAAATATTCATCAGTGCATGATGGTATAATAATCAACCAAATAACATCAGTAACCATTCACTTGTTCCTGGAGTCTTCCCAGATAAGCTCAAGTGTGCTTTAGTCACTCCACTGGACAAACAGGGGAATAAAGAAGATATATCAAATTAGTATACAACACAGTTATAAAACATCTGAACAAACATAATTAACTCGCCGATTCACAGTTTGGGTTTAGAAAAGGATAATCAACAGAGAAAGCGATCTTTACTCTTTCAGACGACATAATAGAAGAATTAAATAATAAAAAAATCACCCATTAGGTATATTCTGTGACTTAAGTAAAGCATTTGATTGTGTAGACCACAGCATATTGCTAGAAAAACTGAGGTACTATGGAATAACAGGAACTTAATTTCCTTGGTTTAATTCATACTTGCAGAATAGAATGCAAAGAGTAGTAATAAGAGACTCGTGCACAGGTGAAACACATGAATCAGGTTGGGGAATTATTAAAACTGGGGTCCCACAGGGATCAGTATTAGGACCTTATATATGATGTTCCTAATGCCATAGATTCAACTCCTAAAGCTATCCTCTTTGCAGATGATCCTAGTGTAATAGTAAAAAGTAACAAAGACACACTAGAAGAGGCAAGTAACATGGTTTAATGTGGTGAACGGACTAACAAATAACTGTGACAACAACACATTTCATGCAACTTCACACACAAACACAACAGAAACAACTTTACAATCTGCAACACTTAAATACGACAACCAAAAAAATGTAAATGAAACTTCCTCTGTTAAATTCTCAGGTCTCTTGGTAAATAATAAACACTAAATTGGACTGATGAGGATGACTTGAGGAACTCAGCTACAGCTACATGTGATGCTGTAAGAGCAATGTCTGATCTAAAAACAAGGAAATTACTATACTTTGCATGTTTCCATCACATGGTGTTATATTTTGGGGGCGTGGATGAGAGCAATATGTGAGGGATGCATCAACTACTTCTATTCATAATCACAAATTGGAGGCAGTTATTTTTGGAATAATTCTGTTATTCATCCCTTCAATACAAGGAACAGAAAGGAAGGAAGGTGAGCATCATCCATCTTCAACAGATAACCAAGGTAAATTTGGGTCTGAATTAACCTCCTTCTATTCAGTAAAGGAAGAATTGGAGACGAGTAATTAGTTTATAATGTTGGAATCGCCTTTTTATTTGGTTACATAAATTTGTTGTAAGTATATTTATCTATCCTTTATATAATAAAATAATGTAATAAATGTTCAGCCTGACTCATTACACATCCTTGAAACTTAAGCTTCTTTACAGGGATCTACGAGAATATCATTATTATTAGCGCGACGTGAGGCTGTGTCGTCATCTTCCAGCGAAGTGTCGGGAGTCCAAACTCTTGTGGTGGACCAATCAGGTGGGAGGTGGGTCCAGCCAATCACAGACACTTGCGTTCAGCTGACGTCAGGATCATGAGGACACTGGCCTAAAAATAACCTTTTAACGAGTTTCCAAACCCGAGAATGTTTCCTTAAACTTTATTGTTTCACGATCTTACTTTAATACATAAAAAGGCCAATCAAGATGTCCTTATTATGTTTTAAAAGAACAGAGGGTCTGAGATCCCAAGCTACTAATTAAAGGATACAATCAATTAAGCAATTAACTAGAGACAAGAAGCATAATGCCTCATTTTATCTTCCCTTGGGCAACTTCCACCTCACTATTTATACAACTCAGGCATTTCTTCCAAACTAAATGCAGTGGCGCTGTTGTTAGTTTAAAGCACATTATGTGAGAAATCATGACAAGTATATTGATGCCTGATTGTTTATATCCACACACTTGTGCACGTGGATGGTTTTTGAAAAATGTGTGTCGTACATAAAATGAGTGTTTGCTTAGGAAAAGGTTGTAAAGTCAAACAACGCCTGGACCACAGGAAGAATCAATAAATAAGAAAGTAAATAAAAGGAATTAGAAAACTTATTTTGAAATGAAAACGGAGTAGATAAGGAAAAGGAAAATTAGAGATGAGAAATGAAACAGTTGGAGTTTCATTCCGCAACGTTGGCGCTACTGCCGCGTAGCCTCTTGTATCGATCGACAACTTCGATTAAAGACAAGTGAAGAACAAGATTGTATTCGAATCGTTTTGAAAATAATCCAACGCAACAGAGGTTTATGAAAAGGTTGCAGGGACTCGGTAATAAGAATATAATATATGTTGTTTTCCTAATTAAGGCTGTTGACACTTGCTCACAAGTCATGTTGTATTTCAGAGGCAAGAGATTTGAAGAGGAATTTGAGTGAAGTGAGCAAAGGCTGAGGAAGGTGAGGAACACTAAACCTGCATCAGGACCTTCATTATTATTATTTAAACACCACCATGTTGATGATTTCTAAAATAGTTTATGGAAATGGAGACAGAAATATTTTAAAATAAATTTGTAAGGTTAACTTGAAATATATATTAATTGAATTTCATGTGACTTTCTCTCGTGCTTCAATAGTAACATAAACAACTGAAAGCTGCTTGTGTTTCCCTGTTACAGGTTATGTGCATCCTCCTATAGACACCTAAAATATAAACAATATATTCAAGTCCATCCATATTGGTGAGTGTAACACGTGTTTATAATTATGCACATTCTCTCTCCCAATGGTTTCTGTATATCAACACATACACACTTCTTCCACATGTAACATACATAACACGTATACTTAATCTCGAGTGAAATTTGAACCATGAGAAGGCAACGCAGCATGGAATAATAATATTACATGTGCAAAGTCTCCTGTTACGTTACTTGTTACAAAGTCAGAGGCAAACAAAACTCTAAAGGCAGAGTCATTGGGCATTGTTGTTGATTATGGGTGCAAAAGAGATTCCTTAGGTGCATTTTATTTACATATATAGTGAAGTTCAGTTATATTGAAACATTTACTCTGTTCAGATAATATTGTTAACAATTATGTCATGTTGGTAGTCCTGTACCTTGTTTTCTTTATATATAAAAACTCTTGCGTTTATTAGTTTATAAAAATACATCATTACCTACAAAGTCTTTATAGGGATAAATATAAGCAACAATAATTTTGGATATATATGGAGGAAAATTAAAAAAAAATCCAGTTCCGTTGGAAGATCTTAATTATTAAGTAAACAATTAATTTTTTCTCCCGTCAGTAATTGGGTTTGGAGTTCACTTAACTGGCCGTGGGCGAATGCTTCCAACATTAATTGAGACGCATGCTGACGCTCATCTGTTCCCAGGTGAATGAGTCTCAGATGTGAAATTAATTAACATAAATTTTGCAATTATTTTTCTTATTGTATTATTTAATGTTTAGTTAATGTTTTGCTACTCTTTGCTTATTTTGATATACCCTGTCCATACTTAAATTTACAGTACTTTTCATTAGAGTCGACTTGTTCTTTGTTGTCTGTTCCACACACTCAGGAATGTCTCGCATGTTTGCAAGGGGATAACTGTCTCCTACCGTTACAACATTAATCTATCTGAAGATGACACAAACCCTGTATTTCCTTATACTTAGGTATGTCAAGAAGGGGAAATTCCACCCACAATCACTTGGGGCTATTATCTCATCATCATGCATTTGTTTCCCTTGTTCATTCTATTTTATAACCCATAATTTTTACTGTTATGGCATGAACTGGTATTGACGGTGTTGCTATGGTGTGTTCAACAGAATGTGAAAATATAAGTTTATCGCCAGATGTTCTGAAAATGTCAGCCATTTTTGAACACATTTGTCTTATTTCATAGGCTCTATTTATATCTGCTCTGTGGTAAAGTCTCAATTTCTCACATAATAACCTAACCATCGCTTCAAGCCTATTCTGTGGTAAATACATAATTTTCTATACTGTGAATAAAACCACAGAAGAGTTGTCTCAATATATTTTTCCTCACGACATTTCGGCCACAGCCATTATCAACAATATATGTACAACATGAAGGATATATTTTTACAATTGGCAACAACCACATTATTCCATTTACACATCTATTCACCTGGATCTTTCCTGTTAGCATATATTACTATCACACAACCATTGCTCGTGTTGTTGTCTTAACCTCGTGTCGTCTCCTGAACTGTTACCTGTTCCCACTACGTTAGTCGGCGCAGCTTCTACGCTAGTCACTTTTCTATTATGATAATTATATTAATATAGTCTACATTTACTCTTAATATTTATTAAACCTATTTAATAGTTGCATACAGTTGCTGTAATGTGTCCCGCATGTTACCTCTTCCACTCCTTTTGTTTATCACTTGATTTATGTTTTCATATATATATATAATTAATGGGGAAAGGACAGAGAGATAGAAAGAAGATGACTTACCTGAGGATCACCTTGTGAGGTTTTTGAGAACGTGAATTTTTGGATGCGCCTTCCCTCCCCCTCCTTCATCAGATAGTTAGGAAGACATTTCCAGTGATTGTCTAGCGAATGACTGAGCAGCCAAAATTTGCTGCTCTGCTAACTTGGGTCGTAAACAATTGACCCCCATCAGCAGGTCACCAACTTTTTCTCTCAATGGGGGTCTGGGAAGAGGCAAGGACTTGACAGGGGTTAGGGAGATGCATACTAACACCCCCCATCTTGACAGACATTCATTCAAACACATCCACTCTTAGAGGTGTCAATACATACATACATCTTCAGTTATAGGAAGACTGTTCTGTATGATGGTTAGGGGTGGGACTGATGGGTAATTTGCTTTTGGAGGAGGTCTGTGGGGTAATTTCTGTTCCGGAAGGCATTGAATATTCGGTCAATGTAGGACGCTAGGCTGTCCTAAGGGCGAGACTGTAAGGGAGGGATCATTTGGTATGTTTAGGGTGGCAACTGGAAAAGTGGAGGTACTGATGGGTGTTAGTTGGTTTTATGTGGACGGAGGTGGTGACGAGGCCTGAATTTAGTTGGATGTCCACATCGAGGAAGGTGATGTTGGTCGGGGAAGTGTAGTTGACGGGGAATTTAGTGTTGAGGAAATCCATAGCATGAAGATGTCATCTATGGACCAGAACCAGGTTAAGGATTTCAGTGGAGAGGAATTTAGATGTTGTTCCAGTTGACCCATAAACAGGTTGGCATAGGACGGGGCCATCCGGGTGCAGTGCCGCTGATTTGGTGGTAAATTTTGTCTTGGAAGGAGAAGTAGTTTCTGGTGAGGACAAACTGGGTCAGTGATATCAAAAAGTGGGTGTTTGGGATGGAATTTGGAGGCCTGCGAGACAGGAAGTGTTTGAGTGCCGACAGGCCACTGGTGTATAGGGAGACAACATCTACAGTAACCAGTAGTGTGTCCTGCGGGAGTGGTGTGGGTTATTCACGGAGGTGACGGAGAAAATGGTTGGTGTCTGGGATGAATGAGGGGAGATTTTCCACTATTGGCTGGAGGGAGTCATCCACCAAAGCGGAAATCCTTTCAGTAGGGGAATTGTAACCAGCGACAATTGGGCAGCCAGGGACCCCAGGTTTGTGTATTTTTGGGAGAAGGTAAAACGTGGGTGTTCTGGGGCTTGTTGGGGGGTGAGGAGCTCGATCAAGGTGGAGGATAATTATTCAAGGGGGCCATGAGTCTGTCATCCTGCAGATGGCGGAGTGTCTCTGTCGGCATCCATGACGACAGCGGTGGAACCCTTGTCAGCTGGGAGGATTACAATATCACGGTTGTTTTTCAGGTTGCAGATGGCTAGGTGCTGGGCAAGGGATAGGTTGGGTTGTTTGCGGAGAGAGTTAAAGAAGGTTGGCGAGGTCACGTGGGTTACAAGGATACTAGTGAAATTCTGAAGCGGATGGTTGGGTGGCAGTTTGGGAGGTGGCAATGTGGATGGTTCTAACTAGGCATGGGGCTGTGGCGTTTGGGGGTTCTGGTTTGGCTGGAGGATGTTTTGCAGAGTGGTGCTTCCACTGGACTGTTGGACAGAATTTAAGCAAATCACGGGCTAGTTATATTGGGTCCAATGTTGGGGTGGGTGACAAGTTGAGGCTTCTATCAAGGATTGATATTTCATCATCATTTAGCCTTTTGGAGGACAGATTGAGGACACTGTGGTTTGAGGGTCTGGATGGGTTTGTTATCGGGGGTTTGGGGGAGTCGGATTGTCGGTTTAGGGGGATTGAAGATGTCGGCAAGGCAGGGTTTTGTTGAGATGGTTTTGTTTACATCAGTCAGACAAAGAGACCCTTCCCTCCCCGAACGGATTGCCAACCACCGCAGCACAGTAAAACTCCTCAAAACCCAATTCCCCATAGCCACAACAGCAACAACTTCAACCAGTGCTTCACACACACTGACCCCGACTCATCTGAAGCTCAACTCCATCTGTGGGAACTTTCATTCCAGCATGTCCTACAGTCAAGACAACAAAGCCCTGGACTCAATATCCTATAACTCTTTTTCTCCAACCTTCACCCCCCCCCTCCAAAGCACGAGTCCATTGGATTGTACATACAATAAAACCTTCTGTGTGTGTGTGTATACCTTGCCTTTTGTTTGAATGGTGGATGTATGTATTTAATTATTGACACCTCTAAGGGTGGATGTGTTTGAATGAATGTGAGTGTTAGTATGTGTGCATCTCCCCAACCCCCATCAAGTCCTTGCCTCTTCCTTCCCAGACCCTCATTGAGAGAGAAAGTTGGTGACCTGCTGATGGGGGTCAACTGTTTATGACCCAAGTTAGCAGAACAGAAAATTTTGGCTGCTCAGTCATTCGCTAGACAATCACTGGAAATGTCTTCCTAACTATCTGATGAAGGAGGCGGAGGGAAGGCGCATCCAAAAATTCACGTTCTCAAAAACCTCACAAGGTGATCCTCAGGTAAGTCATCTTCTTTCTATCTCTCTGTCCTTTCCCCATTAATTATTTATATATATATATATATATATATATATATATATATATGAAAACATAAATCAAGTGATAAACAAAAGGAGTGGAAGAGGTAACGTGCGGGACACATTACAGCAACTGTATGCAACTATTAAATAGGTTTAATAAATATTAAGAGTAAATGTAGACTATATTAATATAATTATCATAATAGAAAAGTGACTAGCGTAGAAGCTGCGCCGACTAACGTAGTGGGAACAGGTAACAGTTCAGGAGACGACACGAGGTTAAGACAACAACACGAGCAATGGTTGTGTGATAGTAATATATGCTAACAGGAAAGATTCAGGTGAATAGATGTGTAAATGGAATAATGTGGTTGTTGCCAATTGTAAAAATATATCCTTCATGTTGTACATATAAGGTTGATAATGGCTGTGGTCGAAATGTCGTGAGGAAAAATATATTGAGACAACTCTTCTGTGGTTTTATTCACAGTATAGAAAATTATGTCTTTACCACAGAATAGGCTTGAAGCAATGGTTAGGTCATTATGTGAGGAATTGAGACTTGACCACAGAGCAGATATAAATAGAGCCTATGAAATAAGACAAATGTGTTCAAAAATGGCTGACAAGTAGGACGGAGCTGTTTGTTCCTCAATAACTATTTTGTGCATAATCCTTTAATTTCATTATCCTGACAGTGTAGGTTACCTTTAACTTGCTTGAGATTCCAGTGTGTGATAAAATCTATTATTATTTTCCTATTATATTTCAGGAATTAACAGTGACATGTGGTCAAAAGTGGAATTGACCTTCTTATAAGTGTCGGAACGTGAAATAGCAACCAAGGTAAGAGGCAACAATACACTGTATCACATATGATATACAGACAAATGAAGGCATAGAGAGTTGATTTACTTGCATTAATAAAAATTTGATGGATCTAAGCATAGACTTGATTAACTCTATAGATGATCATATTATTCAGTAAAAGGGGATCATTTTTTATAGTATAAATTTATAAATGTTTTGTGTTTACATTTGTTTTTCACTTTATGGGAAGTTACTATATTGTAGGTATAAATGATTGTAAATGAAATTTATAAATTTGTCTTTAGAATATTGAATGTGCAATTATTTATGCGAGTTCTATTTTAATGATTGTGACAAAATATATGATGCATATTATAAAAAAATTGATTTGGTTTTAGGTAAATTCGTCCTACAACCAATAGAGGAGTTACCAGCCTATCCTACTAATATAGTTTATAATATAAGTCATAAACCTTAATAATGCACTTGAGGACTAACACTTGTGGGAAGCCATACATATGTGTAGAGTGTGATAAAGAATTCTCAGTTTCCTCAACATTAAGACGTCACATTAAGACTCACACTGGTGAAAAACCATACAAATGTGTAGAATGTGATAAAGAATTCTCAGTTTCCTCAACATTAAGACGTCACATGATGACTCACACTGGTGAAAAACCATACAAATGTGTGGAATGTGATAAAACCTTCTCAAATTCATATAACTTAACAATGCACAGGAGAATTCACACTGGTGATAAACCTTTCACATGTGTAGTGTGTGATAAAACATTTGCACATATCTCAAAATTAAAACAGCATATGAGAGTTCACACTGGTGAGAAGCCATACAAATGTGTGGAATGTGATAAAACCTTTTCACACTCATCTAACTTAATAATACACATGAGAATTCACACTGGTGATAAACCATACAAATGTGTAGAGTGTGATAAAACATTTGCACATATCTCAACATTAAAACAGCATATGAGGGTTCACACTGGTGAGAAGCCATACAAATGTGTGGAGTGTGATAAAACCTTCTCAAATTCATATAACTTAACAATGCACAGGAGAATTCACACTGGTGATAAACCTTTCACATGTGTAGTGTGTGATAAAACATTTGCACATATCTCAAAATTAAAACAGCATATGAGAGTTCACACTGGTGAGAAGCCATACAAATGTGTGGAATGTGATAAAACCTTTTCACAATCATCTAACTTAATAATACACATGAGAATTCACACTGGTTATAAACCATACAAATGTGTAGAGTGTAAAAAAGACTTCTCATTTCACTCTGATTTAAGACGCCACATGAGAACTCACACTGGCGATAAACCTTTTACATGTGTAGTGTGTGATAAAACATTTTCACAATCCTCAATCTTAAGAGCCCACATGAGAGTGCACACTGGTGATAAACCTTTCACATGTGTAGTGTGTGATAAAACATTTTCACAATGCTCATACTTAATATCCCACATGATAACTCACACTGGTGAGAAACCATATAAATGTGTAGTGTGTGATAGAACATTCTCACATTTAGGAAACTTAACAAAGCACATGAGAATTCACACTGGTTATAAACCTTTCACATGTGTAATGTGTGATAAAACATTTTCACAATCCTCACACATAACATCCCACATGAGAAAACACACTGGTGAGAAACCATACACATGTGTAGGGTGTGATAAAAGCTTCTCACAATCATCAAACTTAACAAAGCACATGAGAACTCACACTGGTGATAAACCTTTTACATGTGTAGTGTGTGATAAAACATTTTCACAATCCTCACGCTTAAGAACCCACATGAGAAATCACACTGGTAAACCTTTCACATGTGTAGTGTGTGATAAAACATTTTCACAATCCTCAAACTTAAGAACCCACATGAGAAATCACACTGGTAAAACTTTCACATGTGTAGTGTGTGATAAAACATTTTCACAATCATCACACTTAAAAACACACATGAGAATTCACACTGGTGATAAACCTTTCACATGTGTAGTGTGTGATAAAACATTTTCACAATTATCTCACTTAAAAATGCACATGAGAATTCACACATGTAAGAAACCATATAAATGTGTAGAGTGTGATAGAACATTCTCACAATTAGGAAACTTAACAACACACATGAGAATTCACACTGGTGATAAACCATACAAATGTGTAGAGTGTAAAAAAGATTTCTCAGTTTCCTCAGCATTAAGACGTCACATGATGACTCACACTGGTGAGAAGTAATAGAAATGTGTAGAGTGTGAGATAGCGTTCACCCACTCTACAAAGTTAACAAAACAGATGAGGTCTCACTCTGGTTATAAACCAAAGCATTCTGTACTTTGTGAATAATTATTTTGAATTATCTACTTTAATACAGTTCTTGAGAATTTATTCTTTTGAGAAGTCTTCTTTATATCTTGATAATTAATGATTGTTAACAATTGTATTTTTCATTGAATAAAGTTAAATAAGTTATTTGGGAAGTATTTCATTTTAATTTAAAATAAATAGCAATCTGGATTCAAGAGTTAGTTATGTATTGTTACTTTGCAAGTAGTTCACAGGTACTCCGGTATTTGATGGTTTCGACCTCTCAGTTACAGAAAAAACTGTTGTAATGAGGCGAGTAAGAGAGAGGATAGCAACAATAACATGAAATCTTAGATTACACAAGAGATGAGTAACATATTAAACTTCAGGTTAAAGCGAATTTACTTTAAATAGGGTTGACAATATACTCATGTTAGTGTAGATAATTACTAAGACTAGTTTTACTCGGACAGTTATGTCAGTGTTGTATATACACACGTCTGTGCTTCACTGCCAATCGATGGCTTGAGCTCTGCTTTAGTTTTCTTGGATCGTGTGGACAGAGTGTCAGTCATGACTGGCCACGTTCCCTTCCCCCTCCACTGCTCTAGACAAGTTAAGGAGGCAGCTACGGTTGTCAACTATCGACTGTGAACAGAGTGGCAGGGCTGATTATCGATTGTTTATTATTTCGTTATCTATTCACGTGCTGTTTGGTTTCGTGTACGATTGGAGTAAGTCGATATTTGTTTTGAATAGAGGCTAGAAGTTTGGTTCAGAAAACATTTCATATATTGCGCCTATGAGCCTATATATTTTTAGGTTTACTTTATAAAAAAGAAGTATTGTCCACCATCCTACAACGGCACAACATTTTATCTGGAAAAAAAACCTAAGCAAATAAACCATTGAGATCGACTGAATTAATTATGTGTGGTGTGTCTGTGGTTGATATATATATTTATGTTATAAATACGAGACCCAAGGTCAGCCCCCTTCTTCCTCCTACTGCTTGCTCATGTTATTAGTTCTCATTGTGAAGAGTGAGCAAGCGTCGGCTGGACAAAAATCACTGTATTTTCAAACATTCAACGGTAATTATTCAATTGAACACTGTTGCCAACTGATATGCGCCAAACTTTCCTTTCATATTACAGTTTGATGCACAAAATCAGTTGGTCCCAAGTTTATTACACATCATTAAGTCCCGAGAAGTTGTCCAGCCTGATTACTCCTCCAGTTCCATGCACACGGACAAGCAAGTGTCTCATGTGAGAGCAGCTTCAGTGTCGGTCCAGGTCCAGCAGCAGCGCCTCTTCATCCAGCAGTTGAGACTCATGCGTCACCATGACAAGGCAGCGCTGTATTGCAGTTGGTTTCCCGCCATTCCTTTCACGTATCGCTAAATTCCCTCAACTTTAAACCAATCCCGACGTTTCGGCTTTCCAAGTGACCCTGAAGCCACGCCTACTGCATGAGCCTTGATCCGATCCCAAGCTTCATTAATCCTCCCATCATTTGCCTGCTCCAGATGTAAATCCTTCGATAGTTGTTGATACAGGTTTTCATCCGTTTTTCTTCCTTTCTCCTTGGCTCTACAGCCCACTGAGGGCCTGGGCCTACCGAGTCGACTGCGGACAGTCATCATCTTGCATGACGCTTTCAGAGTGACACGTGGTCGCTCCAGCAGTCTTAATCCCGGCCTCCGTGACCGTGACGACACAAACATCCAAGCCCTTGCCAGGATTCGAACCCGGGACCCTCTGGGTTGTGAGGCTGCGACTAGACGCTAGCCACTACGCCACAGGAGGTCGGCCATTTACTTTTAATCCTGTAAAATGGATATGTTATATTGAATGATATTTACTTAGTCAATATATTAACGTTTCTCATTTAAAATTTGACCCTCACCGTCGCACGCCGAATTTGAGCTTTTTTGAAGGAATTTTGCGTCGGATTAAAGGTAAATTTCCAAGTAATTCGTGGCTTTTCCTGTACATAACACGTATAGGTTGCTCAGGGGTGGAAGGCTGATAAGGGGAAATGATTGGACCAGCAAGTCCTTTGAAGGAGACTCGCTGTGATCCTGAAGCTGGCAACTCCCCTTTAATAGCAAGAGCCTGGCCCCTGGGCTATAGTTTAAGTATCCTTCTTAAAAGAGGGACAGTAAAATCCTGCATCAGGCAATTTGTTCCATTGTCACGCCTTTGCGAATGACGGGAGACGAGTCTTTTGTGGGGCTCGCCGCATTCCCTTGTTCCGTGTTCGGTGGCCGACTGATCCAACTCTTACCTCAGGCCCAATGTCTTCCAATCTGGTCCATACATCTCCTAGAAGAGATGAAAGGCGCCTCGGCAGGCATGTGAGAACCTTGAAAGAGTATGAGGCATCCCCAAAGGTAATCCCCGCAATAAATTGTTTCCGAGAGATGATTTGACAGAGCGATAATTGAATCATTAATTGCCCAGTGAAATGCTGTAGAAGGACTTGAACGACATCAACAATTGATTTCGATTAGTATCCAACACTTTTTTAAAAAAACACGGAGAATGAATTAATCAATTATATTAATCACGAAGAATGTTGTTAGTTTCCTGACTTATTGATGCAACATGCACTAAAAGATGTGAGCAATTGTAAAGCTCCAGGAATTGATAACATTCCAGAGGAGTTGACAACAAGGAACAGGAAGAATATCACAAGATTTAGGTAAAAACGTTGTTGTTGTTTTTGCGTATTCAGTCCTAAGACAGATCTGATCCATGCTGACCTCTCTTGTGCAAGCCATTTCATTTTTCTTCAATATAACTACCAATTCCGCCCTAATCTGCTTAGTGTATTCTATCCTTGGCCTGTCTCTTCTCTTCTAACTTCTCAAACTTTTCCCTCTAATGCTAATTTTACGAGACCCTCATGTTTGAAAATGTGGTTATTTTTATGTCCCTTCAAAGTCCTCCATATTGTTCTCCCTTTCCCTATTCTCCTTACAGCTTCCTTGTTAGTTACCCTATCTACTGATCCATCTCATTTTCTATTCATTTCCTTTCCGCAACTCCTGTGGTCCAAGTTTCGCTCCCGTATAACGCCACAACACTCCATACCAAACATTTTTAACAACGATTTCCTAATATGCATATAAAAAAACATAATTATACCCATATACAAAAGTAGACAATTCTGCTAATAACATTAAAACTGTTTGGAAAATAATTAAAAAGAACAAATGAAGTAAATAAAGAACTGACACATCTATAGTTAGGTTAACTCAAAACAGATTAACGTACAAATAAATTTAATGATCCCTTTTGAACCATTGCAGAGAAAATCGGGATGAATACAAATAAATCAATGGAAAAAGCCTTACAACTTTTGAAAAAAAAACCTCCAGTCCAGGAAAGTAACTTGAACTTATCTATGACAACCGAAATTAAAAAAAAAGAAATATTCATCAGTGCATGATGGTATAATAATCAACCAAATAACATCAGTAACCATTCACTTGTTCCTGGAGTCTTCCCAGATAAGCTCAAGTGTGCTTTAGTCACTCCACTGGACAAACAGGGGAATAAAGAAGATATATCAAATTAGTATACAACACAGTTATAAAACATCTGAACAAACATAATTAACTCGCCGATTCACAGTTTGGGTTTAGAAAAGGATAATCAACAGAGAAAGCGATCTTTACTCTTTCAGACGACATAATAGAAGAATTAAATAATAAAAATCACCCATTAGGTATATTCTGTGACTTAAGTAAAGCATTTGATTGCGTAGACCACAGCATATTGCTAGAAAAACTGAGGTACTATGGAATAACAGGAACTTAATTTCCTTGGTTTAATTCATACTTGCAGAATAGAATGCAAAGAGTAGTAATAAGAGACTCGTGCACAGGTGAAACACATGAATCAGGTTGGGGAATTATTAAAACTGGGGTCCCACAGGGATCAGTATTAGGACCTTATATATGATGTTCCTAATGCCATAGATTCAACTCCTAAAGCTATCCTCTTTGCAGATGATCCTAGTGTAATAGTAAAAAGTAACAAAGACACACTAGAAGAGGCAAGTAACATGGTTTAATGTGAATGGACTAACAAATAACTGTGACAACAACACATTTCATGCAACTTCACACACAAACACAACAGAAACAACTTTACAATCTGCAACACTTAAATACGACAACCAAAAAAATGTAAATGAAACTTCCTCTGTTAAATTCTCAGGTCTCTTGGTAAATAATAAACACTAAATTGGACTGATGAGGATGACTTGAGGAACTCAGCTACAGCTACATGTGATGCTGTAAGAGCAATGTCTGATCTAAAAACAAGGAAATTACTATACTTTGCATGTTTCCATCACATGGTGTTATATTTTGGGGGCGTGGATGAGAGCAATATGTGAGGGATGCATCAACTACTTCTATTCATAATCACAAATTGGAGGCACTTATTTTTTAATAATTGTGTTATTCATCCCTTCAATACAAGGAACAGAAAGGAAGGAAGGTGTGCATCATCCATCTTCAACAGATAACCAAGGTAAATTTGGGTCTGAATTAACCTCCTTCTATTCAGTAAAGGAAGAATTGGAGACGAGTAATTAGTTTATAATGTTGGAATCGCCTTTTTATTTGGTTACATAAATTTGTTGTAAGTATATTTATCCATCCTTTATATAATAAAATAATGTAATAAATGTTCAGCCTGACTCATTACACATCCTTGAAACTTAAGCTTCTTTACAGGGATCTACGAGAATATCATTATTATTAGCGCGACGTGAGGCTGTGTCGTCATCTTCCAGCGAAGTGTCGGGAGTCCAAACTCTTGTGGTGGACCAATCAGGTGGGAGGTGGGTCCAGCCAATCACAGACACTTGCGTTCAGCTGACGTCAGGATCATGAGGACACTGGCCTAAAGATAACCTTTTCACTTGTTTCCAAACCCAAGAATGTTTCCTTAAACTTTATTGTATCTCGATATTAGTTAAATACGTAACATGTCCTGTCATCATATCCTTATTTTGTTTTAAAGGAACAGAGGGTCGGAGATCCCAAGCTACTAATTAAAGGATACAATCAATTAAAGCCGTGTCCACACTTGCGAGCAACGAACCGAGCACGAGGATGTGCGCATGCGCAACCTGATGTGCGCATGCGCTAGATCGGCCATGATTGTTCGCCGTGTTTTCCATCTGTTGTCGGTATTTTGACGAAACATCAAAGGAATGCTCGGTTCGCGTGCGTCGTAGTGTGGACGGCAGACGAGCCGAACCGAGCTGAGTCTTTGGCTTGTATCAGAGATCATAGTACCTTGGCTTGTGTCTTTGATTGTCTCGATCATTTGCGATACAACTTCAAGATAATGACATCGTCCGATTGGTCCCAAGAGCGGACTCTGAAATTTATTGAGGCTGTTAGGAGCCACTCAGTTATATGGGACTTAAGGTTGAAAGACCATTGCAATAAATTTAAAAGGAGAGAGCTGGATGGAGATTTCGGAAGAATTCTCTTTGCCGCTGGAAGACGTTAGGAAGAAGTGGTCATCCCTTCAAGCTTCGTTTCGAAGGGAAAAAAATAAATTGAGCAACGTCGGTAGTGGAAGAGGTGAGCAAGTTAATAATTTTTTAAATGATTTCATATGTATTTAGTACATGATATAAACTAATTACAAATTGCTGAAATTTACTTATCATTAGGCACTGCCGTAAATATACTTTAATAAAGTTGTACTTTATGTTATGCATGCTTAATAGTTACGTTTTGCATGGTCTTATTCAAACTCGACCACGCCGCGTGTAGTAGTGAATTTAAGCAATTTTTTTCACTGTTTATGGGTAGCCGAAGATATGTAGTACGTTTTGCAATGTTTTATCAGCAGATAAATTTTTGGTTCGACAAAATCAACCACACGAAACTATAGTCATTCATTATCATTATTTTTTTAAGGTTGAAAACAAATCTTTTGTTATAGAAGCGGATGCTGAGACAGACTCAAAGTGGTTCGCATACGATGCACTGTGTTTTTTAAAGGATAAAAATGTTGAAAGAAGGTCACTCAGCACTTCTGAAAACATTGAGGTATGTGTGATTAGAAAATTCTTTTTTTGTCATTACTTTGGAACATTGACTGAATAGGGCAAATGGTAAAATATAAAACCTTAATAATCAATGAACAAGTTGGAACACAATCATTGTCAGTTTTTATTTTATTAAATTAATTAACTGAACAATGTTTTATCTCGTTTGAGACTTCAAGTATAAAAATTTAGCTGTTGATGTTCCATCATTATAAACTTTTTAATTTGAACTTTGCTGCATTCGTCCAAACTTTAGTTTCATTTTCCAATTTTTCTTTGTTTAAAGAGTAAAATAAATGTAAGTTGTTAAATACCTAACTATATGATTCATTTTAATTTTTCTAGAACCTTGGTGAAGTGATTAATTTGTCAGCTACTTCCACACCCAAACGAAAGAGAATGAGGGAGCACGACAGCATTTTCAATACTGCAGGATGCTTCTCGGAACCAAGATGATGAGTGTGATGTGTTTGGGAAGCTCATTGCAGCGAAATTGCGTATATCTGCACCCTCGAGACAGGCGGAGATTCAATTGCAAATTATGCAAGTTTTTCATAAAGAAGAGACTCTTGTCAAACTGTACACAGAATGTAAACAATGACCACACATATTCAAGGGACAATGTGGTCATTGAATATCTTATTCCGGGTGAGAGTGACATTGAGGAAATTGTTATATGAAACGTTTATATTTTTTTGTTACAATAAATTGTATTCCTTTTTTTAAAGTTCTTGTCTTCATACACCCTTAGCTGGCTGGGCAAACGTTTTAATTGCAGGAACTTGTATGCTATTGTAATAACTAATCGAATTATTTATTATGGCACTGTTCGTAATGTTTTATAGCTTAACTTTGCCATAAACATATGTACCATTTCTGGAATCTTGTGGTCCACATACCCATCCTAACACTCTGAATTAAATATTGAAATATTCCTAGAACTCTTTGTATAATCACCACCTATGGTGATTTTCATGAAATATCTAAATGATGGCTCTGAGAACATATTTCATATATTGCCTCAAAATATTAATTGGCTCCTGCGTGCACTGAAACCTTACAATTGATTGTGTAATATTACTTGTTCCACAAGGCAATTTGTCTTCACATTAACTTGCACTTAAAGTAAAAAATTTATTAATGAAATTAACGGTTTAATATTTCAACCAAAATTTCATAGGCCTACGAGGCTGAAAGCTTGGAATAAGTATCCTCTATTGAATTTTAGCTCCATTAAATTTTGCAGTAGATTCTGAAAGATGTTCAGACATCTGTGAGGGACAACCCAGCTATATACGAGTTCATTTTTGGTAGTAAGAAAAGTCAACACAGAACTGTTTGGTTACGGAGGTGCTAGCAGAAAGGATGGTGGAAGGTTTTAGCACATTACGTTCTAGCATTACTTTTTAAGAAGAATATTGTGCTGGGCAGGATAAAGACTTTAGGTATGTGGGATACTTAGTAATTGTACAGTAGTAATAAATTAATTTTTTATTGCCATTCTATATATATAATTCACAATCTACAGAAAAATATAACTAGCCTATTCTGTATCTTGCCATGAGAGTTTGCCTTCGTTCATGGCTGCTATAACTTTCTTCTCCATTTTGTAGAAACCTAAGGATTAATAAAAATTCTAGTAAGTTTATCAACCAAACAAAGTTTCCATAATTGAAGAGAATATTGTCTGCAGTGGAATATTATTTTACTTAATAAGCAAGGCTTCACCCACTTTAAAACCATTCTTGGTCAAGGAGCAAATTTTATCACACACACATCATCTGTACATATTGAAGGCAAAATGAACCTAAAATAGTTATATCTAACATAAAACTGAAACAAACTTAACACCTCTCACAAAACCATAAGATCCAGCCTAATTTATTTAGGAAATACTTCACATAATGAGGCACTTTGCCTTGTTACTTTAATTCTCATGGAATCAAGTATTACACAGGGTGAGTTTAATTAATAGTTATCTACATTTACCATTCGATATTAATCCTAAATTTCTGTCATATACAAGTAAAAACATTTGAAAATTTGGATTACTCTAATGTATTTCAACCGCTACTGCTCGATCACATTAATTTGTAAATGTAACAATAGTTAAAATAAATACATCAGAATTTTTGTATCATTAAGGCAGGCGGCCACGTGCAATTATCCCTTAAATAAATTAACAATGAAAGATATGAAATTATCCTTCCTTATAGAAACAAGATAACACGTGACAAATAATTGTAAGAATACTAAACTTTAGGTGTGGTTTTATTCACATCAGTATTGTTAAATCAATTTCGAAATTGTAAAAAAAAATTATTAAAATTAAGTTTTCATTTAAAAAAATTATAAGTCTTTTCTATTATATTACATCGCAATATAAATAAAATAAGTTACCTGCTTCCTATACGATGCGTTTAATAAATATTTCCTCGGCTCGTTCCTTAAATCAAATCACTTGCTGGTTGCTAACCTCGCTGCTTGGAGTATAATGTCTTCAAAGATGATCGACTCCTTTTTAGTGGCTCGTGGTCGTAGGCCGCTCGGTTCGCGCGTGTTCGCTGGCACTAGAACGCCGAACCGAGCAAGTTTCAGCTTGTTGCTCGGTTCGTGCTCGCAAGTGTGGACGGGGCTTAAGCAATTAACTAGAGACAAGAAGCATAAGGAAAATTAGAGATGAGAAATGAAACAGTTGGAGTTTCATTCCGCAACGTTGGCGCTACTGCCGCGTAGCCTCTTGTATCGATCGACAACTTCGATTAAAGACAAGTGAAGAACAACATTGGATTCGAATCGTTTTGAAAATAATCCAACGCAACAGAGGTTTATGAAAAGGTTGCAGGTACTTGGTAATAAGAATATAATATATGTTGTTTTCCTAATTAAGGCTGTTGACACTTGCTCACAAGTCATGTTGTATTTCAGAGGCAAGAGATTTGAAGAGGAATTTGAGTGAAGTGAGCAAAGGCTGAGGAAGGTGAGGAACACTAAACCTGCATCAGGACCTTCATTATTATTATTTAAACACCACCATGTTAATTATTTCTAAAATAGTTTATGGAAATGTAGTCAGAAATATTTAAAAATAATTTGTAAGGTTAACTTGAAATGGACATTAATTGAATTTCATGTGAATTTCTCTCGTGCTTCAATAGTAACATAAACAAGTGAAAGCTTCTCGTGTTTCCCTGTTACAGGTTGTGTGCATCCTCCTACAGACACCTAAAATATAAACAATATATTCAAGTCCATCCATATTGGTGAGTGTAACACGTGTTTATAATTATGCACATTCTCTCTCCCAATGGTTTCTGTATATCAACACATACACACTTCTTCCACATATAACATACATAACACGTATACTTAATCTCGAGTGAAATTTGAACCATGTGAAGGCAACACAGCATGGAATAATAATATTACATGTGCAAAGTCTCCTGTTACGTTACTTGTTACAAAGTCAGAGGCAAACAAAACTCTAAAGGCAGAGTCATTGGGCATTGTTGTTGATTATGGGTGCAAAAGAGATTCCTTAGGTGCATTTTATTTACATATATAGTGAAGTTCAGTAATATTGAAACATTTACTCCATTCAGATAATATTGTTAACAATTATGTCATGTTGGTAGTCCTGTACCTTGTTTTCTTTATATATAAAAACTCTTGCGTTTATTAGTTTATAAAAATACATCATTAACTACAAAGTCTTTATAGGGATAAATATTAGCAACAATAATATGGGATATATATGGAGGAAGATTCAAATAGTCCAGTTCCGTTGGAAGATCTTAATTATTAAGTAAACAATTAATTTTTTCTCCCCTCAGTAATTGGGTTTGGAGTTCACTTAACTGGCCGTGGGCGAATACTTCCAACATTAATTGAGACGCATGCTGACGCTCATCTGTTCCCAGGTGAATGAGTCTCAGTTGTGAAATTAATTAACATAAACTTTGCAATTATTTTTTCAATTGTATAATTTGATGTTTTGCTACTCTTTGCTAATTTTGATATACCCTGTCCATACTTAAATTTACAGTACTTTCATAAGAGTCGACTTGTTCTTTGTTGTCTGTTCCACACACTCAGGAATGTCTCGCATGTTTGCAAGGGGATAACTGTCTCCTACCGTTACAACATTAATCTATCTGAAGATGACACAAACCCTGTATTTCCTTATACTTAGGTATGTCAAGAAGGGGAAATTCCACCCACAATCACTTGGGGCTATTATCTCATCATCATGCATTTTCTTGACTCGTTCATTCTATTTTGTAACCCATCATTTTTACTTTTATGGCATGAAGTGGTATTGACGGTGTTGCTATGGTGTGTTCAACAGAATGTGAAAATATAAGTTTGTCGCCTGATATACTGAAAATGTCAGCCATTTTTGAACACATTTGTCTTATTTTATAGGCTCTATTTATATCTGCTCTGTGGTCAAGTCTCAATTTCTCACATAATAACCTAACCATCGCTTCAAGCCTATTCTGTGGTAAATACATATTTTCTTTGTTGTTCATCTTTTCTTATTTTGGTTAGAGGTTTTTGCATTGTTGGCATCTTATTTAATATAATAATTTCGCGAGTCACAGTAATAAATGTATAATAAAAAATTTCGTTGTCCCTTTAACCAACGTTTCAGCACAAAATTTACCTGGCCGTGTTCTCGTTTCTCTGCACATGTAATGCGAGATACAATTTAGTGTCGCAGTGAGTAGGACGGAGCTGTTTGATCCTCAATAACTAGTTTGTGCATAATCCTTTAATTTCATTATTCTGACAGTGTAGGTTACCTTTAACTTGCTTGAGATTCCAGTGAGTGATAAATCTGTTATTATTTTCCTCTTATATTTCAGGAATTAACAGTGAACTGTGGATGGAAGTGGAATTGACCTTCTTATAAGTGTCGGAACGTGAAATAGCAACCAAGGTAAGAGGCAACAATACACTGTATCACATATGATATACAGACAATTGAAGGCATTGAGAGTTGATTTACTTGCGTTAATAAAAATTGTATGGATCTAATCATAAATTTGATTAACTCTATAGACAATCTTTTTATTCAGTAAAAGAGGATCATTTTTTAGTATTAATTTATATTTGTTTTGAGTTGAGATTATTTTGTCTTTTCACTTTATGGGAGGTTACTATATTATAGGTATAAATGATTGTAAATGAAATTAACTAAATTGGTCTTTAGAATATTAAATGTGCAATTATTTATGCGAGTTCTATTTTAATGTTTGTGTGAAAAAATGTTTAACACATATCATAAAACAATTGATTTGGTTTCAGGTAAATTCGTCCTACAACCAATAGAGGAGTTACCAACCTATCCTTTAGTCTATATATAAAAACACATGTATTTCTACTAATATAGTTTATAATATAAGTCATAAACCTTAATAATGGACATGAGGACTAACACTTGTGGGAAGCCATACGTATGTGTAGAGTGTGATAAAGAATTCTCAGTTTCCTCAACATTAAGACGTCACATTAAGACTCACACTGGTGAAAAACCATACAAATGTGTAGAATGTGATAAAACCTTTTCACAATCATCTACCTTAATAATACACATGAGAATTCACACTGGTGATAAACCTTTCACATGTGTAGTGTGTGATAAAACATTTTTACAATCCTCACACTTAAGACGTCACATGATGACTCACACTGGTGAGAAACCATACACATGTGTAGAGTGTGATAAAAACTTCTCACGATCATCAAACTTAACAAAGCACTTGAGATATCACACTGGTGATAAACCATTCAAATGTATTAAGTGTGATGGAACATTCTCACAATTAGCTAACTTAACAAGCCACATGAGAACTCACACTGGTGAGAAACCATATGAATGTGTAGTGTGTGATAAAACATTTTCACAATCCTCAAACTTAACTAAGCACATGAGAACTCACACTGGTGATAAATCTTTCAAATGTGTAGTGTGTGATAAAACATTTTTACGATCCTCACACTTAAGACGTCACATGATGACTCACACTGGTGAAAAGCCATACACATGTGTAGAGTGTGATAAAAACTTCTCACAATCCTCACACATAACATCCCACATGAGAAAACACACTGGTGAGAAACCATACAAATGTGTAGAGTGTGATAAAACCTTCTCACAATTAGCTAACTTAACAAACCACATGAGAACTCACACTGGTGATAAATCTTTCACATGTGTAGTGTGTGATAAAACATTTTCACAATCCTCAAACTTAAGAACCCACATGAGAATTCACACTGGTGATAAACCATTCAAATGTATTGAGTGTGATAGAACATTCTCACAATCAGGTGCCTTAACAAGCCACATGAGAACTCACACTGGCGATAAACCTTTCACATGTGTAGTTTGTAATAAAACATTTTTACAATCCTCACACTTAAGACGTCACATGATTAGTCACTCTGGTGAGAAACCATACACATGTGTAGAGTGTGATAAAACCTTCTCACAATCATCAAACTTAATAATGCACATGAGAATTCACTCATGTGCAAAACAATACATATGTGTAGTGTGTGATAAAGCATTTGCAAATATCACAAAATTAAAACAGCATATGAGAGTTCACGTTGGTGAGAAGCCATACAAATGTGTGGAGTGTGATAAAACCTTCTCAGAATCATATAACTTAACAACGCACATGAGGTCTCACACTGGTGAGAAACCATACACATGTGTAGAGTGTGATAAAACCTTCTCACAATCATCAAACTTAATAATGCACATGAGAATTCACTCATGTGCAAAACCATACATATGTGCAGTGTGTGATAAAGCATTTGCAAATATCAAAAAATTAAAACAGCATATGAGAGTTCACACTGGTGAGAAGCCATACAAATGTGTGGAGTGTGATAAAACCTTCTCAAAATCATATAACTTAACGATGCACAAGAGAATTCACACTGGTGATAAACCTTTCACATGTGTAGTGTGTGATAAAACATTTTCACATTCCTCAAACTTAAAAACCCATATGAGAATTCACACTGGTGATAAACCATTCAAATGTATTGAGTGTGATGGAACATTCTCACATTTAGGTAACTTAACTAGCCACATGAGAACTCACAGTGATGGGAAAATATATGAATGTGTAGTGTGTGATAAAACATTTTCACAATCCTCAAACTTAACAACACACATGAGAATTCACACTGGCGATAAACCTTTCACATGTGTAGTGTGTGATAAAACATTTTCACAATCCTCAAACTTAAGAACCCATATGAGAATTCACACTGGTGATAAACCATTCAAATGTATTGAGTGTGATGGAACATTCTCACAATCAGGTGCCTTAACAAGCCACATGAGAATTCACACTGGTGAGAAACCATTCAAATGTTTAGAGTGTAAAAAGGATTTCTCATTTTACTCAGCATTAAGACGTCACATGACAATTCACACTGGTGAAAAACCATACACATGTGTAGAGTGTGATAAAAACTTCTCACAATCATCAAACTTAACAAGCCACATGAGAATTCACACTGGTGAGAAACCAATCAAATGTTTAGAGTGTAAAAAGGATTTCTCATTTTACTCATCATTAAGACGTCACATGATGACTCACACTGGTGAGAAGTAATAGAAATGTGTAGAGTGTGAGATAGCGTTCACCCACTCTACAAAGTTGACAAAACAGATGAGGGCTCACTCTGGTTATAAACCAAAGCATTCTGTTCTTTGTGAATAATTATTTAGAAGTATCTATTTAATAAAGTTCTTGAGGATTTGTTCTTTTGAGAAGTCTTCTTTATGTGTTGATAATTAATGATTGTTAAAAATTGTATTTTCATTGAATAAAGTTAAATAAGTTATTTGGGAAGTATTTCGTTTTATTTTAAAATAAATAGCAATCAGGATCCAAGAGTTAGTTATGTATTGTTACTTTGCAAGTAGTTCACAGGTAGAGCTCCCGGTATTTGATGGTTTTGACCTCGCAGTTACAGAAAACTGTTGTAATGAGGTGAGTAAGAGAGAGGATAGCAACAATAGCATGAAATCTTAGTTTATACAAGAGATGAGCAACATGTTAAACTTCAGGTTGAAGCATATTTACTTTAAATAGGGTTGACAATATACTCATGTTGGTGTAACTAATTACTAAGAATAGGTTTACACGGGTAGTGGCGTATAAACACGCGTCAGTGCTGCACTGCCAATCCATCACTGACACTTGAGCACTGCCTCATTTTTCTTGGATCGTGTGGATAGAGTGTCAGTCATGACTGGCCACGTTCCCTTCCCCCTCCACTGCACTAGTCAAATCTAGGTGTGAGCTACGGTTGTCAACTATCGACTGTGAACAACGGCAGTCAGCGGCGAGTAGTTTGGTTCAGCAAGCATTTGGGATAGAGTTCGTTTGTTGCACCTGTGTATGAGCCTATAAATTTTTAGGTTAACTTTTACAAAAAATAATTATTATTTTCCAACCACCAACGGCACAAACTTTAACTGAAAAAAAATACGCAAAAGAATGACGTATAGCTATAAACACACTACTTACTATCACACGCGATGGAAAAATAATTCATTTAGTTTTGTTGAGTAATTGACAACTTTAAGGGGAATAAAACAACAAGTAATAGAAACCCAAGGCAATTAAAGACTGGAAACCAGCTTCAAAGAGAACAGGCGCTGGCTCTTGTTATTATTATTATTATAATATAAAGCAATATTAACTAAACAACTGTATCTATAGCACAGTAGCGTGACTTTCCTCCTCCTCATTAGTTACGCCTTTTCTATCACAAATACAAAGTGGTTAGTTCCTGTTTATGGACATTATGTGTCGTGCACAAAGGAGGGGAAAAATATTCAACTTGATATAAACAATACATCGACACTAAGCAATGTCATCAACATTATTCCAACTTGTGTCGTAGTTGCCAAAAAATAGCAGAGAAGTATAAACATGCATCAGAGTTCTCTGCCCGTTGTGTAATGAGTTGGCAGCACTTGACAGTTATCTGCCCACGATTATGTAAACGGTAGGCAGTGCACAGCCAACCCAACTTTGACGAACATCACTGCCCCTGCCCTGTGTAAACACAGCTTAAGCGAATTATTTTTTTCCAGGGTTACATAATGAATGTAATGACTTAAATTTTGGACAAAATTCTGAAGATGGTTTTACATAACTGGGCTGAACGCTGATCAAGAGTCTCCAGGCCTGTTACATTGGCCAGACGAAGCTTCAAAGCGGAATTCAGAGACATTTTCACCAGTTTAAAAATACAAGCTTTTTTTGCTTGTTTGTTGTTGTTGTGGTGGTACTGACTCCTAAGACTGACAACCCTCTAAGCCAACCTTGTCCTGCACAAGCCTTTTCATTTTCACGTAACTGGCACATCACACACACACACACATCCTTTCTAATCCTTAGAAAGGGAGGCAAAGAAGGGCCGCAAAAATTCGTACAAGTAGGACCTGGGCAAGGGATGAGAACGAAAAGGTAAAGCGATTAGGGTGGACAGACAAGAAGAGAAACAGACAGGCTACACATCTACTACAGAGCTTCTGCAGGTCAAAAGCCACCTTAGCAGGGGGAATCAGAGATGGAGGAGGAGAGGAGAATCGACTAGGAACAGGAGGAGGAGGAAGAAGAAGAGGAGGAGAGATCACCTGTTTAAATTACAAGCAAGGAACCCCAAAAACACACAGACGTTGGAAAATACTCATCCCTAAAATAGGACAAATAATTAATGACTGTAAAAATCTGCCTGCAGGAGTGTTTTAGGGGAACTTCCTCTAACAGGAACGGAAAATTTCGAATCAATCTAAGTTTAGTGCAGTGCAGTGACGTCATCAGCGCTGCTGCCAAATAATACACTACTATAGTGAAATATATTTTTTGTTTTGTTTCTTTTTTTTCAGGGAAAACAATAGTATTCTTCTTTTTTAATAATTCATTCCCAATAATCTGATTCCTCCACACTTATTTATTTATATTTAATATAATTATGCTTTCAACTATAGGGTTAACTATGATTATTACTTATTATTGTGTTAAGTTGTACACAGGGGAAGCGGCTACAGCATCTGGAGATCAGATAAATACACATACATTAGTAAAGTTATTTGTAGTTTTGATCGTTTATTGCAGTACCTGAAACTCGATCATCCTCTTTAAGAGATATCGGCTGCTTTTGTCAGATTACTACAGATCGCGTGTGTGTGTGGCACCATTCTTTCACTGGAAACCACCGAGTGGCATTGACGCGTGTGAAATGTAAATAATTTGGATTCTGACGCGAAAATGTTGGCCGGAGTGGGAATGGGGTCCGTCCCAATCCCCTGGGCCGCTACACGCCTGATCCAGCTCTTGTCACGGTAACAACTGCCGTCGAGCCAAAACTGCGCACTGTTTGGCAACATTGGAAGGGAGAATGACATAAGGTACCAAATTAGTCCTGATAAACTTATTTTCGTCCATGAGCTGGAGCGTCGCCCTCCTTCCTTCACCCTTGCTGATGGCCTGAATGAGGACGAGTGTATTTAGATATCCCAAAATATAAACTCTGTACTCATTTAAACTTTTTTTTTATAATTCGTATTAATAAATTTGAATCTTTTTAGCATGTAAATTGGAGTTGTTTATGAAATCATCCTTCCATTTTAATAACATATTCATTCCTTGTTTAACTAATAAAGAGCAAAGCCTTTTCTTCATTACAGTATATATTATTATTATTATCATAAATACAGGAGTAATTGTAAAGTGAACATGATCACTAATAACCACGACAATAAACATAAAAAAAGTTTTACAAATTTATAAAGCATTTTTTTTCCCTCATTCATTCCTTCAATATAATAACCTCCCATTAATAAGTTCCCAAGATTCCTGCGACACGTAGCATTGCAACTGTCACGTGGAACACACAACCAAGCCACTGGGGGCGGAGTTACAATCCAAAATAATGGACATTAGAATAATACAATTCAAGACCCTTGTTCTCTCGTTTGGTGCTCTTTTCTTGCAATTGAACAAAATAAGGTACATAATTAAAGACAAATAATTTTAAAATGAATTAATAAAAGAAAATGTATATAGACAAGTCAATGTAAACACAAACACACTGGGAAACACAAACACACTAAGGAACACGCAATGGAGTTTTAACTACTTGAAGCATTTGATATTTTTTTACACTTGATAATGAAGCTGCAAGTTTAAAAATTAAGATACAGGCGTGGACGAATAAAGAGGAAACGTTGTGTGCACAAACTCAGAATGCCAATTTGAACTCAATAAAAGTAGCAACGAATAATTGTGAAATAACTCAAGTTGAATGTACAAAATTTTTAGGTATAACATCCATGGACAATAAATTAAACTGGAAGGATCATCATATTAATATCGTCCTACGAAAATTAGGCTCGGAGGCAACAACCTTTGCTCTTAGAGAATTAAGTTAAGTTGTAGTGATACCAACATAAGGAAATTAGTTTATTATGCATGTTTCCACTCTATAATGACATATGGTGGTGTAATGCATCAGGGGGGCGAAGATAAAATATTTACACTTCAAAAAAAGGCTGTTAGAATATCATGTCAGGTCACACCGTAGGGGACTTTACAAGAAAACTGGAATACTGACAATCACTCATGTTATTTGTTATTAACAACAGTAACCTCTTCAGATATGTTACATGACTTTGATACCAGAAGTAAAAACAAATTTACACAAGGAAGGGAGGGAAGGGCAGTCTCTAACCATAATACAAAAGGGTGTACATTAGCATATTTAATAAACTTCCCACCTCCATTAAACAATTAAAAATAAATCCAAACAAGTTCAAATATGAACTGACTTCTTACTAAAGCCACTCCTTCTACTCTGTTGAAGAATTTATGAAGCTGAATGTACCACAGGGGTAGATATTTATAATTATGTAAGAACATTATTAGAACACTAATTTTTTAGTATAGGATGTAAAAATATTTATCAATTTTATATATATAAGGTACAAATTGTATGTCTCCTGTATAGAACTTAAGAAAATCTTATTACAAGTTAAAAATTAATGAATAGTCACAGTATATTCTAATATTAATAAAGCAACCTCCTAACTATGTGTATAAAATCTCTGACTCGTTCCACAACATCATCCTTGAAGCTTGTGCTTCTCTATAGTAGGATCTATGGAATATGATTATATACTTATACTTCTTTCCCACCCTGATGCATCGCCCCCAGAATATTACACCACCATATGTCATTATAGAGTGGAAATAAGCAAAATAAACTAATTTTCTTATGTTAGGATGACTACAACGTGACATAATCCTCTAAGAGCAAAGGTTGCTAGTTTTCGTGGGAGGATATTAACCTGATCCTTCCAGTTTAATTTATTGTCCATGGATATTATACCTAAAAATTTTGTACATTCAACTTCAGTTATTTCACAATTATTTGTTGCTAGTTTTATTGAGTCAATATAAACACGACACGGATGTCTCACACACACTGGGAAATACGGACAAGCACACACACTGATTACATATTTTAAATAAAAAAAGGTTAATTTTAGGGGGGGGGAAAGTTGCTTAGTAATAATTATGGGAATACTGTACGCAGGGTCGTACGGTTATCATGAATTCCAAATGACGACCATTAAACTTTTTTTTTTTTTAATTTTCAATAAATTTCTGATCAAAATGGTTTTTATTAATTCATGAAAACCTGTATCCTGATGATGCTGTTTGTCAGGTCGTATTATTGCCAGATCTTAGACGAGCAGGGGGGATGAAAAGGTAACGCTGCGCATTACTCACGCTCCCGTTCACCAGATTGGTTTCCCTTTCCATTTGGAAAGGACTACGAGTCTGTTCCTCATTTATGGGTCTCAGCCTGAGCCTTCCACGAGGGAGGGCAGAGGGGGGGACGACACAACATGTGTTTAAGCCCGTGCGGGGCTTCAGCGGACCCGGGGACAACCCCCCTCCCTCCGGTTTGCCAAATTAAAAAAATATATAATATAGGAAGAGTTATGAGTTACAACGAGTTACCAAAAGACTTATGACTGTGCCATATGAAAATATTTAGTAAAAAAAGTAAGAGATTTGTATTATATATATATATATATATATATATATATATATATATTCATATAATTGATATATCTTTTCATATAATTGATTAAGTCAACAAACAAAAAATATTAGTAATATATAAATGTGTATATATACATATATATAATATTAATTAAGCCAACAACAATGTACATATACATTAGTAAATAAATTTGTTTGTGTGTGTGTATATGTATATATATATATATATATATATATATATATATATATATAACATAAAATATTAATTCAGTCAACAACAAAAAATATATATAGTAATATATTAGTAATAGAAATGTGTGTATATATATATAATATTAATTAAGTCAACACCAATATATATATATATATATATATATATGTAGTAATATAAATGTGTGTATATACATATATATACAATATTACTTAAGCCAACACCAAAATATATATATAATATTAATTAAGCCAACACCAATATATATATATATATATATATATATACAAATTATATATAATATACAATAGTTCAATTATATATAATAACAAATTTATATAATATATTATATATATATTTGTGTTGACTGAATTAATATTATATATGTATATACACACACCAAAAAATTTATATTACTAATATATATATATTATATATATATTATAATATATTATATATATATATACATATATTGTGCAAAAATATATATATGTATATACACACATTTATATTACTAATATATATGTATATTGGTGTTGGCTTAATTAATATATGTATATACACACATTTATATTACTAATATCAATAATTTGAAAAGGTATTTCGCAGCTAATGTTTACAATTGACATTTCGGCTTTTATCATCCAATCACAACTCAAATGCTGCCTGATTATTTCTCTGTTGCACTCTCGATCGATCGATAAAGTTTATATTATTATCATCATCACAGTCTGATTTACTGTTTATTTATCACGACGACATAAATATTCAACCCCAAAAAAATTTACAGCAAATAAATAAAAAAAAAATACGGCCAAATTTATCCGGCATAATATAAATTTACCATCGTTTATTCACAAAGGGACGCCGTTTCGTCTACATTCTGATGCTTCCTCAAACGAACTGCGAACGTAATACGTAATAGTACAAGGAAACTAAATATAGGTTTTCCTGTGTGACAGCTATTGTTTGTTTATTGATATTGATTCGTTGGTTGGTCATAGGATTTGATATTGGGGGAGGTACGTACCAACGTAACGGCGTGAAAAGCACCGAGTCCGTGTCGTCGATATCAGCGATAACTCGATTGTCGGTCGACGCGAGACGGACAGCGTCGTGTGTTGGGTCTAGGTGTTTACACGGGCAGTGATGACGTCAGAGGTGCTGCGCTGACAACTGACTGCTCAATAACATCGCTGACACGACTGCAGCAGGAGCACTGCCTCACTTTTCTCTGAGCGTGTGGACAGACAGTGTGTGTCAGTCATCACTGCCCAGTTAGTGGCCAGTTACGATGGTTGTGAACAACAGTGACAGGGGCTGACTATCGATATTGCGCCATGATAAAACAGTTTTGAATTTTTGCATTTTTTCAAAACACGCGCGTGTGCAAGTGTTTGGTTTAGTTGTGCGATTGGACAGAGTGGACCTCTTTGTTGTTCTGAACAGCAGCGGCGAGTAGTTTTGGTTCAGAAAGCATTTAGGGATAGAGTTCGTCGTTTGTTGCACCTGTGTATGAGACTATAAATTTTTAGGTTAACTTTTCCAAAAAATAATTATTATTGTCCAGCCTCCAACGGCACAAACTTTAACTGCGAAAAAAAAAACAACTACGCAAAAGAATGATGACGTATAGCTATAAACACACTACTTACTATCACACGTCATGGAAAAATAATTCATTTCGTTTTGTTGAGTAATTGACTCCTTTAAGGGGAATAAAACAACAAGTAATAGAAACCCGAGGCAATTAAACACTGGAAACCAGCTTCAGAGAACAGGCGCTGGCTCTTGTTGTTATTATTATTATAATAATATAAAGCAATATTAACTAAACAACTGTATCTATAGCACAGTAGCGTGACTTTCCTCCTCGTTACGTCACAAATACAAAGTGAGGTTATTAGTTCCTGTTTATGGACATTATGCCTCGGGCACAAAGGGAGGGGGGAAAGATATTCAACTTGATATAAACAAAATATATCGACTCTCTATGCTGCAACGTCATCATCAACATTATTCCAACCTGTGTCGTAAGTTGCCAAAAAAAAAACATAGCAGCAGAGAAGTGTAAACATGCGTCAGAGTTCTCTGTAGCGAGTTGTCAGTGAAGAAGTGGGGGGGTGGGGGAGGATGGCAGTGTTATATCTGCCCACGATGGTGTAAACGGTAGGCAGTGCACAGCCAGCCCAACATCCAACTTGGACGAACATCACTGCCCTGTGTGTGTGAACGTAGCTTCACAGGCAGGAAAGTCGGACATTTCTGGCTCGTGGGAGTTTAGTTCGTGAAGGTTGGCGACCCTCGCTGCCGACGACGCCAGCTGTGTGTGTGTGTGTCAGCCTGTCTTCTTGTTGTCGTCGTCGTCGTCGTTGTCCCGAGGCGAGGAAAAGCAACTATGTTGAGGTAATTATGAGGTGAAGAAGATCGATCAGTTTGTCATGTGCGGCCGTGCTTATGCAGGTTATGGTGTTTCTAATTAATTTTTTTTTTAAATGTTTTAAATTAACTACTTGAGCTTTCAACTTTGTAATGCACTGCTGTAAGTTGCTTGCCTTTATGTGTGTAGATTTTTTTAAGTAGAAACACGTTTACAATTTCCTATTTAAACTTCCATGAACCAGCCTATGTGGGAAAAAAAATAAAATAAAACACTCGGAATAAATCCGTTTTATAAACAAAATTTTGTTTAAAACTGTCCTCACCGCACCTCGAGTGACGTAGGCGGAACATTAAACCCCCCCAAAAATTTCTCAGGAATAATATATATATATATATTGTAACGCGTATAAAATTTTATATTATGTTCTGTTTTATTCAGATAAATTAAGTTAACAATATGGAGCATTTTGTGTAGGGAACAGTCCTGAGGTATAGGCAAGGCAGGGCAGGGCAGGCAACATTCCGTGGAAAAAAACACCAGACAAGACAAACAAAACAGTAACTTGTAGCCTGACGGGTGCATGTCTTTGTCTCAAAGGTGTTTGTGTCTCCCCACTCACAGTTTCCCCCCAGGATTGCTAGGGGTGAAGGAAGGGAGGAAGGAGGGAAGGAGGGTAGGGACGACGCCAGCCAACCAACCCCCATTGGAGGAAAGAGCAAGCAGGGAGACGAACCACGTTTTGAGGGGAGGTTAGTATTCGAGGTAGAAAGGACCTCGGGAAAAGGGCCATTCAAAAAAAGTAGAGTCGGAGGTGAGAGAAGAAGCCTGGCGCTGCAAGGACAACAAGGAACCAACCAAGGCTCTGCCCTGAGGGAAAGTAGATCCTATTCACCAAGTCTCTCGCAATATAATTTCTAATCAAGGCTCAGCTAGGAAAATTAAATTTATTAAAATTAGATTTATTGTTGTTTTTTTCCCAATTAATCCTCCTCGATTGAGGAAATAGGAGTGATACGTCATACATTAAAAATTAAAAAGTGAACAAAATAAAGTACATAATAATTAAAGACAAATAAACTTAAAAGAAAATGTATATATATAGACAAAAGTCAATATAAACACAACACAAGGGACGCACACACACACACACACGCAATAATGGAGGAGTTTTGGACTACTTGGACCAGGAAGGAAACAACTGTCCTTGCTCCAGCAGCAGCAGCAGCGCCATACATCAACACAAACAACAGAGCAGAAAAAACTTAATAGAAATTTTTAAGATATGTGACGTGTGGTATTTTACAAGGTTGGCAGCAGCAGGAGAAACCTTGATTTAAATACTAGAAGGAGGACGATGATAAAGAAAATCCCTGTAGCACAGCAGAGTAAAACAACAGCAGCAGCAGCGCCGCCATTTTAAAAAAGAATAGTTTTACTCTCTGCTTCACCACGAAGCTCTTTGTAGTTACTATTTTTTAACCTCTGGAGGAAGGAAGGAAGGCTAATAATATCTCTGTGTGTAGAACAAGGGAGATGCTTGTCCAACCTTAGAGCTGACTGATTTTTGTTTATTCACGAAACTCGCCATTTGTTTCAAACAAATTTAGTGTTCCGCTTTACAAACTTTAATATTTCATTATATATATATATATATATATATATATATATATACAGGCTTGGGTGGTAAAGTAAGTATTTGCAGAGGTCCTGTAAGGAACCAACCAAGGCTCTGCCCTGAGGGAAAGTAGATCCCATTCACCAAGTCTCTTTCTAATCAAGGCTCAGCTAGGGAAATTAAATTTAAATATTGTAATCTTGCTTTTTTTTAGTTTTGTTAAGAATAATAAAAAAACTGTTAAAATTTCAAAGTAGATATTTATTGGCCATCTAAACATAACTAATATTTAATATATATTTTTATAAATAATAAAAATCCACGTCACAATATATTGTCTGTTTATGAATATTGCAACACCTACCGACGTTTCGCCCCCCAACACTCCCTGCGGAACCTTCCTCAAAAAGTAGTTGTTACAATCACTGGGGGGGCGGGGGGGGATGAGATTTGTACCTGAAGCGCGGGCTGAGGATGTTCCAGAGAAAGGAAGGGAACGAAACGTCGTGTTGCAATTTCATAAATTAGTAGTTTTAATTCTGACCATTTTTTTTGGCCGTAATTGTTCGCCTAAAATTTAAAAAAAAAACAGATAAAGATAAAGTGAAGGAAGGAGTGAGACGAGGAGGAGGAGGAGGATGGAGCAGCAGCAGCAGCCATGTTGATTAACTGAATGAAGGAAATTTGAAAAAAAAATGAATGCGGGAAAAAGGCAACAACGCTACAGAGAGGGAGGGGGGAAATGAAAAAAAAACACCCCTTCACTTTTGACGATGAAATTGCGGTGTTAGGGGAAGTTGGAATCCATAAACGTGGTCCTGGAGAGAGGAAGAGTTCAGCGTGAGGATTAATAGAGGGGTGTAGTGCGGGGAAACACTGGAATAGCAAAGGATGTTAGACTAAGGGGGAAGGGATATTTAGAAGGACGAAGTTGAGGAATTCTGCTACTTGGGAAGCAGCGTAACAACTAGGGATGGTAGAAGAGTATAGGGTAGGACAGCACAGGAAGGAAGAGGGATGATATAAGTGTGAATATTAGGAATGTTGGCATGGATGGAGCAGCGAGGCTGACGTTGTATGAGGTGTGTGCGAGAAACGTGGACCACAGGAATTGAGGGAGAAAAGGAAAGGAAAAGAATAGTAGAAACCTTTGAAACGTCGTGGTGCTGCTGCTGTAGGACGATGAGAGATGACGAGGTGGATAGGAGTGGATAGGATAGGGTAACTAACCAGGAGGAAGTTCTAAGCAGAATAGGGAGGGCGGCGGAAACAATATGGAGGACTTTGAAGGGGGTAGATTAACAGGGGCCACGTTTTGAGACACGAGTGTCTTGTAAAATTAGCATGAGAGGGGAAGTGAACAGAGGAGAGAGAGGGAGGGAGGCAAAAGGATGGAATACGCTAAGCATGTTAGCGGAAAAGGAGGAAGTTGACTAAGAGAAGGTGATAGATTAATAGAGGCCACGTTTTAAGACACGATGGTCTTGTAAAATTTGTATTAGAGGGAAGAGTGTGTGTGTGGAGCTAAGAACAGGAGAGGGAGGCCAAGGATGGAATATTTTGTAAGGTGAGACACGTGGACGGTGGTAGTTGAGGAAAGGGAAACAACAACAGAAGGATTTGAAATGTGGTGGTGTTGTTATTAGGAGAATGCTTAAAAAGGAGATAATGTGGATAGATAGGGTGACTAACCAGGGAAGTTATAAACAGAAATAGGGGAAGAGGGGAGAATAAGGAGGACTTTTAAAAGGAATAGATTAATAGGGGCCAGGTTTTGAGACACGATGGTCTTGTAAAATTAGCACTAGAGGGAAGTGTGTGGGGGGAAGAGGGAGGCGAAGGATGGAATACGCTGAGCAGGTTAGCGGAAATGGCATTAGAGGGAAGTGCACGTGTGTTTGTGGGTGGTAAGAACAGTAGAGGGAAGTAAAGGATGGGATATGCTAAGCAGACTAGGGAGGTAATTCTGGTTACGCGGGGGGAATGAAAAGGCTTGCGCAAGGAATGCCTCCGTGGATTGGATCGGACCTGTCTCGTGGGACTGAAGAACGTCGCCACCAGCGCAAGAACAGTGACGTAAGCGAATTAACAATATTTGATATTAATTTTTTGTCTGACTTCTGTGTAACGCCTTTCGGTGCCCACTTTGCTGTTACAGGACTACGGTAACATGTGTATGTTTAATGCGCAGTTAAACAGCTGTGTTGTTGTGTTTCCAGGTCCTGCGAGCGGCGCGTGACTTGGGACCAGGGTTTGGATAGGACGACGCAGGACTGCGGGAGGTAGAGAGGGAGAGAGAAACAGGTGAAGACAGAGGTTCTCCTTTTTAGTACGTATATATTTAATAAGGGACGTAGTGTTTTCCCCCGGTGTAACTGCCGGATAAAGTTTTTTCTCAGGATTCCCAACCCTGGGCTAGTGTCTCTTTCTCATTCGCCATGACGTTTCCATGGCTTGCACCACCGCCATCTTCATCATATACCTTGTAATTTCACCCTTCTTTTAAAAAAAATTCTTATTCACAAGGAACGTGACGCTTTTATGGCATCACTGTTCATTTTAATTTGTTTCGACGCTCTTCTTCTCACCTTCCGTCCATACTTTCAATTCCGTTGTCGTCGTCCATGACGTTTCCTCCTCGCTCTCCTGTCTACGCTTACAGGCGTGTTCACAATTTTTAATTATCCCTCTCTCTCCCACCCTTTTCCAATCCGAGTTTGAATATTCGTTTCGGATATCACCTTCGGGTTGGTTGAAAGGCCCAGTTTTCCTTTCTTTTCCACGCTTTCCAACTTCGCCTTTGTGCATACAGTTTCACCGTTTTTCTTTCCTTTTCCATGTTAAAGTAATTATTGTATTGTATGTGTATTTATCTGATCTCCAGATGCTGTAGCCGCTTCCCCTGTGTACAACTTAACACTATAATAAGTAATAATCTTCTGGTCGTCGTAAGGAACCAACCATAGTTAACCCTATAGTTGAAATGTATAATTATATTCAATATAAATAAATAAGTGTGGAGGAATCAGATTATTAGGAATGATTTTTTTTAAAAAAAAAAGACTAGTATAGTTTTTCCCTACTCGGGGTGGAGGGGGGGAGGGGGGGTGGGGGGTGATCCAGGGCCTAAGGAAGCAGTGGCAAATATTGTATTAATTTCGAGAGCAGAAGTATATGATTAGTTCACAGATGTCTCACCTGACGATGCGGAAACGTTCCTTCTCCCCTCTCTGCCTCATGACATTGTTGGTAACCATCTTCCTGCCTGTTGGTTCGCTGCTGACCGTCATCAACGTCCGGCTCCAGCAACCAGCCCTGGACGGTTCACGTGCCAATTTCAAGGGCAATATTTATCCACGACGCAATGTTTAGGAGGACTACTCAGTAGCTACAGCCTCCAAACCAGTGGAGTTAAATCAACCAATTTTTTTATCATTTTTTTAAAAACTTTTACCGTACAGGTTATCATCATCAGTTAGGACGATAACTATACAGTATATACAACATTAAAAAAAGGGTATATAATCAACATGGTGACGTGAAGAGATAGGTGGGTTAATCCATTTAATTAACCTACTTTAGGAGAATTGGTTATGTTTATTTATTTTTGCGAGTGTCTGAGAGGGGGGATACGACAGGGTTGACAGGCAGTGAAGTGAATTTTGGGGAGGATTAATGAGGATGTCATGATGATGGTAGAGTAGTGATGATCATCAAGGGGGAAGGAAGGAAGGATGAGTTTTCTTTTGAGGCTAGTGGAGGAGGTATGTGGAGGAGGATTGTCATGGATGGTGGGGTTTTGGGTGGAGGTTGAGTTGCGCGCGCTTCTGATTAGGTCTGTTATATGGATTTGTAGATTACTGAGTTTACATTGGGGGGGGGGGGAATTTTGATGTTTTTATGGTGGATGACGGAATTTCGTAGGCACCAGGGAGGGAGAGTTTTGGCTGTTGTTCCCCATCCATATGGAGGAGGCACAGGACCAGGTGGGTTGTATAATGGAGAAGAGGTATATGAGGCGTCCTGTGCTGCTGCTGGTGGAGACGACAGGAGATGGATTTTCTGTTTAGGAGAGGGAGAATATATGTATATATATATATATGTAGAGTTCTGAATTTTTGGTTTATTTTGGAGAGGAGAAAATTAATGTGAGGTTCCCAGGGGATAGTTTAGAGTCAAACATGATTATTCCGAGGGTAAGTGGTTTCCGTTTTTTTTTGTAGGGATGAATGAATTGTTTAGATAGAGATGGAGGGTTTTTTGGACCATTGCTGTAGGTTGGAGTGAGTGGTGAGGGAGAGAGGAGGAGAGGAGAGGAGGAGGTTTCATAGGGGATTGTGCTAGTGTTAGGACACTTCCTTGGGTGAGAAGGTTCTGTTTGAAAGGTAGTTTTGGGGGTATTTTGTAGTGGTTGGTGTCATTAAGGATGCCTTTAATTGTAGGTAGTAGGGAAGGAGGATGGTGGGTGGATTTTATGAAACGCTTTTCCGATGTCGATGATAAAGGGTGGTGAGGTTGGAGAGGCTGGATAATACTCGCTGGCCACCAAACCAGTGGAGGTTGGCGTAGTTAAGCTAACCACCGGGTCATAGGAGGAGAAGAGGCTCTGTTCACAAATAAGGAAGCGGCTAACTATACCTAAAAAAATTTTTCTCTCTTTAAAGTTTTTTTTTTGGTTAACAGGCTACATGAGGGTGAGAGATGCTGAAACAGGCAACTCCCCTTAATAGCATAGGAAGGGAATTGAAAAGGGGGGGATGCGGAAGGAAGAGCAAGGGTTAACTAGGGCCCCCGGGCTATGGTTTAAGGATCCTACCCTCGCGGTGTTTCACCTAAAGAGATGCAGGGGGGAAAACCCTAGAAAACCTGCATCAGGTAGGTCGGGGGGGCATTGGCTGCTACTATTCTCCCTCACGCCCTTCCCTGTGAATGACGGGGGGAGACGAGTCTGCTGTGCGAGGGTCGCAGCATTCCCTTCTCCGTGTCTCTCCATACCAGTTTCAGGAGGCAGTTGGCCCCCGACTGATCCAACGGGATTAGCGTAGGACAGCAACTCTTGCCATATGCCCAAGGTCTTTGACCCCGGTACATATACCTCCTAAAATAGGTGAAGGTGTCTCGGCATATGAGAACTTTGATAAAAAGTACCCAGAGAGAGAGAGAGAGTGCAGGAGAGGCATCCCCGACATGATCAGGTGAGCCCCGCAGTCACTCTGGAGAAAACTCCCGCAGCGCCCTTAATAAAGGGTGGGGGGCTTTTTTGGGGGGAAACAGGCTACATGAGGGTGATCCTGAAACAGGCAACTCCCCTCCTTTAATAGCATAGGAAGGGAATTGAAAAGGGGGGGATGCGGAAGGTAGAGCTATTTTTCTCTACAAAATAAAGGAAAGGGACCGAAGAATGGCTGCGGGCAAAAAAAAATCCCTCGTAAACAGTGTGATAAGGTGCAAGGATGAAGTGCTACTAGAGGCTTTCCCGAGGAATACAAATGGTTTTCAAAATAGAATTTAGAAACGCCGAGAAGTAAGCTGCTTAATTTGTAAGAAAAAAAGGGGGGGGAGAGGAACGTGAAATATTTTATAAAATTGTAACCTGTAATTTTTTTCCTGTAATTTATCTGTGTTCTTTGACTTTACCAACAAGTTATCTTTGTTATTAAAGCACGAGGTCTTTCTTTCCCCCGGTGAATGGCTGGCAAGGTATAAATTCCTCTCGGGGGTTTCTCCAACCAAACCGGGGTCAAAGATTTTAACAGTGACGTTTCAATGGGCCTTCCTTGCTCTGCCATCGTCATCTTCAGTCACTCAAGTGTGCTGAGTGTAAGCATTTATATAGTATCTGAGGCGAGTCTGTGATTGGCTGTCCACTTGCCTGTTCATGCTCTAGTCTCCCCGTGACTCAGCCTCCCTCCGGCTTCCTTCCAAGCAGCAGCCAGGCTCCAGTTGGAATAATCCAGAATCTCCATTCAGTAAATTCTCACTGGACCTGATGTTTATTGCCTCCAAAATAATTAGCAATCAGCTGTGTCCAGAAATACGCGTCTTGTGTCGAAAGCTAAGTGAACCAAGGCAATGGCTGACTTATTATTGGGTTGTAGATGTCTATTGTGTGCTCTTACACTCACCGAATTTGACACACTTGAGTGACTGAAGATGATGATGGCAGAGCAAGCAAGGCCCATCGAAACGTCGCTGTTAAAATCTTTGACCCCGGTTCGGTTGGAGAAACCCCCGAGAGGAATTTATCTTGGTTGTTTAATTTTGTCAACAACACCGCCGCTTCCGGGGCAAATGCCAGACCACCTCCAGTAATGATGCAATTTAATATTGGATGACTTCTACAGGTACCAAATGAAGCAAGTATGGTGATGAAAGTATTTTAGTCGCGTTCTCGAGATGAGGATCCTGATTGGCGTGAAGCTGCACGAGTGCGAGGAGTGCGGCCAGTCCTTCACGCATTTGGGCATCCTGACCCACCACCTGAGGACGCACGCCAACGAGAAGCCGTACGTCTGCGTCGAGTGCGACAAGGCTTACGGCCGCTCGAGCCACCTGAAGGCTCACATGAAAGTTCACACGGATGAGAAGCCGTACAGGTGCAGGTACTGCGACAAATCCTTCGCCGACCAGGGCTACCTGAGGATCCACATGACGGTTCACGCCGCCGTCGACAAGCCGTACAGGTGCGACGTGTGCCACAAGGCGTTCTCGCAGGCCGGCCACCTGTCGAGACACGCGACCATGCACACGGGCGACAAGCCGTTCAACTGCGCGTGGTGCGACAAGGGCTACACGGGGTCCTCGGCCTTGAAGGTGCACCTGAGGATCCACTCGGGCGACAAACCCTTCAGATGCTCGCGGTGCGCCAAGACCTTCTCGCAGGCGTCCGACCTGGCCAAGCACGTGAGGGTGCACACGGGGGAGAAGCCGTACAAGTGCGCCGAGTGCTCCAAGACCTTCTCCCAGTCCAGCATCCTCAACAAGCACATGAGGAGCCACAGGGGCGCCAAGCCCTTCAGCTGCAAGATATGCTCCAAGAGGTTCGCCGCGTCGAACCTCCTCGCGGACCACAGGAACGTCCACGCCGACAAGAAGCCGTACGCGTGCGTCGAGTGCGACGAAGCGTTCCCGCTCGGCAGCGACTTGGCCGACCACATGAGGATCCACACGGGGGAGAAGCCCTTCAGGTGCGACAGGTGCAAGACGACCTTCGCGCACCAGAACAGCGTGGCCAAGCACATGAGGCTGCACAGGGGGGAGAAACCCTTCAGGTGCGTCTACTGCGGCAAACGCTTCACGGAGTCGGGCAACTTGAGGAAGCACACGAGGGTCCACACCAGGTCCAGACCGTACGCCTGCCACGTGTGCTCGAAAGCGTTCGTGGCGGCGAGTCGCCTGGAAACCCACATGTCCATCCACAGCACCGTCAAGCCGTACAAGTGCCAAGAGTGCGACAAGACCTACACCCTGGCCATCAACCTGAGGAACCACTGCGACAAGTTCGCGAGGACCGGACATCCGCCCCTCAAGCGTAAAAAGGAAAAGACGTGAACTGGCAGTTATTCTTTTACCTTCTTTGTGTAATTACTGTACTGTCTCATAATTTATGGTCGTGTACTAAATAAATTTTATGTTTTAAAAATTTTCAAGATGTTGTTATGGTCGTGGTTGTAACCCTCCATGTTAACCTACCTCGCGCAAGGCCCCATTTTTCAATTCTTCATAAGTAGCACATCCTACCTAATCTGCTTAGCGTATTCCATCCTTCGTCCTCCATCTTCTGCTCTTCGCTTCCCTCTAATGCTAATTTTACAAGGGGCCCTCGTGTCTTAAAACGTGACGTTATTGATCTATCCCTTCCAAGTCCTCCGTATCGTTGGCGCTCTGTCCCCCCCCCCTATTTCATTTACAACTTCCGCATCTGTTACCCTATCTCTCACTCTCTCCCTCCCCCGTCTCCTTCCCCTATAGCAACACATTTCAGAGGTTAGGTTTCCATTCCGTTCTGCAACTCCCGCCGTCCTTTCCCCCCCCCCCCTCCCACACCTCGTGTAACAACGCCACGCGTTCTCCACACCAGACATATTTAGCAACGATTTCGTAACGTTCTCCCTTACGTTACCCTCCCCCCTCCCTCCCTCGCCTGCGCTACTCTACTTGATGCCGCAGAATTCCGTCAAAAAATCCCTTCCCGACAAACGCCATTTGTAGTTCTATTGTTCCCCCCAGACTACGCGCCGTCACCTTGGTTTTCCCTCAGTTAATCCTCGCGTTGAACTTGTAAATGATTGGGGGGGGGGGTTATTAATTAATGAATTTAATATTTGAGTTTAAATATATATTTATTAATTATAATCTCAGGGTATTGATGGTTTGGGTGTTGACCACCAGGTGTAGCAGATCAGTTAGTTGACGAACCTGAGTTGTCTTCATAGGATGCGTCTCGCTGTAATTTCCGTGTTGTGGAACTTGAAGCTCCCGGTCGACAACAACACCAAGTCTTCCTTCCCTTGTTGCTAAGACCTTTCTTCCCTGCTTCCTGGACTGATCAGATCTCCTCTCTCCACCACTCTGCTACCATCTCCTTTCACCAGCAATCTCTTTCTCCCAAATCTCTCCTCTATCTCCATCCACTTCACGATCTCTCCAAAAATTGTCTCCGCCAGCCTCTTTAAAGCCTTGCTTGTCCCCACTTATCCGTCACCTATCACTAAGGTGGCAGGGATGGATATCCATCCTCCAATCATATCCCTTGTTTCATTTGGGGAACACACGCCACCCGGTCACCCAAATTCCCAGCCAGATTAAGACATTCTGAAACCGCGACGTTGGTCCAGGTGTCAGTCAGTCGCAGCCCCTTTGTTGTTTATTCCGAAAGGCGAGACGGTGGGCGGGCGGAAAGACCCCCTTCTTCCTTCCTGGCAAACAACTTGCTCATGCCGGAATATTTGGTATTTAAGTTCCCGTAAATTATAATAAAAATTTGGACGCGGGTTCTCTACTGCGCTACAAACTCTTCCTCGAGGGCCAACTTTTGGTTCCCCGAGTCTCCTTCTCACTAGATATTTGTTAAATAAATTGAAAATTTATATAACACGAGTGTCGCATATTTTATAAATCAAATTACTGGAGTCTCCAAAAATGTGAAATTTGTCTTGAAGAATGAAAAACTGTAAGCAACTAATTTCTTTCACAGTCATTAAAACCTCTCTGTTGACATAATTATTATTATTTTCCCTTTGTTAAACAGCGGGTGTCGAAGCAGCCATAGTTTTGGTGGGCGGACAGGGACAGGGACAGGGGGGAAAGGGTTAACCATGGGACTCGTTCCTCCGTCATTTTCTGAAGAGTGTGAGAAAAAAAAATCAACAACAACCAACAAGTATTCAAAAATCTATGGAGAAAAAAATTTTTTTTTCAATTTATTACCATAAAGCATAAGAAGTTTCAATCTTTATTTTTTTTTCCTTAATTGTTTTTTTTTTCTGCTTTAAATATTTGCATACATAAATTTGAGAATCTGAGGCACAAGGATTGAGTTCAATGCAGTAACATTTTAAATATTTAACATTCACAATTGAATTGAATCGAATTACCCGAGAAAGGAAAAAAAAACATCAAAAAACGGAAAGGCCCGATCTTAAGGAAAGAGAAAAACAACAACAACAAACAACATTAGTACAGTGTGTTTAAAGTTAGATGGCAACTTGGCCGGGTTTTTAAAAATTGGGGGGGGGCAGGGGGGGGCTAAGGGGGGCCAGACGGCGTTGCCAAACCTTTGCGCGGCGTTCCTGTACGGTGGATTGATTGTACAGTGTGTGGCAACCTGTGCTTCCCCCCTCCTCCTCCCCCTCCTCCCCCTGCAAGCCCTGTCTAACTTTAATCACCCTTTAATCACTACAAACTTCAAAAAAAAGAGAAGAACAGTTTATTATTTCAGATATATATATTTTTTTTCCAAAAAAGAAAAAATTCGTTATTGTATATATATATTTCTCGAAGAGACACACACAAAAAAGAAACAACACCTAAATGTCGGCTTCTCTCTCTCTCCTTTTTTTTGTATTCTCTTGGGTCTTTTGATGGTATATGATGATTTTTTTTCTTTCAAAGTATAAAATAATAAAAAAAAGTAGTTTTATATGGAGGAAATAAGAGAAGAGAGAGACTTGATTCCACTGAGATACGATCATTGATTGTCTAAAACTCAACTTATTATTATTATTATATAATGTTTATTATTTTCCTGTATTGCCATGTATGAGATGAAGATGATGATGATGAGAGAGAGAGAGAGAGAGAGGAAGGAGGTGATGCTTGGTCCATCCATCCCCTACTACAATCAATATATTTTTCAGTCTTTATATAACATATATAGTATATACATAACATTGTTATTATTTCGAGGGGGGAGGGGAGGGGGAGGGGGGTGTGTGGGTCACAAAAAGGAGCTGGTTTATTGTCCTCTGAAAGCTTTACAAGGTAACGCAGAGGATCCCTTATCACCTAAAAGGATGAGTGTGATATATTTCCCCCCTCCCATCCCCCTCCCCCCAATCCCCCCTCTCTCTGGGAAATTTTTGGGGAGACCCTTTCCCCATTTAATACAGATACAACACCAAAATACAAGGACAGTGTCTGAGTTTAGAATATGTGTAATGGTCGCCAATCAGTCAGTCAGTCAGTCTATAATCATCAACAACCCTGCGAGTTCCAAGACAAAATTGGGGAGGGAGGGAGAGGGAGGGGGAGGGAGGTAGGGAGGGGGTTGCTCTCGCTCGATAGTCGAAATTTCCTTTCCTACCAATATTGGAACCCTTTCAGCAAAGCTTTACGCCATGTAAAATAATGCAGGCTCCAATGTAAATCTACTTTGGTCATGGGGGGAGAATATCTACTCAAACTCTTTGAAATTTTAAGTTCCAGGACGTGTAGGGAGTTCCAAAATAGGTTATTCTTTTTTAAAAAAAAATATTAATTTACTGAATCGTGTTGCAGTTTTACAAATTTTAACAGAATTAAATACTAGATTTTTCCAAAAAAAATGGTCTGTCGATTAGACGTGCCAAAAAGTTTGTAGAAGGGACGTGATTTGGGTCCTGAAACGTTGTGAGTGAATGCGACAAACAAAATAAGAGAGAGACAAGAAGACGGACAAAGAAGTGAGTCCCTCAAGGGTCAATCCATGTTGGACCGTGATGATATTATTTTTTTTCACTTATGTATATTAACATGTTGTTCATCAACAACAATATTGTTAAATCAAAAAAAAAATTTTTATGTAGATCACTGTATGACAATACAGGAAAGTAAATTTGACTCTATTTTTTTCTTTTGGGAGGGTGGGGCGGGGGGAGGAGGGACGAGGATGATATATACAAAGTGACGAAATACCTCAAAGAACTGTGACAAAGAGATAGAAAGGAAGAGAGGCAGAGACAGTAAGGCAGAGAGTAACAGAGACAGAAAAAGAGAGACAATGATACAGGAGGCAGTGACAAAGAGATAGAAAGGATTGGGAAAATGAAGAAGAGGTAAAGCCTGGTATCTTTCAACATTTTATTAAAAGGATTATAATGACTGGAATGGAGGAAAGAAGACTAATACAGGAAGTTTCAAGTGGAGTAGTGAGAGATGATGATACTACACGGTGGTGGTCAGGCAAGGCGAGGCAAGGAAAGGAAAGGGTGGAAAAAAAAGAAGAACAACACGGGAAAGGTGTGCAAGACGAGTTGACTTACTTTGGCGGAGAGAACCAGGGCGAGGCGAATCATTATTGCTAAACTGGATGAATAAGTCAACTGCTGCCAGGGGTGACATTCTTCACCTTTTTTTTATATTTTGACGGGGCAGTCGTGTCGAAATCTGGAGGTGGAAAAGATGGGACATCATCATCATCAGGCGGAGATGAAAAGGCGACACTTCTTCAAAAAAAAAAATAGGGGAACATGTGAGGAAGAAAAGTAAGAGTTTAAAAAAAAGCACACAAGGAAACCAACGATGACTTGTAGACCTTTTATTATTACTGTTTGCATCTCCCTATATATACAGAGAGAGAAAAAACTCTCTCCCTCTCTCTCTCTCTCTCTCCTTCTCTCTCCCTCTCCCTCAAACAACATGCTACAACACAAACAGTACTCGTTCACATACATATTTATATAAATATATAAAAAGAATCAACAACACAATTAGAAATATTATTATTATTATTGTAATAATATAATAGAGCAATAATAATAGAGACAAACAACAACATCAAGATTAACAAATAATAATAATAAAAAAGGGAGATATCAAAATATTTTTTGTTTCATTTCAAAAAAATAAAATAAAAAAAAGTGTCTGTGTGTGCATAAAAAATACAAAATAATAATAGCTTATCTATGTATATCTATATATATATATGTATAAATGAAAAAAAAGTGTGTTTACACTCTCGTTTTATATATGTAAATAACAACGCAACTAATTAGACCCAAACCACAGAGATGAGTTTGTCTTTTTCTTTTCCTCCCTCTCCTCATTTCGTAATGTACATTATTCCTCCTCCTTCTCCTCTCTCTCTCTCTCTTTCTTCCCCCCCTCCCCATATATATTTTTTTCTTATTTATTTTTCTAAAAAAAACCACAATATATATATATATATTTATCATGAAGGCAGTGTAAAAAATTGCAGAGCAAAACAACAATGATTATGATAACAATGATAATAGTGGAAACAAGAGAGGGAGGGAGGGGAGGGAGGAGCAGGGGAGGGGAGGAGGGGGGAGGAGAGCATCAGCTGTCTTATTATTTACATACAAGGAATTTCGCCGCCCCCCAAGTCTCTCTCACAGTGTCTTTGACCACCCTTTTTCCCCCTCCTCCCAACCCCTTCTTCCTCCTCCTCCTCCTCACAATAAATTTCCCACTCACCCTCCCTCACCACCTTTCCTCTATCCCCTCCCCCTCTCTTCCTCCCCTCCTCCTCCTCCTCCCCCCGCCCTCTTTAATGTCGGCAGCCGCAATCACTTTAATAGATAAACATTAAATAATATATAGAAAAAAAACAAACAAATAATAACAATATTTAAAAATCGCGAGAGAAAAAAAAACAACTAATACCAAACAATACAATAATAATAATACAACACACAACCAACGCACACACAAATATGATAACAAAGGGAGGGAAGGGAAGGGAAGGGAAGGAAGGAAAATAATGTGTGTGGGGGAGGGGAAAAAAACAACCCCCCCTTGAAGATGGTGCAAAAATACGAGAAACGTTGACGATGTGAAAGTTTTTTTCCCCTTCTTCCTTCCTCCCCCCCCCCAAAAAAAAATTTTTTCGGGGGTGGAGGAGTTGAAGGCCCTAAAGAAATTCAAAATCAATTAGTTATTTATGTACAATATGTAATTTCTTTTCACAACACTTATCATCGATAATTTTTATATAGATTTTTTTTTCTTCATTAAAAAAAGGAGAGAACACTTGTTTCGTATTTCGTTTTTAAATTGTATCGACACACATGATGATGATCATAATAATAAGAAGAAGAATAATTCGAAGAAAAATTACAGTGAGAATTAAAAAAGAGAGACGATCGAATAAAGGAAATTTTTTTTTCAAATTTATGATAATGATAATGATGAAAAAACTGCCGACGGATAAACCAACCCCCGGCCATGGTGAACCCTTTTCCTTTAATTTTGTCACGTTGGCGTGCGTGTGTGTGCCACATTTCACAATATTCTGGCCCAACCAACCTCCCCCTCCCCCTCCCGGTAACTAAAACCATCCGAATATGAAGAGGCAGGCAAGAAACAAACAAACCAGGGTCACCACGCTTACCAAAAAACAAAAAAAAAATCCGTCGACAGGACCGAGTGAACACTGAAGAAGGACAAGAAGCGAGGCACAGCGGAGTGAGTGAGTGAGTGAGAGGAAGGACAGACGACAACAACAGCAAAAAACAGTAAAAATAAACCCTGTGCGAGAGTCTCCTTCCTTCTTCTTCTTTTTTTTGTCAGCATATTATTTTTTTTCCCCTCTTTGTTTTTCCTTTTTTTGTACTTAGATCCCCCTGATTTGAACACATTTTGTGCGATTTTCAACCCCCCCTCTTTTAATAATAATAATAATAATTATCATTATTATTATAATAATAATAATAAAAAAACACACCCCCTAGGAGTAAGTGAGCTTCTACCTTTCATAAATATCTCATCATAGTCGTAATAATGATAATAATAATAATAATATTAATAACATTCTTCTTCTCCTTCTATCAATAAATATTTACAACTACACAACATCAAATATACACTGTATGTATATGTAATAATAATAATAATAATAATGATTGTAGTAATAATAATAATAAATTTACTTCCTCTTTTAATATTTTTTTTTGTTACCAAGAGGAATTAAATAACCTTAGCAGATATTCTTTATTACTCTTTTTTTGTGTGTGTGTGTAAATGCACAAATCTGCTAACCTTAAATATAGTATTTATTTATGTATATATATATACTTTTCCATATATATATACAATATGATATGTTTTCATGCACAACAAACGTGAGCGTCGTAGATTGTTTGTTTGTTTGTCTGTTTGTTTGTATTTCATAATTCTTCTTCTCCCCCTCCATCCCCTCCCTCCCTCCCCCCCTATATTTTTCTAAAACATTTTTTTGTTTACTTTGTCGTCTCTATTCTTTACATTATTTGTTCTTGTCTACGTAATTTGAAACAGGGAGGGGGGGAAAATAAATATTTGGAAGGTTTTCCTCTTTCTCCCCCTCCCCCACTTCTTCTCCACCATTCTCTCCTCTCCTCTCTTCTTCTTCTGCCAATCTTCCCCCACTACACACACAGGCAGACAGAGAAGTCAAATAAATTAACACATTTTTTTTATAAGTTGCGGTGGAGAAGTAGAGTGGTGGAGGGGGAGAGAGAGGAGGGAGGGAGGGAGGGCAAGCGCCCCCCACCCCCACGAGAACCAAGAGGAGTTGGGTAGACAAGGTAGTAGAACATTGTAGGCCTGCCTAGAGCCTAACCTAACAACCCTTTATAAAACAGTAGTAGTAGTAGTAGTAACAGTAGTAGTAGTAGTAGTAGTGTTGTAGTGTAGTGTGTTGTAGTGTAGTGTAGTGTAGTGTATGTGTGTAGTGTATAGTGTATGGGAGGAGCAGAGCTCTATTGCACCAGCACTAACCATTGAGCAACAAGAGGAAAGAGACAACGCGGAGCCCAGCAGGAAAAAATTTCCGTCTAGCAGATATTATAACATCTATGTATATATATTTAATATACACTCTTCTTCTTCTTCTCCTTCGCCTTCGTCTGCTGCGTTTCTCCCGAGGATGAGCGCCGTTCCTTCTCACCTTCCAGACGGAAACATCGCCCCGACTCCGCGATAGTAGGAGAACCTGCAACAGTGACAAGGGCGACGTCACAAAATACAGTCAGGGGTGTTAGTAGTTAGAGACACAGACACAGAGACAGAGAGAGACAGAGACACAAAGACAGAGAGACAGACAGAGACAGAGGGACAGAGACAGAGATACAGAGACACAGATACAGAGACAGAGAGGCAGAGACAGAGGGACAGATACAGAGACAGAGAGGCAGAGACAGAGGGACAGATACAGAGACAGAGGGACAGAGACAGAGATACAGAGACAGAGAGGCAGAGACAGAGACAGAGACAGAGAGGCAGAGACAGAGAGGCAGAGACAGAGACAGAGACAGAGACAGAGGGACAGAGATACAGAGACAGAGACAGAGACAGAGACAGAGACAGAGGGACAGAGACAGAGATACAGAGACAGAGACAGAGACAGAGAGGCAGAGACAGATACAGAGACAGAGGGACAGAGACAGAGATACAGAGACAGAGAGGCAGAGACAGAGACAAAAAGACAGAGACACAGAGACAGAGGGACAGAGACAGAGAGGCAGAGACAGAGGGACAGATACAGAGACAGAGATACAGAGACAGAGAGGCAGAGACAGAGAGACAGAGACAGAGACAGAGAGGCAGAGACAGAGACAGAGACAGAGAGGCAGAGACAGAGACAGAGAGGCAGAGACAGAGACAGGGCAGAGACAGAGAGGCAGAGACAGAGGGACAGAGACAGAGAGGCAGAGACAGAGAGGCAGAGAGAGAGACAGAGAGAAAGAGACAGAGAGGCAGAGACACGGAGACAGATACAGAGACAGAGGGACAGAGACAGAGAGACAGACACAGGGACAAAGAGAAAGAGACAGAGAGGCAGAGACACACAGACAGAGGGACAGACACAGATACAGAGAGACAGAGACAGATACAGAGAGGCAGAGACAGAGACAAAAAGACAGAGACACAGAGACAGAGAGGCAGAGACAGAGGGACAGATACAGAGACAGAGAGACAGAGACAGATACAGAGAGGCAGAGATAGAGGGACAGAGACAGAGAGACAGAGACACATACATGTCATATATGTAATTGACAGCAAATATGTTAAATTATGAGGATTGAAAGGTCTTACCCGTGGTATTTTAACGGCCTAAGATATTTTTGTATAGTTTGCAATCCAGCTCAACCCCATTCATGGGTGTTTAGATATGGCTGATGGGATCAACACAATTCTGCTTTCTCTCATCCTCTTGTATATATATTTCCGCAATTTAATTTCCCGAATAGTAAAAGATGTTTGTAAAAGTCTTGAGCAGGTTTAGTCTCGACTTACCTTCTACTGCAGATCTTCCTCGCACTTGGGGATGTCAAAGATCTCCGCGAAGAGCGGCGGCAGCCGGAGCTTGGTCCAGTTGAGGCGGAACCAGTCGAGGTGCGTCGAGTGCTTTGCCCCCAGGTTCCTCAGCTCCGGGAGCTTCACGAGCAGGCTTGCCAACAGCTGCGGGTCGCTCGCGTGGCCCCGGCCAACCTGCAGCAGTGGGACCTTTCATCAACCACTTGGCCATATAAGACCATCGAAGGAAAACTTTCCTATACAAGGGTGACGAGGTTGTACATCGTCACAGCGTTGGCTGGACACTCGGGCGCCGAGTTAAGGAGAATAAGAGGTTATAAGGACTCGTCCCAACAGCGAAGCCAGGTAGGCCAAGGCCCTCAGGGCCTCCCTCTACAGGTTAAAACCGCAACACCTTTCTACATATACATTCTATTAAATGGCGCCACTGCCGTAAATGGGGGTTAGTACACACACTTGCCCACTTATGGTGCAGCATGGCCCTGGGATCCTCAGAAAGGGTGCAAAGGAGGACCTGGGCATGGATGGGAACGAAAAGGTAAAGCGACTAGGGGTGGACAGACAAGAAGAGAAACAGACAGGCTACACATCTACTACAGAGCTTCTGCAGGTCAAAAACCACCTTGGCAAGGGGAATCAGAGATGGAATGAAAGGAGAATCGACTAGGAACGGGAGGAGGAGGAGGAGGAGGAGGAAGAGGAGAGAGGAGGAGTGGAGGAGGAAAAGGAAGAGGAGGAGGAAGACAAGAAGGCGGAGGAGAGAGGAGGAGGAGAGGAGGAGGAGAGGAGGAGGAGGAGGAATGGAGGAGGAGAAGGAAGAGAGGAAGGAGGAGGAGAAGGAGAGGAGGAGGAGAGGAGGAGGAGAGGAGGAGGAAGAGGAGAGATCACCTGTTTAAATTACAAGCAAGGAACCCCTAAAAAATACACACAGACGTTGGGAAATACTCATTCCTAAAATAGGACAACTAATTAATGACTGTAACAATCTACCTGCAGGAGTGTTTTAGGGGAACTTCCTCTAACAGGAACGGAAAATTTCGACTCAATCCTAAGTTAAGTGCAGTGCAGTGACGTCATCAGTGCTGCCAAATAATACACTACAGGGAAATATATTTCCGGTTGTTTTTTTTTCAGGTAAAACAATACTAGTCTTCTTTTTAAAAAATCATTCCTAATAATATATGATTCCTCCACACTTATATTTAATATAATTATACATTTCAACTATAGGGTTAACTATGGTTGGTTCCTTACGACGACCAGAAGATTATTAATTATTATAGTGTATGTGTGTATGTGTCCTGTACACAGGGGAAGCGGCTACAGCATCTGGAGATCAGATAAATACACATACATACATAGTTAAGGATTTTCTTTAGTTAATTATACCATATCTTATTTGCACCTTCTTCGTGTTGTCATCATCATCATCATCATCCTCCTGTGGAGAATCGTTGATAAACCGACGCGTTGCACACACAAGAGAATCCCAAACTATATATATATATATATGTGTGTGTGGGTCGATTCCTGGCATTCAGCTTTGGGATTATTATTACGGCGTCGTCGTCGTCGTCTTGGTGGTCGCCGGGATTGAGACTGCTGCTTGGAGGATTGATTGATACGCTGACCAAATTTGGAAGTGTGTGACAGACAGTTCGTCCGTCCGTAGGCCGAGGCCCAAAGGAAGAACATGAAACTACTAACAACAACCGAAAAATAGAGGTACACGAATGAGAACGCTCGCAAAATACGACAACATGTACGAACATAACCTCAAAATTTTATATCAGGGGAGGAGGTGGGGGGAAACGTTTTGGAAAATATTGGAAAAAATTGTGGTTACGTTCGTGAATATTGTCGTATTTTAAAGTGGGGCAGTTGATTATTATTATTATTAAGCGAGTGTTCTCATCCCTGTACCTCCTACTACTGTAAAGTGTGTTTCCCCACAGGGGATAATAACCCTGAAGAAGGTAGAAATAAGAACCGAAACCTTGTGGTTTTTTCTTTGTTCTCCTCTCTTTCTTTGGAAAATGTTAAAAAAAATAATTAGGTTAGGGGAAGGAAGGAGTAAGACAAGTCTGAAATTCTATTCTGTTATTACAAAATCAGTCGTTAAACTACAGCCTTTATTCTGGTCTTATAATTACTGGTTACATGATGTAACGCATGACTTATTATTTTCTCCTCAACCCTGAGGACAATAAATCGTGACAAGAGGGAGACTGTAACAGCCTTCAGATGAGGACTGACTGAAGAAGGAGGTAGGATTATTTTTTTTTTTAGAATATCACTATATTATAGTGGAGGGCTGAAGGATAGTCAAAATAGAATCCTAGCTAAGAGAAGAATAGTTTGGTTTTAGGGAACAATGTAGGCCAACATCGACTCAGCATCTTTATTTTTTTTAAAAAAAAAGAAAGACCTACACGAAAGGCAAGCCTTTGATAATGTGGACTGGAACACACACTAACTAAGGATCATTAAGACGAAAATAAAAAATGTCTTGAAATAAGACTTGTCCTCCATAAACCTGTACAGAAGACAGGCAGCAGTAATTAGAATTGAAGGGCAAGGAAGGAAGGAAAGGAAAGGAAGGAAAGCAGAAATCAAAAAAAAAATGGAGAATGCCGAGGATGTCCGTGCTCTTTAACTTATATATATATATATATGCTCGAGATGCAGCTTAATCATCTCGCTTGACAGGCTCGACATGTCACGTCATCATGCATCCTGTGTGTCTTTTTAGGACAGGGGTCTCCTTTTTTTGTCTAAAGGGAAGGAAGAGGAAGGGGGGAGGTTGAGGAACCTAAATCTTCCAAATATTAATAGATTTTAATGTAACAACTTCATTATGAAACTGATGGTTGGAATCATGTCAAGGTTGGCCAACCTTTCGCATACCAAGGCGCCAACTTTATTTTTTTAAAAGGCGAGTGCCACAACATGACTTGAGCGCATTGTCTTAAATTTGTGGTTAGTGGTTGTTAAATAGATATGAAGCCAGAATGTTTATTGGAGGAAAGGATGGAAAATGTCGACCTGACCAGGGACCTGCCTTGAGCTAATCAGAGTCGACGTCCAAGGACCAGTTCAAACTTCTCTCCTTTTACCGTGAACCTAGAATAAGGGCGTGATTAGTGAATTGGTGGGTGAGACCCGGCTTGGGTTTGAGGGAATGGAGAGATGTTGGATCGGTTCGTGGACGTCGACTCGGCTTAGCTCAGGAGGTCCCGAGTTCCAGCCCGTGGTCCGGTTGACATCCTTGTCTTTCATCTACTAGATGGTTACCTGCACTTTGAGCGCGTCGATGAGCCTGTCCTGGTGCCTCTCGACGGCCTTGACGTCGGTGACCCCGGGTCTGTCCGCCGTGAGCAGGACCACGGCTGAGAAGAGGCCGAGCTCCGTGTCGCTCAGCGCCAGCGAGTTGAGCGTCGACGCGAAGTGGAACAGCGACGACACGAACTCCACCTGATAGGACAGACACCCCAAGGGAGTGAGATAGGCTTGTTGGCCCCTGGTCCATGGTCTCGTTCAGTCCACTCACGTCGTAGATAATGTCCATCTGCTGGCGCGTGATGTACGTCCCGTCGGAGAAGGTGAGCGACGCGTCGGAGGTGAGTCTGGCCGCGTGGGTCAGCCAGATCTCGAAGAAGCCCACCTTGATGAGGATGAGCTGGTCGTCCTGGCTGAGGTCGCAGAAGCCGGGCACCCTCTTGGCGAACTCGACCACCCTCTGCACGCTGGGGGTGACGTGCGCCGCGAACTGTTGCCACAGCCACACCCTCTGCTGCTCCAGGGACTCCGCCGTCGACGACGCCACCTCCGTCTCGTCAGCGCTCTGGCTCGGCTGCAAAAGGCGTCAACCTCTGTACTCTCCTCCGCCCTGTCCTCGTCACCAGCGGGGACAAGAGAGGAGTATGGCTGATACCGGCGCCAGTCGGTGTGCGTCATCGCCCCATGGAGCTGGAGGCCAGCAGAAGACTTCATGGAGCTCGCCAAAACGCCGAGGCCGATGACTGGAAGAGTCATCGCGAAGGGAGAGAGTCGGGAAACCATCAATCAGGTCTTGGCAAAACCGAGGGGGAAGACTCAGGCTGATCCCCGGTGTAGGAACACGGCCTAGCTGAGCTACAACCTTACCTGACGGATGCTGCAAGCAGTACCCAGGAGACTGAAGAAGAGGAAGACGTGGCACGCGTCTTCTTTGAATGTCCGCGCTTCAATGAAGAGAGAGAGAGACACAGAGAGAGTGACAAAGACAGGGAGAGAGACAGAGAGACACAGAGAGAGACAGAGAGACACAGAGAGAGACAGAGACAGACAAAGAGAGAGAGACAGAGAGACAAAGAGACAGAGAGAGACAGAGAGAGAGACAGAGAGACAAAGAGACAGAGAGAGACAGAGAGAGAGAGAGACAGAGAGACAAAGAGACAGAGAGAGACAGAGAGAGTGACAAAGAGACAGAGAGAGACAGAGAGAGTGACAAAGAGACAGAGAGAGACAAAGACAGAGAGAGAGAAAGAGAGAGAGACAAAGAGACAGAGACAGAGTGAGACAAAGAGAGAGAGAGAAAGAGAGAGAAAAAGACAGGGAGAGAGACAACGACAGGGAGAGAGACAGAGACAGAGTAAGACAAAGAGAGAGAGAGACAGAGAGAGAGAAAAAGAGAGAGAGACAGGGAGAGAGACAAAGACAGGGAGAGAGAGACAGAGTGAGACAAAGAGACAGAGACAGAGAGAGAGACAAAGACAGGGAGAGAGACAAAGACAGGGAGAAAGACAAAGAGATAGAGAGAGACAAAGAGAGCGAGACAGAGAGAGATAATGACAGAGTGAGACAGAGAGAGAGACAGCGAGAGATAAAGAGAGAGAGAGACAAAGACAGAGAGAGATAGAGAGAGAGAGAGAGAGAGAGAGAGAGAGAGAGAGAGAGAGACAGAGAGACAAAGAGACAGAGACGGCAAGCGAAGCGAGAAGGAATAACAGCGTTCATGCTCCAGGACCAAGGTAGTTGAGGGACGCAGTGACACACTTCGCCACCGAGGTGCTGGAGAAACTAAGGACCGAAGAAAGGCAGCGCCTAGGAAACAACGCAGGAGACGTGTGAAGTGTGATATGTGATGCCTCAGGGCAGCAGGACGTGTGTTAGAAACTAATACGGATATTCATATATATTCTGCTTTGGAAGATTTTCCTCTACCATCGATAAAAAAAATCCCTTCAAAGTCCACTATTCTGTTGAGAACTTCCTCAAAGTGGACGAGAAACTTCAACTATATGCAGAGAATCCTGAAGCAGATGAGGATGTCCACCAAAACTCACAATTCAAATCATAATAAATTACTAGAAAGACGAGAATGGAAAAAAGAATTTCAACCGGACCAGGGGGAATCCAGCCGGGCCGGCGGGTGCTCCTACCAACTGAGCTAATCCGAGTCGACGTCAACACCTTCTCCACTTCACTACATCCTTTACTGCGCTCTCTAATAGGTCAAGAAGCCTCGTCATCTCATGTAACCCCCTGGACACTGTTCTAATATGTACTTGTTGCTACGGAGCTGCACGGGGGTGATTGGAGGAAAACAATGGAAGCCTCTGAAACGTGGTGCTGTAGGAGGAGGAGGATTAGGAGATGATGAGGCGGAGGATAGGGAAACTAACCAGGAAGGGGAAACAGAGAACAATATGGAGCACTTGGCATTCTGAGGGAAGAGGAAGGCTAAGCAGGAGGATGTGACTGTTCTGTGGAGATGAAAAGGCTTGCACAACAACAACTTATGACTGTCATGGTGCTGCTGTTCAGTCCTAAGACTCGTCTCATCCTACATTGCGCAAGCTCCTTCATTCTGTCAATAATTATCAGGAGCAACATCCTCCCTCCCTGATACGCTTAACGTGTTCCACCCTTACTCTCCCTTCACTTATGTTCACTTCCCTATAATACTAATTTACAACATCCTCACGACCTATTAATGTAATGTTTCTTTCTTCCCCTATTCTGTTAGTCCTTCTCCTACAGCACTAAGGCTTCTATTATTTCCCTGTCATCCGCACGCTGCATTACCTTATATTATTAGCCGCGGCAAGTAAATCCCTGTTCCTCGCCTTCCTACTCTACTCCATCAAAATGCACCTTCCCCAATCTAACAGCCCTTGTTGTTGTTGTCAATATCCCACTGTTTCCTTCCCTTCATATGGTCTGCTAGTATATATAGTTGAATACATACCTCGTGCGGCTGGTGGGCGGCGATGGCCTTCCTCACGAGTCCCCTGGTCTGCTCCTCCGTGTACCCGCAGTTGGAGTGGTAGGCCTGGGACACGCTCAGGATGACGTCATACACGGCCAGCTGCTTGGTGTCGGCGTCGGACTGCTCGGCGTCTGACGTGGTGACGCGGGAAGGCTCCTCGGCGCCGGGACGCTCCCTCGACCTCTTGGGGACGCGTCCGTACCGCACAGCTGCAAACAACAACAACAACCTTCATTCATCATCAAGTACTCCTCAGGCTACTGTGCCATGAGAGAGAAGACTACACTTATGGTGCAGCATAGGATAGGGGCAAATAGAATCCTTAGAAAGGGTGGCTGGGGCAAAGAGAAGGGGCCGCAAAATTAGTACAAATAGGACCTGAGCATGGACATGGATGGGAACGGAAAGGTAAAGGGCAACTAGAGGGTGGACAGACAAGAAGAGAAACAGACAGGCTACACATCTACTACAGAGCTTCTGCAGGTCAAAAACCACCTTGGCAGGGGGAATCAGAGATGGAGGAGGAGAGGAGAATCATGGACCAGGAACAGGAGGAGGACGAGGAGGAGGAAGCGGAGGAGGAGGAGAAGGAAAGATCACCTGTTTAAATTACAAGCAAGGAACCCCAAAAAACACAGATGTTGGGAAATACTCATCCCTAAAATAGGACAACTAATTAATGACTGTAACAATCTGCCTGCAGGAGTGTTTTAGGGGAACTTCCTCTAACAGAAACGGAAAATTTAGACTCAATCCTGAGTTTAGTGCAGTGCAGTGACGTCATCAGCGCTGCCAAATAATACACTACTATAGTGAAATATATTTCCGGTTGTTTTTTTTTCAGGGAAAACAATACTAGTCTTTTTTTAAAAGAAAAATCATTCCTAATAATCTGATTCCTCCACACTTCTTTATTTACATTGAATATAATTATACTTTCAACTATAGGGTTAGATATGGTTGGTTCCTTACGACGACCAGAAGATTATTAATTATTATAGTGTTAAGTTGTATGTGTGTATCTGCAGGGGAAGCGGCTACAGCATCTGGAGACTTAATAAATACAGCATCCCCTTGTGTGCGTCCCGTCACCGAGTGGTGAGGTCATCAACGGACAGCTCTTACCGTGTGTGGACAAAGTCTTCAACGACTACAGTACGTACAACCTCCTGAAGTAGGTAATGGTGCCTACGCGGAAGATAAGGAGGATAAGGAGAAATTTTAAGGCTAATCTATGGACCAATACAAGACACAGACATGACAAGGAGGATAAGGAGACATTTTAAGGCATTAAATATTGACAACAACCTCAAGGGATGATGGGTAGAAAGTGTAATTCTTTTGTAAAATTTTATGGGAATGTCTGTAGTGAATGAATGTAAATAGCCCCATGTCGCCTAGCTTTTAGTAGGCTAATGTCACTTAGTTCTATTGTCCTCCTCCTCCTCCTCGTGTCCCTCTCATGTTAACGTCCTCCCCATATCCACTTGGTCTGGTCTTTGTATTGTTGCTGACATCCTATGTATCTATGCCGAGGATCTATCTGCCATTTCCTCTGTTAAGTGTTCCTCTCTTTTCCTCTCATCACCTCCTCTCCCCCATACAACTATACCGGGAAAACGCCAGTTTTCTCCTGCCTCCATTTTGTAACACAGGCCATTAATTGTTATGTTATTTCAATATATATATATATATATATTGTGATAAAAAGGGGGATTTTGGTAAGGTTGTGGCGTTATGAGGCGCAGTTCGGCCAACAACAATGGATAGTCGGCCGAAAGACTGTTTTTCCCCGCGGGGAAGGCCCGCCTTGCCTGTATAAAAAATGACGATGGTGAACCCCCGCGGGAAAAATGAGGGCGGGGAACCCCGAAATGTTAAGAAATAGGGGAAGTCCCGCCAGAAGCTTTATAAGGGAAGCCGATGGGTGGCTCGAGATCAGAGAGGGGCAGACGAGACCCGAGAAGGGAGGCGAGTGCATCAGATCGTGGTAGAGACCTCAGAGTGGGGTAGAGCAGACCAGACCAGAGCAGACCCGAGAGGACGTGGCTCGACCCCAGAAGGCAGGCGAGTGATCAGACCGCAGAAGGGAGGCGAGTGGAGCAGAGAGCAGATATCCAGAGACGCACAAACATTCGAGAGGTGGATGTTTGTTGGGCCAGTAATTGTGGGTAAGCGATCTAAAATTTGTGAAACTTGCTCATTGCTCTGAATAAAATTAACATTCAATTATTTTCTTTCTATTTTCAGCTGATGCATACTCCATCTCTTGAGAGACCCAAAATCCCCTGGGATTAAGCCCCCCGTGTCTTCACTTAAATTAATAAACAAAATTGTTAAAATTGATCAGATTTGTAATTTAAATTAATAAATGTTTTTTATACACAAAAAGTATATTACAATATATATATATATATATGGTTGATCTTTATTTTGGTGCCTTTTTGGAGCCCTAATATATTTTATTGCACGAGTTTTTTCAGGTGACTGTATATATATAATTAACGGGGAAAGGACCTCACTCACAACCATCTATGAACCTCAGGGGTAAGTCACCTCTCTCTGTCCTTTCCCCAATAACTGTTTTAATTAACATGACAATGTCATTTCCTGACTCATATATATATATATAACAATTAATGGGGATAGAGATAGAGAGAGAAGGTGACTTACCCCTGAGAGAGGTTCACAGATGGTAGACACCTTCTTGTGAGTGAGGTTTAGAGTTGTTGAATTTTCGGAGGCACCTTCCCCCTCCTCCCCTCCCCCTGCATCAGAAAGACGACTGAGCAGCCATAATTTGCTGCTCTGCTTAGCTTAGGTCGTAAGACAATTGATCCCACACCAGGGGGTCACCAACTTTCTCCCTCAATAAGAGTCTGGGGAGGAAGAGGCGAGGACCTGATGCACACACACACTCATCCATCCTCAAATATTGACACACACTCTCATACATACATACATATATCGAGGTATACACTCACACACACACAGAAGGTTTTATTGCATATGACCTCGTGTTTTGGGGTGAAGGTTGGATGTTATAGGAGCTTTGTGTAGGACGGACATGCTGACCCAACCAATTCCCCATAGCCACAACACCAACAACTTCAACCAGTGTTTCATCAGAAGCTCAACTCCATCTATGGGAACTTTCAAATATATTTCACTACAGTAGTGTACTATTTGGCAGCGCTGATGACGTCACTGCACTGCACTAAACTACTTAGGATTGAGTCTAAATTTTCCGTTCCTGTTAGAGGAAGTTCCCCTAAAACACTCCTGCAGGCAGATTCTTACAGTCATTAATTAGTTCCAGTCCTATTTTAGGAATGAGTATTTCCCAACGTCTGTGTTTTCTTGGGGTTCCATGCTTCTAATTTAAACAGGTGATCTCTCCTCCTCTTCCTCCTTCTCCGCTCTCTTCCTCTTCCTTCTCCTCCTCTTCCTCATCCTCCTCCTCCCGTTCCTAGTCGATTCTCCTCTCCTCCTCCATCTCTGATTCCCCCTGCCAAGGTGGTTTTTGACCTGCAAAAGGCTCTGTAGTAGATGTGTAGCCTGTCTGTTTCTCTTCTTGTCTGTCCACCCTCTGGTCGCTTTACCTTTCCGTTCCCATCCATGTCCATGCCCAGGTACTATTTGCCCAGTTAGGTAAAATCATCTTCACATAATCTAAGTCATCACATTATGTAAATATCACCCTGACACCGTAACGTGTAATTTAAATCGACCAACCTGTTTGCACTGGGGTCGGGAAACATATCTACACAAATGGATGAATTTTAAATTTCATCAAAAATTGTATAAAGTTGTTTGTATGTAACTTGAATAGACAATGTTTGTGGATGAAGATGAATGTGTGTTTGGACCAAATTAAGGCCGACTAAACATGTTTTAGCTTCTGTCTCTATTCATATGGAAACACTACTTTGACAGGGTGAATGTTTTTTGGAAAAGGAAAGAAATAGATTGGATGAGATTAATACTAAATTCGTACGTGAATAACAACGTTCAGACTGATGTTGAAAATGAAATGTGAGAAGGAAAGGAGGATTGGGAGGAGGAGGAAGACTGACAAGGATCGTGCCGTGTTACGTTATAGGGGAAATGCTTGGGTGGGGGAAAGAGGAAGATGTCTGAAATGGCAGTGTGACGTTGGAAGGCAAGTTTACTCACAGTCCCTGGACATTCCTACGGCGAGGCATTTCTTGAAGCGGCAATACTGGCAGCGGTTGCGGTTGAGCCTGATGACCAGGCACTTGCCGTCCCTCAGGCAGCGGTACTCGATCTGCTTCTGGATGCTCCGCCGGAAGAAGCCCTGCGGCAACGACAACAAACTTCATACACAGGGGATACGAGCATACTGAGGGAGACAATGAGAATCTAGACAAAGCAAGAGAATAGACAAACTGATAGAGGGGAAAAAGGGGACGGAGAGAAAGGAAGGAATACTAGGAACAGGCACATAGAAGAACCAATAATTGGTAACGAGAGACGGAGAGAGAGAGGCGAGGAGGAGACGACAGGGAAAGGCTAATGGAAAAAAAAGGAAGAAATTGGAGAGGAAGCAAGAGAGACAAATAGAGAAACAACGGTTCAAGGAATGGAGAAGAAGAGATGGAGGAACAGGAGGGAGAAATAGATACAAGGATAGTTAATTGACACTGATTGATAACGAGAGGCGAGGGAAAATAGGAGAGGACAGGGAAAGGCTAATGGAAAAATAAATAAATAAATAGGAAGAAATTAAGAGAGGAAGCAAAGTAGAGACAAACGGAGAAACAACGGTTTAAGGAATTAGTAAAGAAGAGACGGAGGAATAGGAGTGAGAAACAGATAGGAGGACAGTTAGTGGACACTGATTGATAACGAGAGAGAGAGAGAGAGGGCGGGGGGAAGGGAGGGGAAAGTCGGATACATGACAATACTATTAAATCAGCCAGAATCGATAATTATACGTCGAATATATATATACTTTGATGTCGACTACCAATTTTTTTATAATTTAAACAAGTGACGAACAACCTTTTATTCAACTTCAAATTTAAAAAAAAATTAAAATGAGGGCCGCATATAAGAAACTTTTAAACAAGGATCAAGCCGGTTGTTGTTGTCCGTCATCTTGTTCCCCCTGACCACAACAGCCAGAGCTTAGCGTCGTGACGTCACCTCCACAGACAGTTGATGATCGGGGGGAAAAGTCGTCGTCGTCGTGGTAGTAGTTACGCCGAGGCCCGCAGCGCCGCGCCACCCGACACACGCTGATCGATCTCCCGCCTCTCTCTTCCTCCTCCTGACGTCACGCCGCTACAGGTGTGACGTCACTCGCCCGCTCGCTCGCTCGGCAAAGTCCGTCGGCATTCGGCTACCTCCGCGCTACCTGTGTACCTGCCCGGGCAAGACGTGGAGGGACGAGCGTTCGGCGAGCTCCGGAGGCCGTCGGCAGTCTCCGTGGGACAGTTCGATCACAGGACAGGCGGCTTAGGGAACGAACGCTTCAACGCGGCAATGTGAAATTTAATAGTTCCCACACTGAGCCTCCAGAGCGCAGGGCTGTCACTCCTGGTGCAGCGGGGTTTTCAATTCTCCATTCCTCTTGGGATTGCCTCATGCCAATGTCAAGTATTACCAAAATAAATTTGACTGTGCATTTTGTGAGAGAGAGAGAGAGGTGCGGAGTTTGTTTCAGTTTTATTCTATCCATATATAGCTGTGTGGCTCCTAACAGCAGAGTCCGCTCCGATGACGTCATCACCATCATCATCTTATATCGCAAATGATGGAGAACACGAGCCAAGGTGCTAAGATCTCTGGTCAAAGGCAAGGAGCTATGATCTCTGATACACACAAGCCAAGGAGCTAAGATCTCTGGTCTGTCGTCCTCCACACTACGAGGCACGCGAACCGAGCATTATTCCTCCTCTGATGTTTCGTCTAGCGCATGCGCACAGCCAGCCTCGTGATAGACAGCCCTGCCTGCGCTCTGGAGGCTCAATGGGAACTATTAAATTTCACATTGCCGCGTTCCCTCGCCCCTACGTGTGTTCGGCCATTTCCGTGAGCGCTCGGCAGTCTCCGTGCAGGACCACAGAGAGGATCTCGGGGCAGTCACTAGTCAGTCAGCAGCAGCAGCAGCAGCGGCTGCCAGGGGCGGAGCTCCACACCTCCCTCTCCCCTCCCCTCTCTCCCCCTCTCCTCACCCTTGCCATGGCTTGGCGGTTCAACGAACTCCCGGTCCAAACGGGTTTTCCTTCGCCTCCTCCGCGTGACGTCATAATCACTCTTATCGTTCACCAGTCAGTTGGGAAACTCTATTAAACTAATTTGGTTGGGTTTATGTTTTCTTTCCTTTCTTTTTTTTAAAAAAAAGGGAGAGAGAGAGAGAACGCGACACTGAGCCGCTCCTGCAGAGGAGGAGAAATTCACAAGGAAAACAGAAATCAATATATTAAAAACAAAAGGCGGCGGCCAATCATTATATTCCTATTATTTAATTAATCCAATTACGACGGTCCAGTCTCTCCCCCCCCCCCCAAAGGGGTTGCAACATGAAAAAGAGAAAGGGAAATAGGAGAAACCGCTTAATGCCAAGTTGTTATTACTTATGTACGGACACGAGGGAAGAAATGTTTCCCCGAGGCTGATCTACCTTGCGCGCAAGCCTTTTCATTTTCTTACAAGTAGCACGTCATCCCTTGATCTGTCTAGCGTATTCCATCCTCTTCTGTTCACTTCCCTCTCTGATGCCAACTTTACAAGACCCTCAGGTCTATCAAGGTTCTCCATATTGTTTCTCTCTTCCCCTAATCTCTTTATAACTTCCTCCTTAGTCACCCTATCCACTATCCACCTCATCTCATCTCATTCTCCTACAGCACCACATTTCTTTTCCTTCCCCCAACTCCTCTCGTCCACGTTTCTCACCCTCCCATATAACAACATTTCCTAACATTCACTCTTAAGTAAATCCCTGTTCCTCGCCTTTGCTATCCTATCCTACTCTAGTTATTAGCAGAATCCCTTCCCAATCTCACAGCCTCCGTTTCATTCCTCCCAGCCTTCCTTTCCTCTGCCCGTAACTTCCCTTCATCCTCCCTCACTAATTTCTTAAATTTATTCCTTTATTTTTTCCTTTTTATGTTTTTGTTTTCTTCCTCTCCTCCTCCTTACCTCACTCCCCATTTTTTTCTGCACACGTTAATACTTTGATTACTCATTGATACCTTCTTTTCTTTCTTTAGAAGTTTATTCCTTCTACTCTCCCTTACTTCCTAAACATCTTCATTTCTTCTTGCTTCCCTTACATCGTGTCATTATTCTTCACTTCCCATCCCTTTTTCCCCCTCTCCCTCCTCCTAACTTCCTACTTGAGTTTATTTTATTATTTTTCGTTTTTCCTGCATTAGTTTGATTCCTTGTTACGATTCTGCGACTCTCGCCATTATTTTCCAATCTAACTTCTTCTTCTCCCCAATTTTCTTGGTATCGTTATTCGTCCTCCTTCCTCCCTCCCCCTCCCTTTTCATTCATTTATTTTTTTTATTTGTAGTTATCTGTACCGCTGCTTCTTCTTCCGCTCGTCGTTATTTTCCCTGCAAGTGGTATGTAGTGGCATGTAGTTACCTTGCAGCCTTCGCAGGAAGTGACGCCGTAGTGGTAGCCCGACGCCTTGTCGCCGCACACCTTGCAGGGGACGAAGGACTTGGCAGGCGTAGAGTCCGCAGCCGCGTACTGCTGCTCTGGAAACAGACAACAACACACACATGATCAGGGACAGAGACATAGAGAGAGAGAGAGAGAGAGAGAGAGAGAAGAGAGAGACAGAGAAGAGAGAGAAGAGAGAGAGAGATGATAGATAGATAGAGAGAGAGAAAGAGATACAGAGAGAGGAGAGAGAGAGGATAGAGAGAGGTACATAGAGAGATATGGATACAGAGAGAGATTGATAGAGAGAGATAGACAGAGAAAAGAGAGAGATAGAAAGAGAGAGAAGAGAGAGAGATGATAGATAGAGAGAGAGAGAGAGAAGATAGATAGAGATATATAGAAATAGAGAGAAATATATATAGAGAGAGAGATGGATAGACAGAGGGATGGAGACATATTGATAGACAGAGAGAGATAGAGATAGATATATAGAGAGAGATAGAGAGAAAGATAGATAGAGAGATATATTGAGAAAGAGGAGGGAGAAAGAGAAGAGAGAGAGAAAGATTGATAAAGAGAGATACTGAGAAAGAGAAGAGAGAGTGAGAAGAGAGAGATACAGAGAGAAGATATAGAGATAGATATACAGAGAGATACAGATAGATAGATAGATGTAGATAGATAAACATTGATAGAGAGAGAGGAGAGAGAGATTCATAGAGAGAAAGATTGATAGAGATAGATAGAGAGAAAGAGAAGAGAGAGATGGATATATAGAGAGAGAGATAGAGAGAAAGATTAATAGAGATAGATATTGAGAAAGAGAGAGAGAACAAAGAGAGATAGAGAGATATATAGAGAAACATACAGAGAGAGAGAGAGAGAGAGAGCAGAGAGAGAGAGACAAGGTGGAAGCTTCAATAATCCACCAGCACAGAATGATTAGGGCGCTCAAGGGACGCTGTGAACCTCGCAACACCTGGCAACAACAATTGAAAGACGAGAAAAGGAATCAAGACAAGGATGCAGGCAGTCCACAGGCTGTTCAACAGAACAGGCGATGAAGAAAGTTGAAAACGGAATATGGAGGAAAGGAATCAAGGAGGAGGAGAAATAAAGACCCAAACGCTTTGCCTGAGGATGATATTGTACTATTAGGGGAAGGGAGGGAGAGGCTGATGAAGACTTGGTGGAAACCATAATAAATAGCATGAACGTGGTCCTGGAGAGAGAGAGAGAGGGAGAGTTGAACAAAGCAATGCCCTTACAAGGGTGAATGTTGCACAAAAGGGAAAGAATAGAAACCTTTGTGAGAATGAGATGGATAGTGGAAAGTTGTAAACAGAATAGGGGGAAGAGAAGACGTTGAAGATTCCAGGGTCTTGCATCAGAGGGGGAAGTGTTTGGACAGAAGAGGGATGGAATACGCTAAGCAGATGACGGACAATGCGGTAAAGAATAGGCTTGTGCAAGGTTTCATCAGCTCAGTCTTAGGACTGAATACCACAGCAGCAGCAGCACTGTAGTTAAGGGATGAACATTGACTTGAATGGCATGTTGAAGTCACAGTTACACTTGTAGGAATTTCTTCCTGAACCACCCTCTTTTTTTGTGGGTCAACAGGCTACATGAGAACATAGGAAAAATATATACTCAAAAATTTTCCTAATTGACCAAGAGAAGGGAAGTGGAGAGGAGAGGCAGGACAACGGAAGGAATGTGATGAGCAGATTAGGTCTCCATGCGTGGACGAGGTGTTTCAATCCTCTCTCTATGGAGGATGTCTCTGAAGCCTAGAGAGAGAGAGAGAGAAGCTCCTTTGTGTGCCTGGAGTGTAAGGGCAAGGACTCTCCACAATCCCCCGTGACGTCAGACACGCATCGATCTCGGGACCTACTCACTCCACAGGAGAAGCGGAGGCAACGTCTTGGGGGACCATTTCCCCCCCTCGTTGGGCGCCATTTATCCTTCTACCTGTCAAATCCCCAAGTCTTCCTTCCTTCCTCGTCTCCTCACGTTACTTTATCTTCTCATCATTGTCTCTCTGTTACATGTTTTCTCCCTCATCACACCTTTCATTTGAGTCTTCGCTGCCTTCTCATTATTAATTTATTTATTTTATCCGAGGCTTATGTCTCATGTCCTCCTCCTGTCAATTCCACGTTACTCTTATTTTCCTTTCCTTTCATCATTGTCTCTCTGTTACATATTTTCTCCCTCTTCACATCTTTGATTTGAGTCTTCGCTGCCTTCTCACTAATTTTTTTTTCTAAGGCTTATGTCTTATGTCCTCCTTCGCTTTTCCTCCTATCAATTCCTTTCCCTCATTCTTTTATATATAAAAACTATTATCATACAGATTATCAGTTAGGCCAATATCGATACAGTGTACACAATATATATGTAATGTAAATAAGATATGGTATATAATTGACATGTGTGAGGGTTGATGAGGGAGGAGGGAGGATCAGGTCCATCGGGAGTGTGGACGAGGATTGTCATGGATCATGCATCATCACGACCTCACCTTGTCATCCCTTATTTATTCATTCGCCGTTGCTCTTGTTGTGCTATTCACTCCTAAGACTGTTCTGATCCATCCCAACCTGTCTGCCGCAAGCCTTTTCTCACTTCTTCAAAACTAGCAGAACCGTCATCCTCCCTAATCTCAATAGAGTATTCCATCCCCGGCCTCCCTCTTCTGTTCACTTCCCCTCTATGGCTGATTTTCCGAGACCGTCGTTTCTTTAAACCTCGCCTATTAATCTATCCCTTCTCTTGGTCAACGTCCTGCATATTCCTTCCCCCTATTCTATTTACAACTTCCCGGTTAGTTACCCTATCCACCTCATCCTCTAATAACACCATATTTCAAAGGCTTCTATTCTTTTCCTTTCCCCCAACTCCTATCGTTTCGCACCCCCATATAACAACGTCACGCTCCAAACCAATCTTTTTCAGCAACGACTTCCTAATATTCGCACTTATATTAGTCCTACTCTATACTCTTCTACCATCCCTAGTTATTACGCTTCCCAAGTACCAGAATCCCTTCCCCTTAATCTACACACACTACACTCCATTACCCTGGTTTTCCCTCTCTGTTAATCCTCCTCTCTCCAGGACCTCGTTCACGCCATTTATCGTGGTTTCCCTAGTCTCCTCCTTCTGCCTTTCCCCCTAATACTGCAGCAGCGTGATTTCCTTTCCCCACTACTGCTCATGTTGAAACTCTTTCTCCCCCGTCTACTGTTTTCTGAATGTGTCTGGTTCCTCTCCCTCTCCCTCTTCGCTTCTTCTTCTTCTTCGACTGTATTCCTTCCTAGTTGTTTCCTTCGTCCTCGTTTCTCACGCCAGTTGTTTTCTGTTGTCCCCGTGGCGTGGCGTGCGTGACGTCACCTTGCAGGGAGCAACCTGTGCCCTTAAGCAAGTAGTCAGTCACGGGACGAGAAAGGGGGAAATTATGGCGAGAGATACGGCAAAGTAAAACGAGTGAGGGAGGCAAAGGAGGCGCTGCTGCTGCCGCTTCACAGGGAAGGTCCTGAGAGGAAGAGCACGAGAGAAAAACCAAAAGATTTCTGCTTACAAAACCAGGGGCTGGGCTGATCAGGGCACAATTTTAGAATATGGGGGTATGGGGGAGGAGGCTGGGGGCTGCTGAGGATCCCATATCTCACACACACACACTACTCTAGCGTTGGAAAAAAAATACAAAAAACGGGCTGAAAAAAATGTTTGGGGGGTCAGGGGTCAGGTGATCCGCCATGAATAATCCTCACGAGAGTTTAGAAAGCCTCTCAGTAATGGAAGGAAACAAACATGTGAGAGGCAACAATATATAAAGCCTTATAAGGGAGGGTGAGAAGCGCACACACACACAGAGGAGCCTGGAAAAGAAATAACAAACCATCATCTCACTACTACAGCAGCGGCGCGGGCGCCAAATTACATTTCTAAAAAAAATGATGATTCGTTCAAAATTAAAGGAAAAAAGGTGGGGGGCAGCAACGACGACGTACAGACGTAGGAAAATTTTAATTTGTAAAATAGGTCATAATAGGCGATTGATTGTAATTCCTCACGACTTAAATCAGCTTAGGAATAGGCTAAGGGAACTTAAGTGAGTAGTTTTATTTTTTTTAAGGATAAGTGAAGTGATAATAGTAGTGAATTGCTTATAGTGAAGTGATTTTTTTCGTGTGTGGCTCCTTTGTTTTCTTCTTTTTCAGATACACTTTAAAATTCTTCCTCACTGTGTAAACTTTTCGTAATTGTATTTGTATATATAGCTGCTGCTGCTGCAGTCACAGCCTCGGGGCAAACAGCAGCCAAGTAAGTAAGGAATAATAATAATAATAATGAAGTAACGGACCGAACACTATAAGACGAGGCTAACCGCAGTGTCAGAGGGGAAAGGGAATGCAAGGGCGAGGAGGACAGATGAATAATTTTTTGTTACGAGGAAATTACGCACAATGGAGAGAAAAAAAAACAGACAATAAGGAAAGATTGGAGGAAAAGCGAAAGGAGGACATAAGAAGAAATAAGCCTTCGAAAACAAAATAATGAGAAGGGTAGCGAAGACTCAAATCGAAGATGTACACAGGGAGAAAATATATAACAGAGACAAAGATGAAAGGAAGGGAAAATAAAGTAACGTGGAATTGACAGGAGGAAAATCAAAGGAGGACATGAGGAATAAGCCTTGGAGAAAATAAATAATGAGAAGGCAGCGAAGACTCAAATCGAAGATGTGAAGAGGGAGAAAATATGTAACAGAGACAATGACGAGAAGAAAGACGGAGGCAGGAATGAATGAAAACTACGGGGAAGAAGAAATAAATACGGCGAAGAACTGCGGTGAGAATCATAAATGAAGAATATTGGGGAAAATAACAGAGAATTAAACTCGGAGATCCAAACAGAGAAGAAGAAGAATAAGTAAGAAAGGAGGGGAACTGATGGAATGGGGAAATAATGGTCTGGAAGATTAAAAGCACAGGGGAAAGGAAAAAGGGAGCAGTAGGGAAGGGAGCGAGAAGGGAAGGGAAGGCGAAAAATAAAACAGAAGGTACGAAGGCAGCAAAACACAGAACCTTATCCTTCAACTACTGACCGATGAGGTTACGATTATGACGTGAATAGAGGAAAAGGGAGAAGGCGATGTAACGTCACGAAGAAAGGCAGACGAACATGGGGAGGAAATTATTAAACCAGGCTGAAAGTGGCTGATGGAGGGAAAACTATAGAATCCTTAGAAAGGCTGGCGCAAAGAAAAGGGGCCGCAAAATTATTACAAATAGGAACTGGGCATGGACATGGATGGGAACGGAAAGGTAAAGCGACTAGAGGGTGGACAGACAAGAAGAGAAACAGACAGGCTACACATCTACTACAGAGCCTTTTGCAGGTCAAAAACCACCTTGGCAGGGGGAATCAGAGATGGAATGAAAGGAGAATCGACTAGGAACAGGGAGGAAGAGGAGGTGAGTAGGAGGAAGAGGAGGAGGAGAGGAGGAAGAAGAGGAGGAGGAGGAAGAAGAAGAGGGGGAGGAGGAGGAAGAGGAGAGGAGGAGGAGAGGAGGAGGAGGAGGAGGAGGAGGACGAGAGAGGAGGAGGAGGAAGAGGAGGAGAGAGGAGGAGGAGGAGGAGAGGAGAGGAGGAAAGAGAGGGAGGAGGGAGGAGAAGGAGGAGGAGAGGAGGAGGAGGAGAGAGGAGGAGGAGGAAGAGGAGAGAAGGAAGAGAAGGAGGAAGAGAAGGAGGAGGAAGAGGAGAGGAGAAGGAAGAGGAGAGGAGGAGGAGAGGAGAAGGAGGAAGAGAAGGAGGAGGAAGAGGAGGAGAGGAGGAGGAGGAAGAAGAGGAGGAGGAGGAAGAGGAGGAGGAAGACGAGGCGGACGAAGAAGAAGAGGAGGAGAGGAGAAGGAAGAGGAAGAGAGAGGAGGAGGAGGAAGAGGAGGAGAGATCTGCTGTTTAAATTACAAGCAAGGAACCCCAAAAACACACAGACGTTGGGAAATACTCATCCATAAAATAGGACAACTAATTAATGACTGTAACAATCTGCCTGCAGGAGTGTTTTAGGGGAACTTCCTACAACAGAAACGGAAAATTTAGACTCAATCCTAAGTTAAGCGCAGTGCAGTGACGTCATCAGTGATGCCAAATAATACACTACAGCGAAATATGTTTTTTGTTTTGTTTCTTTTTTTTCAGGGAAAACAATACTATGCTATTCTTTTTTTAAAAAAAATCATTCCTAATAATATGATTCCTCCACACTTATTTATTTATATTTAATATAATTATACTTTCAACTATAGGGTTAACTATGATTATTACTTATTATTGTGTTAAGTTGTATCTGCCAAGCAGGGGAAGCGGCTACAGCATCTGGAGATTTAATAAATACAACAATACATGTTAATCGTATCTGTTTGGTTTTCTTGGTGTGTGCAATTCAATGTAACATCAACCGCTGAATGACGCAGGTATTGACAGAGAAGGGAAGGACAGCAAAAACGGAAAACTCGAGACGAAACAACGGGAAAGAGAGAGAGAAGTCCAGGGAGGAAAGGTGCGGAAGGAGAGGGAGAGAGAGAATAGTAGTAGTAGTAAAGCAGCACACGCGGTGGATGTTAGGTTAATAAGTAGTTGTTGTTAACGTCTGTTATCCTGCCACACAGGTGCAACAATAAAGGAACTCTATCCTAAATGCTTTCTGAACCAAACTACTCAGCCGCTGTTCACAACAAAGATATCCACTTACTCCAATCGCATACAGTAAACCAAACTGCAGGAGTATTGGAAAAGGAAAAAAATATATAGACAATGGATAATGAGAGACTCTGGTCAGTCGATAGTTGACAGCCGCAGCTGCCACCTGGACTTGTCTAGTGCAGTACAGTGGAGGGGGAACTTGGCCTGGCCAGTCACGACTGACACGCACTGTCCACACGCTCAGAGGAAACTGAGGCAGTGTCAGCCATGGGTTGGCAGTGCAGCACTGACGTCATCACTGCCCCCCAGGAGAGAGAGAGAGAGAGGGAGAGGGGAGGGTTTCCCGTCTTGTCTCTAAATTCTGGGTACGGAAATCATTTCTTTACCCTAAATATAATTTCAAAGGGGATAATTTTAAGGGCGCGTAATGTTATTTTCCTAAACCACCGCAGGGTGATTCTTTATAGTAATTATTTTAACGTTGTAAATACTTTTTTTTGTATATCCGTTAATAATCAATATTGTTAAAAATTGTTCCAAATAATAAAATATTTAAAAAACGAACCTAAAACTGAAATTTTAAATGTGGTGTCAAGTTAAATGTTTAATAATATTTTTTTTGTAAATAAACGCCACCCACCCTTAAGTTATGAGCACGGCACAAGAGACATCCCCTGTTCTAACCTTCCTCTCTTTCTCTCCACTGTTGTTTCCTCCCCACGTATCCTTGACTATCTGTCCTGCGTCGCTCCTCGTCTCCACCGCGGTCTCGTCGCGTAGTCACAAGGACTCTGCGATAGGTTCCGCGACGAAGTACCGTGACCCGAAACAAAGGGAAGCAGGGTACTCAATAACAGCGATGAGAACAAGGGGGAGGGGAGGGGAAGGAGAATGAATAGGTAGAAGGGGGACATAAATAAAAACGAAGAAATTTAGAGGGGAAGTTAAAAGTAAAGGGACGAGTTGGCAACTCAGGAAAGACCGAGATCACAGACGGAAACAAGAGCGGCCGAGAAATCGATAAGTGAAGGAAGACGGACGGTGACAGGGGAAGCAGACGACAGACGACGAACCAGACAAGAAGAACGGCAGGAAAGGGAAGGAGCAAGACGAGAAGTTAATTAAGAGACGGAAAGGGGGAAAAAAAGGAATGACGTCATGGAGCGAAAGCAACAAAAGGGCTGTGAGGAACTAAAGAAGCGGAAAGGGGGGAGGGGAGGGGAAGGAGGACACCGACGGAGATGAAGGACAATTTGAGGCGATAAGAATGTAGTTGAAGGAGGAAGAGGTAAACGAACGACGTCACGGAGGAGGGGAAAGTGAGGAAGGAAGGAAGGCTCATCTGCAGAGGGAAGGGAATAATGAGGGGTGACGTCACGGAGGAAAGGCGAATACTGGACGTGATGACGTGGCGAGTCCAACAGGTCGATGACGGTTCCCCCTGGCCTACACATGGCACGTGGCTGAGGAGGAGAGGAGGAGAGGTCGACGAACTCTGGCAACAAGGCCGCCGCGATCAATGGCGGCAACGCTGCATCGTACAGGAGATGAAGAAATGCAAGAAGGAGAAGAAGAAGAAAGAGGTGCTGGGCAGAGATTGTGACAGTGAGAGAGAGTGACGTCACGGCCAGAGAGTGTAGCTGTAGCTGTAGCTATGCCAGGGCTCAACATGGCGGATCAATACCTTGCAGGCTCCTGCCTCGCCACGTGGAGCTGGAGGCAGAGGCAAGGTCAGGGGCGGCGATCACACGCAATAACAACGCACAGAGTAGCGAGAGAGAGAGAAAGCAAGTGAAACTACTTCACGGAGAGAGAAAAAAAGCTGCTAACGAAGGTCAAAAAGTACCAAACATAACCAAAAAACACGAAGAAAAAAGACGGATATTAAAAATGGGGAGGAAAGAATACTCGAACGAAGGAGAAAAGGAGAAGATGTAACGAAAATAAAGGGGGGAAACGGACACACAAAAAATTAAGAGGGTAGCGATGCCTGAAAAGCGAAGAAGGAAGGAAAGTTATGGCGAGCGGGAAAAATAAAAATAAGGTAGCAGGGAGTGCGATAAGTTTAATAAGAAGGAAGAGAAACCTAAGTAAAAGGCGGGGGGGGGGGAACACGCAAATAAATAAAGGAAAAACCGAGGGAGGAGAGAGGAAGTTAAAAGTACTTCATGTGAGGAAAAACTGTTAAGGAAGAAAGAGTCCAAACACGGCCAAGGAACAAGAAGAAGAAAAGGAAAGAGATATTCAGCTCCTTGGCCGGGGGAAAGATGCCGCCTGTGATCATAGGGAGGGAATACAGCTGACGCGGAGGGAGGACAATGAGATAATGGGAACTAGAGAATAGAAAATAAGAGAGGGAGAGAACGACCGCACGGCAAATGGAAACGTACAAGGAACGAGAGAAGTGAATCGAAGGGGAAATGACGCAAGAAACTGAGACAGATGTGAGGGGAAACCGGTTGAAAAAAAGAACAGAACAGAAATGGAAAGCGCTTTGTATCGCGAGACGTAAATAAAGGAGTAACTGAGAAGGGAAGCAGGAAGAGAAGGGAAAGCGCCGACAGTCAAAGGGAAGGCATGACATGAAATGAAGGGGAAAGATAAGGTCAGGGCCGCCGACAGGAAGTGACGTCACAGTCCGCAAGGTCGGTCGGTGGCAGTCGGGCAGCCGCGGACCCGACGACCAGTGACGTCACTACTCATGACGTGACGATCTCGTCTTCGGCAAAGCTCGGGAATCTCCGGCAGCGATCGGCGCTCCTCGCTCAACATGACACTGCGCTAACTTAACTGGCGACATTTTCCTTCTCCAAAATACTTGTAATGTTGGTACCTTGGTTTAAATATCACACACCATAAATAATAATAATAATAAATATGGGGATTGTAAAAATTTCTACTTGTTGTTGCTGTATTCAGTCCTAAGACCGGCCTGATCCACGCTAACCTATCTACCGCAAGCCTTTTCACCCCCCCAAATAACTAGCACATCCTACATCCCCCTTCTGTTCACTTCCCCTCTCATGCTAATTTTTGCAAGAGCCTCGTGTCTTAAAACGTGGCCTATTAATCTATCCCTCCATATTGTTCGCTGTTCCCCCCTATTCTGTTTATAACTTCCTGGTTAGTTACCCTATCCTATCCACTATCCACCTCAGATCATTCTCCTGTAGCAGCAGCACATTTTCAAAGGCTTCTATTCTTTTCCTTCCCCCAACTCCTGTCGTCCACGTTTCTCACCCTCCCATATAACAACGTTTCCTAATATTCACACTTCTATTAGCCCTGTAAGTAAATTCCTGTTCCTCGCCTTTGCTATCCTACTCTACTCTAGTTATTAGCAGAATCCCTTCTCTAAATATCCCTTCCCTAACTTCATTTCTTCCTCCCAGCCTTCCTTTCCTCTGCCCGTAACTTCCCTTCATCGTCCCTCACTAATTTCTGAAATTTATTCCTTTTTTTTCATTTTTATGTTTTTGTTTTCTTTCCTCTCCTCCTCCTTAGCTCACTCCCCATTTTTCTGAACACGTTAATACTTTGATTACTCATTGATACCTTCTTTTCTTTCTTTATAAGTTTATTCCTTCTACTCTCCCTTACTTCCTAAACATCTTCTTGCTTTCCTGTTCCTCGCCTTCCTGTGCTGTCCTACTCTAGTTATTAGCAGAATTCCTTACCCCTTTCCCAATCTAACAGCCTCTGTTATTCCATCCTACACTCCATCACCTTGGGTTTCCCCTCCTCTATTAATCCTGATGAGGAACTCTTTCACGACGTTTATTATGGTTTCCCCTAACACTACAATATCCTCGGCAAAGCGTAGTAAGGTTTTTATTCCTTCTCCTTGCAGTGTGATTCATTCTCCCATGTTCCGTTTTAACTTTCTTCATCGCCCGTTCTATATATAAGTTACAGAGCATGGACTGCTGCATCCTTGTCTTCTATTCCTATTCCTGCCGCCTGTCTCCTGCAGAGGTGTTGTGTACAAGCCTCCTTTGTCTATATTTTATTCCAGTCCTCATCGAAATCCTTAATAGCGTGTTCCACTTCACAGGCTTCTTCCCAAATCTACAAATGCCATGAACGTTGGCATGTTTTTTCCCCCTTCCTGTCTTCTTAAATTACACGCAAAGTCAGTATTGCTCCCCTCTTGTCCCTCCTGCGAGCTCGCATTCTATTTGTCAATATGAGGGAGGATTAATAGAGGAGGGGGGGATGACAAAGGATATTTAGACGGAAGTTAAGAGTAGAATAGCAGCACTTACTGGTGATATAAGTGTGAATAAGAGGAAAAAAGGTTGGCGTGGATGTTATATGGAGTGCGAGACGTGGACGACGATAAAGGAAAAGAAGAATAGTAGTGGAAGCCTTTGAAACGTGGTGCTGCTGTAGGAGGAGGAGATGATGGATGAGGTGTGGAGGATAGTGGATAGGGTGACTAACTAAACAGAATAGTGGGGGGGGGGGAGGGCGGAAGAGCGAAAACAATATATGGAGGACGTTGAATAAGAAAAGGCCACGTGTTAAGACACGAGAGTCTCGTAAAGATTAACATCTGAGGGGGAAGTGAACAGGATGAAATACGCTAAGCAGATTAGGGAGGGTGTGGGGTGTTTGCTAGTTATGCGGTCTTGCGGTAGTTGGGTTAGCACTAGAAGGAAATGAAGATAAGAGGAAGGCAAGGGTGGAATACGCTAAGCTGATTACCGATGCTGACGTCGTTTTCAACTTATGAGGAAATGAAAAGTCTTGCGCAATATAGGTTAGCATTCAAGGGAAGTGAATTGAAGAGGGAGGTAAAGGATACAATACGAAAGCGACAAACGGAATAATTTAATTTGGACAACGTTTCGTGTCCCAATTTCGACCCTGGACTTTGCAGGAGGAACAGGATTTTTTTTAAAAAAAAACATTTAATTAAGGAAGCGAGTTGTTACCTAAAGTTGGGGAGGAAGGAAGGAAGGAAGAAATAGTCCCGGGGGTATCGAGGAAGTGACGGGGGTGAAAATTGCACCAGACCCGAAAGCACTGGACCATGCTTGATGTCCATGACTCTACACCGTGATACCTGACTGTGGAGTTCCAGTGAGAATATGTGGCTGCTGCAGGACCTCACTCAATACTGTGTGCGCTGACGATGCACTTCAAGTACACATTGAAATCCCTCTGTCCCTAGGTTCCGCTCGTATTTTGAAATGATCCTGCAGGAACCAGGGACCAGGGGGGGGGAGGGAGTTGAAAGCCATCCACTCTGCTTCAAGTCCCCTACAGGTTCTACCCTGCTCGAGTAGGTTAAGGACGACGCTAGGAAGGAAACCAATCCCGTCAGTGACGTCATCGTCCCTTGCATTACGTCAGCAAGCAAGTCCCGTGCTGGAATAGATTGCGCTCATTATTTTGAGAAACGTTCGAAAATTCCTTCAACATACCAAGGGGGATGGGGAGGAGGAGGGGAATGTTGAAAGGCCTCTGTGACGTCATCATGAGCTGGTGCGTCAATGGCGGCGCTGATAAAGGGATTATCTCGTGATGTTATCTGCAGCCTTGTCTCAAGTCACGTAACCATCCCTAGGTTACTACACATACTGCTGCTGACGTGGATGTACAGAGTCCGTCGACCTCGGCGCCTGGATTTGCATACAATACCACAGTCTCTGCCACCTCATAACCTAGGACCCGTTGGACCAGCCCTCAAAAACAATGCGCAAGATGGCTCCCCCTATTCGTATCTCTCTCTCTCTCTCTCTCTCTGTTTCCCTGTCCTCTTCTCTCTGTATCTTTTCACCAAGTAGAGTCCATTTTCTGTCATCATATCTGTTTTCCCTCCTATACCTCCCTCTCTCTTTCTCTATTATCCTTTTCCTGTTCTCTTCTCTGTGTCTCTTTTTATCAAGTAGTTTTTTGTCTTTCTATCCGTTCCCCTTCTATACCTCCCTCTCTTCTACTCTGATCGCCTCTCCAACTCCTTTCCCTCTATCCGTTTCTGTGTTTGTCTCTCTTGCTTCCTCCCTCTCTCGTTCTTTCTTTTTTTATTAATATTTCCCCATCCTCTCTTGCTTTTCTCGCTTCCCTCTGTCACACTTATTAATTACTGTCCACCTCCTGTCCTTCTGTCTATCTCTCCCTACTATTCCTGCCTCTATTCTTCTCTATTCGTTTCCCCAACCCCTTCCCCTCTATCCGTTTCTGTGTTTGTCTCTGTTGCTTCCTACTTCTCGCTCTCTTTCTCACTATTTCTTTTTTTTAAATTATAATTTTCCTATCCCCTCTTGCTTGCTTTTCTCGCTTCCCTTTGTCCATGTCCTGTCCTTTTGTCTATCTCTCCCTACTATTCCTTTCTCTATTCGTCTCCCCAATCCCTTTCCCTCTAACCATTTCTACGTTGGTCTCTCTCTGTTTCTGTTAGCTTTCCCTGTCCTCTCTCTCTCTCTCTTTTCCACCACTTCCCACTGTCATTTTTTTAATTATGTCCATTTCCTGTCTTTTTATCTGTCTCTCCCTAGAACCCCTCCGTCCTCGTCTTCTCTATTAGTCTCCCAAATCCCTTTCCCTCCGTCCATTTCTCTGCTGCTCTCTCTCACTCGCTCTGTTTCTCTTTTTCTATCAGCCCTTCCCTGTCCTCCCTTCCTTCTCTCTGTCCCGGTTACCATCCACTACTGTTTATCTCCTGTCCTATTCCTTCCTCTCTTCTTCTATATTCGACGACCGTCGACGAATCCTTAACTGAACACAAGGATTTGAACACAAGCTTTCATAACCTCAAAAAGTTGTACTTAACGGGGCGGCTTTCCCGCTTTTCAGAATTGTAAGTTAGTCGCGAAAAAACGTCGAGTAACGCGCGTTTTTTTTACTAAACGTGATTGACGGCAGAAAAGTGACTCGCAACGTCCTGGTCGGTCAGCTCCAGTGTTGTCAACTCCCCTAGACAGGTCGGAGGTGTTGATGACGTCATCGCGGGGATTATGCAGCTCTACGTGGCGAAGCCTGTAGGCTAAACTCTCTCTCTCTCTCTCTCTCTCTCTCTCTCGTGATAAGTGAAGAACAAAGCCGAGGCAGTGAGTGACGTCACGTGATGTTGCAAGTCCGTGTCCGTGTGTCGACACAATGATCAAAGATGGCCGCCGCCTAGATAAAGGAGCCGCCTCGTAAACACGATAAGGTAATCCAGAGGATTATAACAAAACAATAATTTCCCTTGAATTTCGTATATGTATATAGATGAATCCTGGCACGGCCTTGGATGTTTGTGTCGCCATGGTGGACACGCTGACCACCACGTGTGTGTGTGTGTGTCACTACAATAGTCGGAATGTGTCATGCAAGATGACCCGGTAGGCCCAGGCCCTTCCTCTGCAGAGCCAAGGAGGAACAAAGAAAAGAAAAAAGAAAACCTGAATCAACACCTATTGAAGGATTTACATGTGAAGAAGGCAAATGATGATGAACCTTGGGATTGGATCAAGGTTGAAGCAGGCAACTCCCTCCCCCCCCCCCACGCTGTAGTGTAAGGATCCTACCCTGGCGGTGTTTCACCTAAAGAGGTGTGATGAAGCTGAGGGAAAAACTCTAGGAAACCTGCGTCAGGTAGGTCGGGGGCTAAGTAACAGGTATTAATGTCCGGTTGACTATATGGATAGCCAGGGGAAGAGGAATATAATATAAATCTGTACCACTTATGGCAGGTCAGGGCAAAGGCAACAAGCATTCTGTTGGCTACAATGAAGCTGAGGCCATCCCAAGGATTACAAGGGACGACATACCTGATCCTCAGGACATCATCCTGGGGAGAAAAGTTCACAGGCAGGAAAAGGGCGGGAGGCGAAACAGATTTAGGGAAGAGGAGAGAGAGAGAGAGCAGCACAGAAACTGATGGAGGGAAAGGGGTTTGGGAGACTAATAGATAAGAAGAGGACGGAGGAATACGAGGGAGAGGCAGATAAAAAGACAGGAAATGGACATAAATATATATGTATTAAAAAAAGACAGTGGGAAGCGGTGCAAAAGATAGAGAGAGGACAGGAAAAGGCTAACAGAAAGAGAGAGAGAGAGAGAGAGAGAGAGAGACATAGAAATGGATACAAGGAAAGGGGTTGGGGAGACGAATAGAGGGAGGAATAGTAGGGTGAGAGACAGATCCAAGGACAGGACATGGACAAAGATGCCATGAAGCCGGGAAATCTCGTTTCTTCCTTATTGGCTCCACGTGTACTTTTATAACTATTATTTACTTTTTTTAAAAACGTTACGCGAGAGGAGAAACTATTACCAGGAGAGCGGACAGGAGGTCAATTCTGGACAAAGAAGAAAAATCTAGGAATATCCTAGAAGAGTTGTAATGTAGAACAGTGAGAAGGAGAAGGAGAAGAGTTGGAGTATGGCAGACCTGTAAAGCGCCAGGAGTTGATGACATTCCAGTGAATATCATGGCTGTTCCAAGGAAGAGGAAGAATACATTATTATATCCACACCGACTAAGACTGGGGCTGAGTTTAGTCTCTCACGCGTGCAATATAATATATATATATATATATATACATGAGGGTGAGAGATCCTGAAACAGGCAACTACTCCCCTTTAACAGCATAGGAAGGGAATTGATAAGAGAGACGAGGGGACCCCGGGCTATGGTTTAAGGATCCTACCCTGGTGATGCAGGGGGGAAACCCTAGAAAACCTGCATCAGGTAGGCCGGGGGGCGGCATTGGGCCACGCCTCTTCCTTCCCCGTGAATGACGGGGGAAAGCAGACGGAGAGATAAACACAGCGACGGGAATACGAGACAAATGACAGACACGAACGAGAAGAAAGAGATTGGAAAGAAATTTAAACACAAAACGAAAAAGAGATAGAGAGAGGAGGGAGGGAGGGAGGGGGAGGAGGCGGGGCGCAGAGGCACAGGGAAACAAATAATGCATAAGAGAATGACTCACACATAGAAAAATGGCGTGGAAGAGGAACAAAGTGAGAAGGACAGAGAGAAACAGAGACACAAAGGGAGGATGGTAACCGTAAACAGAGAGATGTACGGAGCCTGAGAGGAGGAGCTGGGGGGTTGTACGCCAGAGGGGCGGACAGAGTGGAGGAGATAGATGAAGAGAGAGAGGGAGGGACAGGCAGCAGGGAACGAAGGAGAGGAGGAGAGAGAGGCAGCAGTGCAAGATACGGGGAGAGAGAAACGGACAGAGGGAGAAGAGAGAGTGGAGAGTCACGGAAAGGCAGAAGGCAGGAGGCAAGGAAGAGAGAGAGAGAGGGAGACTGAGACAGACAGAGGGACACAGAGAGGCAGATTAGATGAGATAGGGAGAGAGAAACAGAGGCAGAACGTAGGAGAAACGGAGAGGGAAAGAGTTGCAGTACAGGAAGACAGACAGTAATGGGGACAGAGTAACGATCAGAGCTAGTGGAGAGAGAGAGAGAGAGAATGGATGAGACACGCACAGGGGAGAAGAAGTACAGGAAGAGCGAGACATGGACAGAGAGGGAGACTGAGACAGAGAGAGGCACGCACGCACAGGGGAGGGGAGAAGAAGCTAGACATGGAGAGAGAGAGAGTGGATTGCCAAGTAGGTAGGTAGACAGATGGTTTGCGTCGTCGTCACTTCCGATTCCCGCGGAGGGCAACTTTCCATGTGTGGAAAGCCCATGTGGGGTCAGCGACATGCTGCCACCTGTCCCTAGGGACGCGAGCACGTTTCTCCCCCATCTTCAGGAAGTGCTTCCTTCCCCGTCACGTGTTGCTTGGTAACTGCCAACTGTGCGATTAGCTTGGGAGGTCACACTTGACGTGACGTCACTCGAGAACATCACTTTGTTGCAAGGGGAGCAATATCAACAGGATAAGGGGGGGACAACACACACTATTAAGGATTTTTGAAGAAAATATCGAGAAAGGAGAGTTAATGATAACCTGTACAGGAGACAGGGCAGCAGCAATAAGGAATAGAAGATCAAGAAGAGAGAGGAGTAAGACAAGGATGACGCAATATAGGACAGGCGATGAAGGGAGAGGATAGTAGGCCAATGCCCCTCCCCCCTCTCTCCCCCCGCGTCCTACCTTATGTAGCTTTTCTCTTCAGGTGAAACACTACCAGGGTAGGATCCTTAAACCACAGGCCGGGGGGTTCCCTCCCTTGGCTACCTTCCTATGCTATTAAAGGGGAGTTGCCTGTTTCAGCATCTCTCACCCTCACTCATGTAGCCTCTTGATTCCCCTCTCCCTCCTCCAATATATATATATATATCTTAGATGAAATGTTGAATGTGCTATACTTTGACGAAATTATGTTCACCAAATTTATAACCAAAAAAAAGTAAATTATCTGTATCTGTGTGGAGAAACGCGGGCCAAGGTCAGGGAATTTCATTTCCTTAGGCAACTTTTGCGGCTAATATTTTATTTTTTAAAAAAAGCAAACATGTTTTTCGAATTGGTAAATTGGGGAAAGAGGAGGTGGGGTAATTTTTCTTTGCCCCTGCCCTCTCCTCACACCCCTCCCTCTCCCCGTCTCTCTCGTCTCTCCCCTCCCTCTCTCTTCTCTCCTCTCTCCCCTCCCTCTTCTCTCTCCTCTCCTCTCCTCTCTCCCCTCCCTCTCCTCTCTTCTCTCCTCTCTCCCCTCCTCTCTACCCTCCCTCTCCTCGTCTCTCTCCTCTTTTCCCTCCATCTCCTCTCTCCCCTCTCTCTCCCCTCCTCTCTCCCCTCCCTTCTCCTCTTTACCCTCCCTTTCCCCTCCCTCTCCTCGTCCTCTTCTCCCCTCCCTCTCATCTCCCCTCTCCTCCTTCCCCCTTCCTTCCTCTCCTCTCCCCCGCAAGAAATTCTGCAGTTTTATTATGAGTAACAGCTAGAGAAATTTATGAAAGAGACAGAAAACCGAAAAATTTTTATAGTAGAAACGAAGGAAAGAAGACCGTGGGCTGAAAGACGCAGGGCCATTACTTTAGTCCCTCGTGCGGACAACAATATTATACAGGGGGATGAAACGTCAGGAGAAGATCAGTTTCGGGTTTTTAGTAGGAGGAATTTAGGGAGGGGGGAAGAGAGGAGGAAAGTAAACCTTGCGGGGTAATTGGAGAAGACAGGACGAGGAAGACAGGACGAGGAAGACAGGCTCTACATTACGAACAGTTAGGAAAAGAAGCCTTTCATAACGCGAATCGGAACACAGACCATTTTGAGAATTTTTGGAGAGGACGGGTAAAAGGACGTTAATACAGGGAGACAGGCAGCGGCAATTAGGAATAGAAGATCAAGAAAAGGAAAGGAGCAAGGCAAGGGTGATGCAGGCTGGTTAACTGATATACATATAGATCAGGCGGTGAAGACTGTTGAAGACTGCGGAATTCAAAAAAAGGTGACCACACTCATTTATTTTTACAAGAAAGAAGACAAGGGCTGGAAAAAAAGGTAAGCATTAATTTTCTCTGTGAACTATTACCACAGAAACTTGTTACGCAAACGACCACCAAATTATTAGCCCTATATATATATATATATGTCTCCCTCCCCTGGCAGAAAGATTTCTCCCATTCCATTAAGATTTTGAAATAATTTTCTATTCTAGTCAAATAAACTAATACAACATAGAGAAATGTTAAACAGAAAAACCGAAGAAAACAGCAGATTCAATTTTTTTAAAAAAAGGGAAAAGCCTTTGGTAATGTGAACTGAAAACACGCAGTTAACGATTATGAAGAGGAGAGGAGTGGAGAGGGAGGAGGATTATACACAAACCTCTACAAGCAGTAATAGTAGAACAGGAGAACAAGAAATGAGAGCAGAAATCAAATAGATGAAAGGTGTAACACAAGGACGTGGTCTGTAAGTCTCTGTATATATATAGAACGGAAACGGAATAGGGAAAAGCAACCATACTGCAAGGAGAAGGACGACGATACTGTGATGTCAAGGGAGAGGGAAGGATAATAAATGGCACGGACGCGGTCCTGGAGAGGAGGAAGACTTCAAGAACATGAGGATTAATAGAGGGGAAAACCGAAGGTGGAATAAGAAAGGCTGTTAGATTGGCGAGGGATATTTTAAAGGAACCCTGCCACTAGAGTAGGATAATAACTAGAGTATAGGAGAGTAGGACAGCAAGGAAGGCTTTCACGGAAAAAAGAGGGATTTACGTATGGATAACGAATAGTTGCTATGATATTGCAGTATTAGGGGAGGATTCAGGGGGAGAAAACTTGGGAAACCATAACAAATAGCATGAACGTGGTCCTGCAGATATGAGGATTAATAGAAGGAAAACGAAGGTTATATACGTATCAAGTTACAAAGAAAAAACGGAAAATGGAAAACAGGATACATCCTGCGAGGAGAACGCTTTGTAGTATTAGAGGGGGGGAGGGGCAGGAGGAGGAAGACTTGGAAAGTGGTCCTGTAGGGTTAATAGAGGGAAGGGAAACCCAAGGTCATGATGGAGTGACTGTAGCAGGAGGGGAAACTAGGGGAATAACACAAGGACGTAGTCTGTAAGTCTTTAACATTAGAAACGGAATACGGAAAAGCAAGGATACTGCATGGAGAAAGAAGATGATACTGTGGTGTGAAGGGAGAGGGAAGGATAATAAATGGCACGGACGCGGTCCTGGAGAGGAGGAAGACTTCAAGAACATGAGGATTAACAGAGGGGAAAACCGAAGGTATAATAACAAAGGCTGTTAGATTAAGGGGAAGGGATATTTTAAAGGAATTCTGCTAATAACTAGAGTAGGATAGCGAGGAAGGCTTTCACGGAAAAGAGAGGGATTAACATACGGGCAGTTATAAGTTGCTATGATGTTGTAGTGTTAGGGGAAACCATAATAAATGGCGTGAACGTGGAAGACTACAAGAACATGAGGTGATATAGGAGTGAGTGAGTGAAGTATGAGGGGAAAACCAAGGATAGCATAGCAAGGGACAGGAATTAAACTCACGGCTGAGATATAAGAGTGATGTTGGTGTGCAGCAAGGTAAGGGAAGAGGAGGAGAGGAGGATGTGAGTAGAGAGTAGAGTTACTTATCTGGAGAAGCGAGGCTCCAAGTCACTGCGCCTCCATTTACCTGCAACAACAACAAGAAGAAGGATCAATCACATGTCTATAAGGGTGTTGCCAACGTTACAGAGATAGATAACGGCTCTGTGACGTCACCACACTCATACTCTATAAACTCATCACACACTCTACGAAAAAAAAGAGTATATACAATTACCGGTCCCGGTCCCTGAAAAGAACATTATTAGAACACTAATTTTTTAGTATAGGATTTATCAATTTTATATATATATATATAAGGTACAAATTGTATGTCTTCTGTATAGAAATTAAGAAAATCTTATTATAAGTTAAAAATTAATGAATAGTTACAGTATATTCTAATATTAATAAAGCAACCTCCTATGTGTATAAAATCTCTGACTTGTTCCACAACATCATCCTTGAAGCTTGTGCTTCTCTATAGTAGGATCTCTGGAATATGATTATAGTGTGTAGCTTAGCGAATGTCTGTGAGGAGAAACCTAACCTCAGCTCTTGAACAAAGTACATCGTCAAGTTGTCATCCAATTCATGTTTAAAACTAGGGGAAAACACGGGTTGCATTTCCCCATAACTTGCACAAAACCCGCATCCTCCCTAATCTGCTTAGCGTGTTCCATCCTTTCCCCCCCTTCCCTATGTGGCCCGGCTGCCTGGACATCGCGAGGCCCCGGGTTCGATTCCCTGTAATCTGCTTAGCGTTGGAGAAAAAAAATACATACAAAAAAAACGGGCTGAAAAGATGTTTTGGGTGTGGTGGGTGGTCAGGGTCAGGTGATCCGCCATGAATCCTCCTCACGAGAATTTAGAAGGAAACATGTGAGGCAATATATAAAGCCTTATAAGGGGGTGAGAACCACACACACACACACAGGGGCCTGGAAAAGAAATAACAAACCATCATCTCACTACTACAGCGGCGCGGGCGCCAAATTATATTTCTAAAAAATGACCAGTCGTTTCAAAATTAAAGAAAAAAGGGGGGCAACAACGACGCACAGACAGACGTAGGAAAATTTTCATTTGTAAAATAGGTCATAATAGGCGATTGTAATTCCTTCCTGCAGAAATACTCACGACTTAAATCAGTTTAGGAATAGGCTAAGGGGACTTAAGTGATATTAGTTTTTTTTAGGATGAGTGAAGTGATAATAATAGTGAAGTGATGTTTTGTGTGGCTCCTTTGTTTTCTTTTTCAGATTTTAAAAAAACTACACTTCAAAATTCTTCCTCGCTGTGTAAACTTTTTGTAATTGTATTAGTGTTTTATTTGTATTTTGTGTTTTCCTTGTATATAGCTGCTGCTGCTGCGGCAGCCAAGTAAGTAAGTAATAACAATAATATGGGTAAAATATTGAACCTGACAGCACACAACAATATACACATCAACAATCAAAGGATAAGAATTGTCAGACTGGACTGAGTAGTTCACTATGCAACACAAACTACCTGCAGAAATTAAAAGACAACCCCCACTAAGTTAGTTTATATATTTATTCAACTCTCCCTAAAGGTAATTACATATTTTCTATTATTTCTTGTTTTTTTTAGTTGATAGAAAACTTATTCTAAGCCCAAATTCATAAGCAGCCCTTTTCACACTCAAACCTTAAAGTAATTTTAAATATATTTATAGTTTTGGTTGTAGTTAACAGCTACCTGTGCCAACTCATTCTTTAATACTAAACAATTTATTTTAAAAAAAATTCCAGTTTGTTTTTTGGTAGTTACCCTGCCCCTGCCCCTGCTCTTGTTCCTCTCAATAAAACTATTTTGTAACTGAGCCTTATCTATTTTATGAACTAAAACTAAAACGCCATACAGAATTTGGACCATTCAAATTTACATAGAATACCCATAATCATACAAAACTTGCCTCCCTGTATTCCACATCACTGCTTCCACTTACACAAAAAATAGAAGAAAAGCAAAAGGATTTTTTTGGGGGTGTGAAGTGAAAAAATTTGGCTGCAATTTTCCAGTTCTGCTGCATTATAACAAAACCGTTTTAAAATGATAACCAACAGCAACTGTTTACACGTCTAACTTTAAGGAAAGTAACATATATACATATATATGTGTACTTACTCTGTGCTCCGTACAATATATATACACATACACCGTGAGAGTTTCCACGAAATAAAATGAATTGAATTGGTAATCGGCGCGCACACGTCCAAACTATACAAATGTAATGAAACGCGTATGAGAAATTCAGTTGACGAGTATCGATTATCAGACGCAATTTCGATTGTTGTTGTTGCGAAGCTGAGCAAGATGGCGGCGGCGGAGACGTTCACGAAATCTTGCCCTTGTACTTGTGTTTGCAATCCTAAACAACGTAAGTAACCTTTATATATATATTGTCTTGTTGTTGTTGTGTTTATCACTCCTAAGACTGTTCTGATCCATCCTAACCTATCTGGAGCAACCCACATCCTCCCTAATCTCCCTTAGCCTCCCCCTTCTGTTCACTTCCCCTCTAATGCTAATTTTACCTGACCATCTTGTCTTAAATCCTCACCTATTACTCTATCCCTTCTCTTAGTCAACCTCCTCCACACTGTTCTCTTCTCCCCTATTCTGTTTAGAGTTTCCTGGTTAGTTACCCTATCCACTATCAATCTCATTATCCTACAGCACCACATTTCCCAACTCCTATCGTCCCCCATATAACGCCACACCAACATTTTCAGCAACGATTTCCTAATGTTCCTAGGTAAAAATCCTTCCTTTGCCTGTGCCGTCCTACTCTAGTTTCAAAATTCCTTAAAAAAATATCCTTTCCCAACCAAACAGCCCTTTTTCCCCACACTTCTCTCCATCACATTCCTTTTCCCTCTATTAATCGTCTTATTGACGACGTTCTCATGGTTTCCGAGTCTTCTCCTCACTCACTCTTCTAATACTACAAAAATCGAGGGCAAAAACGTACAAGGGTTTTTCATTTCTCCTCTCCTCCTCCTCGTATGATGATTCCTTTCCCACATCCCGTTTTTAACTTCCTTCATCGCCTGTTCTTTACGTAAACTGAAGAGTGTGGACTGCTGCATCATCCTCGCCTTACTCCTTTCTTGATTTACGGCTTTCGTTTCCTTCATCTTCTATTCCAATTACTGCTCGCCTGATCTTCTGTAGAGGTTATGATGTATCAGCATCCTTTCTCGATATTTCATTCCGGTGCTCTTCAAAATTCTTGATAGCGTTTTCCAGTTGACCTTTATCTTCTTTTTTTTTATAATTCCACAAATGCCGTGAACGTGGGTCGACCTGTTTCTTCTCATCCTGTCCTCTAAATATTAGTGGCAAAGTGAATGTTGGCTGTCTTGTCCATCCTCCTATACACTGTTTTGTTCCAGGCATGAGATATAAGTTGTAGTCTACTTCTCTGTGGCTACAACGCTGCAAATGTCCACTTTAAGATAAACAAATTCTGGGGGTTAGTTATTCACTTATTTACGCTACTCACACAGCCTTTTCATCCCCTCTATTGCTAATTTTCCAAGAGCCTCGTGTCTCAAGGACGTGTCCTTGGCTCTTCTCTTATTCTGGATGATTGTGTCTTCCTGGTTGCTTGAAGAGGACTAAGGACTATTCGACTCCCTTGCGCCAAGTAGGTGGTTGGTTGGTGGTGATAACAAATTTCTGTTGTGTGCTGACTTTTTTCGCATTCTTTTTTTCCTTCACCACGGGTCCTTGTAGGGAGACTACAGCAGCATCAGGGGAAACTCTGGAATAACAAAGGCTGTTGGATACTAGAGGAGGATAGCACAGGGACAGGGAATTTACTTAAGCCTAACATAGGTGCATAGGTGTGAATACTAGATGTCGGTGGAGAGAGAAGAAAGAGAGAGACAAGAGAGAGAGAAGGGAGAGAGAAGAGAGAGAGAAGGAAGAGAGAAAAGAAAGAGAGCGAGAAGAGAGAGAGAAAAGAAAGAAAGAGAGAGAAGAGAGAGAAGGAAGAGAGAAGGAAGAGAGAAGGAAGAGAGAGAGAAGAGAGAAAGAGAGAGAGAGAAGAGAGAGAGAAAAGAAAGAAAAAGAGAGAGAGAGAAGGAGAAGAGAGAGAGAGAGAGCGTGGCGTTATACGTGGACGGTAGGAGTTGGCAGAAAGGAAAATAGTAGGAGCCTTTTGAACTGTAGTAGAATAAGATGATAGGGTAACTAGGAGATGGATTGATTTAGGCCACGTCTTGAGACACGAGGGGCTCTTGTAATATTAGCATCGGAGGGGAAGGCGAAACAGGGGAATTAGGGAGGAAATGAAAAGGCTTGGGCAAGCATAGAGGGTTGCGTCTTAGGACTGAATGCAAAGACGATATCGGGCCGTGATAGAATAGGGATGATATTTTACTTAAATCGCGTATTGACGACCTCCATATTGTAACAGAGGGACTCCCCTTAAGTTGATTTCCATCTGCAAAGCCCTTTAACGTTCAAGTTACACGCAAATATTTGTAACTGGATGAAAGGAAATCTTTTGTTACAGATAATTTGATCCCCTGTAGGGATCACAGCACACCTGTTTAGAGGCCAATCTCGGTTGCTTTCTGTTTATTGTTATTTGCCGCCCCTCCCCACCCTCCTCCTCCTCCTCCCCCAACCTCCTGACATGTAACAAATTGAGCCAAGAATGTATATTTGCTTATTTAAAAATTCCCCCGGGGGTTGGTAGCCCACCTTTATCGCAACAACTATCCCTCCCTCCCTCCCCCCTGTAATCACTCTGAAATGTTGATTATAAATATTTTCACTATAATTACGTAATATAAATTGTCCCATCCATTCCAATCTCTTGCGATGTTTAGTTGTTATTGATGATGCAACACGTTGCTTGACAAAAAAAGAAGTACGTCACAATGGTTTGCTTGGCGTGTTATGAGCCGCCATCTTCTAACTGCTCCAGGAGCAATGAAATATTTAAGTTGCAAAAGCGTGCAATTAGATTAATACTTTCTAGCACCAATTCTATAGATGACGGAGTTGCTGCCAAATCCTTCCTTCAAAACTTTGCAAATACTTCCTTTACCCAAGCCTGTATATATTTTTGTAAAGGGGAACACTAATTTGTTTAAAACAAAAATGGCGAGTTTCATGAATAAACAAGCGCGTGACTAGAAATCAGAGGTTCAGCTCTAAGGTCGGACAAGCATCGCCCTTGTTCTCTACACCAGAGATATTATTAGCCTTCCTTCCTTCCTCCAGAGGTTAAAAAATACTAACTACAAAAGAGAGCTTCGTCGTGAAACAGAGTAAAAACTATTCTTTATAAAATGGCGGCGCTGCTGCTGCTGTTGTTTTACTCTGCTGTGCTACAGGATTTTCTTAATCGTCCCTCTTCTAGTATTTAAATCAAGGTTCCTGCTGCTGCAAAAAGCGTTGAATGAGCTGCTGCTGCTGGAGCAAGGACAGTTTCCTTCCTGGTCCAAACTCCTCCATTGCTGCGTGTTCCTCAGTGTGTGTGTGTGTCCCTGTGTTGTATTTATATTGACTTTCGTCTATATACACATTTTCTTTTATTAATTTGTTTTAAGTTTATTTGTCTTTAATTATGTACTTTATTTTGTTCATTTTTAATTTTTAATGTATGACGTATCACTCCTATTTCCTCAATCGAGGAGGATTAATGGAAACAACAACAATAAATCTTAAATCTAAACAACACGTTCAGAAAAAAATTGAAATTGGTCAAGTTGTCAACACTTGTATGCGGAACATACACACACACACACACATACACGCAAGCAGGCAATTTTATTATAGACGTTAATTAGGATTTCTGTAATTTTTTTTTCATTGTTTTTCCCTTTGTTTCAATGAGGAAATGAAAATTTCGTCACTGGTTGAAGTGGTGTTGCGATTATAATCTTCATATTGCGGCACATATCTATCACTCTCTTTATCTTTATCTCTCCTTCTCTCTATCTCTCCTCTTTCTATCTCTCCTTCTCTCTCTATATCTATCTCTCTTTATCTTTAACTCTCCTTCTCTCTCTATCTCTCCTTGTCTCTCTGTATCTCTCCTTCTCTAACTCTCTATCTGTCCTCTCTCTCTGTCCTTTCGCTCTCTCTCTCTCTCTCTCTCTCTCTCTCTCTCTCTATTTCGCGGCGACGTGCGTATCTCTCCTCTCTTCATCTTTATCTGTGCAGGCTGTCGTCTTCTACGTGTGTGTTAACTCTTGGTAGAGAAATTAATTTCCCGCAAGTTGCGGCTCTTGTATTTATTTATTTTCGTACAAATGGAAGCATCGTTGTTTTTGTTTTTTTCGGGCAACGTTCGGGCATGTTGTCCATATCACACAGAGGACCGCGACGGTAGTTGTTGTTTATTTCTGTTAATTGCGGTCGAGGTGAGGTGAGGCGAGGCTTGACAGTCTTCAAGGTCTCTCAGCTCAGCACAGGATAAGATAGGGCGAGAGATGACGTCACGTCAAACCAAGGACCTTCATGTATTCCTAATTATTAAACAAGTGCTGCTGAAGGGTGGCCGATTTTCTAATTAGAAGGTCATTAGAACGTAATGTCCAATTAGTTGAAATGTAATCACTACCTTTTGTCTCCCTTCGTCTCTCTGTCTTTTTTTTAAAAAAAATTTTTATTGAGGGTTTGGGGAAAATCTTCTAAAGACGCTCTGCACCTCTGTGTGTGTGTCTCGATGTCTCTCTGTCTATATCCCTCTCTGTCTGCCTCTGTCCCTCTCTATGTCTCTCTCTCTCTCTCTCTCTCTCTCTCTCTCTCTCTCTCTGCCTCTGTTCCTCTATATGTCTCTCTCTGTCTATCCCTTTCAGTGTCTGTCTACCTCTTTCTCTCTCTCTCTGTCTATCCCTTTCTGTATCTGTCTACCTCTTTCTCCCTCTCTCCCTGCCTCTGTCACTCTGTACGTCTCTCTCTGTGTCTATCCCTTTCTGTGTCTGTCTACCTCTTCTATTTTTAACGAACATAACAAACTGTAATTTAAAGACAAACAACTACATGTTTCGGTTGACATCAGGACCGAAACATGTTGTTTTTAAATTATAGGTTGTTTTCTTGTTGTTGTTTTCACTAATTGTTTGTCCGTTTTGATCTTATTTAAATTTATAACTATTAGATTATTCCCATTACAAAGCAGCATAGTTTTCTATTTCATTTTTTTTTTAAAATGTACCTGTTGAAGGCCACAGAGGTAGTCGAAACGTCGTACTTGTAACTATATTTTCTTGTTGGCCAGGAGCGACGTTTCTTTTCTCCCGCGTAACTCTGCATTAAGTGAATCGTGACGTCACCGCCTCAACAGTGTTTGTTACTAACATTAATTTCTAGAAGCGCCCTTTATTTGTGGGATTGCAGCAACATCGTCCCTTATGCCATATTGTGCGCGCGAGTCGCGGTGATCACCCTACAGAAGGTTCCTCTCACCTCATTAACAGGGTGAAGAGTTAGAAAAGGTGTTAAAGGGCCATGGAAATTGAGGCATTTATAGCAGCTGCCATGTGACTGCAGCCGTTGATAAAGATTATTAGGCTGATAAGGACAATCTCCTAGCATCAGATAGCGAGAGGAGGCCACGGTAAACACAGATAGCAGGGGAAACATCTGCAACGCGGCTCCTTAACAACATAGAGACAGAGACACGGGGACAGAGTGAGAGGGAAAAACAGGGAAGGGAAACAGATAGAAGGACAGAAAATGATGGACACTACTTGATAAAAAGAGACAGAGAGACACAGATAGAGGGAAAGGGGTTGGGGAGACGAATAGAGAAGAACAGAGGGAGGAATATTAGGGAGAGGCAGATAGAAGGACAAGACATGGACAAGCTATTAATAAGTGTGACACAGGGAAGAGAGAAAAGCAAGAGAGGATGGGGAAATATTAATAATAAAAAAGAAAGAGAGCGAGAGATGGAGGAAGCAAGAGAGACAAACGCAGAAACGGATAGAGAAAAGGAGTTGGAGAGGCGATCAGAGTAGAAGAGAGGGAGGTATAGGAGGGGAAACAGATATGAAGACAGAAAATGGACACTACTTGATAAAAAGAGACAGAGAGAAGAGGACAGGGAAAGGCTGACAGAAACAGAGAGAGAGAGAGAGAGAGAGAGAGACTGAGAGAGAATAAAAGACACAGACACGGGGACAGAGAGAGGGACAGAGAGACACACTCACAGAGAGAGAGAATCAAAGACACGGAGACAGAGAGAGAAAGAGGTTAAGAGAGAATCAAAGACACGGGGAGAGAGAGAGGGGGGAAGGAGAAACAGGGAGGCACAGAGAGAGAGATAAAGGCTAATAGAGAGACAGAGAGAGAGAGATAGGGGGATATTCAGTTTAACCTAGGCAATTTCAAGAAAGAAAGAAAGAAATAGAGGATGTTGTTGTGGTGTTTTTTGGACGTGACGTGACGCGACGTTTCGGCGCAAGAACGTTGCTCGTGTAATAAAAATAACCGTGACGTAACAACACCAAACCAAACATTACCAGGAATAAAATATAATTTTTTTTTGTATAGCGCATGTAACTGTACAATGTATTCACGTATCAAGACGTAGATTAGTAATCTATCCCTTCCCCTTATTCCCCCTATTCCCCTCCCCTCTCACTCTGCAACTCCTTGTCCTTGCCATCCTCTGGCAATCTGTTTCTCTTCTGTTGTCCATCTCTTCTCTCCAGGTCTCCTCCTGACGTGATTTAGCTTAGTTGGTGCATTGTCCTGCGTCGCCAAGGTCGTCGAGTGACTGTAGTGGGGGGAGATAAGATAGCGTCGGGGGCCAGCGCCGCCAGTCGCCGTCCGCGCGTCGCCATGACCTGCAACATCTGCAAGTTCTTCAGGAGGGTCCGGTCCACCTACAAGGTGACCGAGACGACGCCCACGACGACGACGACGGCCCCGACGCCGACGCCGCGGCTGACCCTCGCTCCCACGACGACGCCGACGCCCCCCAGGGTCAGCGCCGGCGCCGCGAGGAAGCGGCAGAGCGGCGTCTTCGGCGGCCCCTCGTCGGGGGCGACGCACGCGTCGGACATCCAGACGCCGCGCATCAGCAAGGACGAGGCGGCGCGACGCCTGATCCGCGGCGCCCTGGAGGCCAACGACTTCCTGCGCAACCTGGAGGCGCCGCAGACGTCGGCCGTGGTGGACGCCATGTACGCGCGCGACCTGGCGTCGGGCAGCTACGTGGTGGAGGAGGGGGAGGTGGGGTCGCACCTCTACGTGTCGGCGGAGGGCGTCTTCGAGGTCCTCAAGGGCGGGCGTCCGCAGGACCGCTTCGGCGCCGGCAGGGCCTTCGGGGAGATCGCCATCCTGTACAACACGCGACGCCAGGCGTCGGTGCGCGTGCTGAGCGCGGCGCGGGTCTGGGTGCTGGACCGCAAGGTGTTCCAGCAGGTGATGATGCGCACGGGGCTGCAGAAGATGGAGGACCACGTCAAGTTCCTGCGCTCCGTGCCGCTGCTCAAGGACAAGGACGACGCGCGCCTCGCGCAGTTGGCGGACCTGCTGCGGACGGAGTTCTTCCCCCCGGGGAAGGCGGTCGTGCGGGAGGGAGAGCGCGGCGACGTCTTCTACATCATCAGCGGCGGCAGCGTCAAGGTGACCAAGGAGGGCGACGCCGGCGTCGGGCTCGTGCTCACGCGCGGCGACTACTTCGGCGAGAAGGCGCTGCTGCGCGACGCCGGGGACTCGCGACGCCAGGCCACGGTGACGGCGCTGCACCCGGGCGTCGAGTGCCTGTCCCTGCAGAGGGAGCACTTCCAGAGGCTGCTGGGCGACTTCGAGGAGTGGCGCGACTGGGACGCGCCGGCGCCGCGGCCCTCGGCGGACCTGGTGCGGGACCAGACGCCTCTGGTGGACGTCGAGCTGGCCGAGCTGGAGACGGTGGCGACGCTGGGCGTCGGCGGCTTCGGGCGCGTGGAGCTGGTGCGCAGCCGGCGCCACGAGGACCAGGTGTGGGCGCTGAAGGCGCTCAAGAAGGCGCACGTGGTGGAGCAGCGGCAGCAGGAGCACGCCCTGGGCGAGAAGGCGGCCATGACGGCGTGTCGCGGCTGCCCCCACGTGGCGCGCCTCGAGCGCACGTTCCGCGACGCCAAGTACGTGTACCTGCTGATGGAGGCGTGTCTGGGCGGCGACGTCTTCACGCAGCTGCAGCGCCGCCACCTGCTGGAGGAGCGCGCGGCCAAGTTCGTGGCGGCGTCCGTCGTCGAGGCGCTCGACTTCGTGCACCGGCGCGGCTTCGTGTACCGCGACCTCAAGCCCGAGAACCTGCTCCTGGACCGTCGCGGCTACGTCAAGCTGGTGGACTTCGGCTTCGCCAAGCGCCTGGCGCCGGGCTCCAAGACGTGGACCTTCGCCGGGACGCCCGAGTACGTCGCCCCCGAGATCGTCCTCAACAAGGGCCACGACCGCGCCGTCGACCTCTGGGCCCTCGGCGTCCTCGTGCACGAGCTCCTCACCGGACGCCCGCCCTTCAGGGGCGCCGACCACATGAAGACCTACAACATGATCCTCAAGGGCATCGAGGCCGTGCACTTCCCCGGTCACGTGCCCAAGCACGCGCAGAACCTGATCCGACGCCTGTGCCGCGCCGTCCCCACCGAGAGGCTGGGCTACCAGAAGGAGGGCATGGACGCCGTCAGGGACCACCGCTGGTTCCAGAGCTTCGACTGGTCCGGCCTCAGGGACGGATCCCTCAAGGCGCCCATCGTGCCCGTCGTCAAGAGCGTCGTCGACGTCTCCAACTTCGACAAGTACTCCAAGAGCAAGGACGTGCCTCCGGACGAGTTCTCGGGCTGGGACAAGGACTTCTGAGACCGGTGAGTGACACTTTCCTTGCTGGTCCTCATCGTTGCTGACGTCACGCAACTCGGAGGCTGCTGCTTGATCCCTGCCGCGGATCGCTGATCCGTGACTAATTCATTTTCATTCCGTCCGGAGAAATAAATGGCGGTTATTTTGCTTGCAAATGGCGTCGTTGTTGCTCGTCACAGAACCGTGTGGTCTACGAATCAAACCTCTATTTACGTGTGCGACTCAAAATTATCCATTGCTAAGGAAGGAAAATTTCAATTCATTGTATTTTTCTCTCCCCCTCGTGCTTTTAACACGTGAGAGTCCTCAGGAGTTAGTAACTGAAAATGAGAAACTATGAGGGAACGCTGTCCGATGACGACTCCATTACAGTAGGGAGATTGGGGGGAAGGAGTAGAGGAGGCTGATCAATCCAGCAAGTAATCACTCGAGGTCTTTCCCCCGGTGAATGGCTGGCAAGGTATAAATTCCTCTCGGGGGTTTCTCCAACCAAACCGGGGTCAAAGATTTTAACAGTGACGTTTCAATGGGCCTTCCTTGCTCTGCCATCGTCATCTTCAGTCACTCAAGTGTGCTGAGTGTAAGCATTTATATAGTATCTGAGGCGAGTCTGTGATTGGCTGTCCACTTGCCTGTTCATGCTCTAGTCTCCCCGTGACTCAGCCTCCCTCTGGTCAAACAATGGGTTGTTCCTTCCAAGCAGCAGCCAGGCTCCAGTTGGAATAATCCAGAATCTCCATTCAGTAAATTCTCACTGGACCTGATGTTTATTGCCTCCAAAATAATTAGCAATCAGCTGTGTCCAGAAATACGCGTCTTGTGTCGAAAGCTAAGTGAACCAAGGCAATGGCTGACTTATTCCTCTACGGTTCTGATTGTTTGTCCCTGAGTATTTACCGCCACATAACTACCAGGGTCCTTTACATTCCTCAGCATATCTTTGATTTTTCGTTGTGTTATAAACACCGTTTTCATATCATGCGACTAACTGTATGGTTGTGTATTTTCCGGCATATGGCATATACTCCTCTTTTTTCTTCTTCCTGGTTCCGCGTGAAATTTCGCCCAGCGGTGTAACCGTTCCTTGATAAGGTACTTGTGATCAATTTCGGCTGCCAAGTGGTCCTTATCCGGGGTAGGTGAAGGTACACGCTGGTCTCTCCCTTCTCAATCAATCTCCATCCATGTTGGGGTGGGTGCAGTTCAAAACTCTCTAATTTTTCCATTTTTGTGTGTGGCCAAAGCGTCGCCCGCATATCTGTAGAAGCACTTGGGAGGTTTCCTCTAAATCCTCCATATAGAAATTAGCCCATGGCCACCCTGTCTACCTGGTCACAGTATGTGCCTGTTAGTACAGGTTGACCAAAGTATCGACGTCATTACATCATCATTGGCGTTCACTTCGTCTGGAGTTCTTTACATGCCAATGAAAGGTGACAACAAGTGTCTGCTCCTGTTGTAGGGCGTAACGTGACCAGAAATGATGACTTCTCCCGGTGTTTCGGAAAGACAATTAATTATTCTAATCTATAACTCCGACTGTAATGATCCACATTCGTTTCCTCCTCGAGACTTTTTCCTTTTTTGACCGTAATGTTCCAAATTCGTTGCCCCCCGAGATAATGTTTTTTTTTCTGTTTTTTCAGTAATGCTCCAAATTCGTAGCATCCTGGAGACAATTTTTTAAATCATTGCCTCCTCCAGACATTTTTTTCTGTATTCTCTGTAATGCTCCAAATTGATTGCCGTCTCGAGACATTTTTTTTCCTTTTCGGTGTCAATGCTCCAAATTCATTGCCCCCCGAGATAATGTTTTTTTTCTTCTGTTTTTACAGTAATGCTCCAAATTCGTAGCATCCTGGATACAATTTTTTGTTTTCTTTTTCGTCTGTAATTTTTTAAATCATTGCCTCCTGCACACATTTTTTTTCTGTTTACACTGTAATGCTCCAAATTCATTTCCTCCCCGAGACATTTTTATATTTTTCGACTGTAATGCTCCAATGTAATTGCCTCCTCTAGACATTTTTTTTTCTTTTTTGACTGTAATGCTCCAAATTCATTGCCGTCTCGAGACATTTTTTCTTCCTTTTTGATGACAATGCTCCAAATTCATTGCGTCCTAGAGACATTTTTGTCTTTTTCGACTGTAATGCTCCAAATTCATTTCCTCCTAGAGACTTTTGTTATATTTTTCGCCTGTAATGCTCCAAATTCATTTCCTCGTAGAGACTTTTTTTATATTTTTCGACTGTAATGCTCCACATTCGTTTCCTCCTCCAGACTTTTCTTTTTTGACCGTCATGTTCCAAATTCATTGCCCCCCTGGAGATAATGATTTTTCTGATTTTACAGTAATGCTCCGAATTCATAGCATCCTGGAGCCATTTTTTTTCCCTTTTCGTCTGTATATTTTTAAATCATTTTCTCCTCGAGACGACTTTTTTCTTTTTTGACTGTAGTGCTCCAAATTCATTGCCGTCTCGAGACATTTTTTTTCTTTATCGCCTGTAATGCTCCAAATGCATTTCCTCCCCGAGACATTTTTTTTCTTTATCTACTGTAATGTTCCAAATTCATTTTTTCCTCGAGACTTTTTTTTCTTTTTTGACTGTAATGTTCCAAATTCATTCCCGTCTTGAGACATTTTTTTCTTTGTCTACTGTAATGATCTAAATTCATTGCCTTTTCGAGACATTTTTATATTTTTCCACTGTAAAGCTCCACATTCATTTCCTCCTAGAGACTTTTTTCTTTTTTGACTGTAATGTTCCAAATTCATTTCCGTCTCGAGACATTTTTTTATTCCTTTTCGATGCCAATGCTCCAAATTCATTTCCTCTTGGAGACATTGTTTTCCTTTATTTCTAATGTAACGCTCCAAAGTGATTACATTGTTTTCCTTTTTTTTTTTTGGACTGTAAAGCCGCAGAGGTTTAACGCGTCCTTTCTGTGTTGTTGTTGCAGGGTTCCCCTTTGAGAGTCCAGGACGAGTTAGGAGGACCTCGAGGCCGCACGCTCCAAATATCTACCTTCCTTATCGGGGCTTATCGTGAATGACGAGCGTTTCGCTATCAGAGTAAATTCCAACCGCAGCCCACAAACATTCCATTGCCAATCAACTCTGTCCTAACCATCATCAAATACTGCGCGGAATATTCCTCTCCTATTTATTTATTTATATATTTATTTATTAAAGTCTTCCCCGTTCCATTATGCTTTCTTTCCCGTCTGTCTCGTAGAACATCCTCCCCCCCTCCCCCCTTCTTTTCCTCTCCGAATTTCGTACCCCTGGAATATTTCCTCCCGCTTTCTTATTTCCGCGAGTAAGCAATTTTCTCTTTCACCGCTTTTCTGCCATTAAAGCAGCCGCGTTCGCAGTTTTACTGTACGCGCCGCTGAGTGTGGGAAACCTTCACCGCGTTCTCCTTTTTTTCCTTCCTCTTATCAACGACCTATTCTCCTATCGGCCTTTTCCTTCACGCTTTCCGTTCTTTCCCTCCCTGCTTCCCTTTGGAATCGCACCATCCAACATGTCTGCAGTGACGTCATCCACCCCCGCAGCAGTGAGGGTTGAGCGAATCACCCCCCATCACCTGACCCTCTGGAGTCCAGCCCCCCCTGTCCTCACAGTACTCAGCCTCTGTACATGCTGCTGCAGGTGTGTTCAGCCCTCCCCATCATCATCTTCATAACTCCAGGCCTTATCTAATCTCCTCCTCCTCCTTCTTGAACTTTGGACCTCGACACAGTTGACAACACTCACTGTGTCATGTGTGTGTGTGGAAAGTTTTGTAATGCGCTGGGAGATAATGAAAGAAAAGGAGTTTTGTCGTCACACTTGCAAGGGGACAACCGCTCGCTCTTCCCTTCCCCCTCCCCACTTTCCCTACCTCTTTAATCCAGCCAACACCTGCAAGTCAATCCATCCTCGCTGGATTGCGATCCCCTCCATCGCCAAGCAGAGCTGGACAACGGGAAAGCTTATATTTATTTCTTGTTAAACCAATGGTGAGAGGTTCACATAGACCAATAAAAAGTATTGTTGTTTGATTTTTTTTATTTGTTATAAAGATGTGTCTTTTCTTAAACTATTACCCCCCCGTGTTCCTTTATTTCACTTTCTTAAAGCACTTCCCTTCCCTCCCTCCGTTCCACACACATACACGAGCCTTGATCTTCTTCCACCAACACAACAACAACAACAACAACATACAAAGCAACCATATTCTGTTCCCTTCTTTCAATTTTTATTCTGCGTTCTCCTCTTCGATTTCATGTTTTCCCCTTATGCAGGGGGAAGAAATGAAAAATGATACACCCCCCCCCCAAAAAAAACTTGTTAATGAGGAATTTCAAATTTTTCATTTTCTTTTCTTCAAAACATTGTGTGGTTATCAATAGGCGTGGGGGGGCGATTCTTGAAATGGGAATAAAAACAGTCTGTGTGTGTGTGTGTGTAAGGGTATGGGCCACGTCCTCCTTTTATTTGAAAAAAAGAAAATGTCAATCACGGCTGATTTTTATTTAAAATTTTTTGTGTTTCTTTGATTTCATTAGTAGGGAAAAAATTATTAATAATAATAATAATAACCCCACACGTGTGTGTTCTGTTTTCTCATATGCAGGGGGAAGAAATGGAAATTGCTCCACCCCCCCCCCAAAAAAAAACAACATGTTGATTGATGAGTAATTCCAATTTTTTCTTTTTTTTTCAAAATATTGTGTGGTTTCTAATAGGCGTGGGGGGGCCGATTCTTGAAATGGGAATAAAAACAGTCTGTGTGTGTGTGTGTGTGTAAGGTATGGGCCACGTCCTAGTTTTATTTGAAAAAAAAAAATTTGCAATCACGGCTGATTTTTATTTAAAATTTTTGTGTTTCTTTGATTTCATTAGTAGCAAAAAAAAAATTAAGTAATAATAATAATAACCCCACGTGTGCGTTCTGTTGGAGTGTGAGAAAAGGGACTTCGGCACAGTGGCAACACGCACGTACTTACACATGCCACGTGGCACCTCACTTTGTTTTGAAAAAAATACATACATACATATATATATATATATATTTTTTTCAGTCTTTCTTCCTTCTTCCATTCCCTTCTACGCTTGACATATGTATTTCCTTGTGCATGATTCCATGCCGTACATATGATTTAAAGAGCGAATTTCCTGCCTTTCTCCCAAATATTTCTATCTTTCTTTCTATCCAATTATCAAATGCGTGACTTCGTCACTTATCCCATATATATATATATATATATATATATATGAATTTTTCACGTATTTCCCCTGCATAAGGGGAAAACATTAAGTCGAAGAGGAGAACGCAGAAGAATATATGACTTTGTCACTTATCCAATATATAAATTGGAAACCACACAATATATATGTATATAAATTATATATTGGATAAGTGACAAAGTCACGCATCTGATAATTGGACAGAAAGGAAAATAGAAATATTTGGGAGAAAGGCAGGCAGGAAATTCGCTCTTTGAATCACATGTGTATGTACGACATGGATGGAATCATGCACAAGGAAATACACATATGTCAAGCGTAGAAAGGGAATGGAAGAAGGAAGAAAGACTGAAAAAAATTTTCCTGCCCACATCTAAATTCAGTCTTTTCCTTCCATGCTTCTACACTTAAATATGATTTCTGTGCATGATTCATCTATAAATATAGTATATAGTATCTTATTATTATACACTTTGTAGAGTTTTTTTTTTACAATCTTGTAAATCATTTCGTTGTGCGACGCTTTCACCGGTGAGGCAAGTGAATTGGGTTTGTAACCTTATAATTCTGATATTCATCCCTTCAATACGAGGGACGGAAATAATCTGTACAAAACATGTTAAAACATTGTCAATTGCAGAGAGAAAGAAAGGCGTGCGTTATTCCATCTTCAACAGACTACTGCCGCAGCAGCTGTCCTCAGGTAACCAAGGTAAATTATCCTCCTTCTATTCAGTAGAGGAATTTATAGAAGAATCTGGAGACGAATAATTAGTTTATATATAAAGTTGGAATCGCCCTTTCTATTTGGTTACAAAAATTTGTTATAAGTATATTTGTTTATGTTTTCCGACTCATTCCACATCCTCGAAGCTTGGCTTCTTTACAGGGATCTAAAGGAATATGATTATTATTATTAATCCTCCTTCCCTCCCTCCCCCAATACCCGGAGGACCTGTTATGGCCTTGCTGCACTGCCCTACGGTGTGAACAACTTCATCGCAATGGCAGTCGGTGAACCTCTGCAACCAAATGTATAGAGAATAGGTGATGAACTATTATTTATTTCTGGTGGTGGCCCTGTCCCTGATGCCCCAACCCCCTCCATCTTACCTCTGTAATTTATTGTCCCCCCCCCCCTCTAATTCATCTATGTATCTGTTCCTGATGTCCCGAGTGGCAGCAGCAGTGGGTGACAGTAACCACAAATATAGGCAAAGAAAGTAGTCAAAGTACAGAAGAAGAAAAATAAATTAAGTGATAAAAAAACACATGATGTTTGTGTGCGCTTATTTGTCTACTCAGCCAAGTATGTATGTAGCACATGTATATTTTAATTCTATTTGACCGCTTACTTGTCTAGACAGATATATTTTAACCTACAAATTTTAGCACATAAATATGTCGTCACAGAAGAAATTAACTGTTTGTAACAGACATGGCACTGTTCAGAAATTAATCATAAGTGCTTTGTACTTAGTTTCTCTATCAATAACTGTGTCTGTGCTTTCATACACACACACATATATATATTTATATATGGGTTTCAAATTAACCGTGCATAATAAACACCTGTAGACGTGGCTTTCAGAACTTGCAAAAAACCACAAGCGCCTTGTACCTAGTTTCCCTTTTCCTTTCAGCTTTGACACATTCACCTATCTTGACCTCAACAAACAGAAACCAAGAATAATGAGAGAAAAGCGGGCCTCAGTGACCCAATTGCCGTTTTATCAAATTGTGCTAAATACGTGCTTCGTGTGGACAATTACTTATTTATGACTCGATTAATATGTATGTTTATGTACCTCTGTAATGTATTGTACGGTTCCCTCCCCTCCCCTCCAGATCTCTAATTTACTGTATCCTCACACTCTTTTTACTGTTCATGATGTCCCAAGATGACAGCAGCAGCTGAACATAACCTACAAATTGTACTTATTAGTTACAAACAAGTTGTCAAAGTACTGAAAAGAGAAATATTAATATATTCCTTTTGAGTACTTTGACAACTTGTTTGTCTAACAAGTACAATTTGTAGGTTATGTTCAGCTGCTGCTGCCACTTGAGACATGAGATAAAACACATGATTTTTTTTTATTTGAACACTTATTTGTCTACTCAGTCAAGTATGACTGTAACACGTGTATATTTTAACCTAAAAACTGTAACACAGCAGAAATTATCTGTGCATAATGGACATGGCTTTCAGACCTTTGTAGTACCTAGTGCCTCTTTTCTATAACTTTCTCTGTGTTTTGATATATATGTCACAACTGACATGAGTAATGAGAGAAAAGTGGCCTCGGTACCTGCAGTTTGTTATTTTTTCAAAAAGCGTGGCAAATGTGTGTGCTCTGCGTAGACAATCATTTATTTACTTATTTGAGACTCGATTAATATGTGTGTATTTATGTGCTTGAAAGATTCATAAACAACCTTGCAAAATGATAATTTTATGTGGTGGCGGTTGTGGTTGTCGTTGTTGTCATCGTCTGGTTTGTCCGTCACTCGCCTGTGGCTTCGTTGAAGTTAAGGGAATTGCAAGTCAGAGGTTAAAGACTAGAGTAATAATATCTTTGGCCCTTTTCCTTTCCTGTCATCCGCTTCTTCTTCACCTGACTTCACATTTCCCTCCCCCCTTCACCTTTTCAGCTTGTGTTTTATCCTGAGGAGGCAAGCGATGCTACCAACTGCTGATAAACAACCTGTGTTCCTTGATCGCTTCAATTTGATCCTAGCGACATGATGGGGAACACCAACCAGCGATAACAAGAGTAACGCCAGGAACTATCCACAAATTTACAAAACATAAACAAATGTTTGTGTGTTTTATTGTTTACTGAAGTGTTTCATCGTGTGTGCGAGTGAACTTCTTCCCCCTAATCATACATTCTTTTCATTATATTGCATACACAACACATGTGTGTGTGTATATAAAAAAATAGACTTTTAAAATCTTATTTGACAAGTTTGTGCTCGTCTGAACGACTATGGTGTAAAGTGGAGTGGAAGAAGGGGAAAGAAAGGAGATGAAGCGTGTATCTCTTCCATAATAACCTTGTACCTGCATTGCTTAGTCAATAAACAGTCTGAAAGAAACGTTACGCTCTTGTTGTCATTTCCCTTTCTCTTCATCTCGTGGCCCAACCTGATCTGTCTTCGAGCAGGGATCTCCATGTTTGTTTCTTGGGGTCTCTTTTCTTCTTCGTCTTTTCTTTCTTGCTTTCCTTCTTTCTTTCTTTCCTTTTTTTCTTTCTTTCCTTTTTATTTTTTTAATTTTTTATTTTTGCAGCATCACTGTGTTTGTGGTTGTTGTTGTTTTTCTGTCAACCCTATTACTTATGCAAGTTTCACAGTTTCCTGCATTAGTCTTAATTGCCGTTCCCCCTCCGTTTTGCCTTGGGGGCCTCTGCCATTCTTTGACAGATCCCTTCCCCTCTTCTTCTTCAATTCCCTTTCCACGTGTTTTTTTTTTATCTGGCAACTCTGTGTTTTTCTTTGTCTCTTCACCCGCGCTGCTTGCTGACCTTCATGTTCCCCATCCACTTCCATTCTTGGGTTTTCTCAACTTTGCCTCCACTTGGTAGATATTTACATTATCGTAGCGGACTCCCTCCTTTTTTTTGGTCCTTCCCAACGTCATTTTCTCCTCCTTGACTTGTTGGTCTTTCTAGTTGAAACCCTTCAAAGCTTCCTCGTCATTTAAATTCTTGGTGTCAAACCCTAACAATTCTCAGCTCATCAATCCTTCCCCCTACCCTAGTAGGTGGAGTTGGCTGCTTTATTTACTCATCCTTTGTCTCTTAAATCCGTCTTCTCTCCGCGGTTTCCTTTTTCTCTCTCTTCGTCCGTTCCAACCGTCCTCGTTCCCTTCCTTAACTGACGCATTTAAATCTGTTACTTTAATTCCTCCGTTTCGTTCCATATATATTTTTATTGTTTCTGTTCACCTCTCCCTGGCATTTCCTACACTGCAGTTAATTTTTTTTCTGTCGGATTCGGCGGCGCGTGACCTTGTTTTCCTCTTTCACTATCGCGGCGAAAACAAGGAAAAACGTGGGTAGGAATCCCCGGCTTTACTCTTCATTTCTGTCTCTCTCTCCCTCCTTTCTCCTTCCTTGCTTTGTTGCTCTTATGGCAGGCAGTATCCTCTCCGTCCTCTCTCTGAGTTTCTTTTTACTGTTCCTTTTCCCCAGACATTTCACTTCCTGTAATTTCGTTTCTGTTTTTCTCCCGCCTTTCTCTACACTTTCTTAGTCTCCTTCCTTCCTTGCTTGCTTTATTGCTCTTATAGCAGTATACTCTCCGTTCTCTTCCCGTTATTTCTTCCCCTTATTCTTTCGTTGTACCTCTCTCTGTCTCTGAGTTTCTTTTAACTTTTCCTTTTCCCCCGACTTTTCACTTCCTGTAAATTTCATACCTTCTCTTTCTTCCACCGCCTTCTACACTTTCTATGCCTCCCTCCTTTATTGCTCTCCGTTCTCTTCCCCTCATACTTTCAATGTACCTCTCGGTCTTGGTTTCTTTTAACTGTCCCAGGTTCTTCCCCCGGGGGACGTGCGAGCTTCCTCTGACTTTTGATAGAGGATTCTAGCAAGCACAGGCTCTGTCACCCTTTTCTCCTGCCTTCGTTTTTATACTTGACTGTTTTCTTCGCGTCTTTGCGTCGTTGGTTCTTTCACAACATTTTTTTCGTTTCTTTTCACTGTTCATTTTTCCCCCCCGCCCCCGGCTTTCCTCTTCCTATAATTTCATTTTTGTCATTCTTCCTCCATCCTCTACCCTTTTCCTTGTGTCCTTGCTTTATTGCTCTTGTGTGAGTATCCTCTCAGGTTCTCTTCCCGTTATTTATTCGCTTTTTATTGTTTCACTGCACACCTCAGTCTTCGTTTCTTTTTCACTGTTCCCCTGGTTCTTCCACCTTCCTGCTGATTTTATACTGTCGAGTGACTTTTGACAGTGGCGAGAGGATTTTTTTTAGGAAGCACAGGCTCTGTTCCCCCTTTTTCTCCTGCCCTCGTTTTTCTTTGATCTCCTTTCTTCACGTCTTTGTTTCTTCCAGAGTATTTCTCCGTTTCGTGCTGTTTTTCGCTCCCTCTGGAGGGATGACGAGTTCCTCCGTGACGTCACTACGCTGCGTTGCCAGACGCTCTCTCGCGCGTCGTCGCCCTCTTGCGCCACGGTGGTTGTTTTCCTGGGTTTCTCAATCTCGGCGACGCGTTGAAGATGTTGTCGTCCTCCTTATCGCCTCCATCCTCAGATAAGATTAGGCGGCCAGATTCATCAGCTCTCAGTCAGTCGGCCGCCATGTTGCGACGCCACGGGAAGTACATGATCAACGGCGCCGCCGCCGCCGAGAAGCGTCCTTCCTCCGACGTCCCCGCGTTCCCGTCGCCCACGCCTTCGCCGTCGAGGGCCGCCAGAGAAGCTCTCCTGGGCAAGAAGGGCGGCAAGGTTGACGCCGCCGCCCCCCCTGCGCCGCCCCAGCCGTCCAAGACCGTCAAATCGGCGCTATCCTCCGGGAAGAAGGACGTCAAGGTTGACGCGCTGGCGCCGCCCAGGAACCCGCTGACGACGGCCCTGGCCAGGTCCACGGGCGACCTCAGGCACCAACACCAGCAGGTGGGCGGCGGGGGCGACATTGCAGCGTCGGGGTCCGTGCCGGACCTGACGAAGGCGCAGGAGCCGGGTCCGCCGCCCACGGAGCAGAAGCGCCGCGGCGTCCTGGGCGGCCCCTCCGCGGAGGCGACGTCGGCCGTCGCGACGCCGCTGCCGAGGCACAGCAAGAGCGACGACAGCAAGCGGCTGATCCGCCGCGCCATCGCGGCCAACGAGCTGCTGGCCAACCTGGAGGCGGCGCAGGTGAGCGCCGTGGTGGACGCCATGTACGAGCGTCGCCTGGCGGCGGGGGCCGTGCTCATAGAGGACGGGGAGGCGGGCTCCAACCTGTTCGTGTCCGCCGAGGGCTCCTTCGAGGTGATCAAGGACGGGAAGTCGCTGAGCGTGTTCGGCCCCGGGCGCGTCTTCGGCGAGATCGCCATCTTGTACAACACGCCGCGCATGGCGTCGGTGCGCGTGCTGACGGCGGCGCGCGTCTGGATCCTGAGCCGCCGGGTCTTCCAGCAGATCATGGTGCGCACGGGGCTGCAGCGCACGCGCGACCACGTGGCCTTCCTGCGCTCCGTGCCGCTGCTGAGGGACGTGGACGAGGCGGCGCTGAGGGCGACGGCGGACCTGCTGCGGGCGCGCTTCTTCCCCGCGGACAGCGTCGTGGTGCGCCAGGGCGACAGGGGCGACGCCTTCTACATCGTGACGGGCGGCAGCGTCAAGGTGACCAAGGACGGGCGCCAGGTGGCGCTGCTGGACAGGGGCGACTACTTCGGCGAGCAGGCGCTGCTCAGGACGGACGTGCGTCAGGCCAGCGTCGTGGCGCAGGGGCCGCGGGGCGTCGAGTGCCTCGTGCTGGAGCGCGGCGCCTTCGTCAAGCTGCTGGGCGGCCTCAAGGAGCTGCGCGAGAAGGAGTACGGCCCCCCGAGGAACCCCGAGGCCGGCGGCGGGGGCGGCGGAGGCGGTGAGGCCCTCCTCGGGGGCGGCGACGTGCGGCTGGAGGACCTGCAGACCGTGTCGACGCTGGGCGTCGGCGGCTTCGGGCGCGTGGAGCTGGTGCGCAGCCGCCGCCACCAGGACCGCGTGTGGGCGCTCAAGGCCATGAAGAAGGCCCACGTGGTGGAGCAGCGGCAGCAGGAGCACGCGCTCAGCGAGAAGGCGGCCATGACGGCGTGTCGCGGCTGCCCCCACGTGGCGCGCCTCGAGCGCACGTTCCGCGACGCCAAGTACGTGTACCTGCTGATGGAGGCGTGTCTGGGCGGCGACGTCTTCACGCAGCTGCAGCGCCGCCACCTGCTGGAGGAGCGCGCGGCCAAGTTCGTGGCGGCGTCCGTCGTCGAGGCGCTCGACTTCGTGCACCGTCGCGGCTTCGTGTACCGCGACCTCAAGCCCGAGAACCTGCTCCTGGACCGTCGCGGCTACGTCAAGCTGGTGGACTTCGGCTTCGCCAAGCGCCTGGCGCCGGGCTCCAAGACGTGGACCTTCGCCGGGACGCCCGAGTACGTCGCCCCCGAGATCGTCCTCAACAAGGGCCACGACCGCGCCGTCGACCTCTGGGCCCTCGGCGTCCTCGTGCACGAGCTCCTCACCGGACGCCCGCCCTTCAGGGGCGCCGACCACGTCAAGACCTACAACCTCATCCTCAAGGGCGTCGAGGACGTGCGCTTCCCCGCGCACGTGACCAAGTACGCGCAGGACCTGGTCCGGCGCCTGTGCCGCGCCGCCCCCACGGACAGGCTGGGCTACCAGAGGGAGGGCCTGCAGGAGGTGCGCGACCACAAGTGGTTCCGCGGCTTCGACTGGGCGGCGCTCAGGAAGGGCTCCATCAAGTCGCCCATCGTGCCCAGCGTCAAGAGCGCCATCGACGTCTCCAACTTCGACCACTACCCTGTCGACCAGGAGGTGCCTCCGGACGAGCTCTCGGGGTGGGACAAGGACTTTTAGCACGGGTGAGTTCATCATCCTCGTCACGTCATCGCCCATGCAGAGAATCGGAGACACAGAAACACATAAAGGTGGAGAAGGAGAGAGAGAGACAGAGAGAGGAATAGGGGGACAGGAGGAACTGAAGGAAACTGAGGGACAAAGTAAAACGAAAAAGGGCAATGACAAATGAATGAGGGGAAGTGCACACCTGGCAGAGAGTGAGGCACAGGAAATAAATATGCCTATTCCTTCATTAAGATTCTTTTGATCCTTGCTGCGTCTGACTGTGTAGATTTAGATGGGTTTCCCTTTCTCTCTCTCTCTCTCTCTCTCTCTCTCTCTCTCTCTCTCTCTCTCTTCTCTATCTTTCTCACACACACGTGTGCAAAAGCCTCATTTCATCCTCTCTGCTTCACTCCTTGTCTCTTCTCTCTTTCCATTCCTTCCGGAGCCTGCATCTGCCTTCGTCTCTCTCTTTCTTCCCCTTCTCCTCACTGCGTCTTCCACATTGCTGTTTCCTTCAAGTTTTTTTCCTTCCAGTGGCAGATTCTGTTCCTTTTTTCATCTTCCTGCTTCCTGTTACAGGGAGGCCTATTTGTTTCCAAATTCCCTTTCGCTTTCTATCTCTCTCTCCTTCTCCTCCCCCCCTTACTGTTTTTTCCTTGGTGAGAGACGAGGACATGAAGCATCAATGTTGATGTTACTAACAGCGAACTGGGTTCGTGAAATATGTGAAACTGGTTTCACTTTCGTGTGCAAATTTGAAACGGTAACACTTCATCCACTTCAGACACTGTATTTAATAACATTATGTATATATTTTTGTTAAAAAATGGGGGAGCAGAATAAACTAGAAGGAGGCACACGACGTCGTTTACTATTTTATTTTATCAAATAAAATGTCTGAAATTCGTCGAGGATTATTTTTTTTTCTCTTTCATTTTCTTGTTAATCATGTAAAATCGTCTGTACAAGTGATGATGTTTTAATTTTGAAAAACTGGTAACAACAAGAAGACGTTACCTTTTACTTATGGAATGTCTGGGAAATAATAATAAGAAGAAGAAGAAGGAGGAATAAATAAAATTTGAAAGAAAAAATTTATACAGCAATTTTTTATTTAAGCAGTTTCTCTTGTATATCTGTCCTAAAACTCGCTGGTTTACTTTTCCACTTTACTGCGGCGGTGGTAATAATATTCAGTCCTATTTGGTGAAATTTATTTCTGTTCTTGTGTTGTGTGTGTGAATAAGTATAAGTATAAAATCATATTCCATAGATCCTACTATAGAGAAGCACAAGCTTCAAGGATGATGTTGTGGAACGAGTCCAGAGATTTTATACACACATAGTTAGGAGGTTGCTTTATTAATATTAAAATATACTGTAACTATTCATTAATTATAAGTATAAAATCATATTCCATAGATCCTACTATAGAGAAGCACAAGCTTCAAAGATGATGATGTAGAACGAGTCCAGAGATTTTACATACACATAGTTAGGAGGTTGCTTTATTAATATTAAAATATACTGTAACTATTCATTAATTTTTAACTTGTAATAATAAAATTTTCTTAAGTTCTATACAGAAGACATACAATTTGTACCTTATATATAAAATTGATAAATATTTTTACTTCCTATCCTCAAAAAACTTAGTGTCCTAATAATGTTCTTTCATAATAACAAATATCTACCCCTGTGGTACATTCAGCTCCATAAATTCTTCAACACAGAGAGTAGAAGGAGTGGCTTTAGTAAGAACTTAGTTCATATTTGAACTTGTTTGGATTTAAGTTATAATTGTTTTAATGGAGGTGGGAAGTTTATTAAATATGTGCCAATGTACACCCTTTTCTATTATGGTTAGAGACTTCCCTTCCTCCTTCCTCAAAGTCATGTGTAATATAGTGTGAAGAGGTTACATGACTGAATATGCTGGCAGTTTTCATGAAAAGTCCCCTACGGCAAGACCTCACATAATATTCTGACAGCTCCCCCCCCCCATTTTTTTTTGAAGTGTAAATAATTTATATTTCCCCCTTCATGCAGAATATTTCACCATCATCATATGTCATTACAGAGTGGAAACATGCGAAAATAAACTAATTTTCTTATTATTTAGGATCATAATCCTCCAAGAGCGAAGGTTGCTAGTTTCAGTAGGGGAGGATATTAACCTGATCCTTCCAGTTTAATTTATTGTCCATGGATATTATTATAACACCTAAAATAAATTTTTTTTTGGTACATTCAACTTGAGTTATTTGTTGCTAGTTGTTTTATTGGTCCGGCTTTTGTCTGAAACTGCCATGAAGTGAGGTTTTATGAAGCCATTGGCTGGAAAACCATCCAGTGAAGCAACATCTGGCTTAATGTAACACACTTTGCAAGCATTTAACAGACTATTTTGTTGAATGATTTATTTTTTTGTGTTACCAAAAATACTAGCATCATCATCATCTACAAAAAAAGGTATAGGTTTGCAAGAAGAATTTATGGATCTGGCTAGGTAAGTGATTCATATATGTATATTAAGAAGAGCAACGGACCTAGAATGGAACCCTGTGGAACCCCAGCCAGGCTTTAGTCTTGAGTTAACAATTTGTCCAGAGTTAAGAGTTTTTTGATGGTAACCCCCTGTCTCCTGTTTGTTAGGTAAGAGGAGAAACCAATAATGGGGGGAAATCCCTTTCATTCCATAGAAACTTCATTTTGTGTAGGAGGAGGAGGAGGAATATATTATTACGGTCTACTACACAAATCAAAAGCTTTGGGATAGGTCACGGTAAAAAATGAAAAATTTCCCCTGCCTCTTATTATTCTACGTGGTTACAGTCTCCCAGCCAGCAGGAAGGTTGGTATTACTGGCGACATCCGCATTGCTGTAATGATGTTGACTTTTTTTGTGGTGACTGACTCATGGCCCACCCCTACATTTAAATGGGTAATACAAAAATAATTGAGTTTTTGGTATTTGCGTACAGCAGGACGAGGGTCAAGGGCCCGAGTAGGCGGGAAACGTCGCCATTTTACAACATTATTTATTGCCTGGCGTGCATTGTATTTGGACACAGTTGGTCCCGGGATCTGTCCTGATAAAGACGGGGGTGAGAGAGAGAGACAGAAAGAGAGAGAGACAAAGACACAGAGAGAGACAGACAGAGAGAGACAGAAAGAGAGACACAGACAGAGAGAGATACACAGAAAGAGAGAGAGACAGACAGAGAGACAGACAGAGACTGAGACAGACAAAGACACAGAGAGACAGAAAGAGAGAGAGAGAGACAGAAAGAGAGACACAGAGAGACAGACAGAGAGAAGAGACACAGAGAGAGACACAGAGAGAGACAGAAAGAGACACAGACACAGAAAGAGAGAGACAGTGACAGAGACACAGACAGAGAGAAACAGAGAGAGAGACAGATAGAGAGAGACACAGACACAGAAAGAGAGTGACAGACAGTGACAGAGACACAGACAGAGACTGAGACACAGACAGAGAGAAACAGAGAGAGAGACACAGACAGAGAGAGACACACAGAGACAGAGAGAAACAGACAGAGAGAGAGAGAGACAGTGACAGAGACACAGACAGAGAGAGAGAGAAACAGACAGTGATAGAGACACAGAGAGAGAGACAGACAGAGAGAGAGACAGAAAGAGAGAGAGAGACAAAGACACAGAGAGACAGAGGCACAGACAGAGAGAGAGAGAGAGGGGGGGGCTGAAGAAGCAACAACATGCGTAAAAGTTAAATTCGGCATGTTTCGAGAAAGAAGATTAATTTGATGGGAGTACGGAAAACAAATAGATAACATTTTGATGGGTATTTAACCTGAAGAAGAAGAGACGTGATCCAGGCAAAGGAACAACCTCCAGCAGCAGCGGCAAAGCAGGGACGATGACGTCACCACCAGGCCCCTTGTTAACACCTGGTAAGGGCAGCCATCTCTTTATATATAGTTCATCACCCGCTGTTTAGGAGCTGCATAGATTCTCTCTCTCTCTCTCATTGCTTCACCGACTCAGACAACTTGATTATACATTTTATTCGTAAATATTTATTTATTTTTTTTATTAAAACTTAATTTGAGTTATATTTCTTTTGGAATGTAATATCACCATATTTAAATATGGAATATATATTCAAATTAAATATACTCTTTTTATTATTCAACAATTCCTTTGTTATAATAATATTTTTGCGGTGCAGAAACAAAGACCAAACGCCACATTTTTCTGACTTTGATGTTTACAGTAACTAAAAATATGGCCAAAATAAAAAGTCAGCATTAAACATATATATGTATATATATAACCATGTATTAACAAAAATCGACGTTTCGTCTCCTCCACCACTTCTTCTTCTTCCTCCTCAGGCTGAATATTTTAGCCTTACATCCTATTTACTCCTTGACTCCCGCAGTCTTGAAGGATTTTGGTGTTTCCCAAGCCCCGGGCCACCTATGGACTAAACTATATATATATATAATATTACCGTGCCATCTTTTTTTATTTATTGATGTCGGGTGTTTTTTCTCTTTTTTTCTTTTTTTTCCTTTTTTTGGATGATATGCCAGGGTTAAGTAACGCGCTTTACACCTCAATTATATGCATCGATAGTAAAAAAAAGAAGAAAATTTCACGTAATTAATAATACGGTTCAGAAACTAAATTAAGAATTAAAAGCGGGAGAAGCAAAATTTACTTGCAAACATATAATACTAATATAACTGGAGAGAATAGGAGAAGGAAAAGGGGGAAAATACTGCCACCAGTAAGGGATGATGAATTATAGAAGATAAAGAAGAAAAGGGAGACAGATTTGAGAAAAAGAGAAGAAAAAAAATACTATGGAAGAGTTTTCGGCCGACAAGGAGCTGAGGGTAGAGAAGACAAGACATCACATCTCCAACTGAGACGGAGAATTGTTGTTCTTGTTGTTGTTGTGTCTGGTCTAGATTCGTGCTATCCTACCTTGCGCAAGCCTTTTCATTTCGTCCCTAATCTGCTTAGCGAATTCCACCCTTTGCCCTGCCTCTACTGTTCACTTCCCCTAATGTTACAAGACCCTCGTGCCTTGTCCCTCCTCCTTCCTTATGCGCCTAGGCTTCTATTCTTTTCCCCTTCCCCCAACTCCTGCAGCACCCCAAGTAACGCCACGCTGCTCCTAATATCCGCCCTTATATTTAGCCTATTCCCCTCTCTCTTCCTCCCCTACTCTAGTAGCGGAGATCCTCAACTCTCTGCTAGACTCTACACAGCTAACTATAACTAACAAAAAATTTATTTTAAAAAACGGACACAAGTTTAAAAGAAAAGGAAAGCAAAGGGACGAGACAACAGGACCTGGCCGTGAAGAAGGTGATGAGGCTGCTGCAGAGACTTCCCCTAACAGTACTAATGTTTGTTTCAATAAAAAAAAAATTAGCAACACTGCAAAGTTGGGAGGTTATTTCGAAAGATGAAAAAAGCGACGTGAAATATATTTTTCTTTAAAAGTGAATTTTTAATATTTGCCATTGTTGCCAAGTGGTGATGTGCGGAGGACAGGAAAGAATACAAGGCTGAGAAACGTCGTGCTGCAGGAGGATGTGATGATTGATAGGGAGACTAACCTGGAAGAGAATAGGATGTAACTGTAGTTAAGTAAGGTAGGATAGGAGTTTGCGGCGAGGAAGAGAAGTTTCGATGGCTGGCGTGGGAGGGAGGGAGGGAGGGAGGGAGGAGGAGGAGGTCGCCGCTGTTACACTGCATTAAACAGGACACTTGTCTAGTTGCACCTATCATAGATGCTCTGGATGAAAGGGGAGGGAGGGCGAAACTTAGGCCCTTGTCCCCCTCGGCAGTGTAATAATAATAATAGAACATATTTAGAAGAAAATTAAGTACAAAGATAAATTACAGAAAAAAAAACATTACAATTATACAATATTTCCGTTCTCCCACCCCCCAATTTTTTTTTTTACAAAATAAGTTCCTAACTTTTTCACACGGTTCATAACTTATTTTTTCGAAAATATTTATATTGTTAGGGAGGAGGGGGGAGGGAGGAGGAAGCCTCCAGTAGCCTTCCTTATCTCTCTCTCTCTCTCTCCTCTCTTAACATCCGTTTTCTGGTCCCTTTTCCCTTTATTTTGTAACTATGGTCATTTTTAGAGAAGAAGAAAATTTGGGTATAGTCAGCCGCCGCCTCCGCTTCCCTTGCCATCCTACCCCTTATTTATAGTCCGCCTTTTTCCTCCTCCTACCACCGAGTGGTTCCCAACTATATATTTCCAGTAAGCTGCTGTTGGGGGAAGGTGACAACACTGGACAAGGGGAATCTAAAGACATGGCATATTAGTCAGCCATTAGTACACTTGGTGGATAGGGGCAAATAGAATCCTTAGAAAGGCTGGGGGTGTGCAAAGAGAAGGGGCCGCAAAATTAGTACAAATAGGACCTGGGCATGGGAACGGAAAGGTAAAGGGCAACTAGAGGGTGGACAGAGAAAAAGAGAAACAGACAGGCTACACATCTACTACAGAGCTTCTGCAGGTCAAAAACCACCTTGGCAGGGGGAATCAGAGATGGAAAGAAAGGAGAATCGACTAGGAACGGGAGGAGGAGGAGGAAGAGGCGGAGGAGGAGGAGGAGGAGGAGGAGGAAGAAGAAGAAGTGGAAGGAGGAAGAGGAGAGATCACCTGTTTAAATTACAAGCAAGGAACCCCCAAAAAAACACACAGACGTTGGGGAAATACTCATCCATAAAATAGGACAACTAATTAATGACTGTAACAATTTAGACTCAATCCTAAGTAGTTAAGTGCAGTGCAGTGACGTCATCAGCGCTGCCAAATAATACACTACTATAGTGAAATATATTTCCACTGTTATTTATGTATATTGAATATAATTATACATTTCAACTATAGGGTTAACTATGGTTGGTTCCTTACGACGACCAGAAGATTATTAATTATTATAGTGTTAAGTTGTATGTGTGTATCTGCCTGCCAAGCAGGGGAAGCGGCTACAGCATCTGGAGATCAGATAAATACATACAGATTCTCTCTTCCATCTTATTACAACCCTACGGTACAGCAATACCAAGGAGGGGAAAACTACTAGCCAAAAATATATATATATATTCTTCACCCTCCGCCCCAATTAGGCCTTAGATTGAGACTGCTGGAGCTTTCTCCGTGCGTTATGAAAAGACACGGTTCAACCGCTTCGTTGAAAATGTAATGAAAAGAGTCGTGTTTCGTTCGTTTCGATACGAATTTTTATTTATGTAATGCAGCAACAACAACAACATCATCTTTGTTGAATAAGGAACGTAGGTTTTTCCCCATAAAGCTTTTTCCTCGAGATTCGCCGCAACGTTTCGATGGATTCTCCTGAAGAAGATTGGTCGGTGCTGCAAGCCATCGAAACGTTCCGGCGAATCTCAAGGAAAAAGCTCTATCCAACATCTTTGTTTGGGTTGTTTTTTTCAACCTTGTCAAGTAATTATCTTTGCCGAGGCATCCCCGGTGCAGTTGCAACAATGTGTGTGTGTGTGTGTGTTGAGGTGAATGCTGGAAACACTCCTACAAGGTGAGAAGGAACATTGAGGTAAAGTAAGCGTCATGTGAAGTTGTTGTTGGTTTTTTTTTCTCGAAAATGGACGGAAAGTGGAACGAGATAAGTCACAATGTACTGATTATTGATAAGGACAGGTGATTGATGTGTTTAAATCAGTGCCGCGGCAGGAGTGAAGATTATCTCATGGAGAGAGAGAGAGAGAGAGAGAGAGAGAGAGAGAGAGAGAGAGAGAGTGAGCAGTAAATTTTGAGGTTTTATTTAGGTTAAGAGAAAGTCCTGAGTGACTGAGAGAGAATTTCAAAATGGCAGTAAATGTTGTTGTGCGGCGTTCAGTCCAAAGACATCTTACGCAAGCCCTTTCATTTCCTCCCTGATTTGATTGGCGTCTTCCATCCCTTGCCCTCCCTCTCCCACTCACTATTGTAGTTAATATTTGGGGGGGACTGTGAACTAATCGCCCCCCCAGTGCAGTGATGTCGCTGCTTCTTATCACCTGTTATCAGTCAATACATGAAATACACTCGAGTGTCTGTAATCAGTTTAAATAGGTTTAGCTGTGAAGTGGAATTGACGACATTTAAAATTAATTCAGTCCTCGGGATGTGAGGAGAGGAGAGGAGAGGAACAATATGGCGGCATTGGGTGTTTCTCACTAGTGTAAGCTGTTAACCTCTCTCTCCGCCCTCCTCTCCCTTCTCTCCCCCCACCCCAAAAGAAATAAAGGCGCTATGGAAGTGAGTGAGACAAGGCTGATGAAAGCTCTAAACAAAGAAACAGGGAAGGAGGAACTGGAGGGAAGACGTGAGGTAGGAGAAGAAGAAGAAGAAGATACCGTCGATGACGCAACCTGAGCTCTTATCTGCATCGCGGAACGGAAGGGAAACTAGACCAAGAGACGATGAAGAGGAGAGAGGGAGAGTTCACGTCTCCATCCTTAATCCTTGTGTGGTCCACCTGTCATGTCTCCTCCCAGAAGGAGGGAGAGGAAGGGGGAGAGGGGAGAGGCCAGGGATGTTGATAGGAGAGGTTCACATAGAGCTTGAGAGACAGAGAGAGATGAGAGAGAGAGAGTAACTTAATAGAGACGCGATTCAGATTGGGAAAATGTTGGATCAGAGAAGGATTGAGGAGAGGTTGAAGGAGTAGAGAGGACCGAGAGAGAGATAGGTATAGAGGAGAAGGAGTCCTCTCCTCATAGCGTCTCCCTCAGCGTCCTCAAACATCGCCCGCCAACTTCTCCTCGCAACTACTCTCTCTCTCGTCTCTCTCCTCCTCTCTCACCATCAACGATGTGTCATCGCTAGGAGGAAAACGGTGGAGGATAGGAGGAGGAAGGAAGGGACAGAGAAGAGAGTAGTAGATGAGAGAAGAAGAGAAAGGAAAAAAAGTGGGATGGACTGCAGAATCTAGTCGCCGCCCCCACTCTTTCTCCTCCAGTCAGAAGGAAACTGGTGTTGGAGAATACGAGAGAGAGAGAGAGGGGGGGGGAGGGAGAGGACATATAACTATGAAGCTGTAGAAGGGAGGCGTGTGTTGAGCTACTGCAGTCATGTTTCTTGTTCAATAGCAACAGCCAAGATTACTCTCTCTCTCTCTCTCTCTCTCTCTCTCTCTCTCTCTCTCTCTATCTATCTCTATATCTATATATCACTGCTTGGGTCACACACACTTATGCACTTGTACAGTAACCACCATTTGTCTCTCTCTCTCTCTCTATCTCTATATCATTCTCTCTCTCTCTCACTGTGGCGCGTGTGTGTATGTTGATATCCCGTTAACTACAGAGAGAGAGAGAGAGAGAGAGAGAGAGAGATAAGATGGCGGCCGTGTTCGCAGCCTCGGGCAGAACCTGTTATCCTCTCTCTCTCTCTCTCTCAGCCTCACCACAACTACGGACTCTCCTCCTCCTCCCTAGCATCACGTCAGCATCCATCACATGTCACCACAGGGACAGGATAACCAGAGGCTCTACGTTTCCAGTGCTTTGCAGATATTGGAAAAGAAGAACAAGAAGAAGAAAATCCCCCCCTTTGATAATGTGAACTGGGAATTATTAAGGACGCAGGAAGAAGGATAATGGAAGGCTGTGCACGTAACCTCTAGAGGAGACAGGAACAGGAGTGATGCTCTTTATCTATAGAACACGCGGTGAAGAATGTTAGAACGGAATACGGGGGGAAAAGGAATCACGCTGCTGCAAGGAGGAGGAGAAACCCCCGTAAAGTTGGCCCCCCATGATGATGATGGTGATGTATTAGGAGGAGGAGCAGGAGGGAGACTTGGTAATAAATGGCATGAACACGTGGTCCTGTCAACATGAGGATTAATAGAGGAGGGGGAAACCGAGGTGGAATAACAGAGGCTGTTAGATTAAGGGGAAGGGAAGTTGAGGAATTCTGCTACTTGGGAAGCAGCGTAACAACTAGGGATGGTAGAAGAGTATAGAGTAGGACAGCACAGGAAGAGTGTGAATATTAGGAATGTTGGCATGCATGGAGCAGCGAGGCTGACGTTGTATGAGGTGTGTGGACGACAGGAGTTGAGGAGGGGAAAGGAAAGGAAAGGAAAGGAAAAGAATAGTAATAACCTTTGAAATGTGGTGCTGCTGCTGTAGGAGGATGAGGTGATAAGAGGTGGATAGGATAGGATAGGATAGGGTGACTAACCAGGAGGAAGTTATAAACAGAATAGGGGAAGAGAGAACAATATGGAGGACTTTGAAGGGAATAGATTAATAGGGCCACGTTTTAAGACACGAGGGTCTTAGCCTAAGAGGGAGAGGGACAGAAGGGGGAGGGACAAGGATGGAATACGCTAAGCAGATTAGACAGGGTGGATGTTCTGCTAGTTATAAGGAAATGGAAAGGCTTGCGCAAGGTTAGATTAGCAAAGAGGGTCAGGTCAGGCTTAGAGTATATATATCTGTGTGTGTAAGGAGACTCGTTTTTCCCTTTCTTCTCCTCCCTCGCTCCTTCCTTCCTTCCTACCTGCTACAGCACTCTCTCTCTCCCTCCCTCTCTCTCTCTCCCAAACTATTTCATTATAATATTACTTATCCTCCTTCTCTCCCTCTCCTCAGCTCCTTTACTGTGATATATTTAGGTTAGGTTGCAGCATGTGAGGTCTCATCTGTCTACTCCAAGAGCTCAACATCAACTTCACTCAAGTCAAGGCAACACACACAGTATAATACTGAATATTGCCAACAATTCGTTAAAAATAAAAAAAATAAGGATCCGGACTACTGTGAAAATTGCAAGGAGAAAAACGGTTAACAAGAGGAAAACGTGGGGAAGTAAGAAGAATAAAGGGGGAAAAGGAAATGACTAAGCCCCAGAAAGGAAGAGTGAACTGAGTTACAAGTGGAAAAGCAGTTAAGAAGAGCAAAACACGAAGAAAGTAAATGAGAATAAAGGGGAGAAAAGAATTGACAAGGCCCAGGAAGGAAGAGTGAACCAATTTGCAAGAGGAAAAGCAGTTAAGAAGAATAAAACATGGAGAAAGTAAAGGAGAATAAAGGCGGAAAAAGAATTGACAATCCCCAAAAAAGGAAGAGTGAACTAAGTTACAAATGGAAAAGCAGTTAAGAAGAATAAAACACGGAGAAAGTAAGAAGAATAAAGGGGGGAATGGAATTGACAATCCCCAAAAAAGGAAGAGTGAACTAAGTCGCAAGTGGAAAAGCAGTTGAGAAGAAGGAAAACATGGAGAAAGTAAGAAGAATAAAGGGGGGAAAAGAATTGACAAGGCCCTAGAAAGGAAGACTGAACTAAGTAAACAGGAACAGAACAAGGACGTTTGAAATGAAAGAAACTAAAAACGAAATAAATTAAGATAAAAACGAAGGAACACAGTAAAAGAAACAAAAGTCACAAGAGAGAATGAAGGAAAGAAGAAACTGGGGAACCAGTACACGAAGGAACGTAATAAATCAAAGAAAGGATGGGAGTAAAATATAATGGTCGATGCAACTTGGGAGATAAAGTAAGGAAGGGACGGGGGAAACAAATGAACGAAATAAAATTGGATAGGGGCAAATAAAGGAAGGAGAACGACAAAAGGAATAAACGAATTGAGAAAAGTGATGGGAAGGAAAAATTAAGTAAATATGGGACGAGAAATAGGAAAGGAAAAAAAAGGTACGAAAGGAGAAAAATGGGGGGGGGGGGAGGGGAAAAAAAAGGAACGAAGAAACGAAAGAAAGAAACCGAGAAACTGAAGGACGACGATGAAAACATGAAGGAAAAACTGGAGGAAGGGAAAAGAAATGAAGGATGTAAGGTGGAAAAGGGAGGCAGTTACTGGAAAACTGAATGGAAGAAATAAACGTAGGAAGGAAGATTAGAAACTATTCGAGGACGTGACAAGAAAAACTAAGGAAGAAGGAGAATAGGAATAAACCTATTTACAGGGACAGGAGGAAAGAAGTCACGCGATAAAGAGAACCACGGCGTAACGTAACGAAAATAAAGTAAATAATCAAATATAATTCGGCTAGTGACGAGGGATGAAGGAAGGATGTTAAAAGATAAAGGAATAAAACGACGGAAAGTAGGGAGGAAGAAAAAAATTATATAAAGTTGCTTCGGAAAAGGATGCAGCAAATTAAGAAGTAGAGCAGAACAAACAGAGGCTCGAGGATGAACTAGAGAGCAAGGGAAAAGAAATAAAGGACAAATTTTGAAGGGAGGCAAGAAGAAGTGACGTGTAAACATTATATATATATATACGTAAACCGAGGGGAAGGCATCCCTGTCAAGATGGCGCTGACTGCGATATGAAACGTATGACGTCACCGGTTCCGATTGCAGCCGGGAACTCCCGAACCTCCCCGAGTGACGTCATCAGCGACCAGAGACTTTACATACATGCCTTGTCGCAGATGCTTTCTTAAAGTAAAGTAAAGTAAATGTAAGAGACTTATCTTTGTGCGGCCAGAGATTATGCAAATAAGGAAGCTCGTTCATTTACCTGCAACAGAGAGAGATCAAGGTTAGCAAAGTACTTATAATACTTATAGATATAGATATATATTCTAGGATTGTCCTTTATTTTCCAGTGCTGTTAGTCTTCCGCTTCAACTATTGCCTCTCCCTGTCCTTATAACATCCTTGGCCTTCTCTCCTTTAACAAGCAAATACTTAAAGTTACTATTATTTATTTCAATTTTGTTAATTGTTATCGTTATTGCTTTTTTTCCTCCGATAATTTCCTTTCACTCGATTAACTTGTCCTCGTCCGGCCCAACCTTCCTTTCTACTTTATTTTTAAAACTTTCCTTCTTTCGTTTCCCGCCTCAGTTCTTCCATCAATTTCCCCTCCCATTCCGCTTCGACGTTCCTTTTCAGCTTCCTATTTCCTTCTTTCCTACCTACTTTACTTCCATTTGCACCGCTTCACTCCTCCTCCTTCGTGTGTGTGTGTCCCCCCTCTCCCTTGCTTCTACATGTAACATCCTTACCTCATTCCATTTTTTTTAAATATTTTTTTGCAATAATTTTTTCTTTCCCTCTTTCTTCTCCCCCCCTTGTTCCTTCTATATATTCCTGTCTTTCATTCCACCCTTCATTTCTGACTTGCTTTCCTTTGCCTTCCTCCCTTCCAGTTTTAATTTTCTTCCGGCCTTCCTTTTCCCCGTCTTCATTCCTCTTCTTTCTTTCGTTCGTTCCTCCATTCTTACTTGGTTTTCTTCCTTCGTCTGTTTTCTCCTTACTTTTTCTCGTAAATTCCTCCTTATTTTCGCATTCTTTCGTTCGTCCTTACTTCTTTCCATGCCGTTTCCCTTTAGCGTGAGCTCCTCCTTCTGTTGCCTCCCCTCGACTTCTCCGTTGGCTTGAGGATGACAACAAAGTCCGCGAACTGTCGTCGACACAAACTCTCCGAGGTTAAACTTGAACGGGGACGGAGCAGAGAGAGAGGGAAGGAAGGAAGGTGGAGGAGGAAACGAAAATAAGGGGGAAAGCTTCATTATTTGCTACAGCTTCGCGAATCCTAACGTAGGAAGTCACAAGCTATGATGATGTTTGAAGGTGGACGTCGGGAAGGAAAAGGTAGGAAGAGAGGAAGTGGATCCTACTTCTAGTAAACAGAAGGAAAAGGGTTAAATAAACAATCAGCTGAAGGGAGAAAATAAAAGGGAACGAAGGAAAGCTGACAAGTTGCAAGGTAAAGAAAGGTAAGAAAAGTCAAATAATTAACTTTATATATAAAAAGAATTTACAATAGATAAAAAGACGACGGCCAAAATGTCACCATTTATTCACAAATGCGACGTTTCGTCTCCATTTTGAGGCTTCCTCAGGATTAAAATTCAGCAGCACATCATATTTGCTCCTCGACTTCCTCGGTCCAAAAGATTACTGAATTTACGTGCGAATAATTCAGCAGACCCTCGCGGTTACGTCACTAGCCAAGGAAAGGTGGAAAGGAGAAGCCGAGGGAAGAAGCGGGAAATGAACGAAGGGGAAAAAACTAAAAAAGGAAAAAAAGAAAGGAATAAACAACTATAAACGAAGTAACTAAATTAATCCGACATAACGTTATAAATAAAACACCAAAAAAAGGGTGGGGCCAGAGGTCATAAATAGAATAAATTAATTTTTAAAACGTTTCGCCCCCCAACCAAGACCTCCTCAGTTTATTAATTAAAAATATTACGAAAGTTGTGTGGGGGAAGAAGGGAAGGGAAGGATAAGGGAGGAGGACGAAACGAAAAGAGGGAACCAAGAACGTACAGGAAGTCAGGAGGAGGAAGAAAAGGTTTGGAAGTGACGCAAAAGAAAGGGGAAAAGAAGTAAAAGAAACAACCAATGCAGCCAATTTGCCAGTGAAAAATTTAACCAACATAATTACGACGTTTCGGCCGCAGCAAACGTGCGCAGTAAATTTACCTGATGGCGTCCACAAATGTGGACGAAACGTCGTAATTACGGTAACTAAATATATAATTAAATTTTTTTCCGAAAAACTGTGTTTTCTTAATTTGTTATACTGAACTGTCTGGTAAAGGAGAGTCAGGGAGAAGGGAAGAATTCAAAAAAGGAAAACGTAGATAGAAACTAAGGAATAACAGGGAAGAAGAAAAGAAGATAATGAGAAAGAAGTAAAAACGAAGGAAACGTCAAACAAAAGGAAGTGTAATTACGAGGAACGACGGATAAAAGAATGAAGGAAGGAGAGAAAGAAGAAAGATGACGTAGATAGGAACTAAAGAATAACTGGGAAGAAAAAGAAAAAATAAAGAAGAAATGAGAAAGAAGTAAAAACCAAGGAAACGTCAAACAAATTAAGGGAAGGAATGTGGGAAAGAAGAATTTAATTACGAGGAACGACGTACAAATGAAGGAAGGAAAGAAGGAGAGACAGACGACGAACAGCGATTAAAATAAAATTATAAAGCAGAAGTAATGAAAGCAAAAACTGGAAATGGAAGGTGGAAGAAAGGAAAGAAGGAAGTTACAAGAACGAGAGAAGAAGAAGGATGAGGGGCGGAAGGGAAATGAAGGAAGAGAGGGAAGGAGGGACGAGGGAAACCGAATATAGGAGAACGTTGAAATAAAGGAAGGAAAGAGGGTGAACGGACAAGAAGAGAGAGAGAAAAAGCCGACTTCTGCTATTCATGTTTCACGAAAAGCGTCCATTTTCTCTCTCTCCCTCTCTGTTCTTGTCCGTTCACCCTCTTTCCTTCCTTTTTGTCAATGTTCTTCTATATTCAATTTTCCTCGTCCCTCGTTCCCTTCCTTCATTTCTCTTTCTCTTCAACCCTTCTTCCTTCATTCTCGTATCTTCCTTTTTTTTCCTTCCTTCCATCCTCTATTCCCATATTTTTTTTCCTTTCATTACCTCTCCTTTCTGAATTTTTTTTTTAAGTCGCTGTTCGTTAAGTCGTCTTTCCTCTTTCCCCATCTTCCTTCCTTCCTTAATCCGTCTTTCCTGGCAATTACATGTATGTATGAGAAGAATTAATATTCAGGGAGGTGGATGATGAGACACTTTATGGGGGATGTTTCATGTTGTTATTTTTAAAAACCACGGATCTCGTGGAAGTAAATAAATTTCCGTTGCCATGGTTACGCGAGACCAACGATGACGAAGGAGCGAGGCAGAGATGATGTTGTTGTTGTTGTTATTAATGTAAGAACGAACGAACGTTCGTGTAGAGAGAGAGAGAGAGAGAGAGAGAGAGAGAGAGAGAGCACGTGGCTAGGAATCCCGAGGGAGCATCGACCTTGGCTCCAGATCAACGCCCCCTGGACCCTGCCTGCTGCTGCTGCTGCTGTCCCTTCCCCCACCCCTCCCCTCCCCTCCTCTTCCCCTCTCCCCCCTCTTCCCCTCCCCGCACCGACAACAACTCTCCTCGCCGGTTTCTCCGCGAAAATGGCGTCAGCTCGTCTACACGACGAGGAAGAGACTGACTGACTGACTGACTGACTACTCGGCGCCGACAGTTCGCGGACTTTATTGCCAGCGACGGCGACGCCAACTGTCGGCGTGAGGGACGCGAAGGAGGGGGGAAAAACACCAAACAAAAATAAACAAGAGCGACAGGACGAGATAGTTGCAAGTGAACGACGACGAAGAGGAGGAGGAGGAGGAGGAGGGGAAAAGGCGACGGGAAACATGAAGGAAATAAATACGGAAGGGAAGAAGGAGAAGAGAAGGAAAGCAGTGGAATGCGAGATAAAAAGCGAAATCCTTTTACGTCGGCAACTGAAGGAAACCCGAAGGCGAAACCAGAAACAGGCGAGAAAGAAACGAGGACAAGTAAAAAAGTGGGGGAAGAAAATAATAAAAAGAAGGGAGGATTACGAAGAAAGTGAAGCGGACAGCGAGGTGGAAAAGTAGAGAGAGAGAGAGAGAGAGAGAGAGAGAGAGAGGAGAGATGACGTCATACATCAAAGATACGTAACTTGCAATGCATTATCCTCCACGCGGTTCCCTCATTTCTCATCTTTACATTATCCGTCATTTCTTCTTCTTCTTCTTATAACATCCTCCTCCCTGTTTACGTCCTTTTAATATATCTTTCCGTTGTTATCCTCACTGATCCTCTTCCTGTTTTCCGTCGTCTTTCCTCCCTTCCTTCCTTCTCCTGATAACATCCTTCCTTCCCGTTTCCTTTCCTTTCTTTTTGACTTCCCTCCTTCATTCCTTCCTTTCCTTCGGCGGCCCCGCCTTCCTTCGTTTCTTCTTGTAACATCCATCCTTCCTTCCTTCGTTCGTTCTTCTAACAGCGTTTCCTTCTTGTTCCTTTTTTTTTTACATACGGCATTAGTTTTTCTTCCTCCGCTTTCCCCCGAGTGGTTCCCTTCTTCCGTTCTTGTGACACTGTTCCTCCCTGTCTTATCCTCCTCCTCCGCCTTCTTCTTCTCCTTATAACTCCACTACTGTTTTTTTTTGTTTTTCCTTACTTTCTTTCTTGGTTTCTCGTATCCTGCCCTTTCCTTCATCTTTTAAATTCGTTTCTTTCCTTGGCCGCTTTCCTTTCCCTACCATTGCCTCAACTCTCTGTGGCAGTGACGTCACAGGGAAAGGGAGACAGAGACACAGATTCTATGGACGACGAGGAAAGGAGGAGACAAGTATAGAGACGTAAAGAGGTGGATGAATACTCCAAATAAAAACGCGCTAAAATGCATTAAAATGGATACTAAGAATAAAGGTAAACTATAAATTATCTACGAATATGGGGAGAAAAAAATAATAATAAACTTCACGTCACTAATGAGATTTGATTGAAAATAAATGACGCAACGGGAAAAGAGGGGAATTAGAGAGAAAACAGTAGGAAAGGAAAGTGGACGAGAAATAATAGGAAAGGGTATCTAACGGGGAACGAAGGATTTCTTGGTAAAGCGGGGAAATAATAATAATAATTAACGAAAGATTAGAATAACGCGTGAAGCGAAGAGAGAGAGAGAGAGAGAGAGAGAGAGAGAGAGAGGTAATGAAAAGGGAAGGAAAGTGGAAGGGAAAAATAGAAAGGGAATCCAAAGGAGAGGAAAGCAGAAACCAGCAGAGGATTGAAGGAGTGACGAGGAAGCTGAGTGATAGGAGACTGGAAACAATACGGGGAAGAAAAAGCGCAAACGGAAAAAAGGGAAAATATAATAATTGAAAGAATAATCATCCAGACGCATTCAACAACACAGTAAAAAAAACTAGAAAGAGAGGAGAAAAACAAACAAACAGTGAGGTTTACTCAAGGCAAGGGAAGCTGGAAGGAAGCAGTCAACGAGAGGAAAAACACACAACAGAGAGAAAGAGGAAAGCAGCAGAAAGAACGACACAGGGGGAAGAGAGAGGAAATACCACAAAGAAGAATGGTAGAGAACGGACAGAATAGCGCCACGCACCCAGTGATAAGAGACACGATGGCGAGGAGAAAATGTAAAGGCAAGAAAAAATTATATGCAAGAGGAAGAAGGAAGTGGAATATAGAAGAAAATCGGAGAAAGGAAGAGGAAAACCTGAAAGAACCGTACAGATAGGACAATGAAAAAACACAGACAGAGAGGAGCGACGGATGTAAAGAAACGTTAAAAAAAAATTAAGGGATGTAATAATATACAAGGGAAAGACAGAAAGGAAAAGAATACCTCGGAAATAAGAAACTACTAAAATATGAAAAAAGGAAGAAAAAAATTATAGACTCTCGCGAATTAAGGGCAGAAGAAAAGATAGATAATTAATACGATAAGGAAAGGAGGAAATTCGGTAGACAGGAATTAAATGTAAATAACGAAAACTACACGAAAAGGGAAAGGAGGGAAGAGTCTGCAAAATAGAAGACAATATCACGTGAAAGGTAGACACAATGTGGAAGAAAGGAAAGGGAGAAGAAAGGAAGAACGCAGAGGACGAATGGGTAAAGAGAATAAGTGAAGAAAATAACGAACAACTGCGGAACGAAACGTCCGAGAAAGTGCTAAGGGAATTAAAGACAAGAAAGAGAGAAAATAAAATCGGTAATAAATAAGAAATGATTGAAGTACGAAGAGAAAAAAAAGTAGTGTGGACTCCACACAAAAAAAAATTAATTCTAATAAGCAGGAAAAGTTGGAGAAGGAGGGAAATGAAACGAAAATGTGAGGAGGTGAAGAGGAAATATGGAAGAAAAAATGTGAAACGTATAAAATAAAGATAAATATAACTCTCGCTCCTTCCCCGTTTCTCAAAACGATTAATTGAAAGTAGAATGAGGAGGACGAGAGGAAGAGGAGGAATAGACGATAAATGACAGCGTCAATACATACAGGGAAAACAACCAACGAGAGAGAAAATATTAATAAACTGAAGACAAAATATGTGAGGACGGAGGCAAAATTAAGGATCACGTCACCGATGAGGAGTAAGGGCAAACAAATGAAGACACGTGACGAAGAAGAAAAGAAAAGACAGACAGAGAAAGAAGTATCAGGGAAACTGCAGGAAAGTAGAAATGGGACAAAACTTTTGGCAGGAAAAGAAAAGCGACGAAAATAACTTGTGAAAACCGAGTTGAGAGAAGAATTTATAATGGGAAGCAGCGACAAGAGGAGGAGAGGGGGAAATTATGAGAAGAATTACACCGTGGAGGAAAGATAACAACGTTAAAGGAGGAAAGAAACACACACCCAGCGAAAGTCACGATTAAATAACACGAAGGGAAGGCGACGGATAGGAGACGAGGGAGAAAAATGGACGTGATGTGTAGTGAGAGAAGAGAAAGGATCTAGTAGCAGAAACGTAGGCGAGGAAGGAGAAAGTAAATCAAGGAGGAAAGAGAAACCCTGAGTAAGAGGATTTCGGGGGAGACGTAAGCGAGAGTTTCGGGTGAGAGGAGAGAGAGAGAGAGAGAGAGAGAGAGAGAGAGAGAGAGGAACCAGAATAAGGAGAAGATATAAGTGATTAAAACGCAGCCGCGAGACAAGTTGAGAGATTAATAGAGAGAGGGAGGGAGAGAGAAGGTTGAAAATCTGAATAACACATTGTAAATGAAATAAGGATGGATGTGGAGGACGTGAAGAAAGGAGGCGACGAGGATGGAGAGAGAGAGATATATATATGTACAGGGAGAGAGAGAGAGAGAGAGAGAGAGAGAGAGGAAGAGAAGAGAGTGTTGGATGGAAGTAATCAGAGAGAATGGAAAATACAGCTTGTCACAGAGACAACGAGGCTAGGGAGGAAAATAATCAGAAAGAGATAGTCACGAGAAAAGAGAGAGAGATTGGAAAGGAGAAGAAGACTCGGGAAGTAAGATTTATTTGCAAATATTTAACGAAGACGTGAAAGAGATAAAGTTTCGGGTATCTACGTCACAAGGTGCCAGAAACGAGACACAGAGAGAGAGAGAGAGAGAGAGAGAGAGAGAGAGAGAGAGAGAGAGAGAATTGTGCGTCAGGGTAGCAACCTAAGAGAAGGAGTAATACATACATATATAGAGAGAGAGAGGGGGAAAGAGGGAGAGAGAATGAAGGAAAACGAAGTATATAAAAGGGGAATAATATTTTATTTGGCAAAGCAGGAAGACCAGAATGATAAAAAAAAATAAGACTATGGCATGAAGATGACGAATTGAGAGAGAGAGAATGAGAGAGAGAGAGAGAGAGAGAGAGACAACTCCCCGGAAATTAAAGCAAAAGAAGCCGACGAAGACAAGAGCCGAAAATTCGAAATAAGAAAAAACCCCGCAAAATTGAAAACAAGGGGGAGGAAATAAAAAAAGATTCTCTTGGTTAAGAGGCAACGCACGTGGGTGGCGGCGAGTCCCCTTTAATAGAGAACAGGAAGGGTTCACGTCCTTGCAAATGACGAGAGAAGAAGAGTTCCATGTGTGTGGGGAATACAGACTAGAGGAAGAAGAGTAAAGGAGAGAGCGGCGCGGTAAAGGAGACGGACATAGGTAAATAGATAGAGAGAGAATAATGTAGGGAGGGGGAGGAAAAATAATAGTAAATTATTGATGTCCGCTGGAGACACTTTTCTTCGTTTTTTATATTTGCAGCACTGAGAATCTGTCGTAGAAATACATCTACACAGAGAGAGAGAGAGAAGGAAAGTAAAAACAGACAGCACTGAGAATCTCTCGTACAGATACATCTACAGAGAGAGAGAGAGGGGAGGGGGAGAGGGGGGGAGAAGTTACAAGGATGAAAAAAAATGGAAAGACGAGTGTCAGTTGATTTCCGTTAACAAAATAGAGGGAGAGTGAGAGAGGAAGGAGAAGAAACTCCAGAAAGGGGAGAGAGAGGGAGGAGAGTAGGAGAGAGAGAATGACGTTTCATATCATGCAAATGTAGGGAATCATGGAATTCGGTTTTGGCTGTAACATGGTAAACGTCGCTGAGAGAGAGAATGATAGGGAGAGAGAGAGAGAGAGAGGGAGAGTAAGGTCGTCCTTGAGGCCTGTGGTTGTTGAACCCGGGTCCTCCTGCCTCCAGGGCCTAACTGTAAGGCTGGCCAACTCTCCCTCGGCAAGCACGAAAACGGAAAAGACACGGGGGGAAAGGAAGGGTAGGGGGAGGGGGAGAAGCCACCGCCCCCCGCCACCCCCACCCCCTGTAGGGCGCAGCACCATCACCATCATCACCATCACCTTCACCACCGCGAGTCACGGACCTTGTTTGACGGAGGAGGCGGCTGCTGCTGCTGCTGCTGGAGGCGGCGGCGTCGGGGGCGGCAGCAGAGGAGGAGGAGGAGGCTGCGGCGGGGGCGGCGAGGAGGCGGACGTCGACCCCACGGAGCCGGGGTCGCTGCTGTCCTCGAAGAAGCTGAGGCTGAAGTCGGGGCCGCCGGCGTCGAAGGAGACGTCGGGGGCGGCGGCGGAGGCGGCCAGACCACCCACGCCCCCGCTCAGCGTCTGCTCCAGCTTGAACACGTCCATCTGCCCCAGCGTCTACATGGCCACTAACTCCTCGTCTCCTCCTCTTCTCCTCTCTCTCTCTCTCTCTCTCTGTGTGCAGAGGCCGGGCACCACGAGGGGGTCGCTGACCGACCACGTGCGAGAGGGGGAGAGAGGGGAGAGAGGGAGGGGGAGAGGAGGGGGGACTGCCTCCGTCCACAGGTGCTCGCTCCTCAGTTCCTCCGCAGAGACCTTCCAGGACGCTCGCTTCCTACCTTACAGCACAGCAGCCGTGACGTCACGACAAGTGCACACGCACAGTAGTAGCAGCTACGCCAAATGTTGATAAAACCTTGTACCCCTCAACTGAAGACGCGACCTTCTTCTATTCCTTGGTCAATCTTTACACACCATTCAATTCAATTATGTCATTATTCACTGGAAGAAAAAAAGAGGAAGGAACTAGATTCCGAGGAATCTTATTTCTTTACACGTGACTCGTCGACAACTCATTTGCAAGGTAATTTTCAAGTTACGCGGGGTGGAGGGGGAAGGGGGAAGGAGGAAGGTAACTACGACCTGGAGGAGAGATGAGATGAGATGCTCAGGGGGGAGAAGAGAGAGAAAAGAAAACAACACTCTTGGTTACCGCCGGGCACCCAACACGTGTAGTCTGCCAATAATCAGTTACCGTTGGCGCCAGTTTTTTAAAATAAATAAAAAAATAAAATATTTACAAACTACCAAAAGCGTGTCTATAAACCACCCCGTTTTTAATACAATAATTGTGTGTGTGTGTGTGTGAGTCGGTTACGTCATCAGCTGCTGCGGGACATTACAAACCTTCACGGGAGAGAGAGAGAGAGAGGAAGAGGGACCTGACTAATGTCGCTCTCCCTCCCTCTTCTCATTCCCGTCTCTGCTTTGTTGCCTACATTTTTCCCTTTGTTAAACAATTACACTATAATAACAGAACTCTGAGATTATTTGGCAACGCTGCTCTGTCACCGTAGTCACAACTTCCATTGTAAACAAACGTCCTTCATTGCTGGTTGGATTGAACCTGTGTCAACCTACCTCCTTCCTCCCTATCTCTCTCTCTCTCTGTCCCTCCATCACTCTCTTTCTCCGTCTCTCTCTCCCTGTCTCTCTGTCCCTCCATCTCTCTCTCTCCGTCTCTCTCCTCTCCCTGTCTCTCTGTCCCTCCATCTCTCTCTTTCTCCGTCTATTGTCCACGTCCCTCTCTCCGTACTCTCCGTCTCTCTGTCTCACTCTCTCTCCTTTCTCTCCTGTCCTTCCATTCTCTCCTCCATCTCTCTCTCTCCGTCTCTCTCCTCTCCCTGTCTCTCTGTCCCTCCATCTCCCTCTTTCTCCGTTTATCTCTCCCAGTCTCTCTGTCCCTTCATCTCTCTCTTTCTCCGTTTCTCTGTCCCTGTCTCTCTCCGTCGCTCTGTTTCTCCATCTCTCTGTCCCTCCGTCTCTCTTTCCCTGTCTCTCTCTGTCTCTCTTTTCTGATTGCCGCGTGTGCCTCCTTCCTCTCTCTCTCTCTCGATGTCGTCGCCTCTGCCCGCCAACTGTGACGTCACCAGTCCTGTCCTCCCCCCAGGTAATGACGCACCAGCATTTGATTGTAAAGCTACCGAAGTTACGGCGAGACGAGGCGAGGAGAGGAGAGGAGGAGAGAGAGGGAGAGGGAGGGAAGGAACCTGGAGTGCATCTGCTTCAGGGGCGAGGGGAAGGTGGAAAACAAGCCCACGATAGAATAACATGATTGGGAATAGCCGGGCACCCAGCCAACACAGTCACGAGTTGCTATACGCGTCACTTTATATATATAAAAAGAAGGAAGGTGAAAGGTACTGAAAGCGTGGGCTAAAGTCCCTTTAAGTAGGACAAGTGTTGCTGTGTGTCGCTTACGTCATCAGCTGACGTTACAGAGATCCACGAGGGAGAGAGAGAGAGGGGGGGAGAGGGAGACTTCACCAACATGTCTGTGTATGGGTGAAGCTGGATGACGTCATCACGCTCTCTCTCTCTGGCTGTCTGTTACGTCATCAGCTGCTGTCAACCCCTATAAGGGGGAGAAGCTGGCAGAGGCGGCCATCTTGTGGAGAGAATCTCTTTATTCATTCATCATTACAAGTCGTGTCAGCGTTGTTACAAGCGTGTCTGGACCTGAGGTCAGCTGCTGGAGCTCCTGGTCCATGACGTCATGATGACGTCCTGTCCCTCAAGCTGTGGTCACTGGTCCTTGCTCAGCTCAGCTCAGCTCCTGGAGCCTGGATGTCACGTCATGGACCACGAGCGACGCCCCCGCAGAGTCCATGGCGGCCATCGTGGAGATCGACGCCCCAGCTGAGCTCCTAGACCCACGAGCGACGTAGTCCTTCAGCAGCTGCTGAGCCTGATGTGATGAGCTCTCGTCCATGACGTCGACGCCCCGCGCAGAGTCCGCCACCTCAAGCTGTGGTCGAGTTATCCTTGCCGCAGCTGCTTGAGCCTGGAGGTCACGTATGAACGAGCGACGCCCCCGCAGAGTCCATGGCGTCATCGTGACGTCGACGTCCCTGCAGATCCCAGCCGTGCCCCAAAGCTGTGGTTAGTTGTCCTTGCGCAGCTGCTGGAGCCTGGATGTGATGAGCTCCTGCACCATGACGTCATCGTGACGTCGACGCGTCGTCTCCTCAAGTGGTCAGTTGTCTTTGCTCCTGGAGCCTGGAGATGGTGAGCTCCTAGACCATGACCGACGCCCCCACAGAGTTCATGACGTCATCGTGACGTCGACGCCCCCGCGCAGAGCCCAGCCGTGCCCCAAAGCTGTGGCGAGTTGTCCCTGCGCAGCTGCTTGAGCCTCGAGGTGATGAGGTCCTAGCCCATGACGTCATCGTGACGTCGTCGTCTCCGCAGAGTCTTGTCCAGCCCCGGAGCTGTGGTTACTTGTCCTCGCGCAGCTGCTTCAGCCTGGAGGTGATGAGCTCCTGGTCCATGACGTCATGGTGACGTCGTCGCCCCCGGAGCCGTGGGTGATCAGTTGTCCTTGCGCAGCTGCTTGAGCCTGGAGGCGAGCTCCTCCCTGTCGGAGACGAGGAGCGACGCCCCCACAGAGTCCATGGCGGCCTGAGGCAGCTGCACCCTGACGTCGATGCCCGCCTCGTCGGCCAGCTCGGCCAGCAGCCCCTCCACCTGCGCCTGCGGGACGACGGCGGTGGCCACGTTGTCCACGTCGAGGGCGGCGGCCGTGGCCACGTCCATGTCGTCGCACTGCGCGTCGAAGCGCTCCATGACGGCGACGACGCGCTGCATGTCCATGGAGGCGAGCGCCGCGTCCATGGCCTTGGTGACGCCCTCCATGGCCCTGGTGAGGCCTCGCGCCATCTTGGCGCCCTGCAGCCGCGTGGCCATGGCGTCGAGGCGGCTGCTGAGGCGCAGGAAGGTGAGGGCCTGTTGCCGCTGACGCACGCAGTTCTCCGCGTGGATCCTCGCCGCCTCCACGCAGCCTCGCCGCAGCGCCTTGCCGCACTTGCCGCGCTCCTGCTGCTCCTGCTTGGCGCTGCGCTGCGCGTTCTTGCTCATCTGCTTGGCCGCCATCTTCAGGTTGAAGATGTAGCGGTCCATCAAGGAGTCACGTCCTGGTCATCCAGCAGTCCTCCCCCGCTGCCGCCGCTGCTGCCTCCAGACGGCGACCACGCGCCCTCGTTGCAGTGCAGCTCCAGCAGCGACACGTGACCCAGCAGCGTCGCGCACTCCACCTCGGCGCTAGCCTCCAGCTCCTGGTCCAGGTCCTCGTGGTCCTCGTGGTCCTCCTCCCGCCTCTGGAGACGCGTCAGGTCGCTGACGGCGACGCAGGCCCGCAGCTGCTTGACGTCGACGTCGCTGAGTCTGGGCGGCAGCCTGGTCCTGCCCTCGCTGTGCTGCAGCCAGCGGCCTCCGGACCTGTCCAGGGACGCCTTGGTCCAGTCGCTGCGCAGCTGACCTCTGCACACCAGGCTGCACCTGCTCCCGGAGGATCCCGGCGTCGACCCGTCCGTGGCGTCACATCAAGGCTCAGACTTGCGTGACGGCAGATCTGGAGGTTCAATCGCGCACAAACACAAACCTTCTTTACTGGTCAAGGTTCCAGCAACAACTAGTTGAGAATTTGGAGGTTCCTCGCGGCCCCAACACTCAAGCTCGAGTCAAATCTTCTTTACTGGTCAAGGCTCCAGCAGCAACTAGTTGACGAATATTTTCTCGTCAGATCTTGAGGTTCCTCGCGCACAAACACTCAAGCTCGAGTCACACCTTCTTTACTGGTCAAGGTTCCAGCAGCTAGTTGAGGATCTGGAGGTTTCCTCGCGCACAAACACTCAAGCTTGAATTAAACCTTCTTTACTGGTCAAGGCTCCAGCAGCAACTAGTGGAGGAATATTTTCTCGTTAGATCTGGAGGTTCCTCGCGCACAAACACTCAAGCTCGAGACAAACCGTCAAGGTTCCAGCAGCTAGTTGAGGATCTGGAGGTTCCTCGCGGAGAAACACTCAAGCTCGAGACAAATCTTCTTTACTGGTCAAGGTTCCAGCAGCTAGTTGAGGATCTGGAGGTTCCTGGTGCACAAAAACTCAAGCTCGAGACAAACCGTCAAGGTTCCAGCAGCTAGTTGAGGATCTGGAGGTTCCTCGCGCAGAAACACTCAAGCTTGAATTAAACCTTCTTTACTGGTCAAGGCTCCAGCAGCAACTAGTTGAGGAATATTTTCTCGTCAGATCTGGAGGTTCCTCGCGCACAAACACTCAAGCTCGAGACAAACCGTCAAGGTTCCAGCAGCTAGTTGAGGATCTGGAGGTTCCTCGCGGAGAAACACTCAAGCTCGAGACAAATCTTCTTTACTGGTCAAGGTTCCAGCAGCTAGTTGAGGATCTGGAGGTTCCTGGTGCACAAACACTCAAGCTCGAGTCTTTACTGGTCAAGGTTCCAGCAGCAACTATTTTCTGGTGAAGGCTACTCTGCCCAAGACACCGCCGCCTCTGAGGAGCGACGACGGACCAACCATAACCTAACCTAACCTAACCTCTGCTTAATAACTTCCTCGTGAGAAAATAAACACACGCACAGACACGCGCAGCTAGACGAGTATAAAATCAACTCCAAGTGTGTAGTAAGCAACTCTGAATAATTTACCGTGGACAAGGGCAGGAAAGGGCCTAAACGTAGCGACGCTCGACGGAGGAAGAACGTACCTTAATAAGTGTAAAGAGAAACTACGGGACGGTCGGAGATATGTTGGCCAAAGAGCGCACGCTCACAGGGGATCAAAGCACTCGGCGAGGAATAGGATCCACACATGGGCAGGCACTTGAAAAGTAATATCATATACTGGGCGACGATTTCAGCGAGTTTGTGATGACGTCATACGTGTGAGACGGAGCTTGCTGCAGAGACAGACAGAGATCACAGGAATATCTTCTCCAGAGATTACACGACTTTTCCGGATCGGCGCACAACGTTTCTCAGGTTTCACTACGATTATCATCATTACTATTATTATTATTATTACTTGTGGGTGTGTGATGCGACGAATAATAAACTGTGCGTCGAATTTGATTCCTGTAGCGCAGTAGAAAAAACCCGCGTGTCCAATTTTTTTCTTTTTACTATTTACGGAAATTTAAATAATATAAATATTCGGTCATGAGCAAGTCGCCGGCCGTCAATGGCGGAGGCTCGGCCATGAAGGCTCCTGACATCTCCAGGAATGTCCTCATCTGCCTGAGAATTTGGGTGAATATCCATCCCTGCCTCACAGGTTAAATAGCGGACGACGAGGTTTTCAAAGAGGCTGGCGGGGACAATTTTGAGACGGATTGGTGGTGATACAAGGTGGTGGAGAGACGAGATTGGCAGCAGAGTGGTGGACAGAGGGAGATTGGTGAGGAGAACAGATTGCTGGTGATACAAGATGATGGAGAGAGGAGATTTCTGGTGATAGAAGGTGGTGGAGAGACGAGATTGGCAGAAGAGTGGTGGAGAGAGGAGATTGCTGGTGATACAAGGAGGTGGAGAGACGAGATTGGCAGCAGAGTGGTGGAGAGAGGGAGATTGCTGGTGATACAAGGAGGTGGTTGGGGGAAAGGAGATTGGCAGAAGAGTGGTGGAGAGAGGGAGATTGCTGGTGATACAAGGAGGTGGAGAAAGAGAGATTGCTGAGGTGGCAGCGGAGAGGTGGACCACGCCCTCATCAGTCGGGGAAGCAACGGAGAAATGTTTTCAACAACAAAGGGGAGACGGAGGGAAAAAGGCTGAGTTTTCCTCAAGTCCGGCAGCACGACTTTCCGCTGTTGTCTTGTCTCTGCCTGTCGGCCGCAGCAGCATCGAGGCGCATGCGCAAACAGCTCAGGTTCTGCTACAGCCAAACCATAATCACCCCCGGATAACTCTAATATTAATCCCCTTTTAATTCTCTATTTTTGTACCTTATATTAACACACGCCGGACCTATTTTCAAAATTACTGTTCTTTTAGCTAACAATTGTACGTTAATTATTTAAATTCAATAATCAATATTCCCCTCCCCCCCTCCATCGTTAAAGACGATAATTTTTTTCTCATTTTACTCGGTCACTTTAAATATAACTGGAAACTATAATTTGATAATTAATTTTAATGTTTACTCGACGCACGTTGAGCGGCTTTGGCCCTGGACAGAGACTTTCCCTTCCCCTAACTCGTGGCTCTTCTCTTACCACGTTTATAAGTTGGTACAGCAGTTGTGCAACCCAATTGATTCTTATCAAGTACGGAATTAGTTGTAATAATTGTCCCGGACTTGTTCTCCTTTAACTTACTTGATCTACGTCCGACTGTTTCCGCCCTTAATCTCCCAATGTTGCCAACTTATCTCATTGTCCTCTAACTGACCTTCAATACTGGAATCAAGTATGACTTTTACTAGATTCGCCTCTTATGTTCCCCATGTCATGTGATGAAACCTCACTTCATGGCAGTTCCAGGCAAAGGACGGGCCAAATAACTCAAGTTTAATGTACCAAATAATATTTTAGGTGTTATAATAATATCCATGCACAATAAATTAAACTGGAAGGATCATCAGGTTAATATCCTCCCCTACTGAAACTAGCAACATTCGCTCTTAGAGGATTATGATCCTAAAATTAGTTTATTTTGCATGTTTCCACTCTGTAATGACATATGGTGGTGGTGTAATAATAATATTCTGGGGGCGACGCATCAGGGGGAAAGATGAAATATTTCAACTTCAAAAAAAAAAGGGGGAGCTGTCAGAATATTATGTCAGGTCTCGCCGTAGGGGACTTTTCAATAAAAACTTGCCAGCATATTCAGTCATGTAACCTCTTCACACTATATTACACATGACTTTGATAACCACAAGTAAAGAACAATTTACACAAGGAAGGAAGGAAGGAAGGAAGGAAGGGAAGAAGGGAAGTCTCTAACAGTAATAGAAAAGGGTGTACATTGGCACATATTTAATAAACTTCCCACCTCCATTAAAACAATTAAAAATAAATCCAAACAAGTTCAAATATGAACTAAACTAACTGACTTCTTACTAAAGCCACTCCTTCTACTCTCTGTGTTGAAGAATTTATGGAGCTGAATGTACCACAGGGGTAGATATTTGTTATTATAGAAAGAACATTATTAGAACAATAATTTTTTTGAGGATAGGATGGAAAAATATTTATCAATTATATATATATATATATGTGTGTGTGTGTGTGTTTAGAACTTAAGAAAATCCTAATATTATAAGTTAAAAATTAATGAATAGTTACAGTATACTTTAATATTAATAAAGCAACCTCCTAACCGTGTGTATGTAAAATCTCTGGACTCGTGTTCCACAACATCATCCTTGAAGCTTGTGCTTCTCTATAGTAGGATCTATGGAATACGATTATTTACTTATAGCCTCTAACACCGCCCCTCGTTTCCGCTTCCCCAAGTTGTTTATTATTTAGCATTTCACGATGAGGAAGTGTGAAGTGGGGAGTTTCCAGTCTTGCTTCACCCCAGAGTCAGGAGGCACATGGGTCCAAGACCTCGGGGGCAAGAGTTGTCCCCATCTTATCATCATCCCAACAACTGCCTCCTGAAACTCGTGTCGAGACATGGAGAAGGGAATGCTGCTGCTGCTGCAGGGAGAATACTACCTACCTGATGCAGGGGTTTTCCCCTGCTGCATCACCTTTAGGGTGAAACCACCACCAGGGTAGGATCCTTACTCTATAGCCCTGTGGGGCGGGGCCCCTTGGCTATTCCTTCATTCCCCACACAAACTCCTCCTGTTCAATTCCCTTCCTGTTAACCCTAAATAAAATAAAAATCTCTCTGTTCTTGTGTCCTAGTATTTCTATTTGTCCTACTACTTTCCCTTTCACTCTGTAAAATTCTAATTTTGTAAATCTCTGATGTCTATCTATCCGTATATCTCTCTCTCCCTCCTTTCATCTCTCTCCCCCTTCATATCTTCTCTCTGTTCATCTCTCTCTCTCCCTACAGCTTATTTTTCCCCTTCATCTCTCCCTCTTCATCTCCCCCCTTCATCCCTTCTGTCTGTTCATCTCTCTCTCTGCGTCTGTGTCTGTTCCCCTGCCTCTGTATATCTCAGTATGGGAGACTTTAATTCTGTCTCTCTCTCTCTGACTTGGCGTCTCTGTTTGAGTGTCCGAGTGTTTGTGTCTCATTGTAATTGCCTGCAGACCCGCGTGGCTGAGAGACAATGGCCGCCGCAGCAGCTTATCTCAGCAGCGCCTGGCCTACTTACACTATTCTAGAGGGACAGCAAAAGCAGTTTCGAAACGTCGCCCTGCTGCTGCTGCTGATACCAGGGCAACGACCTCACGCGTCATCAGCACTGCTCCAAACCTAAGCCCCACGTGGGGCGCCATCACGTCATGACGTCATCACGGAGTCCAATCACAGCCCTCTACATGAGGGGCTCGTCACAGGCCAAGATTCTCTTTGGTGGCTGAGATATGAAGAGGAGCCACTTGCGCTGTTGCCACGTCAGCAACTCACTAACTGGCCGGCCGCAAAAAAAAAATAATAAAATAATAATACTCTTTGCGATTATTCGGCTGCGCTGCATTGTCCCCGTCGTCGTCGTCCAACAAACGTTCTTTATTGGTGGTTGGATTGTTCCAGCTGCTGCGTCAATCTATGCCTCCTCTCTCTCTGTCTCTCCCCCTATCTCTCCCTCTATCGCTCTTTCCGTCCCTCCCTCTCTTCCCCTGTCTCTCTTTCTCTCGCCCTCTGTTCATCTTTCTCTCGCCCTCTGTTCCTCTTTCTCTCTCCCTCTGTTCCTCTTTCTTTCTCCCTCTGTTCGTCCTTCTCTCGCCCTCTGTTCGTCCTTCTCTCGCCCTCTGTTCCTATTTCTCTCTCCCTCTGTTCCTCTTTCTTTTCCCTCTGTTCCTCTTTCTCTCTCCCTCTGTTCCTCTTTCTTTCTCCCTCTGTTCCTCTTTCTTTCTCCCTCTCTTCCTCTTTCTTTCTCCCTCTGTTCGTCTTTCTCTCGCCGTCTGTTCAGCTTTCTCTCTCCCTCTGTTCCTCTTTCTCTCGCCCTGTTCTAATTTCCGTGTGTTCTTTGCTCCCGATGACGTAGCCTGATCTTGTCACCTTGTGACGTCAGCAGCTGGACAGCTGAGTTCCCCCCTTGACAGTGCAGTGAGTAAGGACCGTGGGAAGCCTCGCGTGCAGGAGGGAGAGAGAGAGAGAGAGGGAAGATGGCGCCGCCCGTGCACGCTCCGCTGCTCTTCAGACAACAATGATCTCTCTCTCTCTCTCTCTCGTGCTCCGCCGCCACGCAACAATGGCGCAGCAGCAGCAGCAGCGGCGGCGATGCTTTACTAGAGGCAAGGACGTTGCCACTTAAGCCAGGGCAGGGGTTGGGCTGTGCACTGCCTACCGTTTACACCTCGTGGGCAGATAACACTGCCATCCCCCACAACTCACTACAGAGAACTCTGACGCATGTTTACACTTCTCTTCTGCTATTTTTTGGCAACTACGACACAGGTTGGAATAATGTTGATGATGACGTTGCATAGAGAGTCTATATATTGTTTATATCAAGTTGAATATCTTTTCCTCCCCTCTCCTTTGTGCCCGACGCATAATGTCCATAAACAGGAACTAATCACTTTGTATTTGTGACGTAACGAGGAGGAAAGTCACGCTACTGTGCTATAGATACAGTTGTTTAGTTAATATTGCTTTATATTATTATAATAATAACAACAAGAGCCAGCGCCTGTTCCTCTGAAGCTGGTTTCCAGTGTTTAATTGCCTCGGGTTTCTATTACTTGTTGTTTTATTCCCCTTAAAGGTGTCAATTACTCAACAAAACTAAATGAAATATTTTTCCATGACGTGTGATAGTAAGTAGTGTGTTTATAGCTATACGTCATCATTCTTTTGCGTATTTTTTTTCCAGTTAAAGTTTGTGCCGTTGGAGGCTGGACAATAATAATTATTTTTTTAAGTTAATCTAAAAATTCTTAGGCTCATACACAGGTGCAACAAACGACGAACTCTATCCTAAATGCTTTCTGAACCAAACTACTCGCCGCCGCTGTTCACAACAAAGAGATCGACTTACTTCAATCGCACACTAAACAAAACTTGCACACGCGCGTGTATTTTGAAAACGCAAAATAACAAACTGTTTTACCGTGGCGCAATATCGATAGTCAGCCCCTGTGACACACGCACTGTTGTTGTTGTTGTCAACCGTAACTGCCTGGTGGAGGGGGAAGGGAACACGTGGCAGCCGAGGCCAGTGTGACGTCACGACGAACTGCGCAACGTCATCCACGCGACGCGGGGGGGGGGAAGTCTTCGGGAAACTTCGGCCGAGTTCGTGAAACGATGGGCGCTACAAGAATTTGAGTGCCTTAAATTTTCATCCTCCCCCATCCTTATATATATATATGCTTCATGGACGTGCACAAGCCCTCCGCAAAGTACCACTGTGTGTAAAGGATGGGGGGAGAAGGTGAAGGGGAGGGGGTGAAGAAAATTTAAGCCACCCAAATTCTTGTCGCGCTCTTCGTTTCACGAACTCGGCCGAAGTTTCCCGAAGACTTTTCCCCCCGTCGCGTGGACGTCGTTGCGCAGTCAGTCGTGACGTCGTCACTCGCCACGAACTCGGCCGAAGGTGACCGAAGTCGACGTCGGCGCAGACCGTGACGTCATCGTCTAGACACACACAAAGAGAGAGAGAGAGAGAGAGAATAGAGGCGCCATTTCATTTCATTTCACGCCCACTGATTCAGAGAGTCGTTGTTGTCGTTGTCGATGACTAGAACTTGTACGGAACAGCTGCTGCATCTTCCCTCCTCCTGACGTCACTTTGCTGCTGCGGGGACGGAAAACACTTGATATACGTCCTGTGCGCAGCCAGAATAGTACGTCAAGGGAAAGGGGAGTAAGGCAAGGATGATGACGCTCTTCAACTCAAATATATATAGGACAGGCGACGAAGCAAGTCCAAAAGGAATCACACTGCGAGGATAAAATATCTAAATAAAAAAAAGGAGGCTTATCCATAACCTGTACAGAAGACAGGCAGCAGTAAGAAGAATAGAAGACCAAGAGGAAAAGAAAGGAGTAAGACAAGGATGACGCTCAAATATAGAACAGGCGATGAAGACTGTGGAAAAAAGGAATCACGCTGCGAGGAGGAGGAGAAATAAAAACCCTACGCTTTTGGCCTGATGATGATGATATTGTAGAGTGAGAAGAAGACATGGAAACCGTAATAAATGGCGGGAAAGTGGTCCTGGAGGATTAACAGAGGGGAAGGAAACAGCAAGGTGATATAGGGGTGTAGTAGGGGATTAACAAAGGCTGTTAGGGATATTCTGCTGCTAGAGTGGGATAGGAATTTACTTAGGGCTGATATAAGCGTGAATATTACTAAATCGTTGTTGAAATTGGAGCCTATGGAGTGTGGCGCTGTATGCGGCAAGAAAAGAACAGGAGCCTTATGAAATGAGGCGAATGAAGTAACCAGGAAGAGAGATTAAGATGGCCGGGGGTTTTAAGACGCGAGGCGTTGCAGGGGAAAGTGAACGGAAGACGGAAAGGCCGTAGGATGGAATCCGCTAAGCGGATTAGATAGATAGGTTGTTTGTGGGGAAAAGGCTAGCGCATGGAACGGACAAGTATTAAAGCTTACAGCGGTGAATACAACAAGACGAAGAAAGGAAACGTTACAGAGTTTTTTGGGGGATGGACGGAGGAAAACGTCACGTGGACATGGAGGAATGTTTTTCCCCCCCTTACAATGCTCGAGCTTTCATAATTATTTATTAAAGTGGGCCAGGCCAGGGCAGGGCTGCCACCCTACTTTACCCTCCCGCTCCCCTTCTCCCTTACACTTGCGCTAAATTTCGCAACGTTGCCACGTCGATGGAGCTTATATGTCACAACCGCTACGAGTAAAGCTTCCTTCGTCCACGAGTTTGTAATTAATCAATCAATGCGGATAGGATTTTTTTGGAATGGGTTCCGCGGTGCCTTTTTTGCTAAATTTTCAGACCATGTAAAGGCAACAGTTCAAAATCTGTCAACTTGTCAAAATTCAGCTGTACGTAATGAAGAAGACAAGAGAAAAAACTTTTCCCAGCTTCTTTCGCCCAAAAGGAAAAAAATATAAAATGCTTCAAAAAAATATATATTGATGATAATTTTCTCCCTTTGTTTTTTTTATCAGTCACAAAATATAAAAACTTTTTAATTGTTGATTTTCCAAAATTTTATTGGGGAGGTTTCGGCAATTGTCACAATCGTCTATGAAATACAAATTTCGAAACATTACAATTTTTTTAAAATATAAAATACATAAGTATGAAATTTTGTTTAGTTGATATTATTGTACAGGCCTTACTATATTTTGTAGCAATATTTATTCACGGAAATGTGTGGCGAAAATTTCTAAATTTCTTCATGGAAATGAATAGCAAAATTCTATATTTTTTCATGGAAATGAATTTCTAAATTTCTTCATCGAAATGAATTTCTAAATTTCTTCATGGAAATGTATAGTAAAATTTCTAAATTTCTTCATGGAAATGTATAGTAAAATTTCTAAATTTCTTCATGGAAATGAATAGCAAAATTTCTAAATTTCTTCATGGAAATGAATAGCAAAATTTCTAAATTTCTTCATGGAAATGTGTAGTATATTTTCTAAATTTCTTAATGGAAATGAATTTCTAAATTTCTTCATGGAAATGAATTTCTAAATTCCTTCATGGAAATGAGTTTCTAAATTCCTTCATGGAAATGAATTTCTAAATTTCTTCATCGAAATGAAATGTATAGTAAAATTTCTAAATTTCTTCATGGACAAATGAATTTACCTAGATTTCTTCATGGAAATGAGTTTTTCAAACTCAGAAATGAATTTCTAAGTTTCTTCATGGAAATGAATAGCAAAATTTCTAAATTTCTTCATGGAAATGAATAGCAAAATTTCTAAATTTCTTCATGGAAATGAATAGCAAAATTTCTAAGTTTCTTCATGGAAATGAATAGCAAAATTTCTAAATTTCTTCATGGAAATGAATAGCAAAATTTCTAAGTTTCTTCATGGAAATGAGTTTCTAAATTCCTTCATGGAAATGAATTTCTAAACTTCTTCATGGAAATGTATAGTAAAATTTCTAAATTTCTTCATGGAAATGAATAGCAAAATTTCTAAATTTCTTCATGGAAATGAATAGCAAAATTATCGAAATGAATTTCTAAATTTCTTCATGGAAATGTGATAGCAAAATTTCTAATTTTTCATGAAATGAATTCTAAATTTCTTCATGGAAATGAATTTCTAAATTTCTTCATGGAAATGTATAGTAAAATTTCTAAATTTCTTCATGGAAATGTATAGTAAAATTTCTAAATTTCTTCATGGAAATGTATAGTATAATTTCTAAACTTCTTCATGGAAATGTATAGTAAAATTTCTAAATTTCTTCATGGAAATGTGTAGCAAAATTTCTAAATTTCTTAAGTTTCTTCATGGAAATGAATAGCAAAATTTCTAAGTTTCTTCATGGAAATGAATAGCAAAATTTCTAAATTTCTTCATGGAAATGAATAGCAAAATGAATTTCTAAGTTTCTTCATGGAAATGAATAGCAAAATTTCTAAATTTCTTCATGGAAATGAATAGCAAAATTTCTAAATTTCTTCATGGAAATGTGTAGTATATTTTCTAAATTTCTTAATGGAAATGAATTTCTAGATTTCTTCATGGAAATGAGTTTCTAAATTCCTTCATGGAAATGAATTTCAAAATTTCTTCATGGAAATGTGTAGCAAATTTTCTAAATTTCTTCATGGAAATGTGTAGGAAAATTTCTAAATTTCTTCATGGAAATGAATTTCTAAATTTCTTCATGGAAATGAATTTCTAAATTTCTTCACGGAAATGTATTGAAATTTTGCTACTAATTATAGGAAGGAATGTATAACGAAATCAACAAAGAAATGTATCATACTTACGTATTTAATATTTTAAAATAATTAAAAAATTGTTATGTTTCAAAATTTGTATTTTGTAGACGATTGTGGCAATTGCCGAAAGCTCCGTATAAAATTGTGACTGATAAAAAAGGACAAAGGGGGAAATTTTATCATCAATGTTAATTTAAATGTCAGTCTCAAAGCAAATAATTAGATCAAAAATATTTATAAAAGGGGCGTAACAATGAGGTGGTTGTTCACCCGTGTGTGTGTGTGACGTAGAGCGAGGAAGCGCATGTTTAATTAATAAGCGCCTGAGCCTAGAGAGAGAGAGAGAGAGTATTTACAGCGCCTGGCCGTGTGAATGAACCTGGGAACCGGTTCCTCCTCCTCTCCTCCTCCTAAAGGTGGTGGTGGTGTAAACATGGCCGCCGCATCCTGGCCTCTGACGTCACGCCCAAGCGAGGGTTCCTCCCCCCACGTTGGGCGCCCTTTATGTGAGGGATGGGGGGACGCACTAGAAACACTCTCAGGGATATCCTTCGCTTACGTTCACTTTTGTATCTCTTCTCGTTGCATTCTGTACTTTTCCCCGTCTTTTATTCCCCTCTACTTTTTCCCCTCTGTCTTCTTCCGTTCTCTTTTCTTTATTTTTCCTCCCTCTCCTTTTCTTCACTTCCGTTCCGATCTGTTCCCTTCTCTTTAATTTTCTTTTTTCTTCCTTTCCTCTTTTTCCTCCTCTCTTCTCCCGCCGTTTTCTTGCATTCTCGCTGCTATCCCTCCGAGTTTTCTGCCCCTTTCGTTCACTTCGCTTGCTTCTCGTTCTGTTTCTTATATATTTAATTATATATCTCTCTTTATCTCTTGTTCCGTCCGACTCTGTCTCTCTCGTCTCCTGTGTAGATCTCTTCCTAGTCCTGCCTCTCTCTCTTTGTTCTTGCCTGTTACTGTCTCTTTCTCTCTGTCTGTCTCTCTATCTCTTCTCCCGTATGACTGTCTCTCTCTCTGTTCTCCTCTCTGTCTCCCTGTGTCTTCTTCCGTCTGACTGGTTCTCTGCCTCTCTTTATCTTCTTCTCCTGTCTACCTCTCTCCCCTGTCTTGTCTGTCTCTCTCTCTTCGTTCTTGTTGGTTACTCACTGTCTGTCTGTCTGTCTCCCTCCGTTGTCCCCGCCTGCCCGCCTCTCCTGTTTGTCACCGCGTCCTTTCTCCCGTCTGGTTGTCTCTCTCTCTTCTTCTGGCTGCCTCTCTCTTCTCGTGTGTCTAATTCTCTCCTCCGTCCTGTCTCCATCTCTCTCTTTGTTCTTGCCTGTGACTCTGTAGGTCTTCTCCCGTCTGTCCCCCCCTCTCTCTCTCTCTCTCTCTCTTCTCCTGTCTAATTCTCTCCCCTGTCCTGTGTCCCTCTCCCTCTCCTCCTCTTTCCTCTTCTCTGGGACACCTTTGCTCTCTGCCTCTGTTATTGACGTCCGCAGGCGTAGGGAGATGACGTCACCGGGGAGAGGAGAGAGAGAGAGAGAGTCTTCCTTCTTCAACACGTGTCAGTATTGTTTGCAATGTTGGTGCAACTGAATTGCAGCCCTGGACGTTCCGCCGCCACATTTGGGACTTCTTCAGTTTGATGAAGACAGTCAAGTTTGGATTTCACAATGTGACTCCTGAAGAAGTGGTGACGAAACGTCGCTACAAGTAACTGCTATACATTGTTGCCTTCACCAATCGTGTGATCCCTGACACTTGCCGTGCTCCGCCATCCTCATGCAGCTTTCCCGTTTTCAAGCACGAATTTCCTACCTAAACTTGTTCCCCGCCGATGTATTTTCCATCCTTTTCAGAACGTTCGTCTATTTTCTCCCTCGCACTCACTTGCAAAATATGTAGTGAGCTTTAAGTTTTACCTATAAGGCTATGCTTATATCTGACGGGAAATAATACAGCAAATAAAGGGGGAATATTATTACAACCCAATGATGGACAGAGAGAGAGAGGAGGGGGAAGAGAGAGAGAGATAGACTGGAGGAAAGAGAGACAAGGAGAAGAGACAGCTAGACAGGAAAAGAAGGAAAGAAAGTAGGCAGGGAAAAGGAGCAAGAGGAAGGCGGGCCAAGATAGAGACAGAGAGTTAGGACAAGAAATACAATGGGAGAAAAGAGAGATATAGAAGTGAGAGACAAGGATAAAAGACAGCTAGGCAGGAAAAGAAAGAAAGTAGACAGGGAAAAGGTGCAAGAGAAAGACGGAAGAAGATGGAGACAAACAGTTAAGACAAGAGGTACAAAAGGAGAAGGCAGAGATAGAAAAGAGAGACAAGCAGAAGAGACAGCTGGGCAGGGAAAAGAAGGAAAGAAAGAGACAAGTATAAGCAGCAAGAGAAAGACGGGAGAAGGTAGAGACAGAGAGTTAGGACAACAGATACAAAAGGAGAAGAGAGAGATAAAAAAGAGAGACAAGAAGAAGAGACAGCTAGACAGGAGGAGAGAGAAACAGAAAGTAAAAGAAAGAAAGCGACAGACGGGAGAAACGAGAAACAGACAGCCAGAGAAGAGAGGAGAGAGAGAGAGAGAAGGAGAGTCATGTTGAGAGTTTGGCCGCCATTGTAGCTGAGCGATTTCCTCCATCGGGACTGGATTTCGCGATGCAGCAGCCGCGCGCCTCAGGGTCGTCGACCTCTCCTTCTCTCTCTCTCTCTCTCTCCTTCTCTCTCTCGTCCACCACACCTGAGAACCGTGACGTCATCCACACACACACACAGTGACGTGGCGCGCCTCTAGTGACGCGAGACAGAGTTACTCTCTCTCTCTCTCTGTGTTTATTCCTCTCCATCTCTTCTCTCTCTGTGTGTGTTTCTTACCTGTCGCCTCCGTTATTGTCATTAATTTTTTTTAAAACCAAGAACCAGCTGTTTGTACCCTTGGCTTTGCTGCTCCCTAGTGGCCGAACTGTTAATCACAACGTAGATAATGTTTACTGTCTTCAAATATAAGTGAAGCAACCCGTTCCTCTCTCTCCTTTCCCTTCCACGATGACTTGAGACTTTGCTGGAAAATAATGAAATTAAATCTTCCTCGTACAGCCAAATGCTTGGCAAATTCCGTTTCCCGGCGGCGGCTCGAGTTTTCTTGTTTCTGACTGCGGCCGCCATCTTGCTCATGACGACGAGGAACAGAGAGACTCTCTGGCCGCCATCTTGACGTGCGAGTAATCTCTGGCTGCTTCTCTGTGTAGCTTGCACATGACTACGAGGAACAGAGAATGCGGCCGCCATCTTGACGTGCGTGTCATCTCTGACCATTTCTCTGTGTAGCTTGCTCATGAAGAGAATACAGATTCCGGCCGCCATCTTGACGTGTGTATCATCTCTGACCATTTCCCTGAGTAGCTTGCTTATGACGACGAGAACAGACTCTCTGGCCGCCATCTTGACGTGAGTATTATCTCTGACAACTGTTCTGTATACGTTGCCCATGACGACGAGGAACAGACGAGGCCATCTTGCCCGCCAGGTGATGACGTCAGAGTCACGCTGCCTCGACGCCTATTCTTTTGGTGACTGAGCTGATGATGACTGACTGCTGATGACGTCAGAGTCACGCTGACTGTCCGTGACGACTGCGCAGACGCGACTCCCTCGAACGGCGGGGAGGGGGCCATTTTTCGCCTTCGACGGTCAAAAAATGGGGAGAAGAAGAACGTGAGACCTTTCAGGCTTGCCAACGAAACTAACTTGAGCCACACAGGAAATGCGGGAAAAATTTTCGAGAGCAAATTCGGCAACGTCCCGCGTCACTATTAAACTTTTTTTTTTGAAAGTATTAACTCCTTGCAAATTGCCCAGGATAAAGTTAGCAACATACGAAAGCCCGATACGGTTCAGCCACCAGGAGGCGCTGAAAACTTGAAAACACCCAAAAAAAGTACTGTAAAACACGCACTTTCATTGCTCTAATGTATTATATAAAATTTCCCTACCGTTTCAGGCCCTGTACTATTTTACTCCGCGATGAACTGTTCCATGGCTGTAGCCGACAAAAGCGGGGAAAAAACGAATTGGCATTTAAGTCACTTTTTTATTTTTTGAAATCATCTGCGAAGCCACGTGAATGTCTTGTGTAGTTTATCTCATGGGAAATTTAAAGGGGATACGATTTCCTACGCTTCGTGTCCCACAAGTTGTAGTCTCTGATGAACGATTCATCCGCCAGAGAGCCAACGACGTCACACGCGCTGCACCAGAGATGAAAAAACAACACCGTTTTTAAATAATAACTCTGAAAACAGCCATTTTAATAAAACTTTCCCTAGGATAAAATTTAAAAGGGGATAAAATTTGCTACGTTTTGTGTCCCACAAGCTTTTCTCTCTCTCTCTCTCTCTCTCTCTCTCTCTCTCTCTCTCTCTCTCTCTCTCTCTCTTTGATGAACGATTCATCCGCCAGAGAGCAGCAAAGTCACTAGCGCTACACCAGAGATGAGGCAACAACACCGTTTTTAAATAATAACTCTGAAAACAGCCATTTTAATAAAACTTTCCGTAGGATGAAATGTAAAGGGGGATAAAATTTGCTACGCTTCGTGTCGCACAAGCTTTTCCCTCTCTGTCTCTCTATGATGAACGATTCATCCGCCAGAGGGGGTGAACGATGTCTGAACCAAGAAAGAGGATGCTTTTTCACTTTTTGGGACAAACATCCAGGAAGTTAAATTATTTCAAAGTTTTTCCTAGACATAAAAAAAATGTAATACGATAAAGTTTCCTCAGTTTCCCTTTTATCGTGACGAAGTCTGTGACGTATGTTGCGTCTGTCCTAAAGGCAATGGCGTCGCGGGTGACTCTCCCTAACTCGACGTCATCAAATGCTGACGTCTTAGCATAAGACCAAGTAAATCATCCGCCTCCCGACTTTGCTGCGCTCTGGTGGCTGCGCCGCGCGTCACACACACACAAACAAATAGAAAATGTTGGTGGAATTTTGAGGCCTGTAAATTTAAATACAATCAGCAGTTTCGGAGTTATTTAGGGAAAGGAAGAGGCAGAAAGTGAAAGCTTGGATCTACAACTGGCCTAGCCGCTTCCCCGGTGGCAGAACCTGGACAATAAGGAACAGTATCTCGTGCTAAACCCCTTTTAGGAATTGTAACCTTGCCTTTTACGTATATTCTAGAAATTTTTAAAAAAAATTTGTATCATCGAACAATCATTCAATATGCCGTTCAACAAGTAAGTCACTAACAAATCTATTTTCCGGTGTTGCAAAATCATCGTCGGAACAAGCAGCCTCCATTATTCACTGTTCCGGTATAAATCTATACCACAACAGTCTCTCCAGGGGAAAAAAGCTTTAAAGGGTTCCAAAAATTATTTATTAAGGGTTGTAAATCTCTGTTAGTGAATGGAGTTGGTTGGTAGACAGGGAAGGACTAAAACAAGTTTTTCCCCGAGTGTCCTATCAAATTCTCCTCCGCTAGAATTTAACTGCTGACTTATTTTTTCCCCCCTTTTCCACGTTCAACGGGGGAACGATCTTCTACTGTTTCCTCCTCCTTCCTCCGACGGCCCACTCAAAAATTGAAGATTTGAATTTTCATCTTTCCCCCACCCCCCCTTTTTTTGTCCTTCAATTCTTAATTGTAAAAATTTTCGGTATATATATTTTCTCTTGTGACATTCACATTTGACGTCATATCCTGTTTTCTCGACCGAGGACGACCGATGGATTGAATAATAATAATAAATATGAGAAACAATAATGTGGGGGGGAAGTAAACTGATCCCCTGTGGGACTCCAGACGATGACGTCACCACAAGGTCCCCGAGTTCCCAAGTTTCCCTCCCCCAACTATTTTTTGGGGGAACTACATTGAAAGTCAGCCAGCCTTTGCCAAAAATCAATAACAATGGCGTCTGTTGTTCTTCTTCCACCAGCAGCAGCAGCAGCATGACCTTGATCATCTGACCTTCCACACACGATCGAAATCATCCATGGGTTGGGTTTTTTTTGGTCAAAGGACCACCCTTCAGATTCCCCCGAATGTACGTAGTCCTTAAGCCCACCCTACTGAGGGTTACACCAACAGCTCTGTAATTCCCTTTTAATGTCCCTTTTTTATTTCCAGATTTAAATACAGGTACAATTATTCCCGTGTTTATATATAATGCATATTGTGTGGTGTTTTAATATTCTCACCTTTGCCTTCCTCTGGTTGTATTCGTCTTCTTCATTAGCATTAGAATCTTTGTTTCCTATAAATATATATATTTATTATTTTTCTTTCTTTCTTCCTCCATGGCTCTACAGCCCCATTGAGTGCGGGCCTGGGCCTACCGAGTCGAGTTGCGGACTGTCTGCCATCTTGCATGGACACATTCCGACACGTGGTCAGCAAGTTGTGTCGATCCTCCTCCAACAGCAGTCTCAATCCCCGGCATTTCTCGACCACCATGATGACAAACATCCCAACTAGCCCGTGGGCCGGGATTCGAACCCCCGGGGGGGTTGTGAGTGACGCAGCAACTAGATGGCAGGCTAGCCACTACACCACGTATATATATGAATCCATAAAGGCGTCAGAAATGTCTTAAATTAAATAAAAAATATTTTCTAATGCTGACGTCATCAAGCACCCCCTCGCCTCCCTCCCTCTTCCCCCACTGACCGCTGTAGAGTTTTTTTTCACAGACAAGGCAGCCAACCTGTCAGCTTTTATTACACTATTTAAAATAAATAAATGAAACATGCAGAGTAGAGGAGCAAAATAGCAGTCGAAACGTTTTCAGCTTCCCTGATCCTTACCTCTGCACTTGTAAATTGAATTTTTCACAAAGACACTACATGTTTTTTTTCCCCAGTGCTACCAACAACAACAACAGCCAATGCCTTTAAAGGATAGAGAGAGAGAGAGGGGGGGGAGAGAGGGAGAGGGGGGAGGGGGGAGGAGAAAAATAATACCAATAATTTATTTAGATGAGTCAAATTAATCACACACACACACAGACAGACAACAGACTTTTTATTTGACGTTCCGCATGGACATGTTCAGGTACATTTAGATATAGATGTATTGTTGTTGTTTTCCCACCACCATTTCTGGTCCTCCTCGATTGAGGAAATAGGATAGCGTCATACGTTAAAAATTAACAAAATAAGTAAGGTACATAATTAAAGAAAAAAATACTCTTGATATAAATTAATAAAAGAAAATGTATGTAGACAAAAGTCAATATAAACACGACACGGGGGAGAAACACACACACGCACGCCATGGTGGAGTTGTGAAGCACTACTTGGACCTGGAAGGAAACTGTCCTTTAGACAGGGAAAACCTGAATAGGAATTTTAAAGACGTGTGGTGATGTGTGTGTGTGTGTTATTTTACAAGGTTGGCAGCAGCAGCAGCTCATTCAACACTTCTTTGCAGCAGCAGCAAAAGGAGGAGGAGGAGGAGGAGGAGGAAGCTTGATTTTAAATAACTACGAGGGACGACGATTAAGGAAAATCCTGTTGCCTGTTTCAGGGTCAATCACCCTCGTGTAGCCTCCTGTTAACCCCCCTGCAAAACAGGGATGTAGGAGGATATCCTGATGGGAAGTGAGTGGAGGTTGACTTCCTTCTTATTCCCTCCCCCCCTTGTTCGATGGCCAAGGTAACTAATCCAAGAGGCTGAGACACGACCTTGAGCAGTTTCAGAGGTGCATGTGCGCGGGGGTCGAAGACCTTGGGCATACCAAGGGTAAGAGTTGTCCCCCGCTGATCCCATTGGACCAGTCGGCCAGCTGCCTCTCAATACTGATCTTGGCACGCATGGAGGCGCGCGGGTTTGTTGCGTTGTTCCCCACAGCAATAATCCAGTCTCTCCCCCGTCGTCACCAGAAGGGCGCAGGAGTAGTAGTAGTAGTAGTAGCACCCCACAGACCTACCTGATGCAGGTTTTCTAGGGGTTTTCTTCCCCTGCAACACCGGGCAGGATCCTTAAACCATAGCCCGGGGGCCCTAGTCAACCCTTGCTCTACCTTCCGCATCCCCCCTTTTCAATTCCCTTCCTAAGCTATTAAAGGGGAGTTGCCTGTGCGCGGGGCGCGATGACCTACGGCATACCAAGGGGAAGAGTTGTTGTCCGCTGATCACCATTGGACCAGTCGGCCAGCTGCCTCTCAATACTGATAATATATATACAATACATAAATAAATACGTAATAATTGCCTCCGCACCCCGGTTTAATTCTTCCCGTGGATATTTCGTCAGGGACCGCGCGATTTTTTTTTTAATTTTTACTGATTCCCCCTCTCCTCCTCCTCCTCCTCCTTACAGCCTTCGTCCTTTGATTTGCAAGTTTTCGGATTCTGAGTCACATTCCGACCTGAAGATCCGTGTTCCTGAGTTGGCGAACCTTGAAATTCACTGCCCAGGGTTTAGACACACAACAACAACAACAGAAAGGAGGAGGCGGCGGCGAAAGTGAAACCGAGGAAAGTTCCCCCTGTGCCAAGGTGGACTAAGACAGTGATGACCAACAAAGAGTGGAGGAGTTATCGTCGGTTGAGTGAAGCCGTGGAGGGGAAGAGGAGGAGGAAGAGGGAAACGGGGGAAGGGAAGTAGTAATAGGGAATTACTTGATCGCTGGACCGTTGTGTTCTTCCGTCCCCCCATTTTTGTACTGCGTAAAATGTTGTTTTTTTTGTATGCCACCTTATTTCCGTGTGTTTGTCACCGACGCCTCCGCGCTGCAGAAGGGAAAGAAAGAGTTCTTAACAGAGTGGAATCAGTGCAGCCAACCTCAGCGGCGGAGGAGGAGGAACACCGATCAGAATCAGAGAGAAACGTCATAACATGGCCGCCAAGGGGGTGAAAGACAACTCGTCAGGGCAAAGCACGAGGAGGATCATCGCCAAGTAAGACACCACGGTTGGCCTTTCTTCATCCCCTTGCTTTCAACCTTCACGCAGGAAGGCATCTGTGGGCAGACGCGGGTACTGAGTGAGGTTATGTCACGTCACGTGTTACGTCACGTTACGGGGTCGATGCAGGACGTTAAAATAGAACGCGATCGACAACGCAACAGAATCGATCCTTCATCGCGTCTCTCTCTCCTTTCCTTTATCCTTCATGTTCTTGGAGTTGAAGGCTGGGGACAGGATACTCCGAGGTTACTGCAGGCCGCACACGCGAGTTGTTGTTGTTGTTGTTGTTGTGCCTCCCAAACACAAGAGGGGGGCGGGGAGGGGGAAGAACTGTTTCCTCCACGAATTAGGCACGTGACAAGCTCAGATAGGAGAGAAAAAAATGGGAATATTACAATCAAATAACTGAAAAAGGAATAGGAGATGAAAAAAATTAAAAGAAGAATGAAAAAACGAAATGAGAAGAATTAACAAAGGAGAACAGAAGACCATGAAAAGAAAACTGGAAATTAATAAAAAGGGGAAGAAGCTACAAAAAAATAAACGCAAAAAAAACGGGGAAGACACCAAAACATAAAGAAATGATAACCGAAGCACGGAGAAGAATGAAGGAAAAATGTAAAAAAAACAGAGGGGAAAAATGAAAAGAAGAAAAGTGGAAAGAAGAAGAAAAAGTAATAAAACAAAAGAGGGAAGAAGTGACAAAGAAAAATAAAAGGGGAAAATATAATCAACGAAAAGGGGGACAGGAGAGCAAAATTAGAAGAAGAAAAACGGGGAAAGAATTTAAATGGAATGAAGGAAGTTTATAGATATACTTAAAACGAGAAAAAGTGAGAATACATAAAAAGTAGTAAATAAAATTGGAAGATTAGAGGAAAAATTAATGGACGAAAAAGTGAGGAAGAAATAGAAAGTTTTAAATAAAAAGGGACGAAATTACAAAAAAAAATTAAACGGAGAAAAGAGTAAACAACGAAAGAAGAACGTTGCAAAGAATAGAAGTTAATGAGGATAATGGGATGACGTAGCGGGGACAAGATGGCGGCCTCCCCTTTAAGAGTCTGGCTGTATCGAGCGCCCGCGCTTCCCGGGGATTTCCCTTCCCGCGCTCCACTCACGTCACGTCACGTCACGTCCGCGGCCCGGCACAATCTCCAGCAACAGACCCGTGACGTCACGGCACCTGACACGTGCCGCACGGCTGTGACGTAGGGGGGGAGATGATCCAACATGGCGGCGACTTTAACTCATTTGCGGGGAACATTTGTGTTATTAATCGTAAAACGTTATAAAAGGAAAAAAGGGAAACCAGATAAATTGAACTCGGACGTTCCATTTCCAAATTTCTCCGTTTAAAAGGGGGGTTTCTAATTTTCCCCTCAATTTGGTTTTTCTTAAATTACTCCATTTAAAAGGTGGGTTTATTTTTTCTCCCTCAATTCAATTCCACATTTTTCCGTTTAAAATGGGTTTTCTTTTTTTCCCCTGGAACTGCACATGTCCATGGAGAACGTCATATATAGATGTGGCGGGGGAACAGTGATCCAGGATAGAGAAACCGAGGCATTTATTATAACAGTAAGCTGCTGGGGGAAGGGAAGGTGAACTATGCCATGAGAGAAGACTCGGCAAGGGGAATCTATAGAGTAGGCATTAGTACACTTGGTGCAGCATAGGATAGGGGCAAAGAGAATCCTGTGCAAAGAGAAGGGGCCGCAAAATTAGTACAAATAGGACCTGGACATGGGAACGAAAAGGTAAAGCAACTAGGGGTGGACAGACAAGAAGAGAAACAGACAGGCTACACATCTACTACAGAGCTTCTGCAGGTCAAAAACCACCTTGGCAGGGGGAATCAGAGATGGAGGAGGAGAGGAGAATCGACTAGGAACGGGAGGAGGAGGAGGAAGAGGAGGAGGAGGAAGAGGAAGAGGAGGAGAAAGAGGAGGAGGAGAGGAGGAGGAAGAGGAGGAGGAAGAAAAGGAGGAGAGGAGGAGGAGAGGAGGAGAAAGAGGAGGAGGAAGAAGAGGAGGAGGAAGAGGAGGAGGATGAGAGGAGGAGGAAGAGGAGGAGGAAGAAAAGGAGGAGGAGGAAGAAGAAGGAGGAGGAGGAAGAGGAGGAGGAACAGGAGAGAGGAGGAGAGGAGGAGGAAGAGGAGGAGAGGCGGAGGAGAGGAGGGAGGAGGAAGAGGAGGAGGAGGAGGAGAGGAGGAGGAAGAGGAGGAGGAGGAAGAAGGAGGAGAGGAGGAGGAAGAGGAGGAGAAAGAAAAAGAGGAGGAGGAAGAGGAGGAGGAAGAAAAGGAGGAGGAGGAGGAAGAGGAGAGGAGGAGAGGAGGAGGAGAGGAGGAGGAGGAAGAGGAGGCGGATGAAGAAGAAGAGGAGGAGGAGAAGGAGGAGAGATCACCTGCTTAAATTACAAGCAAGGAACTCCTAAAAAATACACACAGACGTTGGGGAAATACTCATCCCTAAAATAGGACTGGAACTAATTAATGACTGTAACAATCTGCCTGCAGGAGTGTTTTAGGGGAACTTCCTACAACAGGAACGGAAAATTTAGACTCAATCCTAAGTAGTTTAGTGCAGTGCAGTGACGTCATCAGTGCTGCTGCCAAATAATACACTACTATAGTGAAATATATTTCCACTCTTATTTATTTATATTGAATATAATTATACTTTCAACTATAGGGTTAACTATGGTTGGTTCCTTACGACGACCAGAAGATTATTAATTATTGTTGTATGTATGTGTGTATGTGTCCTGTACACAGGGGAAGCGGCTACAGCATCTGGAGATCAGATAAATACACATACAATACAAATAAAATGTCTGTCTGTGTGTGTGTGTCATTAATTTGACTCACCTAAATAAATAAAGAAATAAAATTATTGGTATTATTTTTCTCCCCCCTCTGTCTCTCTCTCCTTTAAAGGCATTGGCTGTTGTTGGTAGCACTGGGAAAAAAAACATGTAGTGTCTTTGTGAAAAATTTATTTTACAAGTGCAAAGGTAAGGATTAAGGGAAGCTGAAAACGTTTCGACTGCTATTTTGCTCCTCTACTCTGCATGTTTTATTTATTTATTTCAAATAGTGTAATGAAAGCTGACAGGTTGGCTGCCTTGTTTGTGAAAAATAAGTTCTACAGATGTCACTCAGACAGTTGGGGGAGGGGGTGATTGATGACGTCAGCATTAGAAAAAATTTTCATTAAAGACATTTTTGACGCCTTTATGGATCCATATATATATATATATATATATAGGAAACAGCGATTCTGATGTTAATAAAGAAGTGGAATAGCACAAAAAGACAAAGGAGAGAATATTAAACACTACACAATAAGAGTAATAAATTTTTAGAGCCATTATTCTATCGTTTCCAAGTCCTCAATATTTTTCTCTGTTCCCCTATTTCTGTTTATACCTTCCTCCTATCCACTTGCCTCATCATCTCATCTCATCCTCCTATAGCACCGCATTTCCTTTCCTTTCTGCAACTCCTACCGTCCTCGTTCCGCACCTTACAATATTCCATCCTTGGCCTACCTCTTCTGTTGTTACTCCACACTCTAATGCTGATTTTTTAACCAGACCCCCTCGTGTCATAAAACGTGGCCCTATCCTTTCCAAGTCCTCCATGTTGCCCCTAATCTGTTTAGAACTTGCTGCTGGTTGGTCACCCTATCCACTATCCACCACATCCTTTTCCCCCCCTAAAACGTGTCGTCCACGTTTCGCACCCCATGTAACGCCACGTTCCCTAATATTCGCCCTAAGTTAATTCCTGTTCCTTCTTCGCCTTCCTCGACTCCCTTCAAAATTATCCTTTGGCCAATCTTTTACAGCCTTTTTTTATTCCACTGTTGTTTTTCCCCCTCTTTGTTAATCCTCACGTTGAACTCTTCCTCGTTATTGTGGTTTCCGCGTCTCCCTCTCATCCTCCTGACACTCAAGTATCGTCGGGAAAGCGTTGGTTTATTTCTCCTCATCGCAGTGTGATTTCCCCTTTCCCATATTTCCCTTTCGACTTTCTTCTTCTTTCCTCGCCATCCTGTTGCTGTCTTACTCCAGTAGCAGAAAAATTCCTCGACTCACTTCAAAATTATCCTTTGCCAAAATCTAACAGCCTTCGTTATTCCCTTGCTTTCTCTCTCCCAAATAACCCTCATATTGAATTCTTCCACACGTTCATGCCTTCTTCTCATTCTCCTAACAGTACAGTATCATCGGGAAAGTGCAGGGATTTTTATTTCTCCTCCTCGCGGTGTGATTTCCCCTTTCCCACATTTCCCTTTCGACTTTCTTCGTCGCCTGTTCTGTTTCTATATACATACATATATATGTATAAGTTAAATTACACGGGCTGGTTTCTTTTCTCGGTCTTGGGTTCACATTATTGCTGCCTGTCTCCTTTATTACTGTTCTTGACAGTGTGTTCCAGTGTCAAAGTCTTTTCCTGAATCTCCTAATGCCGTGAACGTAGGGTCCTCTGTTTCTCCCTTATCCTGTCTTCTACCATTAGCCGCAGAGTGAATATCGCTTCTCCCTTCCCTCTGCATCCTTCCCGAAACTAGACCTGATCTCCTCCTAACTCTACTTGTCCTTCCTTCCTTTCTTCTATATACTATTGTAGTTAATTCCACGACGCTAAAGGCGCTTCAGCCCAGAGTGACTGCGGGGATGCCTCCTGCACTCTCTCTGGATACTTTTTTTTTATCAAAGTTGTCTCATATGCCGAGACACCTTCACCTATTTTAGGAGGTATATGTACTGGGGTCAAAGACCTTGGGCATATGGCAAGAGCTGTTGTCCTCCGCTAATCCCATTGGATCAGTTGGGGGCCAACTGCCTCCTGAAACTGGTGGAGACACGGAGAAGGGAATGCTGCGTCCCCACAGCAGACTCGTCTCCCCCCATTATTCACAAGGAAGGGCGTGAGAATAGTAGCCAATGCCCCCCGACCTACCTGATGCAGGTTTTCTAGGGGTTTCCCCCCTGCATCTCTTTAGGTGAAACACTACTAGGGTAGGATCCTTAAACCTAGTCAACCCTTGCCTACCTTCCGCATCCCCCCTTTTCAATTCCCTTCCTATGCTATTAAAGGGGAGTTGCCTGTTTCAGGATCATGTAGCCTGTTAACCAAAAAAAAAACAGGACGCTAAGAAGCAGGAGGATGGGATCCTGATGAGTGAGAGGTTGACTTCATCTTTCCTTCTCTCCCCCTTGGTCCATGGCCAACGTAACTAATTCAAGACTCCTGCACGACCTTGAGCAGTTTTTAGTGGTGCATGTACGGGGGGAGGTCGAAGACCTTGGGCATACCCCAGGGTAAGAGTTGTTGTCCGCTGCTGATCCCAGTCGTCGGCCAGCTGCCTCTCGATACTGATCTTGGCGAGCATGGAGGAGGCGGGTTTGTTGTTGTTCCCACACAGCGGCAATCCAGAGTCTCTCCCGTCGTCGTCATCCAGAAGGGCGCAGGAGTAGTAGTAGTAGTACCCCGCCACTTAGCACCCCACAGACCTACCTGATGCAGGTTTCCCCCTCCCTGCATCTGTCCTTGAGGTGAAACACCACCGCGAGGGTAGGAGGATCCTTACACTATAGCCTGGGGGACTGCCTTGCTCTACCTTCCTCCACATTTCTATTCCCTTCCTATGCTATTAAAGGGGGAGTTGCCTGATTCACCCTCATGTAGCACCTTAACCCTGCATCTCTGTAGGGTAGGATCCTTAAACCAGAGCCCTGTGGGGGGAGAGACCCGTAGTTCAACCCTTGCTAGGCTAGACTACCTTGTGCTCCACCTTCCTTCCCCCCTTCTCTCTTTTCACTTCCCTTCCTATGCTATTAAAAAACAGTTCCCCTGTTTCAGGATCTCTCACCCTGACTACAGTCTGTTAAACCTCCACACCCTCAAAAAAAAAAAATTTTCTTTATCATGCATGATGTAGTAAAGTAATTGTCCTGCGTCTATTAGCTCCAGTCTCCTTCGTCGGCTATTCTCCCTCTTTTAACATTTCTCAAACTATCCTCAACCAACTATATATATATGTATGTAAGTGTGCGCGTGTTCTCTCTCACAGAGCACTTGTGTAACGGCGCGCGCGTGACGTCATCCCTGTGTCTCTGTGTCGTTGCTGTACAGATGAATAATTAGTGATGACGGCGGGGGGATGGAGAGAGAGGGAGAGGGAGAGAGAGGGAGAGAGGGAGAGAGCTGTATCGACGGCCGCAGCCAATCAATCGTCGCCAGGGATCGACGCCGCCGCCGCCGCCGACTCTTGCCAACGTCACGGACGCAAATGTACCAGGAACTGCGCACAGACAAGGGAAACGTCCCCGGCGTCTCTCTCTCTCTCTCTCTCTCTCTCTCTCTCTAGTCCTTGGTCATAGTTTACCTCTACAAGCTACTTCAGGAACAGATTTTTTTGGGTTTTTTTTGGGAGGGGGGAGGAGTGGGAGGGAGGGAAGGAGGTTAAGAGAGATCCTGAAACAGGACAAGGACAAGGAAACACTTGTAAAATACTATCACTCTCTCTCTCTCTCTCCTTCTACCTTTCTCAATCTGAATCGCTGTCTATTAACGTCTCTCTCTCTCTCTCTCCTTCTCTCTCCCAATATCACTTGCAATCATCGCACTTGATGAATCTCTGTCACTCCACTCAATAACTGTCTCTGTCTCTCTCTCTTTCTCTCTCAATACCTCTCTGTCATTCTCTTTCGGTCTCTCTCTCTCCTTCTCCCCCCTTCCCCCCCCTCTCTCTATATATATATATGTCTGTCTGTCTATGTATCTATCTTTTTTTTAACGAGGGACACAAAGTGGAATCTTCCAAAGACGAGGAGGATGATGGAGGGTAGAGAGAGTCCTCACTCACTCACTCCTCAACAGTGTGTGGGATTCCTCCCTCCCCGGGACTATATATATATACATACATACATATTCTTCATCAACGGCTCCTGCGCATCATCTATTTACTACTGCTGCTGCTATATCTAGGTGCATCTGTGTACAACTATACAACACATATTCCTTTAGGACAGTTTAAATACCGGGGTCCATCTTGAGGCTGAGGGAGGCAACATTACTTTTCACCTCTCTCTCTCTCTCTCTCTCTCTCTCTCTCTCTCTATCCCAACCCAGTTTCCTTCTGACTGGAGGAGAAGAGCGACTAGATTCTCCACTTCTTCCCTTTCTTCTCTCTCTCTCTCTCCGTCCCTTCCTTCCTCCTCCTCCTCCACCGTTCTCGTACGACGACACATGATGGCTGATGGAGAGAGAGAGAGAGAGAGAGAGAGAGAGAGAGTAGTGCAGGAGAGTTGGCGGCGGAGTAGAGGAGCTGAGGGAGACGCTGTGAGGAGAGACTCCTACTTCAAGGAAACTCTCTCTCTCTCTCTCCTTCTCTCTATCAACCTTTCTCAATCTGAATCGCTCTCTATTAAGTTCTCTCTCTCTCTCTGTATCACTTTCAATGTCTCTCTCTCTCTCTCAAGCTCTATGTGAACCTCTCCATCAACATCCCTGCCTCTCCCTCTCCCCCTTCCTCTCCTCCTTCTGGGAGACATGAGAGGTGACACACAAGGATAAGGATGGAGAGTGAACTCTCTCTCTCTCTCTCTCTCTCTCTCTCTCTCTCTCTTGGTCTAGTTCCCTTCCGTTGCCACAGATAAGAGACAGGATGCTTCATCACGGGATCTCCTCTTCCTCTCCTCCTCCTCACGTCTTCCTCCAGTTCCTCTTCCTGTTTCTTGTTTAGAGCTTCATCCTTGTCTCACTCACTTCCATAGCCTTATTTTTTTTGGGGGGGGGAGAGGGAGAGGGAGGAGAGGAGAGGGAGGAGAGGTTAACATGAGTGAGGGTGAGAGATCCTGAAACAGGCAACTCCCCTTTAATAGCATAGGAAGGGAATGGGTAGCCCAGCAAGGTAGACCCCCGGGCTATGGTTTAGGGATCCTACCCTCCCTCCTCGCTGTGTCGTTGTTTCACCCTAAAGAGATGCACAGGAGGGGGCGAAACAACCCTAGAAAATCTGCACCAGCAGCTAAGTCGGGGGCGGCATTGGCCTGTGCATGACGGGGGCAGCAGCATTCCCTTCTCCGTCTCTCCACACGCCAGTATCAGGATAGAAAAGTTACCATTCATTTTGTATTCTATTAATTACTCTTCCTAAAGTTAATCATTGTAAGAAAAGTGTACAAGATTGTTGTAAAATATTGTAATTAAGGCCTGGCTGTAGGAAACAAGAGAAATAGAGAATTAAAATTTTTAAAAAAAAGGAGATCCAACGGGAACGGCGGACAACTCTTGCCACATATGCCGAACGTCATCGACCCCAGTGCTACATGCACCTCCTAAAATAGGTGAAGGTGTCCCGGCGAGGGAGACAGACAGATAGATAAGAGAGACAGAACAGAGAAATAAGAGAGAGAGAAGACACAGAGAAGAGAAAGATGAGAGAGAAGAGAGAGAGAAGAGAGACAGAACAGAAAGATAAGAGAGAGTGAAGAGAGAGATAAGAGAGAGAGAAGAGAAAGATAAGAGAGAATAAAGACAGGACAGAAATATAAGAGAGAGCGAAGAGAGAGATGAGAGAGAGAAGAGAAAGATAAGAGAGAATAAAGACAGGACAGAAATATAAGAGAGAGTGAAGAGAGATGAGAGAGAGACGAGAAAGAAGAGAGAGAAGAGAGACAGAACAGAAAGATAAGAGAGAGTGAAGAGAGAGATAAGAGAGAGAAGAGAAAGAAGAGAGAAGGCAGAGAGGAGAGAGAAGAAAGGCAGAACAGAAATATAAGAGAGAGTGAAGAGAGAGATAAGAGAGAGAGAAGAGAAAGATAAGAGAGAAGTGAAAGATAAGAGAGAGATAAGAGAGAGAGGAGAAAGAAGAGAAGAGAAGAAAGAGAGGAGAGAGAAGAAAGACAGAACAGAAATATAAGAGAGAGTGAAGTGAGATAAGAGAGAGAGAAGTGAAAGATAAGAGAGAAGAGAGAGAGAGAAGAGAGAGATGAAGTGAAGCGCCTACGAGAGAAACTCCCGCAGCGTTTATTTCGGGGGGGGGGGGGGTGGAGGGTGGAATACCAGGCTACACGAGGGTGAGAGATCCTGAATTCCTTTTCCTAGCTGTCGGTATCAGGGGAGTCAGAAGGAAACCATAATAAATGGCATGACCGTGGTCCTGGAGAGAAGAAGAGTACAACATGAGGATTAAACCAAGGTGTGGAGTAACAGAGGCTGTTAGATTAAGGGGAAAGGATATTTAGAGAAGGAAGTAGAGGAATCCTAGAGTAGGAAGAGGAATTTACTCACGGCTGACACAAGTGTGAATATCAGGGAATGTCGCTGTTATATGGGAGGGTGAGAAAAGGGAATTGCCGGGGGAAACAATAAATAATTTAGAACGGAGGAGGGACGAAGGACGACAGAAAAGTAATAAGGAAAGCAAAGAAGGAACGAAGGAGAGGATAAACATGCAAAATGAGAAATAGCTAGGAGAGAAGGGAAGAAAATGCAGCAGTAAGGGAGGTGAAAAAGGAAGGGAACAACAATAAAGTAACGGAGAATGAATAAAAGGAAGGACGGATGGAATAAATAAAAAGAAAATCAACGGAGGAAGAAAGAGAAGATAAAAGAAAAGAACGAATAAAAATATCAAAAAAAGGGAAAATAAATAAATAATTTAGAATGGAGGAGGAACGAAGGACGACAGGAAAGCAATAGGGAAAGCAAAGAGAGAATAAAGGTACAAGAAAAGAATTAGTTGGGAAAGACGAAAGAAATGAAAAGGGAAGGGAATAACAATAATATAAAGGAGAATGAATGAATGGAAGGAAGGGACGAACAAATAAAAAGAAAACAGCGGAGGAGGAAAGAAAAGTTAAAAATTAAGGGAGGAATATAGGAAAGATAAATTAAGTGAAAATGGAATATAGTTTCGAAGAAAGGAAAATATAGAAAAATTTAAATGAAAGGGACGAACAACGAAGTGACGGAGACTATAATAAAGGTAGAAAAATGAATTATGTCAGGAAAGACGAAAAACGAGGAGCAGAAAATAAAACGAAATAAGAATATAGATACGAAACGAAAGTAAAGACGAAGAAAAGAAACGAATAGACTTGAGAAGATAAAGGAAAAGACGTATTGAAGTACAGATAAGAAGAAATAAAAATAAATTAATGAGGGGAAGGAGGAATAACGAAACCAAGAAGATTGGGAAAAAGAAGTTAGATAGGGAAAATAATGTTGCAACGCAGAATCGTAACAAGGAATGAGAGTAATGCAGGAAGAAATAAAAATAATAAAATAAAGTGATGTAGGAAGTTGGAGGGGAAAAATGATGGAAGTTAAGAAAAATGATACGAAGAAAGGGAAGCAAGAAGAAATGAAGATGTTTAGGAAGGCAGAAGGGAAGGGGGAAGGAGGGAATAAACTTCTAAAAACAGAAAGACGATATCAATGAGTAATCAAAGTGTTAATGTGTGCAGAAAAAGGGGTAGTGAGGTAAGGAGGAGGAGAGGAAGAAAAACAAAAACATAAAGAGGAAAAAAGTAAAGGAGGGAGGATGAAGGGAAGTTAAGGGCAGAGGAAAGGAAGGCTGGGAGGAATGAAACGGAGGCTGTGAGATTGGGAAGGGATATTTAGAGGAGGATAGCAAAGGCGAGGAACAGGAATTTACTTGCAGGGCTAATATAAGTGTGAATGTTAGGAAACGTTGTTATATGGGAGGGTGAGAAACGTGGACGACAGGAGTTGAGGGGAAAGGAAAAGAAATGTGGTGCTGCTGTAGGAGAATGAGATGAGATGAGATGGATAGTGGATAGGGTGACTAACCAGGAAGTTGTAAGCAGAATAGGCAATAGAATAATAAGGAGGCGCGTCTTGTTCACTGACCAATAGAGGAAAGCTTACAGAAGAAGGAGGCTAAGGATGCAGATTAGGGCAAGTTGTCAGGAAATGAAAAGTCTTGCGCAAGATAGTGTTGATGTAAGGATGAAGTGGAGAGGAGAAGCGAGACGGAGAGAGAATGACAGCAAGACAAAAGGAAGACAAATAATGTAGAAGAAGGCGTGAGTGAGGAAAGGAACAGAGGATAGAGAGTGTTGAGCCTGTGCAGAAGGTCGGTTGGCATAACTCATGGCAAGGCGAGTCAACAACCACAAGTACGCAGTATGTGATTAAGATGTCGAGAGAAAGGAACAATTAAAATATTAATATATAAGGGATTGAGGAAAACGTTGTCGGGAGAGAATGAGAGAGAAGAGAGAGAACACAGAGAGAAGAGAGAGAGATAAGACAGAGAGGAGAGAGAGAGAAGAGAGACAGAAGAGAACACAGAGAGAGAAGCCAGAGAGAATAGAGAGAAAAGAGAGAGAACACAGAGAGAAGAGAGAGAAGAGAAGAGAGAGATAGAAGAGAGAGAAGAGAGAGAACACAGAGAGAAAAGAGGGAAGACAGAGAAGAGAGAGAAGAGAGAGAACACAGAGAGAAAAGGGAGAAGAGAGAGAAGAGAGAGAAGAAAGAGAGAAGAGAGAGAAGAGAGAGAGAGAAGAGAGAAAGAGAGAGAGAGAGAAGAGAGAGAGAAGAGAGAGAGAAGAGAGAGAGAGAGAGAGAGAAGAGAAAGAGAGAGAGAGAGGAGAGAGACAGAAGAGAGAGATAAGAGAGTCAGAAGAGAGAGAAGACGGGGAACACAGAGAGAAGAGAGAGATAAGAGAGAAAGGAGAGAGAGAACAGAGAGAGAGAAGAGAGAGAACACAGAGAGAAAAGGGAGAAGACAGAGAAGAGAGAGAAGAAAGAGATAAGAGAGACAGAAGAGAGAAAGGAGAGAGAGAAGAGAGACATAAGAGAGAGAGAAGGCAGAGAGAAGAGAGAGATAAGAGATAGAGGAGAGAGAGAAGAGAAAGAGAAGAGAGAGAGGAGAGAAAGAGAAGAGAGAGGAGAGAGAGGAGAGAGAGAAGAGAGAGGAGAGAGAGGA
>CM067376.1:87684-107684 GCA_034510155.1 Eucriotettix oculatus | reverse complement strand
GAATGGCGGAAGGAGCAGGGTGAGAGATAAATTGAACAAAGTCAGGAGGTGAAACAAGAAGGGGGCGGGGATGAAAGGAAAGGAGGGAGAGACGGAAATTCGGGGCAACGAGGAGGAGGAGGAGGAAAGTGGGACGGAAAGGGGCGGCGGGAAAGTGGGAGGATTAAAAAAAAATGGATGGTGAAGAAAGAATTAAGTTAAGAAGAAATGGAGCGGAGGCGTGAAGTACGAATAAAGTAAACAAGAAAAGACGGAAGGAGTGATGAGGGAAATCAGGGAAGGAAGAACGGAAGGAGAAAGAAAGTAACTAAGGAACACACAGTAACGAAGGAGAGTGAAGACAAGTCCTATTGTAATGAAACAACGCTTTGCAGTGAAGGGGGAGGAGGAGGAGGAGGAGGAGGAGGGACACGTGACAGGGAATGGCGGAAGGAGCAGAGTGACAGATAAATTGAGGAGGTGAAAGAAGAAGGAGGAGGGGAGTGGGGGCGGGGGGGAGGGGAGGCGGGTGGAAAGAAAAGGAAAGGAGCGAGAGACGGAAATTCGGGGCAACGAGGAGGAGGAGGAGGAAAGTGGGCACGGGAAAAGGGGGAAAGTGGGAGGCGTCAAGTAATGGAGGTACGAAGAATAAAGTAAGCGAGGGAAGAAGGAGCGACGAAGGGGAAACAGGGGAAGGAAGGGAACGTATCTTTCGAGTGGATCCTTTCCACGCCCCGGCCATTTTCGTGGAATTCCATGTTAATTAGGGAAGAGTGAGTGAGTGACTGACCTGTGGAGGCTGCCTTGGCCCCTGAGCTGGCGCCTGGACTGGAAGCCTCCAGAGGACTCGCGGGCTCCGACTCTGACTGCGACGTCACTTCCTGTTTGACACTGCAACACACGTATCACACGTCACGTCACACGTGACACACCTGTCACCTGGCAAGTGCCGCGTCACCTGTCAAGTGCCGTGTCACTTCACCCTTACCTGAGAGGGCTGCAGGAGCTGGTGGCGGGCTCCATGGCCTGCGCCGCACTGCCATGGCGCACTCTCCCTCTCGCGGACATCGATCCCTGCAACTGGGTCACGGCGCCGACGTCAACAAACGCCAAGGACGCCAACCCCCGAAACTACTCACACCCCCCAAACCAAACACAAACTACAGACAAGAAAGCAACGATAAAAAGGAATTCTTACGAAAATAAACAAGCAATTCATAAGGGGAACAAAGAAGGAACAAGAAAGATCTACAAGAAAAGTAAAAAATGTAGTGGTAAGGGAGGTGAAAAAAAAGGAAGGGAACAACAATAAACTAACGAAGAATCTACAAAATGAAGGAAGGGACGAACAAATAAAAGAAAAAAGCAAGCAAGGAAGAAAAAAAACAAGTAACGGAGAAAAGGGAATTCTTAGGAAAATAAAAAAGCAATTCATAAGAGGAACAAACGACGTAAGTGACGAATAAGGAAAGCAAAGAAGGAACAAAGGGAAGAATAAACGTACAAAATAAGAAATAGCTAGGAGAGAAGGAAGAAATGTACAAGTGAGGGAGGTGAAAAAAGGAAGGGAAAAACAATAAACTAACGAAACAGCTACAAAACGAAGGAAGGGAAGGACAAATAAAATAAAGCAAGAGAGAAAAAGAAAAGAACGAAGAAAACGGAATTGTAAGGAAAATAGACAAGCAATTCATAAGGGACATGGAGGGAACAAAGGACGTAAGTAACGAATAAGGAAAGCATAGAAAGAACAAAGGGAAGAATAAACGTACAAAATAAGAAATAGCTAGGAGGGAAGGAAAAAAATGTAGTAAGAAGGGAGGTGAAAAAGGATGTGAACAACAATAAACTAACGACCAACAAATAAAACGTAGGACTGAAGGAACAAATAAAAAAAATAAACAAAGGAAAAAAGAAAAGATAAAAGAAAAAAACGGATAAAAATTGCGAAAAATAAGGAATTGTTAGGAAAATAAAAAAACAATTCATAAGTAACAAGGAGCAACAAAGGACGTAAGTGACGAATACGGAAGCAAAGAAGGAACAAACGGAACAACAAAGGTACAAAATAAGAAATAGCTAGGAGAGAAGGAAAAAAATGTAGTAAGAATGGAGGTGAAAAAGGAAGTGAACAACAGTAAACTAACAAAAAATCTACAAAACGAACAAATAAAAGAAAAAAAGGAAGGAAGGAAGAGAAAATAACGGATAAAAAGGAAATGTAAGGAAAACAAACAAGAAATTCATAAGGAGAACAAAGGACGTAGGTGACGAATAAGGAAAGCAAAGAAGGAACAAAGGGAAGAATAAAGGTACAAAATAAAAAAATAGCGACGAGAGAAGGAAGAAATGTAGTAATAAGGGAGGTTAAAAAGAAATTAACAACAATAAAGTAACGAAGAATGAATACAAGGGAAGACGAAAGGAACAAATAAAAAGAGAATCAACGAAGGAAGAAAGAAAAGAACGAATAAAAATTACGAAAAAAAAGGAAAATAAATAAATAATTTAGAATGGAGGAGGAACGAAGGACGTCAGAAAAGCAACAGGGAAAGCAAAGAAGGAACAAAGGTACAAGAAAATAATTAGTTGGGAAAGAAGAAAGAAATGCAGACATAAATGAAGCATGGAGGGAGATGAAAAGGGAAGGGAAAAACAATAATATACCGAAGGATTAATAAATGGAAGGAAGGGACGAACAAATAAAAGAAAACAACGGAGGAGGAAGGAAAAGTTAAAAATTAAGGTAAGAACATAGGAAAGATAAATTAAGTGAAAATGGAATATAGTTTCGAAGAAAGGAAAAAATAGAAAAATTTAAATGAAAAGGACGAACAACGAAGTGACGGAGACTATAATAAAGGTAGAAAAATGAATTATTTCAGGAAAGACGATAAACGAGGAGCAGAAAATAAGATACGAAACAAAAGTAAAGATGAGGAAATTAAGTCTGGAGGAAAATAACGACGAAGAAAAGAAACGAATAAACTTAAAAAAGATCAAGGAAAAGGCGTATTGAAGGAAAGAAGCGGTACAGATAAGAACAAATAAAAATAAATGAACGACACCAAGAAAATTGGGAAGAAGAAGTTAGATAGGGAAAATAATGTCGAAACGCAAGGAACGAGAGTAAAGCAGGAAGAAATAGAAATAATAAAATAAACTCAAGTAGGAAGTTAGGGGAAAAAAGGATGGAAGTGGAGAATAATGATACGAAGAAAGAAATCTCTCTCTCTCTCTCTCTCTCTTACTATTCTTTCTCTCTTTACTCTATTTTTCGTCTCATTTTCTAATCTGTCTCGGTTCGTTTTCTTCCCTTCCTCTTCTCTCCTGCTACGCGGTGGAACTTCTCTTTTCATTCCCTCATCTGTCTCCCTTTATTTTCTCCTAACTTTATTTCTTTCATTCATCATGTCTTAAATGTATTCCCTTTTTACTTTCTTCCTCTTTCCAATGCCTTTCACGTCCAAGTTGGCAGCACACTGTTCTCTCAAGTCAATCAATCTTTCCAACTTCGTTCCTTAATTTTCCTATTTGTCTTCCTTTCATTCCTCCTCCTACCAATTTCTTCCTCCCTACCTTTCTTTCCTCTGTCGTAACTTGCTTTCATCACTAATTTCTTAAATTTAATTTTTTTCCTTTTTATCTTGTTGTTTTCTTCTTCCTCTCCTCCTCCTTAGCTCGCTCTCAATTTTCTGCACACATCACTAATTTGATTTCTCATCGATTCCTTCGTTTATAAGTTTATTCTTTCCACATGCAACGCACTCCCTCCCCCTCCCCTCCTTCCTTTTGTGGCTTCCTTCCCTAAAAAAATTATTTCTTCCGTCTTTTCTTCCTTTGTAGCATTATTCCTTACTTACTTATTCCGTCATTTTACCCCTAACTTCCTACTTGAGTTTTCCTTTCCTCTCTGTTCTTTCCTCGCAACTCTCTTTACTCGATGGTTACTCCCTTCAACTGTCTCCCCTTTATCTTTCTCAATTTCCATCTTCCTTCTCCCCTTCTGTTTTCTTTCCTTCTCTTCTCCCCTTTCACTCTCCCTCTTTCATCTATCTGAGTACGTCTCGTTCTCTCTATCTCTCTCTTCCCCTCTCCTCTCTTCTCTTTCTCTCTGTCTCTCCCTCCCTCCCACCTCCGTTATGCCCCACAACGCCAACCTCTCTCTTAAAGCACAACACCTTATTAGGACATCTTCGGGGCGCAAGGAAAAATAATTTTCACACATAGACAATTTATCTCACGAATAAAAAAGTTTTTTTGAACTGTATCTAATAAATTCACACACACAAACACATTGCAGCCTAAATAATTAATTCCGAAGCCGCGATGACGGAGAGGAAAGGAAAACTCAAGTAGGAAGTTATGGAGGGGAGGGAAACGGAAAGGTGGAATAACGTCACCTGAAGGAAGCAAAAGCAAGAAGAAATTACGGAAGAAATAAAGTTGGGAAGTAAGGCACAAAAGCAGGAGGAGGAGGGAAGGAAGGAAGGAAGGAAGGAAGGAATAAACTTATAACCAAAGAAAGAAGGAATCGATGAGAAATCAAATTTTTTTTTAATATGCGACGAAAATTGGGAGGAAAATAAAGGAGGAGCGGGAGTAAGTAAAATGGAAGAAATAAAGGAATAAATACATATATATATACAGGTTTTTTTTATCGAGGGTCGGGGGAAAATCTTCAAAAGACGCCGTGAGTTACACGGTGTGTGGGATGTCACGGACTGCCGCCTGCCTGCTACTTGGTGTCTTTGTTTCCGTCATGTTGGCAGCGCAGCCCGCTGATTCGAAAACGGCGAGTAGTGAGTGGCGGGGGAGGGGGACGAGGGATGGTGGGAGGGGGGGAGAAAGGGGGAAGACAGTCCAAGAACCGCCACTGACCATCCTATTGGACCGAATCAGGCGGGCAGTGCTGCCAACATTAACGAAAGCGTAGTCGTTGCATTGCTTTACAAGGCCAACTCACACGTGACCCTTATAAACAAAAAAACAGGAAATTTGCTTAAAATATAATATAATAATATTAATCCTTTCACCTCAACCAGGTGCAATGTTTACAGTTGCCGCTGTTGTTGTAGTCCTTAGACCGGCCTGATCCGTGCAAGCCTTTTCATTTCCCCACCGCGCTCAGCTTATTCCATCTTGGCCTCCCTCTCTTATTATGTTCACGTCCCTCTGATGCAAAACACCCCTCGTGTCTCAAAATTTGGCCCTTTATTCTATCCCTTCAAAGGTCCTCCATATTGCTCTCTCTCTCTCTTCCTCTCATCTCTCTCTCTTTCACTTATTTCTCTCTCTGATCCTCCTCTCTTATGTTCTCTTCTCTGTCCTCCATATTGCTCTCTCTCCTCTCTTCCTCTTCTCTCTCTCTCTTTTTCTCTATTATCTTCTCTTCTCTGTCCTCCATATTGCTCTCTCTTCTCTCTCTCTTCCTCTTCTTTTTCTCCTCTCTCCCTCTCTCTCTCTCTTTTTCTCTATTATCTTCTCTTCTCTGTCCTCCATATTGCTCTCTCTCTCCTCTCTCTTCCTCTTCTCTTTCTCTTCTTTGTCCTCCATATTGCTCTCTCTCTTCCTCTTCTTTCTCTCTTCTCTCTCTTCCTCTTCTCTTACTTCTCTGTCTCTCCCTCTTCTCTCTCTCTTCCTCTTCCTTCTCTCTCTTCTTCTTCTCTTCCTCTCTTCTCTTCTCTGTCCATTTATTCTCCTTAGAACTTCCTGGTTAGTTACCCTATCGACCCATCTCATTCTCCTGCAGCACCGCATTCATTATTTCGAAAGCTACGTTTCCTTTTCCCTTCTGCGCCTCCTGCCGTCCCCGTGTAACACCAACGTCTCGCAGTAGAAACCCCGCCCAAGGTTCTATTCCTGTTTATGGAAATTTTTAATTGTATAAAAACTTCCGTAAGGACGTTCCGCTTGGGTCTGCGTATCCTCCCTCAACCGAGAGTGGGCGTTCTCCTAGGGACACTTACCTGCATCATCTAAATAATCACCCGCGGATGACGGAGATTGGCAGACAAGGGAGAGTTGGAGGGGGGAGTATACGGAGGTGAAGGGCGGATCATTGTGTGACTTGGGGTTGAAGTGTTATTATCCAAGGGGGAAAAAAAACAAAGGAAGAAGGAGGAAAAGGATGTAACATCACCACTTTTATAAATAAACTCCTAAACCAAATATTACAAGAAGGCTTAAAAACAACAACATTATTACATTTACAACAAAAGAACTTTCCACTCTTTGTTTTTATTTTCTGCTAAAATTGTGCAAGCCTCTGATATTTCAATACACAAACATAGTTTATATATAAACATTCTTTAAATAAATACATAAACATAGTTTATATATACATAAAACAAAAACATATATATATACATAAACATAGTATATATATATAAAATCATGAAACATAGTTTGATATATATATAATACATATATAATATATATATATACTAAAATATTATAATATATATATAATATTAATATAATACATAAAAATATTATGTATATATATATATATATATACATAAAAATATTTTATATATATAAACTATGTTTATGTATATATATGCAAACTATGTTTATGTATGTATATATATATATAATATTTTTATGTATATATATATATATATATATGTATGTATGTATAAACTATGTTTACATGAACATATATATATATATATATACATAAAAATATTTTATATATATATATATATATATATATATATATATATATATATATACTATGTTTATGTATATATATATATATATATATATATATATATATATATTATATATATAACATATATATATAGTTTATCATACATAATAATACATATATAGTTTATACATACATACATATATATATATATATATATATACTATGTTTATGTATATATATATATATATATATAAACTGTTTATGTATACATATAAACTATGTTTATGTTTATAGAGGAGGGAAAACCGTTATATGTATGAATTATGTTTATGTATTGGAAGAGCAGAAGACGAGGGAAGATGTGGTATGAACTAGTTACGTGGAAATGAAAAGGCTTGCGCAAGACAGTTGTTTGCCATTTAAACGATAATTTTATCATTAATAAAAGAACACAATTTATTACCTAATTCAATCCTCATTGCAACATATTTTACATCTGCTGATCATTATTTATGTTTCTCAACTGTTGAATATCGTTGTGTGTCATCACAAAATCATATATTTGGTTCTAGATACGCAAGTCACATTAGTTACCTGATGCACAAAATTTCATATGGGATACAAAAAATATATATATATATATATATATATATACGGTCACATGTGAACCATCGAAACCAATTTAAAGTGTCGACATATTTATTTTTTACAGTAAATTAATGGGACACGTGAAGATTGAAGACTGGTGACAAGTCAAACTAATGTGCCGCTGAGTGTGATAAAACATTCGTACAAAGCACAACAGGACACACGCACATGCACTGGTCAAAAAAACCATACAAACGTGAGGCGTGGCATAAAAAAAAATCATCTCGCAATCCTCATAATTTTCAACTAACGTGAAGATTCTCGCTGGAGCAAAGACACACACAAACGCGTCGAGTGCGATAAAGAATCCACAAACTCCATGCAAATGCGTTGAGTGTGAGGAGTGATTTTCTGAACCCACGTCATTAAGAAAGCGTACGAGGACTCGCACTGGTACAAAGCCATGCGAATACGTCGAGCGCGAGAGAACGTTCTCGCAATCCTCGCACTTGACAGCGCACACTTGGCGAGAGAAACCACGCAAATGTGCAGTGTGTGATGAAAGATTCTCACAGTCGTCGCTGTTAACAAACCGACGTGATGATTCGCAATGGTGTAAACACATATAAATGTATTGTGCGTGATAAAGTTATTCCTACAATTGCCACACTTAACACGACACATTAGGATCCACGCGGGTGAGAAACCATACAAATGTGTGTTGAGCGTGAGAAAGAATTTTCAGACTGTGATGAGTGCCATCGTTTATTCTCACAGGCTTCCAACTTAACAGCACATATGAGGACTCGCACAGGTGAGAAACCATTCCGTTGTTATGAGTGCGGGAAAACGTTCTCAAAATCAGAACACTTAACAGTTGGTAACAGGACCCACGCTGGCGAGAAACCGTACAGACGTGTGAGAGAAAATTTTCTGGAACCTCATCGTTCGGAAAACGTACGAGGACTCGCATCGGTGGAAACCGTAGAAATGTGTGATGGGAGCCGTCAACCGTTCTCAAGATTTAAAAACTTAACTTTTTTACTTGATGAATTGTTATTTTACATTTTGACAAGTAACAATTAAGTGTCTTTGAAACGTATTAAATGCTTATTGAGTATCACAACAACAAAAAAATAATAATTATTGCGTTATCTGAAGAAAAAAAATTATGAATTAGTATTTGAACTTTCAAAACTGCCTTGAACATGTTTTTTTACCACAGTGAGGAATTATTTGAATTAAATTAACTCAATTAAAAATATTTTAATATTTCATTTGTACCCGTTTCTCTCCAAAACTCTCCTAAATGTAATTTGTTTCAGTTGTGTGTCACCAATTTTATCAATAAATATTTGGCTACATATGCTTCAAGTTCCGTCTGTAACATTTATATACAACGTAAATAAATTTCTTACAACAAAAACAACCCTGTAAAGAAATTACTCCAAAAAATACTTCTATTTACATGGCATGCTAGTTAACACACACACACAATATATATATATATACCCACACCACTCCCGCAGGACACACTCCTGGTTACCGTAGATGTTGTCTCCCTATACACCAGTGGCCTGTCGGCACACGAACACTTCCTGTTTCGCAGGCCTCCAAATTCCCTCCCAAACACCCACTGACCCAGTTTGTCCTCACCAGAAACTACTTCTCCTTCCAAGACAAAATTTACCACCAAATCAGCGGCACTGCACCCTTGATGGCCCCGTCCTATGCCAACCTGTTTGTGGGTCAACTGGAACAACGTCATCTAAATTCCTCTTTACTGAAACCCTTAACCTGGTTGCGGTTCATAGATGACATCTTCATGCTATGGACGCCCTCTCAGACTTCCTCAACACTAAATTCCCCGTCAAGTTCACTTCCCCGACCAACATCACCTTCCTCGATGTGGACATCCAACTGAATTCAGGCCTCGTCACCACCTCTGTCCACATAAAACCAACTAACACCCTTCAGTACCTCCAGTTGCCACCCTGAACATACCAAAAGATCCCTCCCCTACAGTCTTGCCCGCATATGCTCTACTTTGGACAGCCTAGCGTCCTACACCGACCGAATATAATATTCAATGCCTTCCGGAACAGAAATTACCCCACAGACCTCCTCCAAAAGCAAACTACCCGTCAGCCCCACCGCTAACCATCATACAGAACGTAGTCTTCCTCTAACCACTACCTACTTCCCCGGACTACGTAAACTCGACTCTTTCCTCCTCCGCCTTGCCTACACTGGGCTACAATCCAACCCGGACATGAAGGTCATCCTCCCGACCATACTTACTACCCACCTGTCCTGTCCAAGGGTTGAGCCCACCCAACCTCCGTGATATCCTGGTCAGACCCTACAAACCCCACACCCACAATTGGTTGCAGACCCTGTGTGTGACAGAAACAGATGCCATGTCAGCCCCCTACACTCCCACCTACCACGACCTTCCAGAGCCCCGCCAACAGAACTACCTACAAAATTAAGGAAAACATAACACAGTCTGTCCTCTCGCACCATCTACAAAATAAACTGCACACTCTGCCCCGGCCTTTTACATCGGTCAGACGAGGAGACCGAACGGATTGCCAACCACCGCAGCAGCACAGTAAAACTCCTCAAAACCCAATTCCCCATAGCCACAACTTCAACCAGTGCTTCACACACACTGACCCCGACTCATCAGAAGCTCAACTCCATCTGTGGGAACTTTCATTCCAGCATGTCCTACAGTCAAGACAACAAAGCCCTGGACTCAATATCCTATAACTCTTTATCTCCAACCTTCACCCCCCTCCAAAGCACGAGTCCATTGGAATTGTACATACAATAAAACCTTCTGTGTGTGTGTGTGTATACCTTGCCTTTTGTTTGAATGGTGGTTGTATGTATTTAAATATTGACACCTCTAAGGGTGGATGTGTTTGAATGAATGTGTGTGTTAGTATGCATCTCCCCAACCCCCATCAAGTCCTTGCCTCTTCCTTCCCAGACCCTCATTGAGAGAGAAAGTTGGTGACCTGCTGATGGGGGTCAACTGTTTACGACCCAAGTTAGCAGAGCAGCAAATTTTGGCTGCTCAGTCGTCGGCTAGACAATCACTGGAAATGTCTTCCTAACTTTCTGATGAAGGGGAGGGGGAAGGTGCCTCCGAAAATTCAAGTTCTCTAAACCTCACTCACAAGGTGTCTGTCTACCATCTATGAACCTCAGGTAAGTCATCTTCTTTCTATCTCTCTGTCCTTTCCCCATTAATTGTTATATATATATATATATATATATATATATATATATATATAAGTCAGGAAATGACATTGTCATGTTAATTAAAACAATTAATGGGGAAAGGACAGAGAGAACCTGAGGTTCACAGATGGTAGACACCTTGTGAGTGAGGTTTAGAGTAATTGAATTTTTGGAGGCACCAGAGGCAATGGCGACTGTGTAAATTAACTCGTCACCCCCGTCGAGAAGCCGTTGAGGTAAACGTCAAATAAACAGATTCACTGCAAAGTGTTCGAGTGTAACTTATGTAGCGCAGTAGAACCCGCATCCAAATTTTTATTATAATTTACGGGAACTTAAATACCAAATATTCCGGCATGAGCAAGTTGTCTGCCAGGAAGAAGGGGTGGTTTTCCCGTCCGCCGTCTCGGCGGCTTGGAACAATTACACCTGGACCATAAAGCCGGACATCCCGTAGCCGTTTCAGAATGTCTTAATCTGCCTGGGAATTTGGGTGACCGGGTGGCGTGTGTGTGTGTGTTCCCCAAATGAAACAAGGGATATGATTGGACGATGTCCATCCCTGCCACCTTAGTGATAGGTGACGGATAAGTGGGGACAAGCAAGGCTTTAAAGAGGCTGGCGGAGACAATTTTAGAGGAGATTGGAGAGATTTTTTGCAGTGGATGGAGAGAGGAGATTGGAGAGATCGTGAAGTGGATGGAGAGAGGAGATTGAAGGAGAGTGGAGAAACAGATTTGGGAGATTGGTGAGGTGGACCATGCTTTGATCAGTCCAGGAAGCAGGGAAGAAAGGTCTTAGCAACAAGGGAAGGAAGACTTCGTGTTTTTGTCGTCCGGCCGCTTCAAGTTCCACAACACGGAAATTACAGCGAGACGCATCCTATGAAGACAACTCAGGTTCGTCAACGAATTGATCTGCTACACCTGGTGGTCAACACCCAAACCATTAATACCCTGAGATTATAATTAATAAATATATATATTTAAACTCAAATATTAAATCCATTAAATAATATCCCCCCTAATCATTTACACTTAGGACTGGAAACGATGCAGCAGGCGTTTCTCATCTTCGCAGCTTAGTTTCTGCAACCGAGGACGACGTCCTTAGCATAATGTCAGGGGTTGTTTAGTGATTCCTTTATTTAATCACAGGTTAATGTCTATTATGATGTACACAAAAAAAATGTATAACGTATAATAGGCAGGGACTACAGTATAAGTTATGAAGTGAGACTGGTTTTACAATTTGTGCGACTTCCTTCTTAAATCATGATGGTCGACATCAAAATTATCTGTTTTGCCCTAAACAGTTAGCTGTAGAGTAAGTGTAATTACCTCTGTTGATGTTTATAGTAAAATTTAGGGCAATCTCTGATGGGACTAAGCTCAGCAAGTAGTTTGGTTCAGAAGGCATTTAGGATAGAGTTCGTCGTATGTCGCACCTTTGTATGAGCCTATAATTTTTTTTAGGTTAACTTTCCTAAAGATAATTATTGTCCAGCCTCCGACGGCACAAACTTTAACTAGAGAAAAAAAAACTACGCAAAAGAATGATGACGTATAGCTATAAACACACTACTTACTATCACACGTCATGGAAAAATAATTCATTTCGTTTTGTTGAGTAATTGACAACTTTAAGGGGAATAAAACAACAAGTAATAGAAACCCGAGGCAATTAAACACTGGAAACCAGCTTCAGAGGAACAGGCGCTGGCTCTTGTTGTTATTATTATAATAATAATATAAAGCAATATTAACTAAACAACTGTATCTATAGCACAGTAGCGTGACTTTCCTCCTCCTCATTAGTTACGCATTTTCTATCACAAATACAAAGTGATTAGTTCCTGTTTATGGACATTATGCGTCGGGCACAAAGGGAGGGGGGAAAGATATTCAACTTGATATAAACAATATATAGACTCTATGCAACATCAACAACATCACAACCTGTGTCGTAAGTTGCCTAGAAATAGCAGGAGAGAAGTGTAAACATGCGTCAGAGTTCTCTGCCCGTCCTGTAGTGAGTTGCCAGTGAAGAAGTGAGAGGGACAGTGTTATCTCTGCCCACGAGGTGTAAACGGTAGGCAGTGCACAGGCAACCCCTGCCCTGTGTAAACCTAGCTTTATTACAGCTGTGACAAAAGCACCCATTCATTAGTCAGTGTTCTTGGTGAGTTTCATTCCGCAGTGTTGGCAACGTCGTCGTTTTCTTGTTTGTAACACGTTTGTCCTATTCCTCCCTCCCCCTCCCCCCCTCATTTAGAAGTTTATCCAACGCAAGGTTAGTTTCAACAACTACGAAAACAGCTTCTTTTATATTTTATATATATATATATATCAGCCCCTCACATGTAATTCGCTTGATTCAAGTGCCTCCATGTCTTAATTCTTACTCTTGCAGGTAAAGTGAAGCACAGACAGGAAAGAGCGATGTTGTTGTCCTGCTGACCCTTGCTCACAAGTTGTATTGTATCCCAAGTGGCAAGTCGATATTAGAAGAGGAATTTGAGTGATGTGAAAGGGAAGTGAGGCAAGGCAGAGAGGGAAAAGGTGAGGAATAATAAACATGTTATTATTATTATTATTATTATCTTAACACCAACTTTGTCGAGGATTTGTAAATATTTTTGCTCAAGCAATTGATGCAAACCCAGGTAGAAATATAATAAGACTAATTTCATGGGGCAAGTTGAAATGGGGGATTAAGGGAATTTTCCACAGGGCCATTTCCTCTAGCCGTAATTTAAACAGGTGAAATCTTGTTGCTTTTTAAGCTTTCGGTTTGATTGACGTTGTGCAAGACAACTGAAATTGGTTGTTCGTAATAACTCGCATTTCCCTCTCACCTCGCAATGGTGCGACGTTACACATAAAATAAAATATTCGCATCAAAAGCGAACAAACAACTTCTGTTATATTGTTACAAAATGCTTAAACCGTTTTATAATCCGTGGAGAAAACACGAACGAGCGCACACTATATATATATATATATATATATATCTCCCAGGCCTAATGGGTTTAATATTTTTGCCAGTAGTAGTTTTTCCTCGGTGTTGTTGCTGTACCATGGTATGGTTGTAGCTGGTTCTGTTGCACCGGTAGCGAGATGGAGAGGATCTGGTGGTGCTTTGGGTTCGCGTCTTGGACAATACAGCAAGCGGGGACCTGGTCGTGACGTCACAGTCTCTCGTCTCAACGTACAACGTACATGCAATATTTGAAATGGTTGTCATTAATAACAATGAAAACAACAATTTCGGTTGACTTATATGAATACAACACTGATTGAAATTATTTAAGTAAAGTTATTCAATTAGCTAATTGAATAGATTGTTTAAATATATATACATGTATACAGACAATTAATCGTCTCCCTTAGAATATACTGTAACTATTGATTACTTTTAACTTATAATAAGATTTTCTTAAGTTCTATACAGAAGACATACAATTTGTACCTTATATATAAAATTGATAAATATTTTTACATCCTATACTAAAAAATTAGTGTTCTAATAATGTTCTTTCATAATTACAAATATCTACCCCTGTGGTACATTCAGCTCCATAAATTCTTCAACAGAGTAGAAGGAGTGGCTTTAGTAAGAACTTAGTTCATATTTGAACTTGTTTGGATTTATTTTTAATTGTTTAATGGAGGTGGGAAGTTTATTAAATATGCTAATGTAAACCCTTTTCTATTACGGTTAGAGACTTCCCTTCCCTTCCTTGTGTAAATTTGTTTTTACTTCTGGTATCAAAGTCATGTAACATATCTGAAGAGGTTACTGTTGTTAATAACAAATAACATGAGTGATTGTCAGTATTCCAGTTTTCTTGAAAAGTCCCCTACGGTGAGACCTGACATAATATTCTAACAGCCTTTTTTTGAAGTGTAAATATTTTATCTTTCCCGCCCTGATGCATTACACCACCATATGTCATTATAGAGTGGAAACATGCATAATAAACTAATTTTCTTATGTTGGTATCACTACAACTTGACTTAATTCTAAGAGCAAAGGTTGTTGCCTCCGAGCCTAATTTTCGTAGGACGATATTAATATGATGATCCTTCCAGTTTAATTTATTGTCCATGGATGTTATACCTAAAAATTTTGTACATTCAACTTGAGTTATTTCACAATTATTCGTTGCTACTTTTATTGAGTTCAAATTGGCATTCTGAGTTTGTGCACACAACGTTTCCTCTTTATTCGTCCACGCCTGTATCTTAATTTTTAAACTTGCAGCTTCATTATCAAGTGTAAAAAAATATCAAATGGTTCAAGTAGTCAAAACTCCATTGCGTGTTCCTCAGTGTGTTTGTGTTTCCCAGTGTGTTTGTGACATTGTGTGTGTGTCCCTGGTGTTGTGTTTACATTGACTTGTCTATATACATTTTCTTTTATTAATTCATTTTAAAATTATTTGTCTTTAATTATGTTCCTTATTTTGTTCAATTGCAAGAAAAGAGCACCAAACGAGAGAACAAGGGTCTTGAATTGTATTATTCTAATGTCCATTATTTTGGATTGTAACTCCGCCCCCAGTGGCTTGGTTGTGTGTTCCACGTGACAGTTGCAATGCTAATTAAGGATCCTGACGTGTCGCAGGAATCTTGGGAACTTATTAATGGGAGGTTATTATATTGAAGGAATGAATGAGGGAAAAAAAATGCTTTATAAATTTGTAAAACTTTTTTTATGTTTATTGTCGTGGTTATTAGTGATCATGTTCACTTTACAATTACTCCTGTATTTATAATAATAATAATAATATATACTGTAATGAAGAAAAGGCTTTGCTCTTTATTAGTTAAACAAGGAATGAATATGTTATTAAAATGGAAGGATGATTTCATAAACAACTCCAATTTACATGCTAAAAAGATTCAAATTTATTAATACGAATTATAAAAAAAAAGTTTAAATGAGTACAGAGTTTATACTTTGGGATATCTAAATACACTCGTCCTCATTCAGGCCATCAGCAAGGGTGAAGGAAGGAGGGCGACGGAGGAAAATAAGTTTATCAGGACTAATTTGGTACCTTATGTCATTCTCCCTTCCAATGTTGCCAAACAGTGCGCAGTTTTGGCTCGACGGCAGTTGTTACCGTGACAAGAGCTGGATCAGGCGTGTAGCGGCCCAGGGGATTGGGACGGACCCCATTCCCACTCCGGCCAACATTTTCGCGTCAGAATCCAAATTATTTACATTTCACACGCGTCAATGCCACTCGGTGGTTTCCAGTGAAAAAATGGTGCCACACACACACACACGATCTGTAGTAATCTGACAAAAGCAGCCGATATCTCTTAAAGAGGATGATCGAGTTTCAGGTACTGCAATAAACGATCAAAACTACAAATAACTTTACTAATGTATGTGTATTGTATTAAGTCTCCAGATGCTGTAGCCGCTTCCCCTGCTTGGCAGATACAACTTAACACTATAATAATTAATAATCATAGTTAACCCTATAGTTGAAAGCATAATTAAATTCAATATAAATAAATAAGTGTGGAGGAATCAGATTATTGGGAATGAATTATTAAAAAAGAAGAAGAATACTATTGTTTTCCCTGAAAAAAAAGAAACAAAACAAAAAATATATTTCACTATAGTAGTGTATTATTTGGCAACACTGATGACGTCACTGCACTGCACTAAACTTAGATTGATTCGAAATTTTCCGTTCCTGTTGTAGGAAGTTCCCCTAAAACACTCCTGCAGGCAGATTTTTACAGTCATTAATTATTTGTCCTATTTTAGGGATGAGTATTTTCCAACGTCTGTGTGTTTTTGGGGTTCCTTGCTTGTAATTTAAACAGGTGATCTCTCCTTCTCCTCTTCCTCATCCTCTTCCTTCTCCTCCTCCTCCTGTTCCTAGTCGATTCTCCTCTCCTCCTCCATCTCTGATTCCCCCTGCCAAGGTGGCTTTTGACCTGCAGAAGCTCTGTAGTAGATGTGTAGCCTGTCTGTTTCTCTTCTTGTCTGTCCACCCTAATCGCTTTACCTTTTCGTTCCCATCCCATCCCATGCCCAGGTCCTACTTGTACGAATTTTTGCGGCCCTTCTTTGCCTCCCTTTCTAAGGATTAGAAAGGATGTGTGTGTGTGTGTGATGTGCCAGTTATGTGGAAATGAAAAGGCTTGTGCAGGACAAGGTTGGCTTAGAGGGTTGTCAGTCTTAGGAGTCAGTACCACAACAACAACAACAAACAAGCAAAAAAGCTTGTATTTTTAAACTGGGGAAAATGTCTCTAAATTCCGCTTTGAAGCTTCGTCTGGCCAATGTAACAGGCCTGGAGACTCTTGATCAGCGTTCAGCCCAGTTATGTAAAACCATCTTCAGTATTTTGTCCAAAATTTAAGTCATTACATTCATTATGTGAATGACTTATGTAACCCTGGAAAAAAATAATTCGCTTAAGCTATGTTTACACGCAGGGGCAGTGATGTTCGTCAAAGTTGGGTTGGCTGTGCACTGCCTACCGTTTACATAATCGTGGGCAGATAACTGTCAAGTGCTGCCAACTCATTACACAACGGGCAGAGAACTCTGATGCATGTTTATACTTCTCTGCTATTTTTTGGCAACTACGACACAAGTTGGAATAATGTTGATGACATTGCTTAGTGTCGATGTATTGTTTATATCAAGTTGAATATTTTTCCCCTCCTTTGTGCACGACACATAATGTCCATAAACAGGAACTAACCACTTTGTATTTGTGATAGAAAAGGCGTAACTAATGAGGAGGAGGAGGAAAGTCACGCTACTGTGCTATAGATACAGTTGTTTAGTTAATATTGCTTTATATTATAATAATAATAATAACAACAAGAGCCAGCGCCTGTTCTCTGAAGCTGGTTTCCAGTGTTTAATTGCCTCGGGTTTCTATTACTTGTTGTTTTATTCCCCTTAAAGTTGTCAATTACTCAACAAAACTAAATGAATTATTTTTCCATGACGTGTGATAGTAAGTAGTGTGTTTATAGCTATACGTCATCATTCTTTTGCGTAGTTGTTTTTTTTTCAGTTAAAGTTTGTGCCGTTGGAGGCTGGACAATAATAATTATTTTTTGGAAAAGTTAACCTAAAAATTTATAGGCTCATACACAGGTGCAACAAACGAACTCTATCCTAAATGCTTTCTGAACCAAACTACTCTCTGCTGACTGCCGTTGTTCACAGTCGATAGTTGACAACCGTAGCTCACACCTAGACTTGACTAGTGCAGTGGAGGGGGAAGGGAACGTGGCCAGTCATGACTGACACTCTGTCCACACGATCCAAGGAAAAAAGAGGCAGTGCTCAAGTGTCAGCGATGGATTGGCAGTGCAGCACTGACGCGTGTTTATACATCACTGCCAGTGTAAACCTATTCTTAGTAATTAGTTACACTAACATGAGTATATTGTCAACCCTATTTAAAGTAAATATGCTTCAACCTGAAGTTTAACGTGTTACTCATCTCTTGTATAAACTAAGATTTCATGTTATTGTTGCTATCCTCTCTCTTACTCACCTCATTACAACAGTTTTTTCTGTAACTGTGAACTACTTTGCAAAGTAACAATACATAACTAACTCCAAGGCCTAAAGCTATTTTTTTCAAATTAAAATGAAATACTTCTGAAATCACTAATTTAACTTTATTCATGGAAAATACAATTTTTAACAATCATTCATTATCAACACATAAGGAAGACTTCTCAAAAGAACAAATCCTCAAGAACTTTATTAAATAGATACTTCTAAATAATTATTCACAAAGTACAGATTACTATAGTTTAAAACCAGTGTGAGTCCTCATGTGTTTTGTTAAGTTTGATGATTGTGAAAAGTTTTTATCACACACTACACATGTGTATGGTTTCTCACCAGTGTGAGACATCATGTGCTTTGTTAAAGTTGATGATTGTGAGAAGTTTTTATCACACTCTACACATGTGTTTGGTTTCTCACCAGTGTGAGTCATCATGTGACGTCTTAATGATGAGTAAAATGAGAAATCATTTTTACACTCTAAACATTTGAATGGTTTCTCACAAGTGTGAATTCTCATGTGGCTTGTTAAAGTTGATGATTGTGAGAAGTTTTTATCACACTCTACACATGTGTATGGTTTCTCACCAGTGTGAATTCTCATGTGGGTTGTTAAGTGATAGGATGTTGAAAATGTTTTATCACACACTACACATGTGAAAGGTTTATCACCAGTGTGAATTCTCATGTGCTTTGTTAAGTTTGATGAATGTGAGAAGTTTTTATCACACACTACACATGTGTATGGCTTCTCACCAGTGTGAGTCTTCATGTGGGTTGTTAAGTGGTAGGATTGAGAAAATGTTTTATCACACACTACACATGTGAAAGGTTTATCGCCAGTGTGAGTTCTCATGTGGCTTGTTAAGGCACCTGATTGTGAGAATGTTCCATCACACTCAATACATTTGAATGGTTTATCACCAGTGTGAATTCTCATATGGGTTCTTAAGTTTGAGGATTGTGAAAATGTTTTATCACACACTACACATGTGAAAGGTTTATCACCAGTGTGAATTCTCATGTGGCTAGTTAAGTTACCTAAATGTGAGAATGTTCCATCACACACTACACATTTATATGGTTTCTCATCACTGTGAGTTCTCATGTGGCTAGTTAAGTTACCTAAATGTGAGAATGTTCCATCACACTCAATACATTTGAATGGTTTATCACCAGTGTGAATTCTCATATGGGTTCTTAAGTTTGAGGAATGTGAAAATGTTTTATCACACACTACACATGTGAAAGGTTTATCACCAGTGTGAATTCTCTTGTGCATCGTTAAGTTATATGATTTTGAGAAGGTTTTATCACACTCCACACATTTGTATGGCTTCTCACCAGTGTGAACTCTCATATGCTGTTTTAATTTTGAGATATTTGCAAATGCTTTATCACACACTGCACATATGTATGGTTTTGCATATGAGTGAATTCTCATGTGCATTATTAAGTTTGATGATTGTGAGAAGGTTTTATCACACTCTACACATGTGTATGGTTTCTCACCAGTGTGAGTCCTCATGTGCGTTGTTAAGTTATATGATTCTGAGAAGGTTTTATCACACTCCACACATTTGTATGGCTTCTCACCAGTGTGAACTCTCATATGCTGTTTTAATATTGAGATCTTTGCAAATGTTTTATCACACACTACACATGTGAAAGGTTTATCACCAGTGTGAATTCTCATGTGCGTTGTTAAGTTATATGATTTTGAGAAGGTTTTATCACACTCCACACATTTGTATGGCTTCTCACCAGTGTGAACTCTCATATGCTGTTTTAATTTTGAGATATTTTCAAATGCTTTATCACACACTACACATATGTATGGTTTTGCACATGAGTGAATTCTCATGTGCATTATTAAGTTTGATGATTGTGAGAAGGTTTTATCACATCTACACATTGTATGGTTTCTCACAGAGTGACTAATCATGTGACGTCTTAA
>CM067376.1:0-87584 GCA_034510155.1 Eucriotettix oculatus | reverse complement strand
CTGTAGCACCTCGTGACGTGTTGCCTTATACTTCAAGTTTGGAAGCTAGTGAGTTATGAAATTATATTTTATAATGTAATTTCCTCGCCTCGATATTTATCGCCGAACCATTGATGGAAAGTTTGCTTCTCTCGTCTCCTCTATCTATCTATTTGCTTGGCCTGTCCACTAAACTGTACCGACCAGAGTACAGAGGCGGCAAGTGTAACCACTTTTAAATATAGGCCGAACCTATGTCGGTCCGATTTGAAAATAAAAATTAATTTATCAAGTCCAAGACTTCCTGACTTGACTTAATTAGTGTCATCCTCTTGCTCCAAGACCTTCACCTTACAAATACACAATGGTGTGTTGTGAGACTTTTAGAGTTCAACTTAAATTATTATGTTCCATAACCCAACGTTATTCATTCATTAAACACTAATCTCTACTTCCATTTACATATAAATAACAAACATCTTAAATACTACTAACCAAATACAGCACCTAATTAATAATGCAATACTAATACAGCAAGTAATCAACAACCTCAAACATTACTAATACATGTCCATTTTAAATCTGAATACATCCCACCTTAGGCTTACCCTTCAAACATCGAGCAGCTGGGTACAAAACAAAACAATCAATAAATCACTATTATACTCACCATTTGTGGTGTAATTGTTGTCATGTGAGCCACTACGGTAGGAAAAATAACAATTTTAATAAAAGGTCTCTTTCTAAATTGGATAGTCAACTTCTTCCATCATCCAAACTTGAACCTGCAAAATTTAGTTAAGAAATAAAACTACATATAGTTCAACTATAACATTATATCAAGTATTGTATCTCACAAGCATCGCAGCTGAATATTTCTACATAATATGCTTAACAAAATTATTGACGTATTTAATATAATCGTAATATAATGTATATTCATACATGTACACATCCATATTAAACATTCTACTTTCCTTCACATAAAGCTGAATCACTATAAACTATTACATTTTCAATTTAAAAAGCCTTAACGAGTCATACAAGTGGAACCTCCAAAACACAAGGCATCAATCATTATTACAATGTTTAAAGTGTCCAGTACATACCCACAAGTATAGAAAAGTAAACAACGTACACATCGAATTGTACTCTGCCTCTCCTTACACTACTACAAAAGAACAAATACACCGAATTACCAAAAACTAAGGAACCATCCGCATACCGACCAATATACCTGATAGATTCAGAAAGGGAAAGAGATGGCGACGGGGACCCAATCATCACATTAGCTGTGAAAAACGCATTTAATAACTGAGGCGCAAAGTACCTTGGAGCCTGGATAGACGACAAGCGTCGCCAAATACCGGAGGAAGACTTGATGCCATCAGCTGCGCCCATTTGGAGGGCTATTCCAGAGGTCACATGCTGACAGGCCAAATATTACCAAGCACTGAACCTCTCCGGAGGTATGCGTAAATGCATTCTCCCCCTCCTTAACAAAAACAAACCGAATTACACAGGATGTCCTCACCACAAGCAGCAACCATAATAAAAGTGACACTTAAATAATTAATTTTACCCACTCTGAAACTAAAGGCTGACTCAGCTGATATGCAAGATGTACTTCAATTCGAATAAAGCTTAATCCAAGTCATAGCGCAGACGAGGTATAAACATTTCAAACTACAAAAATTCATTTTGGTTGGTTTTAACCATTTACAAAAAAAACATTTCATCAATCAAACGTTGCGTCAAAAAAAGCATATTCAACAAATTTAAATTGTTCGAAATCACGGCAAAATAGCAAAGTAACTCGACACAATGCTTCAAGAATAATTAATATATTGTAAAAGTGTTTAAAGTCAATTTAAAAAAAATCACAAACATAGTAAACATGAAACAATCTATTAAATATTTAAAAATGACATATGGCTTCTTCAGTCTATGAAATTAGATTATTACACAAACAACTTGCGTTATTCATTAAACTCATTCTGTCACGTCTGTTCATGATGATGCAGACAATATGATTCAAGAAAATAATTTAGATAACTGGACACAAAACAATGTAATACAAAAATTTTCCACACATCAAAATTCAAAATGTTGTTAGACATAATGAATAGAAAATGCACAAAATCTCCCTTATTATAGTTAGAGACAGTCAATACCAATATATAATATATATAAACAAAACTAAAAATTTGTTGTACTACATACCTTCACTTAAGACCTTGTCACAAATGATTTCAAATACCTAAATAACAAACTCGCTCATTGTCAGTCAAGACGAGCTTTACAAAGTCACCTTGGAGCAAATGTTAATTTTTTAATCGATGCCAATTGCCCTACAAAATCATTTCATTTCTATTTCATTTTTATTCACCAACCACTTTTTGTCCTCTACATATTACAAGTTTTTTACTGAAGCCGGAACTTTAAGGCGGCAGCAACAACAGCAGCTGCAGAAGATTCGCCTCCTGGTCTAGGTCTCTGGTGCCTGGCAAAGTCCAACCTGAAAGTGGAAACACTAACTTAAATATAATTTCGGGTTTCTGTGATTGTCACAGGAAATAGAAAACAATCAAAAGTACGGTAGGAGAGTAAGATCTTCGGTATTTTTTGGAAAGGATCAACCTTGTGGGTAACTTTATTTTTGGTTTCGGTTTATAGAGAACGTAGAGAAGTCTACATAGTGTAATGAGAGTTTCAAAGTTTCAAAAAAAATTTCGGACCATGTAGCAATAGTTGGCATCATCATTGTAATTTTCCCGACCTAATACCAGAGTTTGGGGAAAGCCGTAACTTGGTTGAGGGAGCTGGGGGTGAGGGGCAGGAACCGGAGAGACGAGCAAGGAGCTGGAACTTTGACATTAACTCAAGCACCATTATAATTGTGCCACAAACACCCTGAGATGCGCTCATCTAAAGTCAATTTGCATTTAGTCAAGTTATTTTAAAGAGGAACTACAAGTATAAAAAATTTAAAATCCCTCTAAAGGTACAAAAAACATGGCGGACAAATTAATATTAGTTATTATATACAAATTAGAGAATAAAGGATGTAGTACAATAGAAAATAATTTTTCCCCATATCCAGCAATTTGGAGAACAGGGTTAATGGATAAATGAATGGATATTTCAGACACTAATGATTGAAGCGTGTAATGCCATGGAGCTCATGTCCACCCATTAAGACCTTTACTAACTTTTGAATTAATGTTCCCTGTAAAACATAAATAACATGTCAGCAGTTGCTTGCTGTTGTCTGCCTGTAGCACCTCGTGACATGTTGCCTTATACTTCAAGTTTGGAAGCTAGTGACGTGTCATCCAAGTATAATACTGCAGCACAATGGTGTGCGCTGAGACTTTTCCAGTTCAACTTAAATTGTAATGTTCCATAACCCAACGTTATTCATTTACTAAACAATAAACAAAATATAAACTAATTACAAACATCTTACCAACCAAATACAGCACCTAATTAATAATCAAATACTAGATGTAATGAGCGTAACTTTCGTTGTGGCGGCCAAGCAAGCGACAGTCCGTAGGGCTGCATTCCAACGGAAATCCTGTCGGCAGGATAAGTTATTGTACCTTCTAGGAACAACCAGCAAGTTGGCCCATGATGACTGGCGATCGGGTGTCCTCCAAAGGAACCTTGTAAAATAAACTAATTTACCAAGATCAAAGTAGCGTTATAAATTCGAGACCCAAAATATAATTTTACAACAATACAGCAAGTAATCAACAACCTCAATCATTACTAATACATGTCCATTTTAAATCTGAATACATCCCACCTTAGGCTTACCCTTCAAACATCGAGCAGCTGGGTACAAAACAAAACAATCAATAAATCACTATTATACTCATCATTTGTGGTGTAATTGTTGTCATGTGAGCCACTACGGTAGGAAAAATAACAATTTTAATAAAAAGGTCTCTTTCTAAATTGGATAGTCAACTTCTTCCATCATCCAAACTTGAACCTGCAAAATTTAGTTAAGAACTACATATAGTTCAACTATAACATTAAATCAAGTATTGTATCTCACAAGCATCGCAGCTGAATATTTATACATAATATGCTTAACAAAATTATTGACGTATTTAATATAATCGTAATATAATGTATAATCATACATGTACACATCCATATTAAACATTCTACTTTCCTTCACATAAAGCTGAATCACTATAAACTATTACATTTTCAATTTAAAAAACCTTAACGAGTCATACAAGTGGAACCTCCAAAACACAAGGCATCAATCATTATTACAATGTTTAAAGTGTCCAGTATCTAGACTCAGATGCATACCCACAATATGAGTAAAACGCAAACAACGTACACATCGAATTGTACTCTGCCTCTCCTTACACTACTACAAAACAACAAATACACCGAATTACCAAAAACTAAGGAACCATCCGCATACTGATAGATTCAGAAAGGGAAAGAGATGGCGACGGGGACCCAATCATCACATTAGCTGTGAAAAACGCATTTAATAACTGAGGCGCAAAGTACCTTGGAGCCTGGATAGACGACAAGCGTCGCCAAATACCGGAGGAAGAAATTAGATTATTTCACAAACAACTTGCGTTATTCATTAAACTCATTTTGTCACGTCTGTTCATGATGATGCAGACAATATGATTCAAGAAAATAATTTAGACAACTGGACACAAAACAAAGTAATACAAAAATTTTCCACACATCAAAATTCAAAATGTTGTTAGACATAATGAGTAGAAAATGCACAAAATCTCCCTTATTATAGTTAGAGACAGTCAATACCAATATATAATATATATAAACAAAACTAAAAATTTGTTGTACTACATACCTTCACTTAAGACCTTGTCACAAATGATTTCAAATACCTAAATAACAAACAGCTACAAACTCGCTCATTGTCAGTCAAGACGAGCTTTACAAAGTCACCTTGGAGCAAATGTTAATTTTTTAATCGATGCCAATTGCCCTACAAAATCTTTTCATTTTTATTCACCAACCACTTTTTGTCCTCTACATATTACAAGTTTTTTACTGAAGCCGGAACTTTAAGGCTGCAGCAGCAGCAGATTCGCCCTCTAGTCTTTTGGTCTAGGTCAATGGTGCCTGGCACAGTCCCACCTGAAAGTGAAAACACTAACTTAAATATTATTTCCGTGTTTCTGTGATTATCACAGTAAATAGAAAACAGTAATAAGTAGGATAGGAGAGAAAGATCTTCGGTATTCTTGGGAAACGATCAACCCTGGGTTTGATCGGTGGGTAACTTTATTATTGGTTAAGATTTATAGAGCACTTTAAGTCTACATAGTGTAATGAGCGTTTCAAAGTAACCGCAACATTTCGGACCATGTTGCAATAGTTGGCATGATCGTTCTAATTTTTCCCAACTTGTACCTGAGTTTGGTGAAAGCCGTAAGCGGTTTGGGCGGCGGGGGGGGGGGGCGTGAGGGGCAGGAACGGGAGAGACGAGCAAGGGGCTGGAACGTGAAACTTGGACAATACCCAGATTAACTGAAGCACCATGTGAATGCAGCCCATCATAATTGTGCCACAAAGTCCCTGAGATGCGCTCATCTAAAGTCAATCTGTATTTAATAAAGTTATTTTAAAGAGGAACTAATGGTATAAAAAATTTAAAATCCCTCAAAAGGTGTTCCTTAAAATCATTTAACAAAAAACATGGCGGACAAATTAATATTTATACAAGTTATAGAATAAAGGAGGTCGTACAATAGGAAAAAAAATTTTCCCATATCCAGCAATTTGGAGAAGAGGGTTAACCATATGAATGCATATTTTAGACACTAATGAATGAATGAATGAATGAATGAAGCGTGTAATGCTACTGTCCATCTATTAAGACCTTTACTAACTTTTGAATTAATTTTCCCCATTACAAATGAATAACAAGTCAGCTGAGATTTCCTCTATGGTTCAAGTTTATAAGCTTGGCACCATGCACCAGACCTTCACCTTACAAATAACAACCGTTGGAGTTCAAGTGAGTTCCATTATGGTTTCATATATCGCATCCATCAGATGCGTGTAGGAATATCACATCTCACCTAAAGACAGTTTCAAATATTCAAAACAAAGTATCAAGTTTTTATTGTATATCCTCATTTTATATATATATATATATATTCTTACTTGGATAATAAATATAATATATACACAACGGCACAGACAAAATTAATGATTTGTCTCATTAATTTAACTTCATAAACTCACTATAATAAATAATCACCAACAATAATTAACCCAACGTTATTCATTCATTAAACACTAAACTCTACTTCCCTTTACATATAATTAACAAACTAATTACAAACATCTTGAATACTACTAACCAAATACAGCACCTAATTAATAATCAAATACAATACTAATACAACAAGTAATCGACAACCTCAAACATTACTAATACATGTCCATCTTAAATCAAACCACTACTCTAATTACATCTACACCGCTTACCCTTTAAACATTGAGCTGTTGGGTACAAAACAATAAAGATGAATAAAGGCAAAATCACTATTATACTCATCATTTGTGGTGTTCATATTCCTTACTCATGAGCCACTTGTCGCTTTCAATAATAGATAGTAAACTTTTTCCATCATCCAAACTTCAACCTGCAAAATTTAGTTAATAAATAAAAGTACACATGTTGGCTTCGAGTTCAACTATAAAATTACGGTAATTTAAATAAAGTATTGCATCTCACAAGCATCACTGCTGAATATCTATACATAATACATAAGTGGCGTATATAATATAATCGTAATTACAACATTCATACATCCATATTAAACATTGGCCTCAAGTCTACTTTCCTCCTTGACATAAAGCTGACACTATAAACGATTACATTTTCAATTTAGAAAGCCTTAAGGAGTCATACAAGTGGAACCTCCAAAACACATGTTTAAACTCGACTCAAATTTATACCCACAAGATGAGTAAAAAGCAAACGTACGTGAGCGGAGGGAAGAGCTAACACACCAGGAAGATGGAACAAGACCTCAACGTGACCGGAGCAAGTTATGTATATTATTCTATTCGCGCTCTTCATTACAACTTGATAACAAGAAGGTTATTCACACTTAAAGTTCCAGTCTTGATGTGCACAACTTGTATCAATTGCTCAAAATAAAACTTTAAAGCAATTTAGTCAACTAGCAGCTCGTCACCAAAGCGGCCATGGAACGAGTCCATTGCGGAACTAGGAAGCAAGTGGGAAGAGTTCCGCATGGATCGCCTGGCACTAAAGAGGAGCAGCAAACGCCAGTGCTGTGCAACGTAGACGGGAACAACTGTCAACCCTATTTCCCCGACAAACGGCAGAATCAGGAGTGCGGGAGATCACGCCTGCGTGACAATTAGGCCATTAGCAAGAGGCCAGATCTTCATGACCCGCAGGAAAATCCGTCTCCTGGTAAGTGCTGGACATTTAGAATCGGACAAGCAGTATGGTTTTAGGAAGAGTAGATGTGAGAAACGCCTTCAACTCGGCGCGAGAGGGAGATGTACGCCATCACAGGAGGAGTTCCTCATGTACGACGGGGTACCAAGATTCGGCCCTGCTATACGTGCGCGTCATCGCCGGAATGAAGAGTCACCGCTGGGATCACTGACAAAGGAAGGTGGCTCAACTACAACCTCACACGGCAATACCTGCCATAATACAAGATGGAATGTGTCCAACATGCACGGAACACGTTTTCTTCGTCTGCCGTCGCTTCGACGAAGAAAGAGCAGCATTACAGGCCTCGAGATATAACATGCTTCAGGACCAGGAAAGACAGCGTCAGTGAATGTAAGCATATACATCCCACTGAATGCGTGTGACTGAACAGACGCTAGTAATGCCTAACGGCGGTTTTTAGTGTAACTCGGGTTTCACGGCGTCTTTTCAAGATTTTCCCCTACCCTCGATTTAAAAAAAAAAGCCTTACACTACAAAAGACCGAATACACCTAATTACAGAGGATTTCCTCATCACAAGCAATCCTTTCCTAGATAACCCATAATAAAAGTGAGTTAAATAATTATTTTTACCCACTCTGAAACTAAAGGCTGACCAAGAGGTTTAACACCAAACAAATTCTTGGTCTTCCAGGCAAATACAAACCCTGTGACACTGCTGTGATGTACTTCAATTCGAATAAAACTTTCAACAAGTTATAATGTAATTACCTACAGTAGCGCAGTCACTAAGACAAAGTATAAACAAACTACAAAAATTCATTTCGACACAAACCTGGAGTACGGCGTAGTATCCAGCCAACCACGTCACAGTATCAGTCGTCAAACTCGCTGCACCGTCGCATATTCAATACAAAATATTGCGAGTTTAATATAGGAGATTTGGTATACGTGGAAAATGGACACAAGCCAAACAGAAAGAAATTAAATCATCTAAAAGTTGGACCATATAGGATTGTTGAAAAAATTTCAAACTCATTATACAAAATTGACACAGGACACAAAAAACCAGAATCAAACCTTTTTCATATCACAAAACTCGTACAGGAAAAAGAGGAAGAGGTATTACACATTTCTGAAGAAAATTTTACTATAAATTTGAAGCCAATATGGAGTGAGCATTTATAAATGCACTTTTTATATCGTTTCTTTGTTTACATCATTCCGCAACATAACCATCTATGCTAAAAGTGAGAGTTAACAAACGCCTCCAGAATGCATCCATACAATCTCAAGTATATTCTCAACACGATCCGTACTCACCCGGAAACAGCCATTGCTGTGGCAGTTCAACATTCAAAAAGTAAACATTCTACAACGCCGGTTGCTCGTGCAAGTTTTTCTCGTCGCCCAAAGGACGAGTGTACACAACCTCCAGACGTGCGAGTAAATGGAGTATCAAAGTAGACCTGACGGATCTACGGTAATCCAAGGCATGTCGGATGTCCCAGTCTTCTGGGATTGGGTTGGGAATCAAAGTCGACGGTATTCTACGCGTCGCCAGAGTGATAGCAGTCCCTATTCTCAAACCCGATGGTACTATTCGTCTATGCAATGGCCCAGACCATCGTCACTCGCCGAGGCGCATTCAAGTGCAAGAGGTTTCCATCACCGAAACGTCGCTGGCTGGGATTCCCGGAGTCCTTGCATCCTTTGATGACGTGCTAATCAAGGTTCCTACGCCGGAAGAACTCGCAGGGGAAGATGAGCGCGTCATTCTCGAGACGTTCAAGGCTTCGAATCGTCGTCGTCCTCCACCCTACTTATCGGACTACGAAACTTGGTTCGAGGCGCCGCCTCCAGAAAGCGCCACCGAGTTGGCAATTCAAATGTGCAAACACGTTATGCTAAATAAAGTATATATACTGTTTACTCAACACAGCCAATTCCAGAACCTTTCTAAATGTACTTACATTACAATAAATCTTAAACAAGTTATAAGCTAATTACCCAAATTAGCGCAGTCAAGGTATAAACAAACTACAAAAATTCATTTCGTCAAAATAGTGTAGGTTGGTTTTAACCATTAAAAAAAACATTTCATCAATCAAACGATGCGTCAAAACAAACAAAATTTCGACACAACTTACGGCGTAGTATCCAGCGAACCTCGTCGTCGTCGTCACTAGAATTATTTATTCAAACTCGCTGCACAATCACAGGATTTAAATTGTTCCAAATCACGGCAACATAACTCAACACAATACTTCAACAATAATTAATATATTGTAAAAGTGTTTCAAGTCAATCACAAACATAGTAAAAGACCAAATCGACATCTTTTCTTCCCATGCACGCGACTATCCTCTTTAGTTTTGTAAAACTGTTTGTACGACTGAACAGCTGATCATGAAATGACGTCCGATCCTGATTTGTTAACGAAACAACGGGTTCTGTTATATATTTTTTCCTCCTCCAACGGCTGCTTGACGAGCTCAATTGCCTGAACCTTGTGCTAGCCACTCAGGTCCTGGAACGAATCGTACGCGGTCAGGAGCTATTTTTTCCCTATTAGCTACAAATGTCGGTGCGGGGAAGATGGAATCCAATGCCGCAATATGGCCCCCGCTCGTTCTAACAAATGCACAACTCCAACCCTCGATTTAGCCATTAACAACGAAATTTCAACTTCTGCTGCGAATCCTTGTTCTGATGCGTCGGCAAACCCGTGCAATTCTAGTTTGCTCATCTCGGGATCGATTCAACAGGAACCTCCTCGTCCCAATCATGCCAAAGCTGTCTAATTAAACATATTGCAGGACAAATAAATCCGACGGGATCGAATAATTTAGCTAGGTCCGATCTCTTCGTAACAGTCTCTGTACAACCTGTCGCGTCATATGTAAAATGATCCGAGGATTTTGGCTGAGGGTTCATATTCCGAAGCGAAAGATAAATTCTCTGCCGTCACGTGCGAATCGCTGAAACCCCCTAAGTTACCGTCGTCAATGTAAATTCCCTTATAGGTTCTTCGCGATTAAATCTCCACAGAATACGCTGGTCAGCCTTCCTTATGCGTATGTTTCGATACATCTGGCGAATGTACAACTTGGTTACATCGAAAACGGATCTGCTTGTAGCTTAGGTCCTACGTGCAGAATTTGATTAAGGGAGGGTCCATTTTGAGTTTTCATCGACGCGTCAAAGACGACTCTAAATCTTGATATTGCTTCGTCTTGACCTTTGAAAATACAGTGATGCGGAATATAATAACCTTTGACCGACCTTTCCTTCATGTGACAAATAATCCTTCATACATTAGTTATACAAGCTTCTTAGCTTCGGAACAAAAGTTGGAATCTCCTATGTGCTGCAGCTCTACTTTGTGCCTCTGCTATATATGTACCCTGTTCCCTACGCTCGACCGTAGACTCGTAAAATTCTTCACATGCGAATTGTTCCGGGTCTTGCACCGGTACATTTGGGGATTCCTCGACTTCCCACAATCTACGAATCAACTGATCGAGATTATTTTCGACTTTTAATGCGAAATTTCCTATTCCACCTTTCCGATAGGACAAATTCCCCAAATTGTATTGATGATGTTTGGAATTCCTCCTTTCCCACGCGTTCTTCCACCTGAGACAAACCATTCTGCCCCTGGGTTGCTACGATAATAAGTCGGATCCGCCAACTTGTGCTGTCTCAACCAGGCAACGTTTATTTTATTAACCACCAATGCATTGATTCGCAACATCTAGTCACCCGATTGGCAGAGCCTAGAGAAGTCTCCGCCATTCCCGTCACCGGAATATTTGTTGGCTTTTGTTTTCAACTTTAACCTATTCCAACAATCCCTCGAAATAAAATTAGCTTCGCTCGCAGAGTCCAATAAAACTCTTACAATCTGGAGTTTTCCCCATCGATCACGAACCTTAGTTAATACGGCGGGCAAAAGCGTTTGATTCAATCTAAATTTCCTTTTGTTTGCGTCTTGAACATGTTGACTGCGTGTTAGCTTTCGCTCGTCTCTCGCTTACATGTAATAAGGAATGGTGCTTACCGTTACAATACTTGCAACTCGATTTGAGGTTACATTCACGCAAAAAAATGCCCTTTATTTAAACACCTCAAGCAACTACCGTTCTCCTTTGCAAAGTGAAAGCGAACCAATGGTGATTTTTGCACGAATCCTTTGCAGGTAGGAATATCATGTCGAGATCCACAAAAACTACAACTCTGATCACCCGATTTAACCGTTGTTCCCAATGCCGTCGCTTTGACAGCCCTTGGTTCGCACCACTTGTAGCACTCGTGCTTGTTCATTCAAAAACTGCACGAATTAGCCAATACGAATTTCACGTAAAGATGCATGAACTTTCCTGCTGATGATATAAAGAACTGGTACAGTATTGTGGCCCAGTGCTGACAAGGCTCCGATAAATTCAGTAATATCACTAGCCATCTTTCGTATCATCCGTTGTCCCGGGAATATTAAATAGCGATTCGAGATACGAGTTGGTAAGGAGGTGACTATTATCCAATCCCATGCTATTTTGTAATTCTCTCCTGTGAGCGCTACAGACTTTGAGTGACGATCTTAGATAAAAATGTTTTTGCGTATCACTTAGCTGCTTATTATTATGTATCGTTGCTCTAAATAGATCCGCAAAATGTGTCCATCGTTTGATATCCCCGGTAAATCCATCTTTGGTAGCTGAACAGGAATTTCTGCCGATGTCCGACCCGATCGAGTGATTCACTTGGCTAGGTTCGATGTGAATCTCCATCGCCGTCTTAATGGAATAATAATCGTTATTAACTCGTCATGTGACTCTTCTAATTTGGGACTCTGCTTTGAGTTATATTATCATGAAATAACTGCTGGTCCTCATCTATTGATTGCGTCATAACACGGAAACGACGTCTCTAGCCTGTTCCTTGATGGTTTTAACTTTCGCTACCAACTTGGTAATAATGAATTTATATTCGTCAATGACCGGCATTTTAAATTTTAGTTGATGTGCACAACTATTATTATATCTAAATACACGAAAGAAATATTTCGGCAGTATTAATACTTCCGAACGAACGACAACTGAAATTGAGAATTTATTCCCACAATGCAATATTTCTCCCAACAACAACGAACGCAACGACGACTTACTCACTACTAGAGAGAGTTGCACCCAATTTAGGAATGTACAGTTATTTCCCACGCCGATTGCGAGGTTTCAAATGAACGATAGCTATTTTCCGCGTCGTGCATCAGCATGCGACCGACCAAGGAGGACCACATCATGTTGGCGAAATGAATTTTGTGCAACTCACCTAGGGTTGTCGAATCATGAACCAATGTTTCTTCCAGCAAAACCGGCGAGCGAATGCGGACTCGGGACTTGCAAGCCGTGCAGAAAAAGGCAGCTACGCCATTTGCAAGACCCAAACGATCACCAACTAATTTGGCCTCCAATCCACGATAAAATCCATTCACTGTACATTCCTTAACACAATCTATTAAATATTTAAAAATGACATGGCTTCAGTCTCTGAAATTAGATTATTTACACTTAATATTCCCAACTACGACGGAACTTGCGTTATTCATTAAACTCATTAGTCACCTCTGTTCATTATATTGCATTCCTTGACGTACAAGCAAAAGCAGACAATATGATTCAAGAAAATAATTTAGATAACTGGACACAAAAGAATTTAATATATAAGAATTTTCCACACATCAAAATTCAAAATGTTGTTAAACATAATTAATAGAAAATGCACAAAATCTCCATTATTATAGTTAGAGACAGTCAATACCGATATTATATATATATCAAGAAAACGAAACATTTGTTGCACTACACAACATGACAAGAACTAATAAAGCTACACAGTACTTACACACATGTGCGCTGTCGTCATCACGAGGGTGACGCAACTCCACCTCCTATAGCATAGGAAGGGATGACTGTATTGCTGTGCCAAAGCAACAAACCCGGACAGAATTCAAACAGATTTAATAAATTGTAATGAACAACACTTCCAGACATGTTTCAGTCCCTTGGTTTTATCCAACTAAAATCTACGTACTGTTCCATTTCACTTTACAATCATCAACATTGTATACTAATTTATAGTAACCTCAGTAAATTATAAAAATAAACCTAATACTAAAATTGACTTACATTAAATATATTAAATACAAATGCATTTCATTAACTAAATTCAATATAAATGATATGACAATATTAATATAAAAATAATTACAACAAAGTAATTAAATACTACTATACACAGCAGCCAAAGATAATTACCAATACAACAATAACCATACTCTAATCATACATTACCTATTTATAAAAATATACACCATATTCATTATAAGACCGTAATACTCTAATCAACTTACATCAATTAGATATCAATGATTAAATTTACATTACAATTAGTAAATAGAAATGTTAAATATAGCTAAATAAAGGACATAATAAATAAAAGCATTATTATAAACAACTAAACAATACACAAGGTATATAAACTAATGGCCTAACATAGAAATTCTCATCACAAGTTGTGACATTTTTAATCTGAAATTACTACAGTTCTTAAGTATATTGTGATGCAAACCAAAATACATTTCATCCATTGTCATGCCTAATATAGTAACCTTCACAATTGCGTTTCTTAATCTACTTATGTCATTACTTTATACATCATCTACTAAATACAATTTTACACATTATACATTTCACAATATTCTACACATCTTTAAATTTCACTTTTGCTTACAACTTATATAATATTTAATCATTTGCTACTTTATACATTAGTAATATGTAAGTCTGTTTCTTTCAATACCCATTTCATTTTTTACATCCATTTTCTTATATTTTTTAATTATACTTGCATCATTCTCCTCTTGTCTACATTTTCTAGACCATTAATTAATTTCCCTTTCTTTCACACTTCCAAATACAGAGTTTACAACTTACGTACTATGAAATTTTTATACATCTTTTAGATACACTTTACATTATATATTTTGAATTATGCATGTCAATTTCTTACATTACCCATTCTGTTCATTTTACATCCAATTCCATATATTGTGCGTATGAACCTTCCATACATCATTCTTTAAATTCACTTTTGTTTATACCTACATTAATATTTGAATTTCTATGTCTATTTCTTTCTAAACCTATTTTATTTAGTTTACATCAATTTACATATATTACTAAATTCACTTCAATTATTCTCAGGATCTCTATATTTTATACACAATCATATAATTTCACTTTCCTTTACAATTATAAATATTTGTTTTTAAATTAATTACTATTAAATTATCCACAGCATTACACAAGAGTTAACAATTACAAAACAATTTATACTATTAATTTAATAACACATGATTATCCTTTGTTAATCAAAATATCTTGGGTTACATATTTCATATACATCACATACAGTCACAAAGAAATAAAAAAACATACAAGTAAGAATGACAAGAAATAATAAAGCCAAACAATGACCGCCAGAAAGTTTAACATATTTAACAGGTGATTCAAAGCAAAATACATATCTTATCTTTTGCCCGTAACCATATTAGTCAATATATACAAAAAAAAATTAATATAATAATGAAGCCTGCACTACATTGCACAAGTCTACAAATTCACCAAACCTTAAAATTTAAATAAAAAAATTTACTTTCTCAAATTAACAACACATTAATAAATTGCATCTTCAAATTAACACAAAGCAATACAATAACTTGTTTAATGAATCTTATTTTTAGATGACCTTTTCAAAAAATTTTATTTTATTACACGTTGAATTCATTGCAAATAATAACCTCATAGGTTTCAGTATGAAGAAGTTGACTTACTTTTAGTTTGACAGTAAGACCACGTAATGCAATACAATCATTTATTTCCTGTATTTGAGGCCGGCCGGTTTCTTACTTAACTTGTAATTTTTCCAAATTGTCTGTAATCCCTGTGGAATTTCAACTTTGGAGGTCCCCTTTTTTTTAAAACCATTCGCTCGTATTAATAATATGTTTTGTCAGGAACTTGGGTTTCTGTCTGAAAACATAGATAACAATCAAAAACCAATTAATAGATAAAATTTAATAAGCCACGATTGTCCTTTGTTAATCAAGACATCTTGTATTATATATTTCATAAACATCACATACGGTCACACGGAACAAAAAAAATACAATCAAGTATGTCGAGAAATAATGACAAAGCAGGAAGCCAAGGATGACGCCCAGAAAGTTTTACATATTTTACATGTGATTCAGAAAATAAAGTTAATAAATACCCCATAATCATTAGTCATTACATACACTAATGTGTTTTAAATTTAACAATTAACCCCGCCATATTACAAAAAATGAAGCGCACTACATTGCACAAGTCTACAAATTCACCAAAACATAAAATTTAAATAATATAATCTACTTTCTGGAATGAACAACACATTAAGAAATTGCATCTTCCAAATGACACAAAGCAATAAAATAACTTGTTTAATGAATATTATTTTTATATGACCTTTTCAAAAAATTTTATTGTCCAGATCAAACGTGGGGTAAAAAAACAAAATTTCGACACAACCCTGGAGTCCACGGCGTAGTATCCAGCGAACCACGTGACCCTCAACCGCAGATCAGTTTGTTGTTTTTTTTTTCGGGCCGAAGGCCCCAAGGGTGGTGGCCCCTGAAAGCTCGCCTGGGGGTCTACCATATTCTGCACGTGCTGTCAGTGCACTAAGTGGAACACAAGGATCGGGATTTTGTGTTTGATCCGCACCTGAGGTCGTTCACGGAGACAGACAGAATGAAGAGCGTAGGGCTGAGGGACAAAAGTGCCGATAATTTGACCAGAAGGGGAAAAAAACCGCAGCGATTGTAAGAGGGGTTGAAGCTAGTGCGACAGCAACATGCGTTTGGTAAGATATTGTTAATAGTTGGACTTGTCCTTGACGTGTGGATCGCCGAGCATGTCCGTTAGAAAGCGTGTTTGGGTTGGAGCGTTTGTATTTGGCGAGATGGTAGTTGCCCAGACGCTTCGTGATGACGTCCATTAGTGCCAGGATATTCAATTCCCGATGGACGTCTTGGGTTTTGGCTGCAAAGCCCCAGACTGGTCCTGCATACGTCGCATGCAAGTGTTTATGGTGCTTGTTCTGTTAAGCATAGGGTACAGCTGTTTGCTTTTCTGATAGTCGTTCGTGGTATGGAGTTAGGGCCGGATCCACCGAAACTCCGCGTCTCGGAAATGAATCGGGCTGAGAAATGTGGGGTTGCTGTCATGCCACTTGTGCAGTCTCTGTAGCTAACATTTAAGTCGGCCATCGTGGCTAACACATTGGTATCGAGTGTCCTGAAGTGCGCGTTTGAGCCGAATAGGTACGCCTCAGACCGTGCAAAGATGGCGGTAATTTGGGATTTTGTCGTCTGCGAATATAGCAGACACTGGGTTCTCCGGTGGTTGTCGGGGACGTTTGTTCTTGTGGTCGTATGTAGGACTTGATGTCCTGCGTGCAAGGTAAGAGTGCAGCAGCCGTATTAGTCCCAGCCAGGTTGTACGTGTTCGCAGCAGCTCGAGTGATGATTCCTAGAGCCGAATTGCTCCTGCGCAGCATGACAACTTTACCTAGGGAGCAAAGTAAAGTAAAGTTATGGGCCTATAGTTTGCGTGGTCTTTCGGAAGGTCAGTGTTGTGTGCGTGATCTCTTCGAGTGCCCGGGGTGAGTCCGTTTCCAGTGTCAATGTCGGATCTGATGGATCGTCGTTCGGTTGGAACGTGTCGGGCCTTGAAGCGTTGGTACTTTGTCCCATTCCTTACTTCGGCGTGTCTCCAAGTCTGTTCATATGGGTTTTGTATATCTGCAATCGAGTTCGCTGCCAAGTCTATTTCTTAGGGTTATCAACTCCTTTATTCTATGCGGAGTTACAGTTCGGATATCGCACCACTGAGGGAATCAACAGACTGATCTATTTCCGCCTCGCTGTTGATGTTGTCTGTCCCATTTGCCTTTCGATAGTTGAAACATGATGACTAACCAGTTATTGGACAGTGGTCTCAAGTCCAGGTCTCTGCAAGGACCGTGAGGTGGCTATGTCTCGAGGGCTGCAGACCAGTCGTCTCCAAATTTAATTTCATTCAAACTCGCTGCGAACATCGCCATATTCCACCAATGTTAATTGTATTTATTGATTAAGACAAGATTTATTGGATCACATTAGTCTTCTAATGATGGAAATATTGGCACAGTACGAAAGAATGTTACACGTCACACGAAGAATACGAACACTAAGAAACAAAGTATGGATACACACTATGAGTAAAGAAATTTATGTACTACTAATGATAAAATATATTGTGATCGACCAAAGTGTTGTACTCCTTTGTTTGACCCGGGGCTCACTGTTGGTGACTGGGTGCATCGTCACCCTTTCCTATTCATCTGCAGTGGGACAGGCAACTTGCACTGTTCATTTGTTATAGTTACGGAGGAGGGATCTCGTGTTATTGAATGAGGTTGTGAATATTTACGAAATGTGAAATTATTTCATTTTGAAGCAGCTTCCCTATCTGGTAACAACCTTGTCCTTCATGGAAGATGTCAACTTTGAGAAAATTTCAATGTTTTCTTGTTGCGGCTATATGACAAACATTTTATATATATTCTTATTATTTTGCCAAGTTACTCTTAAGCGAATTGGTGGCTTTGAAATGCTTTCTCATTTGACAAAGATCTTATCGTTTATTATGGAGAGAAATGACCTGGAACATTGCTGTTCAGCATTCTTTGAAATATTTTCAAACGCTTGTTGGACAGTGTCCTTCCTTGCTTTGGGTCGGTACCGAGTGTTAGAGATCCTAACCCTAGCACATTAAAACTATTTGGTCTTTCATAGTCTGACTTTGCCCAATGTTACCACGCGTCTATTAAGAAGGAGAGAAGGCACGGTTCCGATTCGAGGCTTTGTATGTTCTGATTTAATAGCGAGAAATCAATATTATTTTTAGTTACATTTGCAAAGGAGTTAATCGGCGGTAAAGTAAATTTAGTGCAAGACGTGAAATATGAGAAGAAATATTTTTTACAAATTGCTTCTTCCCGGAGTGGTTCACATGACCTGTAAAATTACTGCGTTTTAAGTTTTAAAATGAATTAGTCACACTTACGTTTTGAAATCTGTCAAGTTCTGCGGCAGATCACTTGACTCTTGACACCAAACACTACCAAGTCCGTGACTCTGTTCCTTCTCCTCGGCGGTAGTGAAATCTGTTCAAGTCTCAGTCTGTACGTGAATATTCAAACATCACAGGGTTTAAATTGTTCCAAATCACGGAAAAATACTTTAACACAAAATTTCAAGAATAATTAATATTGTAAATGTGTTTTAAGTGAATTTAAAAAAAAATCACAAACATAGTAAACATGAAACAATCTATTAAATATTTAAAAATGACAAATGGCTTCGGTCTCTGAAATTAGATTATTTACACTTAATATTCCCAACTACGACGGGAACCAGAAACAACTTGAGTTATTCATTAAACGAGTACAAAAAATATACGCGCTCATAAAGTCACTCGTCACCTCTGTTCATAATGGTGTTAATTCCTTGGCGTACAAGCAAAAGCAAGAAAATCATTTAGATAACTGGACACTAAACAATTTAACAGAAAAATTTTCCACACATCAAAATTCAAAATGTTGTTAGACATATTGAATAGAAAATGCACAAAAATCCTCCCTTTTATTATAGTTAGAGACACGTCAATTACACGATAATTTCACTATATATACTATATTTAAAGAAAACGGAAACAATTGTTGCAATACACATCATCGACAAGAAACCTCATAATGCATACACTGTGGCGTGTCGTCATCACGATGGGTGACGCCAACTCCTACCTTCTATATGCATATGGAAAGGGATGACAAAGCAACAAACCCGGACAGAATTCAAATAGATTTAATAAGTCGTGTTGTAGGAGCAGTGTTAGTTGGTTGTTGCGGCGTACACAGAGACAGGCTGATATAATTTATGAACGGGCTGAGAATCCTGCGGCAGTCTGAAAGACGAATTTATTCGAGACAGGATTGCAGTTGGACGATACGCTCACGCTTGATAAAGCGACAGCGGGTTACCTATGAAACGGAATAAACAGTGGAACAGCTGCGATAGAGACGAACGCCAACATATGTCAGAAGAAAGGTAGAAGCCATCGTCGACATTGACAAGAATCCATACTTGGATTCAGCATTTGCCACAGTGAAGGAAATCTTGACTATAAGCCCCGTTCTCGAGCCTAGGTAATGGATCATATGCAAGTATGACTAAGAAGGGGGAAGGGACTAAACTCGAGAAAGAGGCACTAGTCCGTTGTTGTCGAATACTATCATGTAGTGCAAACCACTGTCCTAGACTTCAAAGGTGTCGTATCCGTCTTATGCGTTATGATTACAATGTGGACTTGGAAACAGCCGACGCCCAATCGTGCGGACAATACATGACGTGGAAGTGGAAAATCATGTCCGCTTCTGAGCAGGACTCTGAACTAGGGTCTACAGGAATCTCTACCTCGGTATTACGAAATGCAGAGCCAATCAAACTGTTTGGTGCATGTCTACGCAGATACGTCCAGGTTGAACCCGTGGCATGCATCTATTTAAAGTAAACAATGGATGGTATCTAATAATTTTTGATAGATATTCCCGATACCCAGAAGTGACGAAAGTTCTCACACTTGACGAATGGAAACTATCATAGAAAACAAATGTCTTCACAGGACATACCGGGAAGCGACTCGGTTCAACACTCCATTCCGGGAATCCCAAAGAGGTACAAGGAATTCCAGGGAAGCATATTGGCTTTTTAATTGGGTTATCAAGAAGCCACGGAACTCGCCGCAGAAGCCGGAGTAAGACGTTTTGCGAAGGAAAAGGACCCTACAATAGGGACCTGCTGTCACGACGCTTATCGTCAACGGAGGCAACTCACCGCTACGACTGGATGTGTCCACTACGCGCAGAGTCACATACCATGGACGTGATACAAGACGGGATGAGGGAGAGGTGAGATGATGTTGGATGCTCTTCTGGCGGCGTACACACAGACCGAAACTTAATAAAGTCTTGATTCATTAACGCAACAACTTCGTTAATGCTTCCTCGATACATGAACCAACCACTTCCAGACATGGTGTCACTTCCCTTGCTGTTATCTCATTCAACATATCTATCATACTGTTACATTCCACCTTTACAATCGTCAACTTTGTATACTACTTTATAAGTAAACAAACTCAGTAAATTTATAAAAATAAACCTAATACTAAAATTGAACACTCTACACTTAAATAATTTAAATACTAATATGCATTTCATTTATACTAAATAATCAAGGTATATAAAAAATATGACAATAATAATTATTTAATCATAATTTACAGACAAAATAAATTAAATACTACTAATACACATTCGGCCAAAGATAATTACCTAAATACTAACAACACTCCTAATCTACTCTAATCACTTACATTACCTATTTCAATAAAAATATACAACCATATTCATGGTATAGGACCGTAATTACTCTAATCAACCTTACATCTATTCTACACATCATTATGATATAAATTTACATTACATCTCAGTAAATAGCAACAGGTGCTTAAATTAGCTAAAATAATGGGACAGAATAAATAAAAGCCATTGTGTGTAAACAACTAGACACATTACACAATGTAGGTATATAATCTAATGGCCCAAACATAGAAAATTGGCTGTCATCAACATGTTTTGACATTTGTTAATGCTGGAATCTACGTACCAGTGTGCGGTTCTGAAGTGCATCAACACGAAATATAATTTTCATCATTGTCTCATGGCCTAATATTAAGCGAACAGCTAACAGACCTTCACCAATCACTTCATTTCATTATACTTCCACTTTCATATATATTCACAATTGAGTTTCTTAATATACTAATGTCATTATTTTATACATCATCTTTTAAAATACAATTTTACACATACATTATACATTTTGGAATGAGTGTGTCAATTTCTTTCATTACCCAGTCGGTTCATTTTACATTTAATTCCATGTATTTTGCATGTCAATATTCTACACATCTTTAACTTTCACTTTTGCTTACAACTTATATAATATTTAATCATTTGCTACTTTATACATTAGTAATATGCATGTCTTTCTTTCAATACCCATTTCATTTTTTACATCCATTTTCTTATATTTTTTAATTATACCTTTTCAATCATCTCCTCTTGGACTTTACATTTTCTATAGACCATTCAATTAAATTCCCTTTTACTTTTACACTTCCAAATACTAGAGTTTACCAACTTACGTACTATGAAACTATTTATTACAGCTTTTAGATACACTTTTACAGTTATATATTTCTGAATTATGCATGATCAAATTTCATTTACATCATTCCATTCAGTGCATTTCTACATCCTCCAATTCCCATATATTAGTGCGTCAGAACCTTCCTCATACATCATTCTTTTAAATTCACTTTTGTTCTAATATACCTACATTAATATTTCACCACTACGCATTTGGAATTTCCATGTTATTTTCTTTCTAAACCTATGTTATTTAGTTTTACATCTAATATTACACGATGAATTTTTAAATATCACATCAATTATTCTCTCAGGATCAACTATATAATTATACACCAAATCATTAATTTTCACTTTCCTTTTTACAATATAAATATTTGTTTTGTAAATGAATTACTATTAAATTATCACCAGCCATTACAACTAGAAGTTTAACAATTACAATAACAATTATGATACCTCTTAATTTAATAACACATGATTATCCTTTGTTAATCAAAATATCTTGGGTTACATATTTCATATACATCACATACAGTCACATACAGTCACAAAGTCACAAGTAAGAAGTAAGAATGACAAAGCCAAACAATGACAGCCAGAAAGTTTAATATATTTAACAAGTGATTCAAAGTAAAATACATTTAATAGATACCTCATGTCTTATCTTTTGCCCGTAACCATATTAGTCAATATATACAAAAAAAATTTAATAGAATAATGAAGCCTGCACTACATTGCACAAGTCTACAAATTCACCAAACCTTAAAATTTAAATAAAAAAAATTTACTTTCTTGAATTAAGAAAACATTAATAAATTGCATCTTCAAATTAACACAAAGCAATACAATAACTTGTTTAATGAATCTTATTTCTAGATGACCTTTTCAAAAAATTTATGAAGAAGTTGACTTACTTTTAGTTTGACAGTAAGACCACGTAATGCAATACAATCATTTATTTCCTGTATTTGAGGCCGGCCGGTTTCTTACTTAACTTGTAATTTTTCCAAATTGTCTGTAATCCCTGTGGAATTTCAACTTTGGAGGTCCCCTTTTTTTTAAAACATTCGCTCGTATTAATAATATGTTTTGTCAGGAACTTGGGTTTCTGTCTGAAAACAGTAGATAACAATCAAAAACCAATTAATACATAAAATTTAATAAGCCACGATTGTCCTTTGTTAATCAAGACATCTTGTATTATATATTTCATAAACATCACATACGGTCACACGGAACAAAAAAAATACAATCAAGTATGTCGAGAAATAATTACAAAGCAGGAAGCCAAGGATGACGCCCAGAAAGTTTTACATATTTTACATGTGATTCAGAAAATAAAGTTAATAAATACCCCATGATCATTAGTCTTTACATACACTAATGTGTTTTAAATTTAACAATTAACCCCGCCATGTTACAAAAAATGAAGCACACTACATTGCACAAGTCTACAAATTCACCAAAATATAAAATTTAAATAATATAATCTACTTTCTCGAATTAACAACACATTAAGAAATTGCATCTTCCAAATGACACAAAGCAATAAAATAACTTGTTTAATGAATATTATTTTTATATGACCTTTTCAAAAAAAATTATTGGCCAGATCAAACGTGGGGTAAAAAACCAAAATTTCGAGACAACCCTGGAGTAAGCTCAACTTCTACAGCGAACCACGTAACAGAATCCCCGACCCTCAACCGCAGATCACTCGTCACTATAATTATACCTTCACAATCGCTGCACCATCGCTCATTCAACAAACACCAGAACGTGTTTTTCATATGGGAGACGAGCTTTACAAAGTGATATTGGAACACCAATATGCTGCAGCTCTCACCTAATACCTGGGATAAAGTGCATATGCCTCTACAGTAATTCAAAGATTAAGGAAATTACGAAAAAGAGAGAAATAATAGTGTTTAAAGGGGAGAGAGAGAGAGAGAGAGAGAGCTGCTTAATATGAAGCAATGTCTAACGACGGTGCCACAGGAAGATACAAATAAAAAATAAACCTATAGAAGAAATAATCGGCGGAATTCGTGTCTTAACCAAGGAGAAGGAAGACGTAAGAATGGGAAAGCTGTGCAACGCTACGCTACGGTGGTGAGGAACACATCTCCTAATTGAGAAGGTGTTCCATTACGTTACGAGTGCAATTAACATGAAGGACTTGTAAACCTTCGTCAAAGACTCCTTCCATTTTATAGACAAGATTGAGAGCTGCCAACCCCTCTTCTTCTTCACTTGGAGGGAACTCTGTTAGGTTACTCTGCAACTACAACTAGCCACCTTCCTTCCTTCCTTCCTTCCTCTATTTGTACGAGTCGTGTAGTTTATTCTCTTGACTCTCCCAGAACATTACAACAGACTCTGCTCTGTATTCTTCCTTCTAGATACATATACATTAACAATAAGACGAGGCACAGTCGTGAAGCAGTGATGGAAAGTTTGCTTGTCCGGAGACTCAGCAGTTCCACTTCTAAACCTATGTCGGGCCCATTGCAAAATAAATTTGTCAAGTCCAAGACTTGAGAAACAAAGAGAAGCGATATCTGTAACGACAACTCTCAACCTTTCTGCTTTACTTAAAATTAAAATAAACAACTAGAGGCAAAAATTGATACTTAAATATTTTCGAGTAATCAGAACTCACGCAGTATGTTTTTAGAAATAATGAGTAAGAATTTGTGAATGAAATATCGCAATTATTCTCCAAATATAAACAAAAGCTTTCACTAGAGAATCCGAACGCAAGTTTAATTTGCGCTGAGAAACTTGTAGTTCTTTTTACAGTGACATCAGCAACTAGAAATACTCCATCAGAAACCGACCGTCGAATCAAAAACGGTCTCCATTATTTAAAGAACTCGCATCCCGAAAATAATACGCGATACAACGATTACTTTAGAGATCCCCATGGAAGAAGACGTCTAATCCAAATTGGATAACTCCCGAAACATCGACTCAAGATTCAGAGAAGGAATCCATGTACGAAAACTTGTACATTCAACACAACTCGCATACAAATCTCGGACTACATCTAGAAATCTAACAACTCCCTAAATTTGTTAATAGTCACTTGAAATCTATCCACTGCAAACGGCAAGAGTAAAGGAACTGAATTTGGAATTATAAAAATTAACGGGCATAAGATTCAACCTTTTGCAGGGCAATTCAGCCCTAAAACAACTGAAAATGAGCTTAGATTTAGGAAAAGGATTTGTAAACTAAAAACTTTAAAATGTACAAATGGGAGCAAGATCGGATCGGATCGCCTAAACTCTGACGAGATTAGTTTACAGCCAAACCAAACAAACACTAAAGCAAGATCTGTTTAATAATAAGAAACGGACAATTGCTCCGAAACAGGAAACTAGAAAAGCGACCAAAACTCACGTCACACGCACAACATTTGAATCAACCGGAAACTCGCGAAAATCATTAAAGCCTCAACACACAATCAAACATAACATTAAACTTACAGACGACACTCGGATTTTTACAGAATGTTACAGCAAACAAGTAGACAAACACGTACAGGATTTACTAAAAAATAACGTCACGAGGGAAAGTCGACGCCTCTGGCAAAAAGAAAACCCGGTAGACTATAGAAAATTAAACGACAAACTTCCAATCCCGAATATAAGGATGTGGCCTACACATCGTATCAAACCTAACCCGGATAAAATACAAGCCATAAAAAACTATCCTAATTAAAAGTTTCCTTGGTCTATTGCCGTCGATAATTGCGCTAAAATCACGAAAATATTCACCGACTGTCTAAAAAAAGGGAGCAAAAATAGAGTATAATAAAGCCGAGTACATCGAATGCTTGGAAAATTGCAAAGTACTACTGAGTAACGATCCCAAGGTGACGCACGACCGGGAAAGAATAACTTGCATTATTCTCAAAGAAAAAATTATAAAGTTTGTAAAACCATATAAGAAAACAGAAATCCCAAGTATTGAACCCCCAAATATCCCACGAATAAATACTATATGTAGTATATTTGAAGTTTATAACCATTGTAATAATTTGTAAAAATGTGAAATAACGTAATATATCCCTCAAATATCCTATGAATTATTTTTATCATATCTGATAAATTGTAACCATGCATACCTAAAATAATTATGTAAATGTAAGGTATGCAAACATTCCACAACTGGGTTCGTCTTAAGGGGGGAGGAGTTACATTTTACAATGTAATTTCCTCGCCGAACCAGTGATGGAAAGTTTGCTTGGCCGGAGACTCAGCAGTTCCACTTTTAAACCTATGTCGGGCCCATTGCAAAATAAATTTATAAAGTCCAAGACTTGACTTGAGACGCGGTTAAATACCTACGAGTTTCGCCAACACGGAAAGTCCATACATCAGACTGAAACACAACACGTGAATGTCTCACAAGAGCAGCTTCAACCTCCTCAGGTTGCGAGCTTCCAGTATCCGCCACAATCACCGTGTTCCAGGATTTAACCATTTCAGAGCACGAGCTCCATCTTCCATCTCCCAAATCAACTCGCGTTTTTCATTAAACGAGTCGAGAAAATAAATACAATTCAATCGTTCCCAAATAGCGTTAAAGAAGACAGTTTCCCTCACAACCAATACATTTAAATTCAAACAGACCACCCATGAGAACATTTGCACCACAAAACACACACACACACACACCGAAAAATTATAAACCATTACATTACCTCAACACACCTTGCTTTAACTCTAAACTACCATCTATTGAAATTTATTACATTATTACACACAGGACCGTCGACAAATTTTATCAACACTAATTTTGCTAATACATATTTAACAAGATTTAAAGAAAAATTCACGTTCAGAACCGCTAAAGGCATAACAAACGGAGAAATAACTAAATGCCATCTATATCCCTTATTAGGAACCGCCGCACTGAAAACTTTAAAACTATGCACAGATTTAGGACAAAAGCTATAAATTAAGATACTTGAAAGAAAACACCGTAAATTTACGAAATAAGACAACACGTGACAAGCAAGAGTGAGTTGGCTCAAGTGTAATGTTGACGACAACGTACATTTATTCCAAATATTAGTCAAAAGCCTGAGGAAACGGATAAACAATGTACAAAATAGAAAATGCACGTGGAATATGAGGGGAGGCAAATATTCCGTGTGACTGCTGGACATAATGGGAACCAACTATCCTCAAATAAATAAAAACTGATCGATGAACAACTTGTAATAATAACTTGTTGATAAAATGAAAAGAAATTGTAACAAGATTTTGTAGGCGTTGGTTAATGAAATGGTACAAGTGCCTGGATGTGGATACATAGTGGAAGAGGAAAAGGCAGACAAGTGACGATATACAGTCCACGAATACAACGGATCGTGGTATTTCAAAATTACTTAAGAGCGGTACAAATGATGTGGTGTTTCGTCCAGATAATTTGATAGTGACGCGGAATCGTCATGTAACACAACTTGTTCAGAGTTGCTAACGAATTTAACCAAGTTGTAAGAGCTTCATCCGTGCATTGCGGGATTCGGACCCAACCTATAAAGTACAATCTACGATCTCAACTATTAAATTTAACAGCATTTGTTTAATATCGGCCGTGAAAGCAATTTTGTAAAGTCTAAAATTTAATATAATAGACTTGTGAGTGGCGTTTATATGACGTAAAGCAGTTCTCTTTGCATCGGTGCGCTCAACAGCGAATCTTGAGCAGACGAGAATCTCGCCATAAAGGCCATCAATATTGCAATGTCAGGCAAACCTTACCGAGGCACGATTTGTTACGTCATATCGTTCACGCGGACTCCAATTCCGAAATTTGGAGCAATCGTAGAAACGATGGCGACTTTTTGATGCGCAAACGGGACTTGCGGAATTAATTTCAACGAATAAGGATTTGAGATCGACGGGGAACTTTAATTGAATGATCCGTGACGCTGTAACATTTTAATTCGATCGTCGAGTTTTGGAATTCCATTTCAAGGAATCATCTAATCACAAGTTTCTCAATGCGGAAAGAGAAGAAGCAAAGTTGTCCGTGAAATTTTCCAATTGAGATGCAGAAGAAGGCGATTTGTAATCAAATCTTCGTATTTAGAGGCCTGTACTTGCAATTAATCTCTACATGAAGCACGTTTAATTCGTCCAAATTACATGTAAATACTTTGATTACTTTGCAACCCAACGAAATGAGTAATGCGTAATGAAAAATATGAAAGCACTTTGTAACAACATAATTTTCAAGCCGCACCACGACTATAAATAATACCCTATTTATATACATTAGGTGCAGGATCGTCTATTAATTTAGGTAATCCAAATTTCGTAAATGGATATTTAAAAAATACGGTTAGATATAAAGAAAATTTTGTATTTTCAACGGCTTGAGTGAATATACGATATTCTAGATTTAACTTCGGGATTTCATCAAATTCAAATACATGAAGATGATTTTGGCACTTTGAATTCCACAGACTAATCAATTACGTAAATAAAATATGCAAGGTCCAAATGGACAAGTCTGAATTGTTCAGAAAAGACGTCGCATATAACAATAAAAAACTATCCCATTCCGAAAACGGTAAGGAGAATATATTCAGCGTGAGGAAACGAACCAAAAATGTCATCCTCACAAGTGACGAGCCGAATTTCGCCGTCAAATCCTCGACGGAAAAGAACAGCATGAAACAGGCCACACATCTTCAAGACAGTTCCGCAACTATTTCAAGGGAAAATTTACTTTAGAAAAATTAAAACATTCCTGCATAACAAACGACATTTATGAAGTAAACGTCTCCGAAACATAATCGATTGGCAAGTATTAGAACACGATAACTTTTAACATATATCGACCAAAATCAAATACTGATCGAAACACACGCCGGATTAACAAGGATATAGACACCAAAAAGATTTTTGGAACAAAAACGCGGATTCACGTTAAATTTAATTAATTCAAATTGCGAAACAAAATCGTAAATTTCTTCAAGGACCAACAAACGTTAAATATCACTGTTTATTTAAAACACAACTACCAAGAGGTAAACATTTATCGAGGACTTGTTAAGGATATTGAAAACGAGGACAAGATTTAGGCAAGACGAATCATTTTGGAAATATATTATTATTATTATTGGCCAAATACGAAAGAATCCCTTTTGAGGAAAAATTAAATATCGACCCTCTTAGTCTGAACGAAGCAATTTCTCCAACTTGCTCATGGAATTAAATTACATACAACTATATCATGAATTCAATAAATGTACAAGTAGTAATATTATTATTCCTACACAAGATATTTTAAAACAACACTTTTCAAAACTAAAAGAAATAAATAACAACGTTACGAAACTAGATAAAGTAAAAAGACACAAAAAAGATGCTTGTTAAGGAAGACTAGAAACATTAAACGTGTTACAGAATCGGAGCATTTCGAATAACCCCGGATTTAGTTTACTAGAATTAGGAAATGCATACATTAAGGAATTCGACAGTTAGTACTTGCAGAAACACACAAAAATATGTTAGAATTTGACACGGGACGATGAAATAAAAGAGGGATAATTATTCAGGCAGATGCAAACCAACCTAATCCTTAGATTAACATCAGAAGAAATTCTACGGAAAATAGGAAATGAAACGCACGAAAATTATCGGGATATTAATAGACAGATTCGATAATCTACCATTTCTTAGTATAATAAAAATATGTACAAACTAAATCAATTTACTCTCGGAAACGGAAATATTAATAAGTAAACTTTCAACCAAATTTTTCTCCCCTAAACAAATGTATTAGAAACATATTAGATAAGCAAATTATTGCCGAGATAGAACAAATGGCGAATTCTAATATATTAATATGCAACAATAAAGAAACGTTGCAAATTAGATGCAAAACAAAAGATATCATTACAGGATTGTGATTCAATTATAAACCAAGAGGAATATATTATCAAAATCAAATTTTTGTAATCACCTGAAAAATACCAACCTACGAGAAATAAATATGTCAACCTTTCTAATAATAATTGTAGTATCATAATACATGTAAGCAAAAATTGAAACAAGAAATTCACGGTGAAATACAATTTGAGACGTGTTATATAATTGTAATATATTTCAACTTTGTATATACAAGAATGGCGTCCACCCTGTATTTGCTTGATACAATTGTTAGATCCTCCAGCTGCAATCTCTTATTCCAGTATTTAATTGTGAATGGAGTTGCATCAACATGATAGACGTGTTGCTTAGTTTGGCTGGAAAAGGACTCGTGTCTCAAACAATAACACTGGCCTCCAGTTTACAATGGAGATGGAAGACGTCACCAAAAACTAGCCTTGATAATGCTCGGTGCTCGCAAGCGAAACGTTGCCAGACAATTTACTAAAGTTACGTCGGCCACCTGAGTTTGGGGAGAGACGAAAGCTTTAAACAGCCACAAACAGCCCCAGATGCGCAATGTATTGTATTTAAACAAGTAGTTTTATAGAGCTGTATACAAGTCCTTGCCTTGCTCTATGGCTGCAGACCTTCACAAGGTCGTGTGCCGAGACTTGGAGTCAATATCACATCTCACCTAAAGAGAATTTCAAATATTCAAGACAAAGTATCAAGTTTTTATTGTAAATCCTCCTAAAATCTATTTATATTCTTACTTTGATAATATATACATTTACACAGCACACACAAAATTAATGATTTCTCTGACATTAATTTAACTTCATAAATACTATCCAAGGGTTAACTAGACTAGACCAGGCTGTGGCTGTGAAGGATCGCAGACTCGTCATTCATAGGGAACTCTCCCTGATGCAGGTTTTCCCTGCATCTCTTTAGGTGAGTAGGATCCTTAAACCATAGCCCTTGCTAGGCTACCTTCCTTCCGCATCCCCCCCTTTTCAATTCCCTTCCTATGCCATTAAAGGGGAGTTGTCTGTCTCAGGATCAAGTAGCCTGTTATCCAAAAAAAAAATTAACCCAACGTTATTCACTCATTAAACAATAAACTCAACTTCCATTCACATATAATTAACAAACTAATTACAAACATCTACTAACCAAATACAATCCTAATACAACAACCTCAAACATTACTTTCAATTACATGTCCATCATTCCACCTTGAAACATTGAGCTCAAGGTTTTGTGGTGTAATTGATTTCATATTCATGAGCCACTTGTACAAAAAACTCGCAAGTGAAATAAAAGGTCTGTTGGCGAAATGAATTTTGTGCAACTCACCTAGGGTCGTGGAATCGTGCGCCTGTTATCTACGAGTTCAACTCGTAATTATCAAGTATTGCACATGTTTGCTCTTCATGTCATGTGTCATTCGCTCCAGCAATTGGCTGTTGTGTTGCAAATGTCACCATTACACAAGCAGGAATGTCGAGAGGCTGACTCACATTTGTGGCTTCTTCGCATCTGGATATCAAGCTACGTAAACGGGTTCCACACTGGAATCGCAAAAATAATAAATTTCTGCATGTTATACAACAAGCAACATCTATGCATGTATGTTTGCTAAAAGCCGTTTTCATTACGGTCAAAATTACTTGTGCATTTTAAACTTAAAGCGATGACGAGGTTTGCAAGTGTTGCATGCATCATGTTCACACAACTTTAAATATTCACATGCGTAAAACAGGTTACTAAACATAAATTTTATATATTGCTAAAAATCTATACATATATATTCAATCTTTGATATTATTTACATTTACACAGCACAGACAAAATTCCAGCTTTACATGTACATCGCTCGGGTCTCACCATTTGTGCTGTAATTGTTGTCACTTGTCATGTTGGCTTTCACTTCAACTCTAAAATTAAATAAAGTATTCATAAAAATATCGTTTTCTATAATAACAGCTTTGATAATTATATCACTTTCAGTCTCGTCATGTGGAAATAAGTAATTCTCACAAGTAATGCTTTCTCCAAAGTTCTTTATTACAACGTTGGCGTCACTGTTTTATTACAGTCGTTGTCATCTGCTTCAGCAATAGAGTTGCAAACCTGCTTTGGGGGATTACTCTTTCAATAGCATAGGGTTAACTAGACTAGGGCCCCCAGGCTGTGGCTATGGTTTAAGGATCCTACCCTCCTCGCGATGTTTCACCTAAAGAGATGCAGGGAAAACCCTAGAAAACCTGCATCAGGTAGGTCAGGGGGCTACTATTCTCCCTCGCGCCCTTCCCTGCGAATGACGGGAGAAGAGTTTGCTGTGGGGACGCAGCATTCCCTTCTCCGTGTCTCCACCAATTTCAGGAGGCAGCTGGCCGACTGATCCAATGGGATCAGCGGACAACTCTTGCCACATGCCCAAGGTCTTTGACCCCGGTACACATACCTCCTAAAATAGGTGAAGGTGTCTCGGCATATGAGAACTTTGATAAAAAGTACCCAGAGAGAGACCGTGCAGGAGGCATTCCCGAGGTAAGCCCCGCAGTCACTCCAGGGTGAAGCGCCTGCGAGAAAACTCCCAATTATGTCATCTATATCTGATTACTGAATAGAAATTTGAAAGATGTGTGCTGTGCTATTTTACAAGGTTGGCAGCTGTTGTAGTGGTTGTGGTTATCTTGTCACGCGGAAATGCGCCTGACTGACATGAAAGCGAGATCCTAGACGTACTGCAGCAGGAAAACATTCGGGATGACAAACAGAAAAGCCTCAACAAAATCATTGCAACCAAAGGTGTGAAACCTCCTTCAGTGACGACACATGACGTGGTGGTGGTGCAATTTTAATTACGATATGAGGAGACTGACGCAACGCCCGGGAGAGATCCACAATAAACAAAACAAATTCCACATGCTACAGAAGCAGTCAAAGACAACAGGACAAATATTAAAACCACACCATGTGACGTCACCAACTTGTGCTATAAACATTGAAAACGTAAATTAATCGCAGATCATCAATTCAGCTTCATTGACAGGATATAATAGAGAAGCGACATCCCAAAACTCGCTACGTGTCAAGGCCAAATTAAATTGAATCCAGTCAGGTTGGCATCGAGATGGAAGGAAAACCTCAACCAAGATAAAGACCTTGCCATTGCAACTGTCAAACAAGATATAAATACCTGTTGACAAGCGTCAAAACTAAAGGACGTCATTTGACTAATTAACAAAATAAAACTTCACGGCTTCTTTCAAAATTTTCCACCTGCCAACGCAAAAAAAAACAACAAATTAGAACACTAATACAAGGAATGCACGTTTGTTAAAAGCTGCTTTTATTATGGTTAAAATTACTTGTGTACTTAAAAATTAAAGCGATGATGATTTGTTTTAAAGTGTTTTGATAACGAGTTAATAAGGAGACACTGCAAGTGCCTTAAACATACACAGGCACAATAGTAATGAACATGACAATGGCCAGATGGGGCATGCGAATTCTTTTTTAAAATAAACTACTGCAACAACAGTCGTGTGCTTTTCTTTCTGTTAGTTATTCGATTAAGTGTATAAAACTAATGAAAAGGGAAAACACAACAACACGATACTGACAAGTTAAGAGAGGAAACTGGAATCGCAGCTGGACAATGACGTTCCAGATGCAGCAATTCTTTTGGCCAACAGCGGAAGCGTTCACAGCACAAAACCAACAATTCATATAATGTTAAAGGAATTTGAATAGTCCCGGGTGTCTTCAAGAAAGACACGATGATTAGAAAATGCAAAGAATTCGCACAGGAAATATCCTAAATGTTTACGACATGAAAACTAAAATTATCGTTAGAGAATCAATTGAAAAGGAAATGAAAGACCTTTAACCTAACAATTAAGCTACACACAGCAACAAACTAATGTCCAAAAACTACACTAACCAATTTAATAATAGAACCTCACCTCTTGGAAGAGAAACTAAAACTATACCAAGACATAAACGGAAAATAATTAAATGCTACCTTTCACAAAAATTTCAACCTTTCGTTAGGAAACACTGTATTGCGATAATAACCAATATAAATTAAAATATTAATGAAAATACCGTTAATATACGACATTCAGTACAGTAAGAACTGAACATCCAAACGAATTAGAGAAGAAAAAAACTCTTGAAAATAATATATAGACTTACTCCCTACAGAAAATAAAATGAAGTGACGATCCAGTCTACCAAATTCATACAAGAACCAAGACAACTTTTAACAAATAAAATCATACGAGGAAGCTACTCACCAAAATAGAAAACGCGTTTACTAATCAACTTAATTCACCAACTATACACGATAAACTTCCCATAACATATTGGAAAATCCATCTACTTCACTACATCGGGATTTCACCAAATACAAATAGAAAACACGATTTTAGACACATTTAGGACATTTCCAATTTGTTAGAATGCCATTTGGATTAAAAAAAATGCATCCACTACCTTTCAAAGACTAATCAACAGTCTTAAAAGAATATATAAACAAAATTTCCTTGGTATCATAATTTTGGGGACATTCTCAAAATTCTGAGGAAATTGAGAACATAATTAGATTATGCACGCTTTAAGCCTATCAAGTTTTATACCAATCAGGAAAAAGCAATAGATAGTGATGCCGATGCCTTGTCCAGGATAAAGACATCTTCAAATTCTATACAGGAATAGATAAACAATAATATAGCCAAAAATTGTGTTCATAAAGCAAAACGGAAAAAATTTCACGGAGGAAATTGAATCAAATAATTGGGAGATAAAATTTTCCTTCATTTAATTATAAAAATGCGGAAACAAAGTTAAATGTTACTGCATACACGAACTTAACCAAAATAGATTCACATTCATTACGTTGGATCATAATAAGTGAAGAGATTCAAATTGACTTCGTATCTGGATCAACATCTCTATTACAAATCCATTTCCCACGACTGACGATTACAACCGTTTTCTAATCTGCGTAGATTTCAACTGTAAACACATGTTGCATACTTACTTCTCATTGTGCTACGAAAGGACTTCATCTTGTTCCTAAATTCAGTTTCAGTTTGATTGCAACTTTTAGATCTCGCCGTACCCCTGAAGATATTAACAAGAAATACAAACTGCAAGTAGCTAAATCCTCAAGTGGTAATTCTCGGGTTTCCACCAGAGTTAAACAGAACTTACCGAGCGACGTTTCGACGAACATATGCACAGTCATCATCTTCTAGGCGGAATGTGTCGGGACCCATTATAACAGGCAACTGCATAGGAAGGGAATTGAAAAGGAAAGATGTGGAAGGTGTTTCAGGGGAAAACCTGCATCAGGTAGGTACTACCTTCTGATGACAAGGAGACTGGATTGCTGTGGGAACGCAACAAACCCGCCTCCGTGCCTGGATCAGTATCGAGAGGCAGCTGGCCGACTGGTCCAATGGGATCAGCGAACAACTCTCACCGTATGCCGAAGGTCTTTGACCCCCGAACATACACCTCTCAAACTACTCCGGGTCGTCTCAGCCTGCGGGAGTTACCTTGGCCATGGGGAAGGGAAGGAGGAAGTCGTCTCCTATCAGGATATCCTCGTGGCGGTATATATACACAGCGGGTGGCCAACCTGGAGCTCAGTCTCCGTCGGACTGAATTCAGTTGGATTTAATAAACTGCGGAGCGTCCCGATACCCACCGACGCGTTTCAGTCGCTTGGTTTTATCAAATCCAATTCCGTGTCCAGTTTCCAACTGAAATCTACATACTGTTACATTTCACTTTACAATCATCAGCAAGTTGTAAACCTAATAATAATCATTATAAAACAATACTATAATCGTCTTACGTTAAACACATTAACTAATACAAAGACATTTCATATAATCATAATTACACAATACATGTAACAGCACGATGGCCGAAGACAAACACATACTACTCTGATCATACGTTACTCGTTTATAAAAATACACCATATTCATTACAAGTCTTACATGTAATAGATATCTATGTTTAAATTTACATTACAATAACTAAATAAATATAAATGTTAAACATAGCTAAATAAAGAACATAATATAAGCATAATTATTACAAACTAAAAAATACCACAAGGCATATAAACTAAAGCCCAAGACGTGTAACGTTACGACATACACTATTGTAATCACAAGTCATACACAGATAAACTTGCTTGTATAACATATTTTTAACATTTTTCATCTGAAATTACAATCCATTGTGATGCAAACCAAAATTCATTTGTCATGCCTAATATAGTAACCTCAACAGACCTTCACATTCATTTACTTCCACTTTCATATATATCTATATATTAACAATTGTATTTCTTAATCTACTCTTGTCTATTTTATACATCATCTTTTAAGTACACATGCAGAATACATTTCGCAATATGCATGTCAATTTCTTTCAATACCCATTCAATTCATTTTACGTGTCAATATTCTATACACCTTTAAATTTAACTTTCGCTTACAACTTCATTAATATCTAAATATTTACAACTTTATACATTTGGAATTTCCATGTCTTTCTCTCATTACCCATTTTAATTCTTTGCATGTACTTCCATCATTCTCCTCGTGTCTATATTTTACACACCGTCATTTAATTTCCCTTTCTTTTACACTTCCAAATACATATTTTACAACTTAACTATGAAATTTTTATGCATCATCTTTCAGATACACTTGTTTACATTGTACATTTTGTATTATGCATGTCAATTTTTTACATTACCCATTCGGTTCATTTTACATCCAATTCCATACATTTTGTATGTAAACCATCTATACATAATTATTTAAATTCACTTCTGTTTATAACTTCATTAATATTTAAATATTTACAACTTTATCCATTTGGAATTTCCATGTCTATTTGTTTCAAGACCTATTTCATTTAGTTTACATCGATTTACATATCTTATTAAATTATTCTCCCGATCTCTATATTGTATACACGATATATAAATTCGCTCTTTTACAATTACATATACATATTTTACAAATCAATTACTATTAAATTATCAACCATTTTCCATTACTTCCACTTTCATTGGCATACTCATTTCTGTTTGCAAATCCTTTAGTTAATTCATACTAGTCTACATACAATTTCAACAGTATCAACCCCTATTACATTTTATACACCGTCGTCAACGCAATTCAACTAACCAACTTTACTCAACTCACCGCACCGCACCAGTTTCCCGCCGTCCTGGTTATGCGACATTTCAACAAATTCTTACTCTGTCCGGTTCACTTCTTCCTTGCGAGGTCCACGATAACAGTTCCCATCGCCGCACTGCGGTCGCCAGTCTGCTTAAAACTGATTCTAAAAGCAAACTTCATTATCTTTCTGAAATTTTAATTTTCAAATAATACTCTAGATAATGCTAAATTCTCTTAATCCTAATTGACAATTATAATTAAACTTTATAGTTGTACAGTTCTATTTATTAAATTTATTATTTCTAAATAATACTTCAGCAAATGCTCAAACTCGCTACTTACAATTACAAAGTAAGTAACTGGAATGTGGTAACTATTCCATCTCACTTTACTACCATTAAAATTGTTTTCATATTTATAATAGTAACCTTCTCAGTAAATTATAAAAGTAACCCTGATAATATTCATTATAAAACTATAATAGTATAATTGACTTACATTTAATACACTAACAAAAAATACAATGACATTACATAACTAAATTAATATACACATTAAATATAGCTAAATAAAGGACGTAATTAATGTAAGCATAGTTGTAACAAACTGTAAAACAAAGGACAAGGTATATAAACTATTGTACCAACACAATGGCCTAAGACTGGTAACATTACGACATATACCGTTGTCATACAGACACTACCTTTACGAATAAATTGGCTTACACAACATTTTTTAAATAATTACTTCTATAAATTAAGATTTAAGATACTTAATCTGAAAATAGCCAACATTAAAATATCATACCTATATACATTGAAATCATTACAAACAATATAACTAAAATATTATGTTTTAGAATGACGTATATTATGCTAATATGTAGGTGAAAAAATTAGAAATAAAAGTTTCCCGTCATGGAGACAAGCCTTAATAGAGTCTAACCCAATACAATTCCAACAGTATGACTACTTATCAAAAACTATACTTTTATAATCAAATAAAACCTTAAAGGTTTGAGATTTTTACTCTAAAATTACTACCACTGTCAAGTATATCGTGAAGCGAACCATAAATACAGATATATGTAATGAAATATTAGAAAACCTATAAATTATAAAGACAATTATAAATGATGCAACATTGACAAAAAATACTATGAAAAATTAAATTTTTTCACATGCAGCCTCATTACTTACATCCCTGCAGGATGCCAACTGTTCAACATTCTCACTGCTTTATTTTTTAGGTTAAAATACATTTCAAACATTGCTGTCCCTAATTGACAAGTTTCTTAACAATGGTTTTTACAATATTATTACAATATTATTTACAAATGCATTTCTTAATCTACTTATGTCAATATCTTATACATCTTGGAACATGCATGTCTATTTATTTCAATACCCATTTCAATTATTTGCATTCATTTTCATATATATGTCTATATTTTATACAACACCATATAAATTCACTTTCTTTTGCATTTACAAATACATATTTTACAACTTAACTACTATGAAATTATTAAAATTTGTCTAATTGAACCCAATTTGACATCAAATACTCACAAAAATTGTCAAATATCTTCAGTCACAGCCGAATAGGACCACAACTGTCCAACATTAACAAGTTTATTTTGTAGGTTAAAATATAATTTATATATTGATGTGCCTAATATAAAAGTTTCACAACAATCCTCTACTGTCCTTTACAATTTTGCACTCATTTACTTCTACTTTCATGTAAACATATTTTAACAAATTAATTTCTTAATCTACTCGTGGAAATATTTTATACATCATCTTTTAAATACACTTGTTCACATGATACGTCTTGGATTATGCTTGTCAATTTCTTTCTTTACCCATTACCTTCAGTTTACATTCAATTCCATAAATTTTGAACGTCAACATTCTATACATCATTCTTTAAATTTACTTTTGTTTACCACTTTGTTAATTTTACATTCATTTTCATATATATATTTTTACATTCACTTCTATTACTCTCCTTATGCCTATAAACTTATAATAGTCATATAAATTCACTTTCTTAATACATATACAAATTAATTACTATTAAACTATTAACAATTGTCTATTTCTACCATTACTTACACTTTCATTGGCATACACTGTTTACAAATATTTAAGTTAATTTACACTAGTCCACATACAATATCAACAGTATCAACCCATATTACATTTCATACACCTTTTCTAATCCACACTATTAGACTTAACTTACCTCAACTCACCCCATTGTAATGTGACAATTCAACAATTTCTTACACTTCTTCCTTCTCCAGTCCAAGATGGAGCCCTAACCTTTCTCATCACCAGACTGCAGCCACAACAATCTGCTTAATGGATTCAATCCTTGGCCTTCCTCTATTTTACAAACCACAAAATAAACAATCAACTATTTTCTATTACTTTTGTAAAAGAAACAAGTAACCAAAGAAAGCAGCAGACCTCCCATGATATTCAACTTACACATTAGACACATAAATAAGAGGAAAGACAAAAAATAGAGAAAGGAAAACTTACCTCAAAAAGGAATGATATTTGTAATTGAATTTCATGCTGAACGGTTGACATTTGGAAAACATGGAAGGCATTCCACTAACTTCTGCAAAATGGCTTTAATCACTGTTAACTTTAAATCTTAGGTTCTAGATTTCTTAAACAAACCATTTGTATTTAGATGTTCAATTTTCTCCAGCAGTTTGGTTTTGTCTGGAAACACAGCAGATAACAATCAAAAATCAATTAAATAACCTGTCATTATCCCGTATGTTGACGAAAGTTTCTATGATACCACCTTTATATACTTTACAGTCTCAAATAAAAAGACAAAAATACGGGTAAGTATGTAAAGAGATAATAAGACAGGAGAAAGCCAAAGCATGACACCGAGAAAATTTTACCTACATATTTAACCGGTGATTCAAAGTAGAATCTAGAAAACAAAGTTAATAGTTACCTCGCACCTTATCTTTTGCCCGTAATCGTATTAGTCATTACATGCATTACTGTATTTAAATTTAAAATAATGTACAGCACTCCATTACACAAGTCTACAATTTCCACAAATTATTGATTAAATATGAAGAAATCGCATGCAACTTCCATATTTAATTACATATTATATTCAATGCATTATTTACCTAAAATGTTTCTGCATCCAGAAATTAACTTACTTTTACATTGAAAGCAAGTCCAAGTAATGCAATAAAATCATCAACTTTCCCTATTTGACGCTGGCTGGCTTCGAACTAAACCAGTTACTTTTCCAAATTTTCCTTAATCGCAATTGAATGAAATCTTTGCGTCTCCTTAGTTTAAACAAACCATTTGCATTTAGATGTTCAATTTTCTCCAGCAGTTTGGTTTTGTCTGGAAACACAGCAGATAACAATCAAAAATCAATTAAATATCCTGTCATTATCCCGTATGTTGATGACAGTTTCTATGATAATTCTTTTTATATACATTACAGTCTCAAATAAAAAGACAAAAATACGGGTAAGTATGTAAAGAGATAATAAGACAGGAGAAAGTCAAAGCAAGACACCGAGAAAATTTTACCTACATATTTAACCGGTGATTCAAAGTAGAATCTAGAAAACAAAGTTAATAGTTACCTCGCACCTTATCTTTTGCCCGTAATCGTATTAGTCATTACATGCATTACTGTATTTAAATTTAAAATAATGTACAGCACTCCATTACACAAGTCTACAATTTCCACAAATTATTGATTAAATATGAAGAAATCGCATGCAACTTCCATATTTAATTACATATTATATTCAATGCATTATTTACCTAAAATGTTTCTGCATCCAGAAATTAACTTACTTTTACATTGAAAGCAAGTCCAAGTAATGCAATAAAATCATCAACTTTCCCTATTTGACGCTGGCTGGCTTCGTACTAAACCAGTTACTTTTCCAAATTTTCCTTAATCGCAATTGAATGAAATCTTTGCGTCTCCTTAGTTTAAACAAACCATTTGCATTTAGATGTTCAATTTTCTCCAGCAGTTTGGTTTTGTCTGGAAACACAGCAGATAACAATCAAAAATCAATTAAATATCCTGTCATTATCCCGTATGTTGATGACAGTTTCTATGATAATTCTTTTTATATACATTACAGTCTCAAATAAAAAGACAAAAATACGGGTAAGTATGTAAAGAGATAATAAGACAGGAGAAAGTCAAAGCAAGACACCGAGAAAATTTTACCTACATATTTAACCGGTGATTCAAAGTAGAATCTAGAAAACAAAGTTAATAGTTACCTCGCACCTTATCTTTTGCCCGTAATCGTATTAGTCATTACATGCATTACTGTATTTAAATTTAAAATAATGTACAGCACTCCATTACACAAGTCTACAATTTCCACAAATTATTGATTAAATATGAAGAAATCGCATGCAACTTCCATATTTAATTACATATTATATTCAATGCATTATTTACCTAAAATGTTTCTGCATCCAGAAATTAACTTACTTTTACATTGAAAGCAAGTCCAAGTAATGCAATAAAATCATCAACTTTCCCTATTTGACGCTGGCTGGCTTCGTACTAAACCAGTTACTTTTCCAAATTTTCCTTAATCGCAATTGAATGAAATCTTTGCGTCTCCTTAGTTTAAACAAACCATTTGCATTTAGATGTTCAATTTTCTCCAGCAGTTTGGTTTTGTCTGGAAACACAGCAGATAACAATCAAAAATCAATTAAATATCCTGTCATTATCCCGTATGTTGATGACAGTTTCTATGATAATTCTTTTTATATACATTACAGTCTCAAATAAAAAGACAAAAATACGGGTAAGTATGTAAAGAGATAATAAGACAGGAGAAAGTCAAAGCAAGACACCGAGAAAATTTTACCTACATATTTAACCGGTGATTCAAAGTAGAATCTAGAAAACAAAGTTAATAGTTACCTCGCACCTTATCTTTTGCCCGTAATCGTATTAGTCATTACATGCATTACTGTATTTAAATTTAAAATAATGTACAGCACTCCATTACACAAGTCTACAATTTCCACAAATTATTGATTAAATATGAAGAAATCGCATGCAACTTCCATATTTAATTACATATTATATTCAATGCATTATTTACCTAAAATGTTTCTGCATCCAGAAATTAACTTACTTTTACATTGAAAGCAAGTCCAAGTAATGCAATAAAATCATCAACTTTCCCTATTTGACGCTGGCTGGCTTCGTACTAAACCAGTTACTTTTCCAAATTTTCCTTAATCGCAATTGAATGAAATCTTTGCGTCTCCTTAGTTTAAACAAACCATTTGCATTTAGATGTTCAATTTTCTCCAGCAGTTTGGTTTTGTCTGGAAACACAGCAGATAACAATCAAAAATCAATTAAATATCCTGTCATTATCCCGTATGTTGATGACAGTTTCTATGATAATTCTTTTTATATACATTACAGTCTCAAATAAAAAGACAAAAATACGGGTAAGTATGTAAAGAGATAATAAGACAGGAGAAAGTCAAAGCAAGACACCGAGAAAATTTTACCTACATATTTAACCGGTGATTCAAAGTAGAATCTAGAAAACAAAGTTAATAGTTACCTCGCACCTTATCTTTTGCCCGTAATCGTATTAGTCATTACATGCATTACTGTATTTAAATTTAAAATAATGTACAGCACTCCATTACACAAGTCTACAATTTCCACAAATTATTGATTAAATATGAAGAAATCGCATGCAACTTCCATATTTAATTACATATTATATTCAATGCATTATTTACCTAAAATGTTTCTGCATCCAGAAATTAACTTACTTTTACATTGAAAGCAAGTCCAAGTAATGCAATAAAATCATCAACTTTCCCTATTTGACGCTGGCTGGCTTCGTACTAAACCAGTTACTTTTCCAAATTTTCCTTAATCGCAATTGAATGAAATCTTTGCGTCTCCTTAGTTTAAACAAACCATTTGCATTTAGATGTTCAATTTTCTCCAGCAGTTTGGTTTTGTCTGGAAACACAGCAGATAACAATCAAAAATCAATTAAATATCCTGTCATTATCCCGTATGTTGATGACAGTTTCTATGATAATTCTTTTTATATACATTACAGTCTCAAATAAAAAGACAAAAATACGGGTAAGTATGTAAAGAGATAATAAGACAGGAGAAAGTCAAAGCAAGACACCGAGAAAATTTTACCTACATATTTAACCGGTGATTCAAAGTAGAATCTAGAAAACAAAGTTAATAGTTACCTCGCACCTTATCTTTTGCCCGTAATCGTATTAGTCATTACATGCATTACTGTATTTAAATTTAAAATAATGTACAGCACTCCATTACACAAGTCTACAATTTCCACAAATTATTGATTAAATATGAAGAAATCGCATGCAACTTCCATATTTAATTACATATTATATTCAATGCATTATTTACCTAAAATGTTTCTGCATCCAGAAATTAACTTACTTTTACATTGAAAGCAAGTCCAAGTAATGCAATAAAATCATCAACTTTCCCTATTTGACGCTGGCTGGCTTCGTACTAAACCAGTTACTTTTCCAAATTTTCCTTAATCGCAATTGAATGAAATCTTTGCGTCTCCTTAGTTTAAACAAACCATTTGCATTTAGATGTTCAATTTTCTCCAGCAGTTTGGTTTTGTCTGGAAACACAGCAGATAACAATCAAAAATCAATTAAATATCCTGTCATTATCCCGTATGTTGATGACAGTTTCTATGATAATTCTTTTTATATACATTACAGTCTCAAATAAAAAGACAAAAATACGGGTAAGTATGTAAAGAGATAATAAGACAGGAGAAAGTCAAAGCAAGACACCGAGAAAATTTTACCTACATATTTAACCGGTGATTCAAAGTAGAATCTAGAAAACAAAGTTAATAGTTACCTCGCACCTTATCTTTTGCCCGTAATCGTATTAGTCATTACATGCATTACTGTATTTAAATTTAAAATAATGTACAGCACTCCATTACACAAGTCTACAATTTCCACAAATTATTGATTAAATATGAAGAAATCGCATGCAACTTCCATATTTAATTACATATTATATTCAATGCATTATTTACCTAAAATGTTTCTGCATCCAGAAATTAACTTACTTTTACATTGAAAGCAAGTCCAAGTAATGCAATAAAATCATCAACTTTCCCTATTTGACGCTGGCTGGCTTCGAACTAAACCAGTTACTTTTCCAAATTTTCCTTAATCGCAATTGAATGAAATCTTTGCGTCTCCTTAGTTTAAACAAACCATTTGCATTTAGATGTTCAATTTTCTCCAGCAGTTTGGTTTTGTCTGGAAACACAGCAGATAACAATCAAAAATCAATTAAATATCCTGTCATTATCCCGTATGTTGATGACAGTTTCTATGATAATTCTTTTTATATACATTACAGTCTCAAATAAAAAGACAAAAATACGGGTAAGTATGTAAAGAGATAATAAGACAGGAGAAAGTCAAAGCAAGACACCGAGAAAATTTTACCTACATATTTAACCGGTGATTCAAAGTAGAATCTAGAAAACAAAGTTAATAGTTACCTCGCACCTTATCTTTTGCCCGTAATCGTATTAGTCATTACATGCATTACTGTATTTAAATTTAAAATAATGTACAGCACTCCATTACACAAGTCTACAATTTCCACAAATTATTGATTAAATATGAAGAAATCGCATGCAACTTCCATATTTAATTACATATTATATTCAATGCATTATTTACCTAAAATGTTTCTGCATCCAGAAATTAACTTACTTTTACATTGAAAGCAAGTCCAAGTAATGCAATAAAATCATCAACTTTCCCTATTTGACGCTGGCTGGCTTCGTACTAAACCAGTTACTTTTCCAAATTTTCCTTAATCGCAATTGAATGAAATCTTTGCGTCTCCTTAGTTTAAACAAACCATTTGCATTTAGATGTTCAATTTTCTCCAGCAGTTTGGTTTTGTCTGGAAACACAGCAGATAACAATCAAAAATCAATTAAATATCCTGTCATTATCCCGTATGTTGATGACAGTTTCTATGATAATTCTTTTTATATACATTACAGTCTCAAATAAAAAGACAAAAATACGGGTAAGTATGTAAAGAGATAATAAGACAGGAGAAAGTCAAAGCAAGACACCGAGAAAATTTTACCTACATATTTAACCGGTGATTCAAAGTAGAATCTAGAAAACAAAGTTAATAGTTACCTCGCACCTTATCTTTTGCCCGTAATCGTATTAGTCATTACATGCATTACTGTATTTAAATTTAAAATAATGTACAGCACTCCATTACACAAGTCTACAATTTCCACAAATTATTGATTAAATATGAAGAAATCGCATGCAACTTCCATATTTAATTACATATTATATTCAATGCATTATTTACCTAAAATGTTTCTGCATCCAGAAATTAACTTACTTTTACATTGAAAGCAAGTCCAAGTAATGCAATAAAATCATCAACTTTCCCTATTTGACGGAGACTGGATTCGAACTAAACCAGTTACTTTTCCAAATTTTCCTTAATCGCAATTGAATGAAATCTTTGCGTCTCCTTAGTTTAAACAAACCATTTGCATTTAGATGTTCAATTTTCTCCAGCAGTTTGGTTTTGTCTGGAAACACAGCAGATAACAATCAAAAATCAATTAAATATCCTGTCATTATCCCGTATGTTGATGACAGTTTCTATGATAATTCTTTTTATATACATTACAGTCTCAAATAAAAAGACAAAAATACGGGTAAGTATGTAAAGAGATAATAAGACAGGAGAAAGTCAAAGCAAGACACCGAGAAAATTTTACCTACATATTTAACCGGTGATTCAAAGTAGAATCTAGAAAACAAAGTTAATAGTTACCTCGCACCTTATCTTTTGCCCGTAATCGTATTAGTCATTACATGCATTACTGTATTTAAATTTAAAATAATGTACAGCACTCCATTACACAAGTCTACAATTTCCACAAATTATTGATTAAATATGAAGAAATCGCATGCAACTTCCATATTTAATTACATATTATATTCAATGCATTATTTACCTAAAATGTTTCTGCATCCAGAAATTAACTTACTTTTACATTGAAAGCAAGTCCAAGTAATGCAATAAAATCATCAACTTTCCCTATTTGACGTGGACTGGATTCGAACTAAACCAGTTACTTTTCCAAATTTTCCTTAATCGCAATTGAATGAAATCTTTGCGTCTCCTTAGTTTAAACAAACCATTTGCATTTAGATGTTCAATTTTCTCCAGCAGTTTGGTTTTGTCTGGAAACACAGCAGATAACAATCAAAAATCAATTAAATATCCTGTCATTATCCCGTATGTTGATGACAGTTTCTATGATAATTCTTTTTATATACATTACAGTCTCAAATAAAAAGACAAAAATACGGGTAAGTATGTAAAGAGATAATAAGACAGGAGAAAGTCAAAGCAAGACACCGAGAAAATTTTACCTACATATTTAACCGGTGATTCAAAGTAGAATCTAGAAAACAAAGTTAATAGTTACCTCGCACCTTATCTTTTGCCCGTAATCGTATTAGTCATTACATGCATTACTGTATTTAAATTTAAAATAATGTACAGCACTCCATTACACAAGTCTACAATTTCCACAAATTATTGATTAAATATGAAGAAATCGCATGCAACTTCCATATTTAATTACATATTATATTCAATGCATTATTTACCTAAAATGTTTCTGCATCCAGAAATTAACTTACTTTTACATTGAAAGCAAGTCCAAGTAATGCAATAAAATCATCAACTTTCCCTATTTGACGCTGGCTGGCTTCGTACTAAACCAGTTACTTTTCCAAATTTTCCTTAATCGCAATTGAATGAAATCTTTGCGTCTCCTTAGTTTAAACAAACCATTTGCATTTAGATGTTCAATTTTCTCCAGCAGTTTGGTTTTGTCTGGAAACACAGCAGATAACAATCAAAAATCAATTAAATATCCTGTCATTATCCCGTATGTTGATGACAGTTTCTATGATAATTCTTTTTATATACATTACAGTCTCAAATAAAAAGACAAAAATACGGGTAAGTATGTAAAGAGATAATAAGACAGGAGAAAGTCAAAGCAAGACACCGAGAAAATTTTACCTACATATTTAACCGGTGATTCAAAGTAGAATCTAGAAAACAAAGTTAATAGTTACCTCGCACCTTATCTTTTGCCCGTAATCGTATTAGTCATTACATGCATTACTGTATTTAAATTTAAAATAATGTACAGCACTCCATTACACAAGTCTACAATTTCCACAAATTATTGATTAAATATGAAGAAATCGCATGCAACTTCCATATTTAATTACATATTATATTCAATGCATTATTTACCTAAAATGTTTCTGCATCCAGAAATTAACTTACTTTTACATTGAAAGCAAGTCCAAGTAATGCAATAAAATCATCAACTTTCCCTATTTGACGCTGGACTGGCTTCGTACTAAACCAGTTACTTTTCCAAATTTTCCTTAATCGCAATTGAATGAAATCTTTGCGTCTCCTTAGTTTAAACAAACCATTTGCATTTAGATGTTCAATTTTCTCCAGCAGTTTGGTTTTGTCTGGAAACACAGCAGATAACAATCAAAAATCAATTAAATATCCTGTCATTATCCCGTATGTTGATGACAGTTTCTATGATAATTCTTTTTATATACATTACAGTCTCAAATAAAAAGACAAAAATACGGGTAAGTATGTAAAGAGATAATAAGACAGGAGAAAGTCAAAGCAAGACACCGAGAAAATTTTACCTACATATTTAACCGGTGATTCAAAGTAGAATCTAGAAAACAAAGTTAATAGTTACCTCGCACCTTATCTTTTGCCCGTAATCGTATTAGTCATTACATGCATTACTGTATTTAAATTTAAAATAATGTACAGCACTCCATTACACAAGTCTACAATTTCCACAAATTATTGATTAAATATGAAGAAATCGCATGCAACTTCCATATTTAATTACATATTATATTCAATGCATTATTTACCTAAAATGTTTCTGCATCCAGAAATTAACTTACTTTTACATTGAAAGCAAGTCCAAGTAATGCAATAAAATCATCAACTTTCCCTATTTGACGCTGAGCTGGCTTCGAACTAAACCAGTTACTTTTCCAAATTTTCCTTAATCGCAATTGAATGAAATCTTTGCGTCTCCTTAGTTTAAACAAACCATTTGCATTTAGATGTTCAATTTTCTCCAGCAGTTTGGTTTTGTCTGGAAACACAGCAGATAACAATCAAAAATCAATTAAATATCCTGTCATTATCCCGTATGTTGATGACAGTTTCTATGATAATTCTTTTTATATACATTACAGTCTCAAATAAAAAGACAAAAATACGGGTAAGTATGTAAAGAGATAATAAGACAGGAGAAAGTCAAAGCAAGACACCGAGAAAATTTTACCTACATATTTAACCGGTGATTCAAAGTAGAATCTAGAAAACAAAGTTAATAGTTACCTCGCACCTTATCTTTTGCCCGTAATCGTATTAGTCATTACATGCATTACTGTATTTAAATTTAAAATAATGTACAGCACTCCATTACACAAGTCTACAATTTCCACAAATTATTGATTAAATATGAAGAAATCGCATGCAACTTCCATATTTAATTACATATTATATTCAATGCATTATTTACCTAAAATGTTTCTGCATCCAGAAATTAACTTACTTTTACATTGAAAGCAAGTCCAAGTAATGCAATAAAATCATCAACTTTCCCTATTTGACGGAGACTGGATTCGAACTAAACCAGTTACTTTTCCAAATTTTCCTTAATCGCAATTGAATGAAATCTTTGCGTCTCCTTAGTTTAAACAAACCATTTGCATTTAGATGTTCAATTTTCTCCAGCAGTTTGGTTTTGTCTGGAAACACAGCAGATAACAATCAAAAATCAATTAAATATCCTGTCATTATCCCGTATGTTGATGACAGTTTCTATGATAATTCTTTTTATATACATTACAGTCTCAAATAAAAAGACAAAAATACGGGTAAGTATGTAAAGAGATAATAAGACAGGAGAAAGTCAAAGCAAGACACCGAGAAAATTTTACCTACATATTTAACCGGTGATTCAAAGTAGAATCTAGAAAACAAAGTTAATAGTTACCTCGCACCTTATCTTTTGCCCGTAATCGTATTAGTCATTACATGCATTACTGTATTTAAATTTAAAATAATGTACAGCACTCCATTACACAAGTCTACAATTTCCACAAATTATTGATTAAATATGAAGAAATCGCATGCAACTTCCATATTTAATTACATATTATATTCAATGCATTATTTACCTAAAATGTTTCTGCATCCAGAAATTAACTTACTTTTACATTGAAAGCAAGTCCAAGTAATGCAATAAAATCATCAACTTTCCCTATTTGACGGAGGCTGGCTTCGTACTAAACGAATCGCTGTTTAAATGAATCCTGGAGTCTTTTTTAAAACAATCCCCGTGTATGTTATATTATGTTAGGCTCTCGTTTTTAATGTTAACGGCCTTTTCTGGTGACCAAATTAAATCCTAGTTAGAAAAATATCGAAAACCTGTGGGTCAGCAATTTCACGAGTTACGCAATATAATTGTTGCAATTTTTGCGTCTTTATTATCGTAGAACTTATAGAAGATTTCAAAAACAGATAAATGAGTTTCACCCATTTAACGAACGAAATATACTCCGTAACGCGCGATAAACATGGAGAAAATGGCGCCGTATTTAAACGCTACGGGTTCCAGATAGATTTGTCCCCGCGTTTCACACCGGCAACAAGAAAAATAGTCTTGCGTTGAAGGAATGTGAAACGTACCTGATTGATGCGACTTCACTGTAGAGAAGTACACAACGCCAGCTGCACGGCGTACTGTTGGTTCAAATATGGCGCCGTCCCACTCGCATCAATCATAGACAGAATTAAAACCGCGTTCGATGTATTGTTCTTACGTTGACCGAATTCACGTAATAATCGTAACAACTTGGGATAAAACAGCGCATCACATGTGAGGATTATAATCCTATACGAGGAAATCATTAAGTATTGTCAATTTGTTCCACTGGCTTTACAATAATGTCATCCATCTTATACACGTGTTCAACTTCCTGCACATGAGAATCTAGTGCAACATTTATGACGGAGGAAGCGATATTTGGCAATTCCCAGGCCCTCTTGCTGATCCGAGGAGAATTGGGCAGATGCGGGGAGGAAACATTGGACGCCGGGTTAAATGACTGGACCGAAACGTTTCCAACAGAAAATGAAGACTCGCAAGCTTAACAAAGATTACAGGCAGCGCATTCTACACATCCAAATTGATAATTAACTCATATGCAACATTGTAGAATAAATCACAAAATGAGAAATTTCATCTACAAAAATGAAACAAATGCAAAATAAAATACTTTTCGTTTTGAAGTAAAAGATGACCTTTATTACACGTTATATCATAATCTCAAATTAACTCACTTGTATATAGAAGGTATTTCACTCGTCACGAAACAGAAGATTCACCTTTCCATCTGCCGTAATGAACAACACATGCCTCACAGTCTAATGCAAGGAAGCGATCTTTGCTAATGAATAATGCAGCCGGGTTAAATGACGGAACCTAACCTAACCTTGAGACTCGCCTGCTGTCAGCTCCGGGTTCGATGCCAGTCGTCTGCCTTCTCTACTATATATACACGCGCACACAGATAGCCAACCTCTAGATAGTCACGGTTGCCAACATCCGTCTAGTCACGTGAAAAAATTTACAATATAAAAATACTTTAATTAAATAATAACTTCAAAAATACTGTCGCTGTTTAGAACGGAAAACAAAAAAATATGTGATATATAACTAATTATGAAGATAAACGGACTTTAAAATTATAGTTAATTGACTGCAGAGTGACAAATGACAAGCTACGCACACTTGACGTATATGTAACGTATTTTAAACAAACTTCTTAAATTAACATTTCCTAATACTTTGCAATTATAATTATAAGTAATAAAACTGAAACATATTTCCCAAAACTGATAAAATCTCTTATCTTTTATAACATTAATATTCTACTACTAATTACTTAATATTTCACTATTATACTGCATCCATGAAGTGTTACTAGGGACAAGATGATAGATAATAAGCGCTGTGCCAACATTAAGAAAAGTTATCAAGATTAAACTATCTACAAAATTAATTTAATTACACAATATTGTTAAACATAGGAAAATTAAAACACCTACTGAAATTGTGACAAAGACCCACTAACATTATAACAATCTTACGAATAATCAAATACGACCTTAGGGATTTAAGATTACTACCATTGTTAAATATAATGTGAAGCAAACCGTGAAAATCATATTTAAAAAACCTATTCTTTAATAATAATATGAACCCAGACTTTCCCCCCTAAGTGTCAATCTAATAAACATAATTGCCTCATGATACAAACTTTTCTTTGTAAAGAAATTTCACATTAATGAATTTGTCAGTGCAAAACATTTTACTATTTAATTGCAGGTCAAGTTCCTTGTTATTCTTTAAAATATAGTAAAATTAAGGCATTTCCTCGTGGCTCAGTCACACAACCTATAGAAGATTTCTAAAACAGATAAATGACTTTCACGGAGCCGTATTTAAACGTGTTTCACACTGGCAAATATTGTCTTGCGTACAAGGACCTCAACTTGGCGTATCCTTCCGCGCTTCGCTTAGTAATAACTATATTCACACATGCATGTCGGGGATGCCTCCTCACCTATTTCAGGAGGTCAAAGACCTTGGGCAAGAGCTGTCCTCCGCTAATCCCATCGGACCAACTGCCTCCTGAAGCTGGAGAGGGGAATGCTGCGACCCCACAGCGGACTCGAGAATAGTAGCCAATGCCCGACCTACACCTTCCTGTGCTATTAAAGGGGAGTTCCTCCATCCGTCAAAATCTGCTTAGCGTATTCCAAACTTGGCCTCCTCTATTTCAAAATACGAGTGTCAATTACATTTGTTGAAAGTAGCGTTCCTAAATCACACGTGTAACAACAAAGAGATGCAGCCAAACAAATGCAAAGTTTAGGACAACAGCGATGTTTGCTGAACATTAGACTTGATCCCCTTTAATAGCATGGGGAGGAACTCTAGCTGAGAGGCAGCTGGCCGACTGCACCAGTCTCGCCACGGACCAACCTCACAAAAGAAGAAATTACAGGTTAAGTTCATTGCAAACAATCCTTGTTGTTGTTCAACTAGCAACATTATATATATATCAAATTAAATCCTGATTAGAAAAATTATGAACATGTGGCTGAACATTTTGATGATTTACAAAATATAACTGTTCCAATTTATGTCTTCTAATTTAATTAAGCAGTGATGTTCGTCGAAGTTGGTTTACACATTGGGCAGAGATAACTGCCAGAGAACTCTGGTGCATGTTTACACTTCTCTGCTATTTTTCTTTTTGGCAACTACGACACAGGTTGTAATGTCGATGACGTTGCATAGAGTCGATATATCGTTTATATCAAGTTGAATATGTTTCCCCATCGTCTTTTCTCGCACGCATAATGTCCATAATCACTTTGTATTTGTGACGTAACGAGGAGGAAAGTCACGCTACTGTGCTATAGATACAGTTGTTTATTACAATAACAACAACAAGAGCCAGCGCCTGTTCTTGGTTTCCACTGTTTAATTGCCTCGGGTTTCTATTACTTGTTGTTTTATTCCCCTTAAAGTTGTCAATTACTCAACTAAACGAAATGAATTATTTTTCCATGACGTGTGACAGTAAGTACTGTGTGTGTTTATAGCTATACGTCATCATTCTTTTGTGTAATTGTTTTTCCAGTTAAAGTTTGTGCCGCTGGACAATAATTATTTTTGGAAAGTTAACCTAAACCTTTGCAGGCGCAACAAACGACGAACTCTATCCTAAATGCTTTCTGAACCAAACTTCTGGCCGCTGTTCACGACAACAAAGATCCAAACACTGCACGCGTGTTGAAAATGCAAAGTGCATGTGCAGCACTGGCGCGCGTTGACACGCCACTGCCATCACTGCCCGTGTAAACCTAGACTTACACAATATAATTGTTCCAATTTCTGTGTTGTTATTTTCGTACAAAGATTTTGAAAACACGAAAACTACTTTCACACATTTCAACGAACGAAATATACTCCGTAGCAGGCGATAAACACGGAGAAAATGGCTACGGGTTCCACATAGATTATTTGAAGGGAACAACGAGACGACTTTTAGTTACCATAAAGCAGCCTCTATATTCCTTGCAGAACAAATTCTACGACTTTACACACACTTGGATCTCTCCACAACAAAATCTGCTTAGCAGATTCCATCCTTTGCCTATCGTTATTTTTATAAAACCCAAAATAAACAGTATTAACAATTTTCCATTGCTTATGTTTTCTAAAATTATAACACGTAACGTATACATTATACAAGTCTGAAGTAAAAAGACAAAGTAAGAAGTAAAAAATAGAAAGGAGTAAGACAAGGAAGCAACATGTCTCCCATTATATTTTACTTACATATTTTACAGGTGAAAAAAAAAGGAAAGACAGAATCTGGAGAAGAAAATATATACCCGTAGAACAAGCTGTGTTCATTTCTGTCATTACATATGTAAATGTATTTCACAAAGATTAAGCGTGCATTTTACATTAAGAATAACTCACATGCAACTTAAACAAATATCACATTAATGAAATGAACGGCGAAAAAGGTTAATTTCCTCATTTATCAATTCCGCTTATCATTTTTGTGTCATTCCGTCTATTGTAATACCGATTCTTTTGTTAAAAATTGCTTTCCATTGGCTCCAATTTGCTTAATGTATTCCATCCTTTGGCTGTGTCCATTTTGTAAGGCTCCAAAAAAGTTATTACATCACTATTGTGTAATACAAACCTGAAAAAGTAAAGGAAACTATAAAATACGATAAGTTTACAAAAATAAAGCAGGGCATATTAAAAACATTCAGGAATGAACCACACAATAACAAATTACATATAAGACGAAGGACACAAATACATAGAATTAACTTTTTTAAAAAAAGAATTCACTATTTTATTACAGGTTGAGATCATTGCAAACAATGCTTGTCATTCATTCTTGAAGAAAATGTTCCAAAACAGACGAAAATTTAGCCAGTCTAAGTTTCTAGATTATCAAAATATGGGGTTTTTCAATAAGGGTTAGTCCATGTAACTCTGATATATGTAATAAGAAATTAATAAAAGGGAACAACCAAGATGACAGAACTCGTGTCTCAATGCAAAAAGTGATAAATATGATCCAGCATATTTGATTTTTATAGCGCATAAAGATTTAAGAATTTGTAGCTGTGCAAAGACATTCCCATTTTTTTAACAAATAAAGCATTACTTAATCATATCACCAAAAAATGGCATTAATTGACGATAATCAGCAAAGACCAACTTGGCACAGGAAGGTGAAGGCAGCTGGCCGACTGTTCCGAAGGCCCCGACGGACTTCCCAGAACTCGTTTCCCCTCGTAGCGCTTTTTGAAGCGGATTACACCATATATAAAATTATATATTTATAACATTTAATGAACAAGTATGTTGATGTAACTGATGTGACTTTTAAGAAGGATTTCAGGGAGGGGAGGGCGTGACGTCACGCCTCTAGCTATGCAACTTTATGCTTGGAGATAGTAAATTTTTAGGAATACGGATTGACCAGAATTTAGAGTGTGAATACCTAACCATTTAAAATGCTTGTATTGGAGACACGCCTATAGTAGTTGAAGCCGCCGCCGCAACAAAATACATTAAAACAAAACATCCAAGTGAAAAATCACGAGAATTTGGCTTCCATGTTATATTTCATATTGAAATAATAAAACTAACTAATATTTATTGTAAAGAGACGGATTCAGTTTGTGCCGCCATTGGATCAAATAAATACAGTGAAAACTTTGTTTATGTAAATTAACAAACAATTGAGGACAAGATTGGAATTTATCAAGTCGTAAAATGTTCATCCAAATATGGCGGCGTCCTTTATCAGTTCAAATATGACACGAACAACTCAGAGACGCGAGTAATTTCCGTCATGTGCAAAATCAACACGCGGCAAACCGAAACGAGATGAAAGCAAAAAAGTCACTTTTGGCGTCGTGGAAGCGATCGCGAGCGCTCAAAATGCCGTCGTTTGCAATTTGTTAGTTGGAGTAGAGAGAGGCGATGGGCCACAATCCCCCGGGGTCGTGAATAAGTCAGAGTGCCGCAGCGCAGGGCAGCCAACGCAACAGCTCGGTACACGACATCTTCAAGTGAAACGTCTGCTGCGTATCGATCCCTCGCAGGGTTGCCAACGCCACTCTCCAAAATTGAACCTTTAAATTGCGCAACTAATCTGCTTAGCGTATTCCATCCCACGTGCTAATTTTACAAGATCAGACTTGAACATAACTGACATTGACATGTTGCCGTGAAAGCTCAGACTTCGTATTTGTCGCAAGGCGTCTAATGCAAATGGCGGACGGCGATGACGTCATCAATCATGGCCGTCGCCATGGCAACGCCGCTGGCTGCTTTAATGAGGCGCGGAACAACGCATATTCCATGAATGTTAAAAACGGAAGAGTTTCACATTTATCTGCGTATTTACATTGTAATCCCTCCGCACACACACACACACAAGAATATCGAGACAATTCCAAAACAAATCACTTAGACCGCAGGAGCGCCTTGATGTCTCTCCTTTCATCTTCCTATTCTTCTGCCTCCGTCGTTGCTTTTATTTCGATCTTGTGTTTTCCCGATCGACGTCATTGGGGAAGAAAGGAAAATAAACAACGGTCACAAGTCGCAGTTGCACGCATTCCATCCTTGGCCTTCCCTTCCCTCCGCGCGTCTTGTCCTCCATATTCTTCACCTTCTGGTTAGCTCCTATATTATTTTCCTTCGCACACTCCCTTAGTGCCATTTGTTAAGGTTTCCCCAAATACGTCGCCTTTTTGCGAGAGTCGAGCTCAACGCCGGATGTTCAGCTCAGCTCAGCTCTGATCAATTTAATTTAATGTAAAAGTCCTATTGGACAGTAATTTTGGCGTCGCCCGTCGCAGTTAATTAGCGTCTTTCCTTTCCTCGCGCTGCGGATTATTCACAGCGCCAGGGAAAATATATCATTCAAAAAGAGAGCCTTTGATCATCGCCGGAAAGGGAAGGTGACGTCACAACATGGCCAGTAGAGCTGAGCTGAACATCCGGCGTTGAGCTCGACGTACAGTTGGCTCCCGACGACTGAGAGGCGACGCTCCTTCACTCACCTCTTGACGAGTTCATCTTCCTCTGCAGAGACAGGACGTCATGATCATCACATCCTCCATAACAACGTCGCGTTCCGAATCTTCTTCTCGCTGCTTCCAATATGATTCCGTTACAAACGAAATTAAATTCATTTTACTAGACAACCTTTTCCTTCTCAATCATTTCCGGTATTTTCTTCTTGCAATATGCCACCTTATTGCCTCTCACCTCGATTCTGCAATACTCGTGGAATCAATCGAAATACGACGTTTCAGACTTAAGATGGTCCAAATGCCAAAGTCTCAGTAGAGAGACGAAACGTCGTATATGGATTAATTGCCGACTCCGCTTTCCTTCTTTGCGAGTCTAATTTATATTGCGGCCGCCGTGTAATATTAGAGCTAAGGTTGCCTGCCTGCCTGGCTCCGCGACGTTGGCAATTTAGTTTATTTGTACGCGAGTAGAATGAAAGCACTTGGAGGATTCTCTCCCCACACAGTGTGTTTGCCCCCGTGCACTGCCTAACAAGTCTACTACGACGTTTCGCTCAACCTTTTTCAACTCTGAAATTGCCCTTTTATTTAAAACAATTGGAAATTGCCGCAGATGTCGATAATGACGTCAACCGACTTATTAATTTAATGTTTCATTACACAGCGACGACGTCGATGTTGGCTGCACTGCGGCCAATTAGCGCCACAAAGGAGCTGAATTGAAAGGATCTCGCGCATGAGAAACGGAAGATCGGAAGGCGAGAAGAAACGTTCACGGCATTCCTGTATAACTTGTACAGAAGCAATAATAAGAATAGAAGCCATCGGTGCCGTAGAAGAGACTTGTTAGGCGTCACTTTGCATCAAGACCAACTTTTGCAAGAAACAATTTCAATGCTTGAGACGCTTAATGTTACACGTTTTCTGCAGAAGCTGATTTAGTTTGAGAATCACGTCGCCGCCAACTTTCAATCGAGTACAATCTGTTGGCAACACTGAGACAGGATAATTGATTACGGCGGCGGCGCTGCTGCTGCTGCAGGTAAAGTTGGCAACGCCGCGTGTCGCAGACGCGACGCAATTACTCTGCATATTCCATCCTTGGCCTGCAATGGGAGCAGCTGACAGCCTTCGCATAGAAAGGAATTCATTTCCCGAACACGGAGCTGTCGAAGGACTACTCACTGACCGCAATCAAGGAAGAGAACGCTGCGCGAGCCTTTTCATCTTCCCTAATCTGCTTAGCGTATCTCCTGCAGTTGACTTTATCTAAACCATGTCGTCTCCTGATATTCGCATCAACTTCCCAACAAATATGCTAAAGCGACTCGAGAATCCAATCACAAGGTGAAAAGGAAATTACAACTTCGTCCACTCGACTCTCAAATCCAACGCAAATTATATGTCAAGAGGCCGAAACGTTTGCCATCGTCAAGGCGACAACTACAGCTCAGCTGATGAGCTGAGAGATTGATTGAGCTGCTAATATGAAACTAATTTGGGAAGTTGAGGTTGACTTTATTTGCATGTAAATAGAAAGCGCTGCAGTCGCCAGCTGTACTGAGGAGGATGTGATGAACATCCTGCTTGCACAAGTCGCCGCCAGGGGAGACGAAGCTTATCTGTAATGAGCGTCAGTCGTGAGCCGCGGCCATCGCAAGATGGAGGTGATGATGCTCATGGTGGTCATGGTCATGATCGTGGTCACAGGAGCTGAAGGCATCGGCAACGTGTCATCTTGCCCCTGCGTCATGGACGCCCCCGACGTCGTGTGCAGCGACGCGGACCTCGAGTCCGTCCCCGAGTGCGTCGCCCAGAGCGACTCGTCGCCGCCCCTCACGCGGCTGCGCTTCCGAGGCAACCGCCTGACGCACCTGACGGACGCCGACGCCCTGAGCCGCCTCCCGCACCTGACGACGCTCTCGCTGGACGACAACGGCCTGGACACGCTGTGGGGGGCGGCTTTCCGCCACGTGCCCCGCCTCCGCCGCCTCGGCCTGCGCGGCAACCGCCTCCGCTACCTGCGCGGGGACGTGTTCGCGTGGGCGGCGGGCGTCGTCGCCCTCGACCTCTCCCGCAACGTCATCGCCGGCTTCCACGAGGACGCCTTCAGGTCAGCTCCGATAAGATAACGCGCGACTTTGCGCCGCCTCCCTTATCATCAGCCCGTTATCGGCGTCGCGCTCCAGGCCGCTGGACAAGCTGGAGCGTCTGGACCTGTCCGGGAACCTGCTGACGCGCGTCCCGACGCTGTGGTCGCCGTCGCTGCGGGCGCTGGACGCGTCGGGCAACCGTCTGTCGTGCCGCCTCGTGGCCGCGGCGCTGGGGGCGGCGTCGGCGTCGCTGCTGGAGCTGGACCTGTCCGACAACGAGCTGCAGGCCGTGGACCTGCGCCGCCCTCTGCTGCCGGCCCTCAGGGACCTGCGCCTGGCGTCGAACCCGTGGCTGTGCGACTGCGGCCTGGCGCCGCTGCGACGCTTCCTCGACGCCAACAACGTCACCGCCGACGCCGACGCCGCGTGCGCGCTGCCCCCGGAGCTGCACGGCGACGCCATGCTGGCCACCGTCGCCCTCATGCCCTGCGACGCCGCCCCGCCGCGACGGGGAGACGACGACGACGACGCGGCGACGCCGACCGACGACGCGGGACACGACGCCAGGAAGGCGCTGACCGTCACGGGCGTCGCGGTGGCCGTCGTCGTGCTCGGCGTCATCGCCGCCGCCCTGGGCGTCGCGGGGCTGCGGGCGACCCGGCAGAGGAACGCCGAGCTCAGGCTCCAGGGGGCGGCGCCGCCCCTCGACCAGAGTTGTTGTGATGAAACAACGTCTAATCTTATTAATACATAAAAATAAAGTTGTAGGATAATACCGCAGCGTAACTGATTGACGAGACCGCGTCTCCCCTCCTCATCCCCCCTTTCCCAACCTCCCGAGAGAGGAAAAAAGTCCGCCGGAGCCAACACGCGTGCGTTGGCACGACTGCATTCTCAGTCGGCAAGTAAATATGGCTAACCGAATTGAAAATGCAGTAAGATCAAATTTATTGTTGTTTCCATTGGATGCGTCACACGTACAAAAATAACTTTACCAACAAATTAATGAACAAGAATAAGTATAAAGCGAGGGAAAGGAAATACCGTTTACGACCTCTGGAGGAAGGCTAATAATATCTCTGGTTTCGCAACAGGGGAAGGAAATGGCGGCTCAGCGTCACGACGTCAGTCATTCGGAACTGACAACTTGGCGGTACATGAAGAAAAGCGTCGATGATTTAGAAATTAAAACGCGAAAAACGGTGAATGGAGACGAGACGAGACGTGCGCAAAGCAAATGTTACTATTGTTGTAGAGGTGCATGGCGCAGTGGCTAGCGTCGCTTGTCGTTGTTTTCACATTTCATAAATTATACCTGAGACTGATTCACGTAGTCCAAGGAGGAAATCTGTAAAACGAAAGCGTTAGCATTTCATTTAAAAGGCCGTCGCAGTTATTACAGCGAGTGAGAGAGAGAGAGAGAGAGAGAGAGAGAGAGAGAGAGAGAGCAATTTAAATTCAAACAGACGCAGGAAGCATAAAGATCCGCAGCCTCGGCGTTGCTCCGGACTCTTACTTTTAAATATGCATAAAGGAAGGAGAGGAGCGACTTCCGCGTGCCTCGACGCGAGCTTGGCCGTGCTGGAACAGCGTCACGTGACAACAACATGCGTGACGAGTAATTACGAAATGAAATTGACAAAGGCGACGTCGGAGGAGAGGAGAGGAGAGGGGGGGATAACAGGGCAGATCTCAGACACAATTACGTCACGTCACGTCACAAAGGAATAGGAAGCGACACTTGCCAAGAGGACCGATAAATTTATTTTAATTAACTGCAATGTTTTATATTACATAGAACAGTGAATGGTGGTAATGTGTCACCTTCGTTGAGGAATAGGAAAGGCTTGCGCGAGGGTAGGGGAAGGTAGGGGAGGGGATGGATGACGTCACGGGCATCGACCGTGGCCGTGGCCCGGGCCTTGCCTTGCCTGGGGAAGCTTTCAGTGGAGGCGCTGCTGCCGCCATGCGTGGTGCTAGGCCAGAGACGTGACGACGACATGGACACCACGCAGCGCTTCCGTAAGTACACAGTCAATCTGCAGACAACCCTTAAATATTTAATCATACATATGTGTAAATGAAACGTCACTATATATCGCTAATAAATAACCATTTCATTCAAAACTATTCTACAGTGCCTTTAATTTGTAGAGTGTCTCGAGTTCATTTCTCAAAACGGAGAAAACGGCTTACTTTATAAATTGCTTTTTTTATATATATAAAATGGTTCATGAAGCGTCGTACTTGGTCCACGTGTAACCTGTGTATGTATATATACACATCTCCTTTACTGTAGAGAGGAACAACTTGAAAGGCAAGGATTAATGCAGCGAATGACGAAGGGAAGTGAACCGAGGAACAGCAGGTTAGGCGGAAATGAAAACGCTTGCGCATGGATCGGACTAGTCTCGGGACTCGATGCAACAACAACTTGACAATTTGTACACTTATTATTATTTGAATAATAAGGTTCCTCTTTACTTAATTGAAATACATTCGTCGCAACAGTTTTCCGATAAAAATGAAGAATTTGGGGTAAAGCGGAAGATGTAAATTGTCCAGGAAAGAAATGCAAATGGCGGTCGGTCATTCGCCCTTACTTTACGTTTCCTCAAACTGTTATTATTATTACTTTGGCCCGCGTCCAAATAAAACGGAAACGTTGGACCAATTTCCACGATTAACGAACGCCACGACATTCGTGTGTTTCTTTTTAAGGAAAAGCGACAAACAATTAACAGATTTTCGAAATTACAGGCCCGTGTTTGGACCTTCAAATATTATTGTACGAGTTACACAGAGAGACGCGTCCGAAATATGCACCAAACGATGTTGACAAAAATTTGTTTTTTTAACAAAGCGACGTTTCGGCACAATTGTATTTTGAGATAGATTGGCAGGGGTTAACATGAAGCGCCTGTTTTAATTGTAATTTGAGTAGAGTTTCTTCTGGTTCCCGCCATAGAATGGAAGTAAGTTTAGGGGCCACCTGTTGACGAGTTATGGCTTCTGTATCACATGGAAACTAGCCTTAATCTGAGACCCAAAAAACCCCCCTACGAAAGCAGAGCAGAGGTTCGGCTGTCACGAGATCCATGTTGGATCGATAGAACAACAACAACAACAAGCAGTTGGCAGTAAGACGTTGATGTGTAGGAGGCGTGCTGCTGGTGCTGCCGCTGGTGGTGCTGGCGTCGCCCCCGCAGTGCCGCGTCTCCGAGTTCTTCTGCGACACGGGTCAGTGCGTCGCCCTCGACAGGTTCTGCGACGGCGCCGACGACTGCGGAGACAAGTCCGACGAGCCTCGCTACTGCTCACGTGAGTAATCCAATGAAAGCCATCACTTTCCTTATAGAGAGAGAGATTTAATAAATATTAATTGTTATTTGAAGACAATTAAATATACAAGGAAAGAGTTTGTCAGCTTTGAAGTATTGCATCCCAATTTTTGTAATAAATTGTGTTAATCAGAGGAAGAACTGAATCTCCACGTATGAGGGAAATGTTTTCCTTGTTGATAATTATGTGAGGTGAATGAAAGGGGAACCAAATGAGCGAAGGATTCACACATTAAAAATATTATTAATTTGCTTCACCTGTCAGTTATTACACTTTATCACATGTACGGTTTTCAGATACATACTGAAAAAAAGTCATACAGATAAATTTAAGAAAAGAAAAAACAGGAACTGAGTTGTATTTTGAGCAACGTTCCCAAAAACAGAAACAGCATTTCAATGTCCAGAAATTGGAAAACCAACTAAATGTGTAACAACAAAGAATATTGAAATGTGTAAATGAAAAAAAAAAAGCATTATACAAGCACAAAAAAAAATGTTGCAAAATTAAGAAAGCATATAGTGAGTGACTGACAAACGTGAACCATTCTTGTAACACAAATTGAAATGATAAATGGGGGGGGAAGATTATGACATGATAAGTAGCTGTTGTATTTCATTTAACCTTAATTCGACATCATAAATATTGTAATTTGGTAACGAAACAAACATATTTAGGAATTTTTGTCTATAGAAAGCGAGTAACTGAATTAGAAGAAGAGCAGAACAAGGCAAGGGAGAGAGAAAACCTGTCGGGCAGAATATGAAACAGTTCCATCAGACAAATTAAACTTTGCTGTCTAAACGTTTAAATAGCGTAATTACAAACTACAATTTAATGAGAATGAGTTTCATCTTGTTCAGTCCAAGGAATTTAGAGAATAACTTTTGCCAATAAAACATATTTCTATTTTTTTGGCAAGTTTATTGATGATGATGTAGTTTCATGGTGAAGGGGAGTGAAGGGGAGGGGAGGGGAAGGGAAGGGGAGGGGAGGGGAGGACGCGGCTGCGGGAGGAGATCGATATATCGAGTTGGCCTTTTGCAAGAAGGTGCTTGAATTAGGCTTGCCAACCTGATAAACATCACTCGCATTCTAAACGTCCGTTTCTAGTTTCAATTTCCTGTTGTTGAGAAATAAAAGGGAAAGTCGCGTGACGAACGTCGTGCATAGCAAATGAGGTAGACAAATGATGTTAAGATGAGTTTATAAAAAAGACCTGTGTTGACGCAGCTTGCAACAGGACGTACTTTGGCGACGTGGGAAGGACGTACGAGCTGGAGATCCGCAGACCTCGGGAGGACAGACTCCCCTTCCTCTGCCACCTCAACTTCACGGCGGGGGGCGGCGACCTGGGCGACATCGTGCAGGTATGCGATAACCACCCTAACGAGCGTAGTCATGCTGTAGCATCGTAAAAGAAATCAAGACACCAAAAAAAACATGTCCGCAGCTGACGTTCGACACGTTCACGGTGGGCAAGTTCGTGTCGTTCACGACGGAAGGTTGTCCCGACGGCCACATGAGCATCCGCGAGCAGGGGCGGCCCTCGACGGGGGGGCAGTGGTGCGGCAGCGCGTGGGGCTACACGGTCTACTACAGCGAGACGAGTTCCGTCAACCTCACCTTGCAGCTCTACAGACTGTCTGAGCAGGCAAGTACCTCGACGATCACGTCCATCATGTCCACCATGTCCATGTCCATCATGTCCATGTCCATCGCAGGGCATCGGCTACAACTTTGACTTCAAGCTGGCGTACAAGTTCGTGCGCGCCGCCGAGGCCCGCGTGCGGTACGGAGGAGCAGGTGGGAGCGACGGCAGCGGGAGCGCGACGGCGTGGAGGGGCGACCTGGTGGCCGGGTCGTACTGCGACCGCGTGCTGGAGCGCTGCGACGCCAGGGCGTGCCGCGTGCAGTCGCCCAACTACCCGGGCGTGTACCCGCGCAACGTGACGTGCCGCTACCGCGTGGAGCAGCGCCACGCCCCCCGGGGGCTGCACGCCATGCTGGCCGTGCGGCAGCGCCACTCGCACAAGGTGCACATCAAGGACCAGGTGGCCGAGTACGACCGCACGCGGCGCGTCCTCCGCGTGTGGGACCAGTGCAACGTGGTGCAGGACTACCTCACGGTGTACGACGGCGCCTCCGCCGCCGCCCCCGTGCTCGTCAGGCTGTGCGGCGGCGACGCCGTCCCCGACATCGTCAGCAGCGGCCCCAGCATGCTGCTCGAGTTCCACACGTCGCCCTTCGACAACCCCTTCCACCCGGTGCCCCTCAGCTACCTGCCGGGCTTCGAGCTCGAGGTCCAGGTCCTGCACGTGGACGCGCGCTCCCACGGCTTCGTGCGCGACCTCCGCCGCTGCGAGTTCCTCCTCACCAGCTTCGACGCCTCGTGGGGCGAGCTGCGCAGCCCCCGGCACTCGCTGCCGCCCAACACCACCTGCCGCTACCACTTCCAGGGGCGGCGCCACGAGACCGTCTGGCTCGCCTTCCTCAAGTACCACCACGCCGACTGGGGCGACGCTTCCTCGACGGCCGCGGGCGGCGACGGCGCGGGTCTCCTCAGGGCCAACGGAGGAGGCGGAGGAGGAGGAGGCGGACGAGGAGATGGCGGCGGCGGAGGGATAGGAGGTCACTGCATGCGGCTGTGGGACGGACGCCTGGGGCCGACGCCGTCCGCCAACGACAGCGGGCTGCTGCTGGGGGAGTTCTGCAAGGACGACGCCCCCCGCCTCTGCGACCACAGCCTCCTGAGCAACGCGACGCGTCACACCCGCCCCTGCGCGCTGCCGCAGGAGAGCTACGCCTCCTCGGGGGCGGAGCTCACCCTCGAGACCTTCCAGGCCAGCGCCCTCTTCCCCGTCACCTTCGCCCTGCGCTACGAGTTCGTCGACACGGCGCTGGAAGGCGCCCCCGGGGGCGGCGCCGGTGGCTGCGACCGCGTCTTCCGCTCGTCCGCCGTCAAGTCGTCGGGGCGCTTCCAGTCCCCGCGCAGCGTCTTCTTCTACGGCAGGGGCGGCGCCAGGAACCTCACGTGCCTGCTGCGCTTCGAGGCCGCCCCCGGGGAGCGCGTCCGCCTCACCTTCACCCGCGCCCGCTTCGGAGACCGCCCCTGCGCCACGCGCAGAGATCCCGGCACGCAACGGTGGTCGTGCGACCGCCCCCGGAGCTCCTCCGCCGCCGCCGCCCCCGTGGCCGAGATCCGCGTCTCCGAGTTCCCGTGGCCCGGCGTCAAGCTGCAGCGCGACTGCCTCTGCTCTCACGTGGGCGGAGCCTCCGCCGCCGCCGCCGCCCCCGTCGTCGTGGACACGCTCACCGCCCCCAGCGTCGAAGTCAACCTCACCGTCGTCCTCATGAACATCACGCAAGACTTCCGCGACTTCTACCTGGAGGGCGAGTACGAGTTCCTCGGCGTCGACGGCGAAGGCGTCTGTCCGCCGGCGGCCGCCGTCTCTTCCGGCCCCGCGGCCGCGGAGACGCGCCGCCTCCGGGGCTCCAGCGGCGACATCACCTTCCGAGGCCCCGAGCCCCCGGCCCCAGCCGACGACGCCGCGCCGCCGCCGCCGCCCCCGTGCGTCCACCTGCCGTGGCTCGTCGAGCCCGAAGACGCCGCCAACAACTTCCTCTACCTCAAGGTGCCCGGCGTCGAGATGTCGCCCGCCAAGAGGCCGTGTCGCACGCGCAACAGGATCCTCGTGCACTCGGGGGCCGGGGGGCGGCAGCCCAAGGTCATCTGCCCGGCGGAGGCGGCGGCGGCCGACGCTAACGAGGTGGCGCCCGCGGGCGACGTGGTCGAGGTCTTCTCCGACGGCTGGGACCGCGAGGGCGACGCCGCCGCGGCGCTGAGGTCGGCGCACGCGCGGAGTCTCGTGGTGGAGTTCCTCGAGGGCGACGCCGCCAGCTACGTCGTCACCTGGATGGAAGTGTCGCGACGCCCGCTGCTGTCGGCCTCCAGCTACTTCGTCATGTCGTCGTCGGCGTCGTCGTCGCCAGAGTGCATGTACAGGTGAGGGGAGACGAGGCGTCCCTGGTAAGGTCGACGTCGGCCCGAGCCCCGTTCCATCGGAGGGTCTGATCGCTGTTGCAGGTGTCCCGAGCTGAACGCGTGCATCAGCGCCGCCCTGTGGTGCGACGGCTTCAAGCACTGCCCCTCGGGCTTCGACGAGGACGCCGTCAACTGCGCCTACCAGCTGGCCGTCCCGGCGCTCTACGTGGCCATCGGGGGCGCCGCCATGGGCGTCCTGGCGCTGCTCGTCTGCCTCACCGTCTCCCTCAAGGTCGCGCACCGCCGCCGCCGCCGCGTGCTGCTGGCCTCGGGGGCCGACGTCGGCGCGGCGCCGCCCCCGCCCCAGCAGCAGCAGCAGCGCAACGGCGGGGAGGCGCTGTTCCTCGACGGCGGCAAGGACAGTCTGTGTTGACGCCGGGACGAGCCTGTGGCCATGGAGACGACCGTCTGAGGCTGCAGGCTTCCGCCCTCATAAAGTGAACTCGTAGGGTAAATTAACTTTTAAACAAAGTGTACAAAACTAAATTAAAAAATAAGCATCAAGTACAGAAACATTGTTGTGTAAATTGCATTTTGTAAAAAACAACACGAAACTCTCAAAAATAAAGGATACTTGTTTATTTATTATTAGCGTAAAAAGTCATCCCTTCTTTATTACGTCAATAATTTGACAACTTTTCGTTTGTCCCCTGTAACAGGAGATTTGTAAAGGCTGTGGGGGGGTAATTGCGATGACCCGCTAGGCCGAGGCCCTCAACGTGCCAAGAAACGGGTCCACAAGCACTCGCTCACTCGTCTCGTCAGAATAGATCTTGTTGAATCCCAAAATGGGACAACTTGAAAGTAAAATGCTGGCATAATGAGAAGCCAAGTATCGTGCGTTCATACAAGTAAATACACGTATCGCAGCTTTATTACCGTCAATAGAAAACAAAAACTGATAACAATTTAAATACTTGAACTGATTAATGATTTATGTTTGGTTGTCGTCTAGTCCTTTAAGGATGCTTGTTCCCGGTTGTTGTGTGTTCACTGGACAAGTAATGAATGGTATGTGAACGAATTAAGAGTTCCAGCCACGTCCAACGCGCGACAGATCCCATTTAGGTACAGAGCGGCATCCCCCAAGGTAAGCCCCTCGCCATTACCGCAGGTCGCACCGTTTCTAAACAATACACTTACCAAAAAGATTGTTCCGCGACTTGAATAATAATAATAAAAGGAGCCGGTTGATATATACCTCTATAGTCTGAATTAAGGCTGGAAACAAATCTAATCATTATTTACGGCAGATAACAAACGGTGCGTTGAAATAGCTTTTCACCGAATTCACATAAGAGAGAAAACAATTTCCATTCTCCTCCAACATAACACAAGAGAAAATTATATATTTTTAACGTTTAATTGAGAAATATGCTGATATAACTTCCCAATACCGATTTCGAAAAATGATCAATATTTTTAATATTCCCTTATGAATTAATATATATATATATATATATGAAAATACCAAGAAATGGTGTAAATAAATAACCCACTTTGATGAGTATATTGCTGCTTTAAGGGCAACGACGTCACCGCAAAGTGACACTCGGTTGGCTGACAACCGCTACCATAATAACAAGCGGAGGCGTGAAGGAAGCAAACGCTCTTATTCGCATTGAAATTCCACTTCGACAAACAAATTGAAACGAAAACCAGGACTCGATTAATAAATACCTAACAACGGCCGTTCTTTATCTTCATCGATATGAAAATATTTTTTTTGCACTAATATTGTAATAATTAAGGATAAGACGTTTACCTTACATATGCAACAAGCGAGAAAGGAATAATACTGCAACAAGTAGTAACAAAACCCCCCACAATCATCCGATGATATTCAAATACTAGAACAGTCAGAAGGAGACATGGAAACCATATAAAATTGCATGAACGTGGAAGAGTATAACATGAGGATTAAGAAGCAAACAAAGGTCAGTTAATGTATTAACATACATCAGAAAGCTAACCTAAATCCACCATCACAGAGAAACTATATTTAAAAGATCAGTGGAGGTCGACTCATCACATTAAGTTGACGGCCTTTAGCTCAAACACAAATTGATTTGTAAAATAAGATGTATAAAGACACAAAAACCCATAAATAAACATCATTTTATCTCCGAACTGACCTTTACGTGAAACCATCACAGCAGAATATTGTCTTGAACAGTCCAGAGGAAGGAATAAAAACCACCTTCTCTAGTAGAACATCTTCAGCCTCGTCACACAATAGGTAAGCGATCAGTACTGAAAAAGCAACAACGGGATGATATAGCTAATAATTTACATCTGTTCCTCCTAAAATCCCCAAAATACAATCAGACCTAACCTTAATCCACCATCACAGAGAAAGTATATTTAAAAGATCAGTGGAGGTTGACTCATCACATTAAGTTGACGGCCTTTAGCTCAAACACAAATTGATTTGTAAAATAAGATGTATAAAGACACAAAAACCCATAAATAAACATCATTTTATCTCCGAACTGACCTTTACGTGAAACCATCACAGCAGAATATTGTCTTGAACAGTCCAGAGGAAGGAATAAAAACCACCTTCTCTAGTAGAACATCTTCAGCCTCGTCACACAATAGGTAAGCGATCAGTACTGAAAAAGCAACAACGGGATGATATAGCTAATAATTTACATCCGTAGCTACTAAAATCCCCAAAATACAATCAGACCTAACCTTAATCCACCATCACAGAGAAAGTATATTTAAAAGATCAGTGGAGGTTGACTCATCACATTAAGTTGACGGCCTTTAGCTCAAACACAAATTGATTTGTAAAATAAGATGTATAAAGACACAAAAACCCATAAATAAACATCATTTTATCTCCGAACTGACCTTTACGTGAAACCATCACAGCAGAATATTGTCTTGAACAGTCCAGAGGAAGGAATAAAAACCACCTTCTCTAGTAGAACATCTTCAGCCTCGTCACACAATAGGTAAGCGATCAGTACTGAAAAAGCAACAACGGGATGATATAGCTAATAATTTACATCGTAGCTACTAAAATCCCCAAAATACAATCAGACCTAACCTTAATCCACCATCACAGAGAAAGTATATTTAAAAGATCAGTGGAGGTTGACTCATCACATTAAGTTGACGGCCTTTAGCTCAAACACAAATTGATTTGTAAAATAAGATGTATAAAGACACAAAAACCCATAAATAAACATCATTTTATCTCCGAACTGACCTTTACGTGAAACCATCACAGCAGAATATTGTCTTGAACAGTCCAGAGGAAGGAATAAAAACCACCTTCTCTAGTAGAACATCTTCAGCCTCGTCACACAATAGGTAAGCGATCAGTACTGAAAAAGCAACAACGGGATGATATAGCTAATAATTTACATCTGTTCCTCCTAAAATCCCCAAAATACAATCAGACCTAACCTTAATCCACCATCACAGAGAAAGTATATTTAAAAGATCAGTGGAGGTTGACTCATCACATTAAGTTGACGGCCTTTAGCTCAAACACAAATTGATTTGTAAAATAAGATGTATAAAGACACAAAAACCCATAAATAAACATCATTTTATCTCCGAACTGACCTTTACGTGAAACCATCACAGCAGAATATTGTCTTGAACAGTCCAGAGGAAGGAATAAAAACCACCTTCTCTAGTAGAACATCTTCAGCCTCGTCACACAATAGGTAAGCGATCAGTACTGAAAAAGCAACAACGGGATGATATAGCTAATAATTTACATCCGTAGCTACTAAAATCCCCAAAATACAATCAGACCTAACCTTAATCCACCATCACAGAGAAACTATATTTAAAAGATCAGTGGAGGTTGACTCATCACATTAAGTTGACGGCCTTTAGCTCAAACACAAATTGATTTGTAAAATAAGATGTATAAAGACACAAAAACCCATAAATAAACATCATTTTATCTCCGAACTGACCTTTACGTGAAACCATCACAGCAGAATATTGTCTTGAACAGTCCAGAGGAAGGAATAAAAACCACCTTCTCTAGTAGAACATCTTCAGCCTCGTCACACAATAGGTAAGCGATCAGTACTGAAAAAGCAACAACGGGATGATATAGCTAATAATTTACATCCGTAGCTACTAAAATCCCCAAAATACAATCAGACCTAACCTTAATCCACCATCACAGAGAAACTATATTTAAAAGATCAGTGGAGGTCGACTCATCACATTAAGTTGACGGCCTTTAGCTCAAACACAAATTGATTTGTAAAATAAGATGTATAAAGACACAAAAACCCATAAATAAACATCATTTTATCTCCGAACTGACCTTTACGTGAAACCATCACAGCAGAATATTGTCTTGAACAGTCCAGAGGAAGGAATAAAAACCACCTTCTCTAGTAGAACATCTTCAGCCTCGTCACACAATAGGTAAGCGATCAGTACTGAAAAAGCAACAACGGGATGATATAGCTAATAATTTACATCCGTAGCTACTAAAATCCCCAAAATACAATCAGACCTAACCTTAATCCACCATCACAGAGAAACTATATTTAAAAGATCAGTGGAGGTCGACTCATCACATTAAGTTGACGGCCTTTAGCTCAAACACAAATTGATTTGTAAAATAAGATGTATAAAGACACAAAAACCCATAAATAAACATCCTTTTATCTCCGAACTGACCTTTACGTGAAACCATCACAGCAGAATATTGTCTTGAACAGTCCAGAGGAAGGAATAAAAACCACCTTCTCTAGTAGAACATCTTCAGCCTCGTCACACAATAGGTAAGCGATCAGTACTGAAAAAGCAACAACGGGATGATATAGCTAATAATTTACATCCGTAGCTACTAAAATCCCCAAAATACAATCAGACCTAACCTTAATCCACCATCACAGAGAAACTATATTTAAAAGATCAGTGGAGGTCGACTCATCACATTAAGTTGACGGCCTTTAGCTCAAACACAAATTGATTTGTAAAATAAGATGTATAAAGACACAAAAACCCATAAATAAACATCATTTTATCTCCGAACTGACCTTTACGTGAAACCATCACAGCAGAATATTGTCTTGAACAGTCCAGAGGAAGGAATAAAAACCACCTTCTCTAGTAGAACATCTTCAGCCTCGTCACACAATAGGTAAGCGATCAGTACTGAAAAAGCAACAACGGGATGATATAGCTAATAATTTACATCCGTAGCTACTAAAATCCCCAAAATACAATCAGACCTAACCTTAATCCACCATCACAGAGAAACTATATTTAAAAGATCAGTGGAGGTTGACTCATCACATTAAGTTGACGGCCTTTAGCTCAAACACAAATTGATTTGTAAAATAAGATGTATAAAGACACAAAAACCCATAAATAAACATCATTTTATCTCCGAACTGACCTTTACGTGAAACCATCACAGCAGAATATTGTCTTGAACAGTCCAGAGGAAGGAATAAAAACCACCTTCTCTAGTAGAACATCTTCAGCCTCGTCACACAATAGGTAAGCGATCAGTACTGAAAAAGCAACAACGGGATGATATAGCTAATAATTTACATCCGTAGCTCCTAAAATCCACAAAATACAATCAGACCTAACCTTAATCCACCATCACAGAGAAACTATATTTAAAAGATCAGTGGAGGTCGACTCATCACATTAAGTTGACGGCCTTTAGCTCAAACACAAATTGATTTGTAAAATAAGATGTATAAAGACACAAAAACCCATAAATAAACATCATTTTATCTCCGAACTGACCTTTACGTGAAACCATCACAGCAGAATATTGTCTTGAACAGTCCAGAGGAAGGAATAAAAACCACCTTCTCTAGTAGAACATCTTCAGCCTCGTCACACAATAGGTAAGCGATCAGTACTGAAAAAGCAACAACGGGATGATATAGCTAATAATTTACATCCGTAGCTACTAAAATCCCCAAAAATCAATCAGATACCTAACCTTAATCCACCATCACAGAGAAACTATATTTAAAAGATCAGTGGAGGTCGACTCATCACATTAAGTTGACGGCCTTTAGCTCAAACACAAATTGATTTGTAAAATAAGATGTATAAAGACACAAAAACCCATAAATAAACATCATTTTATCTCCGAACTGACCTTTACGTGAAACCATCACAGCAGAATATTGTCTTGAACAGTCCAGAGGAAGGAATAAAAACCACCTTCTCTAGTAGAACATCTTCAGCCTCGTCACACAATAGGTAAGCGATCAGTACTGAAAAAGCAACAACGGGATGATATAGCTAATAATTTACATCCGTAGCTACTAAAATCCCCAAAATACAATCAGACCTAACCTTAATCCACCATCACAGAGAAACTATATTTAAAAGATCAGTGGAGGTCGACTCATCACATTAAGTTGACGGCCTTTAGCTCAAACACAAATTGATTTGTAAAATAAGATGTATAAAGACACAAAAACCCATAAATAAACATCATTTTATCTCCGAACTGACCTTTACGTGAAACCATCACAGCAGAATATTGTCTTGAACAGTCCAGAGGAAGGAATAAAAACCACCTTCTCTAGTAGAACATCTTCAGCCTCGTCACACAATAGGTAAGCGATCAGTACTGAAAAAGCAACAACGGGATGATATAGCTAATAATTTACATCCGTAGCTACTAAAATCCCCAAAATACAATCAGATACCTAACCTTAATCCACCATCACAGAGAAACTATATTTAAAAGATCAGTGGAGGTCGACTCATCACATTAAGTTGACGGCCTTTAGCTCAAACACAAATTGATTTGTAAAATAAGATGTATAAAGACACAAAAACCCATAAATAAACATCATTTTATCTCCGAACTGACCTTTACGTGAAACCATCACAGCAGAATATTGTCTTGAACAGTCCAGAGGAAGGAATAAAAACCACCTTCTCTAGTAGAACATCTTCAGCCTCGTCACACAATAGGTAAGCGATCAGTACTGAAAAAGCAACAACGGGATGATATAGCTAATAATTTACATCCGTAGCTACTAAAATCCCCAAAATACAATCAGACCTAACCTTAATCCACCATCACAGAGAAACTATATTTAAAAGATCAGTGGAGGTCGACTCATCACATTAAGTTGACGGCCTTTAGCTCAAACACAAATTGATTTGTAAAATAAGATGTATAAAGACACAAAAACCCATAAATAAACATCATTTTATCTCCGAACTGACCTTTACGTGAAACCATCACAGCAGAATATTGTCTTGAACAGTCCAGAGGAAGGAATAAAAACCACCTTCTCTAGTAGAACATCTTCAGCCTCGTCACACAATAGGTAAGCGATCAGTACTGAAAAAGCAACAACGGGATGATATAGCTAATAATTTACATCCGTAGCTACTAAAATCCCCAAAATACAATCAGACCTAACCTTAATCCACCATCACAGAGAAACTATATTTAAAAGATCAGTGGAGGTCGACTCATCACATTAAGTTGACGGCCTTTAGCTCAAACACAAATTGATTTGTAAAATAAGATGTATAAAGACACAAAAACCCATAAATAAACATCATTTTATCTCCGAACTGACCTTTACGTGAAACCATCACAGCAGAATATTGTCTTGAACAGTCCAGAGGAAGGAATAAAAACCACCTTCTCTAGTAGAACATCTTCAGCCTCGTCACACAATAGGTAAGCGATCAGTACTGAAAAAGCAACAACGGGATGATATAGCTAATAATTTACATCCGTAGCTACTAAAATCCCCAAAATACAATCAGACCTAACCTTAATCCACCATCACAGAGAAACTATATTTAAAAGATCAGTGGAGGTCGACTCATCACATTAAGTTGACGGCCTTTAGCTCAAACACAAATTGATTTGTAAAATAAGATGTATAAAGACACAAAAACCCATAAATAAACATCATTTTATCTCCGAACTGACCTTTACGTGAAACCATCACAGCAGAATATTGTCTTGAACAGTCCAGAGGAAGGAATAAAAACCACCTTCTCTAGTAGAACATCTTCAGCCTCGTCACACAATAGGTAAGCGATCAGTACTGAAAAAGCAACAACGGGATGATATAGCTAATAATTTACATCCGTAGCTACTAAAATCCCCAAAATACAATCAGACCTAACCTTAATCCACCATCACAGAGAAACTATATTTAAAAGATCAGTGGAGGTCGACTCATCACATTAAGTTGACGGCCTTTAGCTCAAACACAAATTGATTTGTAAAATAAGATGTATAAAGACACAAAAACCCATAAATAAACATCATTTTATCTCCGAACTGACCTTTACGTGAAACCATCACAGCAGAATATTGTCTTGAACAGTCCAGAGGAAGGAATAAAAACCACCTTCTCTAGTAGAACATCTTCAGCCTCGTCACACAATAGGTAAGCGATCAGTACTGAAAAAGCAACAACGGGATGATATAGCTAATAATTTACATCCGTAGCTACTAAAATCCCCAAAATACAATCAGACCTAACCTTAATCCACCATCACAGAGAAAGTATATTTAAAAGATCAGTGGAGGTTGACTCATCACATTAAGTTGACGGCCTTTAGCTCAAACACAAATTGATTTGTAAAATAAGATGTATAAAGACACAAAAACCCATAAATAAACATCATTTTATCTCCGAACTGACCTTTACGTGAAACCATCACAGCAGAATATTGTCTTGAACAGTCCAGAGGAAGGAATAAAAACCACCTTCTCTAGTAGAACATCTTCAGCCTCGTCACACAATAGGTAAGCGATCAGTACTGAAAAAGCAACAACGGGATGATATAGCTAATAATTTACATCTGTTCCTCCTAAAATCCCCAAAATACAATCAGACCTAACCTTAATCCACCATCACAGAGAAAGTATATTTAAAAGATCAGTGGAGGTCGACTCATCACATTAAGTTGACGGCCTTTAGCTCAAACACAAATTGATTTGTAAAATAAGATGTATAAAGACACAAAAACCCATAAATAAACATCATTTTATCTCCGAACTGACCTTTACGTGAAACCATCACAGCAGAATATTGTCTTGAACAGTCCAGAGGAAGGAATAAAAACCACCTTCTCTAGTAGAACATCTTCAGCCTCGTCACACAATAGGTAAGCGATCAGTACTGAAAAAGCAACAACGGGATGATATAGCTAATAATTTACATCCGTAGCTACTAAAATCCCCAAAAATCAATCAGATACCTAACCTTAATCCACCATCACAGAGAAACTATATTTAAAAGATCAGTGGAGGTCGACTCATCACATTAAGTTGACGGCCTTTAGCTCAAACACAAATTGATTTGTAAAATAAGATGTATAAAGACACAAAAACCCATAAATAAACATCATTTTATCTCCGAACTGACCTTTACGTGAAACCATCACAGCAGAATATTGTCTTGAACAGTCCAGAGGAAGGAATAAAAACCACCTTCTCTAGTAGAACATCTTCAGCCTCGTCACACAATAGGTAAGCGATCAGTACTGAAAAAGCAACAACGGGATGATATAGCTAATAATTTACATCCGTAGCTACTAAAATCCCCAAAATACAATCAGAACCTAACCTTAATCCACCATCACAGAGAAACTATATTTAAAAGATCAGTGGAGGTCGACTCATCACATTAAGTTGACGGCCTTTAGCTCAAACACAAATTGATTTGTAAAATAAGATGTATAAAGACACAAAAACCCATAAATAAACATCATTTTATCTCCGAACTGACCTTTACGTGAAACCATCACAGCAGAATATTGTCTTGAACAGTCCAGAGGAAGGAATAAAAACCACCTTCTCTAGTAGAACATCTTCAGCCTCGTCACACAATAGGTAAGCGATCAGTACTGAAAAAGCAACAACGGGATGATATAGCTAATAATTTACATCCGTAGCTCCTAAAATCCACAAAATACAATCAGACCTAACCTTAATCCACCATCACAGAGAAACTATATTTAAAAGATCAGTGGAGGTCGACTCATCACATTAAGTTGACGGCCTTTAGCTCAAACACAAATTGATTTGTAAAATAAGATGTATAAAGACACAAAAACCCATAAATAAACATCATTTTATCTCCGAACTGACCTTTACGTGAAACCATCACAGCAGAATATTGTCTTGAACAGTCCAGAGGAAGGAATAAAAACCACCTTCTCTAGTAGAACATCTTCAGCCTCGTCACACAATAGGTAAGCGATCAGTACTGAAAAAGCAACAACGGGATGATATAGCTAATAATTTACATCCGTAGCTCCTAAAATCCACAAAATACAATCAGACCTAACCTTAATCCACCATCACAGAGAAACTATATTTAAAAGATCAGTGGAGGTTGACTCATCACATTAAGTTGACGGCCTTTAGCTCAAACACAAATTGATTTGTAAAATAAGATGTATAAAGACACAAAAACCCATAAATAAACATCATTTTATCTCCGAACTGACCTTTACGTGAAACCATCACAGCAGAATATTGTCTTGAACAGTCCAGAGGAAGGAATAAAAACCACCTTCTCTAGTAGAACATCTTCAGCTTCGTCACACAATAGGTAAGCGATCAGTACTGAAAAAGCAACAACGGGATGATAATTCTATTATTTTGTATCTTTTTGTACCAAAATCCATGTCTGTAAATCAATGTTGTACAAATTTTATGCTGTGAGTAGTTTTATTTAATTAATAAATAATACAGGTAAAGAGTTTCTTCAAAACGTTTTGTGTAGTGAAGAATAAATTTTCTGACTTGCACACTTGGAAATAACATATATATTGCACCTAAAAAAGATTAACAATGAAAGCAATATTTGACGAATTTGATGGAAAGAGGGCAGAAGGCGATTCCAAAATTTAGTATAACTTAGTTACCTGCAAGATTAATGCAAAGTCATATTAATTTAAACATTGCAGATGTTAAAAACGCATTCTTTGGACTGCAACCAAAATATTATTGAAATATATTTGTGACAAGTTTGTTAATCTTGTAATTAAATGGAGTAGTTCACATTTTAGGCACTACAAAATTTGCGGATGAAATATTTTTATTCAAGGTTGTTATTATAAATCGGAAGCTCTGGAATGAATTTGTATGACGTTGAGGTCCATGGTAAATAAACTAGAAATGGCTTACCTGAACGATTAATCGCAGTCTTGCTTAGGAATGAGGCTCAGAATTTAAACTTGGCGCCGCATTTGATTAAATTAACGACGATTCTCTTTGATTTCTCTCCATCCAAAGATGAAAGTTTCCCAAGGCTGTACTTATTTGTCAAATAATATATTTAATTTATATACTGGACCGTCTAAAATTTTGCTCCAAGTTCATGCTGCCCTGAACAACTATTGGAGCTGTTAAGCTAGGTTTACACGGGCAGTGATGTTGGGTTGGCTGTGCACTGCCTACCGTTTACATCTTGGGCAGATAACTGCCAAGTGCTGCCCTCGGGCAGAGAACTCTGGTGCATGTTTATACTTCTCTGCTATTTTTTTCAACTACGACCGGTTGGAATGTTGTTGATGTTTCATAGAGTCGATATATCGTTTATATCAAATTGAATATTTTTCCCATCGTCTTTTCTCGCACACATAATGTCCATAAACAGGAACTTTGTATTTGTGACGTAACGAGGAGGAAAGTCACGCTACTGTGCTATAGATACAGTTGTTTAGTAATATTGCTTTATATTATTACAATAATAATAATAACAAGAGCCAGCGCCTGTTCTCTGAAGCTGATTTTCAGCGTTTAATTGCCTCGGGTTTCTATTCCTTGTTGTTTTATTGTTGTCAATTACTCAACAAAACGAAATTAATTATTTTCCATCACGTGTGATAGTAAGTAGTGTGTTTATAGCTATACGTCATCATTCTGTTACGTAATATTTTTTTCCAATAAAAGTTTGTCCCGTTGGAGGCTGGACAATAATTATTTTTGGAAAGTTAACCTAAACATTTACAGTCTCATACACAGGTGCAACAAACGACGAACTCTATCCTAAATGCTTGCTGAACCAAAAGTCTAGCCGCTGTTCACGACAAAGATTCATTTACTCCAATCGCACCAATAGTCAGCTCTGATGTTCACAATCGATAGTTGACATCCACTAAGGCTAGGTTTACACGGGCAGTGATGACTGCCAGAAAACGAAGGGCAGTGATGTCAGTGCCGTGTCAACATACGTCAGTGCTGCGCTGACAACTGCCAGTCCGTCGCTGACACGAGAGCACTGCCTCACTTTTCTTGGAGCGTGTCAACAGCATGTCAGTCATGACTGACGTTCCCCCTCCACCGACCTAGACACTGCCCTCATGGGAGGCCAGTCAGTGGCAGTTACGGTTGTCAATTATCGATTGTGAACAGTGGGGAAGGCCTGACTATCGATTGCGCGATGGTAAACAGTAAACACTTTGTATTTTGAAATTTAAATACACGTGGAGTTTGGTTTAATGTGTGATTGGAGTAAGTGGATCGTTGTTGTGAACAGTGGAAAGTACTTTGGTTCAGAAAACATACGGGATAGAGTTGATAAGTAGCATTTACTCACCTATAAATTTTTAGGTTAACTTTCCAAATATAATTTTTGTCCACCTTCCAGACACAAACTTAACTGGCAAAAAAACTACGCGAAAAAATGATATATAGCTATAAACGTACTAAAATCACACGAAATGAAAAATAATTCATTTTGTTTTCTTCAGTAATTGACATATAAGGGGAATAAAACAACAAGTAATAAACACCTAGTCAATTAAACACTGAAAACCAGCTTCAAAGTATAGGCGCTTAATTAATCTAATAATAATATGAAGTAATATTACTAAACAATAGATTTCATTTTTTGTATCTATAGTGTAGCATAATACTGAGTTTGACTATTTTGAGAGAATTTCACAAAGCCTTCCTCCTCATTTGTTACACCTTTCCTAGCACAAACAGAAAATGATTAATTCCGGTACTTTTAGTGTATAAGGCCTATGCTGTCACCTTCCAACATAATTTTTAAGTGAAGTTCTTGAAAGTTTCAGACGTGTGTTTACGAGGTTACTGCTGGCATGCCTAGGATTGCCCCAAAGATGAGCACCTAAAAGTAAGATACTGTAGTTATAAATGATTTTGTAAAGAAATGTCTTTTAGATACTATTTTCAAACTACACATTATTTCAGATAAATCACAGTCACTTCTGAGGACCCAGAGACTGGGGCCCATACTAATTCAATAGAATGTACGAGCTGATCCGCTAAGGCAATTGCAACTCCATGTGGGAGCAAGAAAAACAGCCAGGAACCTGGTGAAATATGTTTTTAAAATCTTGTAGGGATAGGAATATTGATGCTTTTGAAGAATGGGGGTACGTGCTGTAAAAGATCAGCCAGTTATTGGAGAATGTGAGAACAACTCTGATGACAGGTTGGAAGTTGTACAAAGACAGAGATATCAATCTGTTCTCATTTTACAGAAAGGGAGATTTTTAGTTCAACTAGTGTTAATTGTAATACTGGCCTTCAGAGTTAGATGCTAAACTCGAGTTGATATGTTTTTAAATGCCTTATTTCTCTTAATTATTTCCACATAAGATATTATTTATGTTAATACTTAACCATATTGCAAAACAATTGTACAATTGTTAATTTTTATTCTACTTGTTTCAGAAATCTACATCCTTGGAGTGCCAGATTTCTCGGCGTCCGACGACAAGAAAACTCTTGGGATATCATGTATTATTAGATTGCGACCTTTGTTAAACATGTCCAACCACATTTTTAAAAATTTTGTTACTGTCTTCATATTAAAATTTGTCTGAGTAATGTTCGTTGAGTAAAGACTCAATAAACTAATCATACATCAAATGAATGTCTTCTAAATAACTTTTAAGTCATTTTCAGCCAGGTGTCTGGATACTTTTGATCACATGGTGTATATATATAATAGGGAAAGGAAAGAGAGATAGAAAGAAGGTGACTTAACTGAGGTTCACAGATGGCAGGCACCTTGAAAGGTTTGGAGTTTTTTAAATTTTCAGAGGCACTGCCCCTTTCTTCAGAAAACATTTCCAGTGATCGACTAGGTGACGATTTTTATATATACATGTATTCAGATTGTCGGAGTATTAAAGACAAATTTATGCCACAGCATAATAAATAATAATGTCAATTGTTGCATCTGACTTTAAGAATTGTAAAGAAGACATAAATTTGACATTACATTAGCTTAGCTTAATGATACATTGACCAACTCTCTCTTTTAATGCATCATATTATTTTACAATATATAATGTAATCCCTTATGTATTCATTGTATTTCTTTCTGTTAAATAAACTTTTTCATACTTTATCGTAATTTTGTATATTTTTCTGATAAAATATATAGTTCACAATATATACTAGCCAAGTAGTTATAATATATCGATACTATGCAACAACATTCTAACCGATCGTAGTTGCCAAAAATAGCAGAGAAGTGTAAACATGCATCAGAGTTCTCTGCCCGTTTTGTAGTGAGGGCAGCACTTGCACAGAATTGTCAGCGAAGAAGTGGGCAGTTATCTGCCCAATATGTAAATGGTAGGCAGAGCACAGTCAACCCAACTTCGACGAACATCACTGCCCGTGTAAACCTAGCTTAACTGGCCTCCTGTGCCATGAGGGCAGAGTCTAGGTGGCTGGAGGGGGAAGGGAACGTCAGTCAAGTCTGACATACTGTCGACACGCTCCAAGGAAAGTGAGGCAGTGCAGCACATTAAGCTATATTTTAAATTCATTTGTACTTTTTGTGTCCTTGACAGCCGTGGTATTATACTAAATCAATTATTCAAGTTGCTGATCTTACCAAAGTGGGTTATCTTCGAGGACTAACTTCTATGACTCTGTGCCGGCATCTGTTTACAGTTGTTCAACTATGGCGGATGATAAACAGTCCACGAACCAAGAGTTCAAGCTAGATGCTGACTGTGAACTTCGCTTCGAGGTCGAAAGCCGAAATGAGAAGGTTACGTTGGAGGTAATTAGTTACTTTGGCGGTGCACGATTTCCTGTGAAAACGACCCAACGCTGTTCTATTCAATTTCGCAGCTGAAGAGCGGCGTCGCTGAAGTCTTTGGCACGGAATTGGTGAAAGGGAAGGCCTACATATTTACAACTGGGGCCAAGGTCGCGGTATTCACGTGGAAAGGATGTGTCGTGGAACTCCGGGGGAAAGTGGACGTCAGTTACATCGCCAAAGAAACGCCAGTGGTTAGTACAACATTCTACTTGCTGGGTCTTGATTCCAAAATACCCAAACACTTGCCAAGTTGTCAGTTTCTGTGAATGAATTTGTCCACGTTTCCATCTAATTGGAGGGATACGTGCTTTGAATCGCCACGCCACGAATCATTCTGAAACGTCATCTGGCTGGTGCTCATCCTAGGACTCGTCACAATTCTGTTTCCAAATGTGCATTTCTCTGTTCCCCAAGTGACTTTGAAAGGGATGGTTAAACATGTTCTCGTTACAGGTTATGTACCTGAACGCTCACGCCTGTCTGGAAAGGCTGCGGGAGAAGGCCAACGAGGAGAACGGCCGTGGCCCCGTGACCATGGTCGTGGGACCCACGGACGTCGGGAAGTCTACTCTCTGCAGGTTACTGTTGAATTACGCCGTCCGCATGGGGAGGAGGCCCGTGTTTGTCGATTTAGATGTGGGGCAGGGCCAGATCTCGGTCCCCGGCTCCATAGGTACAACATTTTAACGATAAATTAGAGTAGTTTGTAAGAGCGCAAAGAAGCGACCCTCCGCGTGCAAATTTGATCCTGTCGACGCCTCTTCCCCAGGAGCCCTGCTCGTCGAGCGGCCGGCCTCCGTCGAAGAAGGGTTCTCGCAGCAAGCTCCTCTGGTGTACCACTTTGGGCACAAGGCGCCGTCCGCAAACTTGACTCTGTACAATATACTGGTGACGAGGCTGGCGGAAGTGGTTTCTGAAAGAATGCAAGCGAACAGGAGAGGTGAGTTCTGAAATTCTCCTCGGGTAACGTGACTCGAGTTCGTCTGACGTGACAAGCGAGTCGAGGTTCGCTCGAGTTGTCGCGAGCAGGCTGCGGGTGCCTTGTGGATGTCGGACGGTTTAATAAACGATGTCATCGTGAGAGTACTCGCCTACGTTATCGCTCTCATTTGTCGTGCAGATAAATTAAAGCTGTTTCATCGTTATTTGATTTTTACAGCATTAAGACACCGTGTGACTGGTTTTGCTAATTTCTAAACCTTTGATTGGTGGTCTCTAATGGAATGAAAGGAATTACTTAAATTAACTTACAATTTAATTTGCATTTGAAGTACAATTCGACAACCGTCTCTCTGTCCTCGCAGCAAATTCTTCCGGCGTAGTCATAAACACGTGCGGTTGGGTCAAAGGAGACGGCTACAAGCACCTGACGCACATCGCCCAAGCGTTCGAGGTGGACATCATCGTCGTCCTCGACCAGGAACGTCTGTACAACGAATTGGTGAGGGACATGCCCACTTTCGTGAAAGTGGTGTTTCTTCCGAAAAATGGAGGGGTACGTATCCCGGCCCGTCAGGTATTCGAAAAAGCGATCCTTTACTTTCGGTACGGGCGCGACACGGAAACTTTGCTTTCAGGTGGTGGAACGAAGCCAGAGCGCGCGAGCCGAAGCGAGGGACGCCAGGGTCAGGGAGTACTTCTACGGGCTGAGGTCTCCGCTTTATCCCCACTCGTTTGACGTGAGATTCAGCGAGACAAAAATATATAAAATAGGTGCCCCGGCGCTTCCGGACTCGTGCATGCCTTTGGGGATGAAGGCGGAAGATAACCACACGAAATTGGTCGCGGTGACGCCCGGTAATTTGGACTCTTTTGTTATCGGCCTATAAATAACTAATCGAATACATGTACGTTATATTATTATGTGCGCCACCTACATTACATGTGACAAACTTTAAACTACAGGTAAGGCACACCTCGTTAATTGAATGACGTACAAAAGGTTGAGGTGAATATCGTGTAACCTCACATAAGCAAGCGAATTATCAGATTCATTTTCCAAATCCAGGACCCAACTTGCTGCACCACTTGCTGGCCGTAAGCTTCGCGGCGTCCACGGAGGACGACGTCATCCACAACAACGTGGCGGGATTTATATGCGTGTGAGTACTTTTCCAACGAATCCGATCCGTCTTCGCCGAAAGGATCCTGACTCGCACGCGTGCGCGTTGGTTGTTTCAGCACCAACATCGACATGGAGAGGCAGAGCATGACCGTCTTGAGCCCGCAACCCCGACCTCTGCCTAAAACTCTGCTGCTGTTATCCGACATTCAGTTCATGGACAGTCACTGACGAGCGAGTCGCCTCGCGACTTCCTGCATTTAGGCCTCGTCTGGGAATTCACGTGCATTTTGTAAATAAGTCATCATTTATGTTCAACATTGGTCCTGTAAAAATTTGTTAATACACATCATATTTGGCAACTTATAATTTATTTACTTTTCTCTTTTAAAAAAAAATAATAAAGGGAATGCGTGCAGAACAGTAATAAACGTCAATCGCAAATTAATGAATACGCAAGGTAAATTGCATCGATTATCGTTAGTAGCGGGAGCGTCTTGCTGACCTGTAAATTGGCTGTTTACCGTTTGCGCATCTTAACCAAAAATGATATAATTTTCCTTGTACGAGGACACAAACGGTTGTTCCGCATCTCAAACTACTGATCGATGAGGAAATCGGTGCCATTGAATTAATTCCCGGAGAGTTTCCCAGACGTGTCGCCCGTATCTGTAAGATGGGATGTTCATAGTTGAGAAGCAGCCTAAAGCAAACCGACATAAACAACTACATTTGTTTCCTCGATCAGCTTAAATAAACGTGACAGGCCGACGCAACGACGATGCTGAAAGGTGACGTTGCGAAATTTCTGTCGCGGCATAAAATCGGAATTACAGTTCTCGGTAACGGTAGAGAGACGGAGGGGGGCAAATGTATGATATCACATTTCACTGCACAGGGGGTAAGGCGAGAGAGGGAAGGTACCTAGTGACATCTTTATTGTAAGATTACCAGACATTCAACAACAAAATGTACAAAAAGGTAAGAGATTTTTAGTCTGTATCCGAATTAAAAATCGGCAAACAAAAATGAATGCATAAACACACGACTATATACACGAGTCAGGAAATGACATTGTCCTGTTAATTAAAACAATTAATAGGGACGGGACAGAGAGATAGAAAGAAGGTGACTTACCTGAGGTTCATAGATGGTAGACAGACACCTTGTGAGGTTTGAGTTCTTGAATTTTCTGAGGCACCTTCCCCCTCCTCCGTCAGAAAGTTAGGAAGACATTTCCAGTAATCGGCAAGGCCAGCCGACTACCGAGCGATGCATACTAACCGCGGGTTTTGGGCGTCGTCCCGGGATTTCGAAAGAGAGAGAGAGAAGCGTTAGGGGAGACGAAGGCACGATTAAACGAGGGCAGTAGAGATTTGACAGGCGCTGGTGGCTTTTTGCCACCCGATAGTACAAATCTTTAAGAAATAGTATTAAATAAAAAGCCTGTTTTGTTAATGTGCATTTTCATCATTGTCAAGTAATCGGTTTAAAGAATAAATGATGAACCAACAAGTCGGTTAAGATATCCTTTATCTTTGTGCTTTGTGGAGTACAGATTACATAAGAAATGAACCATATTAGAAATTATTCGTTGGTAACCATCTGTATGGTTAATTGTGACTAATAAGGATGATGAGACTTTTAATAGCGAGTCTTGTTTCTGGCGCAGCTCTTGTTATCACTAACTGGCAAAAGACTTTTCCTCTAACTTTTGGGAATACATAAAATCACTCATTAAACCCACGGGAGAAACTTTTTCATGGATAGGAAATAAAGTTAGTAGCATATTTGCCGAGAATAGTCCGATTAGAAAATTTGAAAATAATGGAAATGTTGTTGATAGCATTTTCAGTAACGGAAACCCATTGACAAGTAATAGTGCTATTAAACAATTTTCAGAAAATAGTAAAGGCAATTTTGAGAGTTTTAAAGAACAAGAAGAAGTTGAGAAAGCATTCAAGAAAAGTAGATGTGAAAATAGGGAATCTAAAGTATATAACCGAGCATTCTATCAAACGTTTAATATCGACATCAAGTCTGAAGATGTTCGCGGTAATAGAAAGATTTAGAGGACGAGCACGTGGGGCACTTTTCGATATAGTTGAAGAGTTACATGGATGTTGCTTGGGAAATGTAAGATTGAACCAACGAGCCTAAGATACGGTAAAGAAAAACCGTTGGCTCGGGAATTGAATGTATCGATCTGACGGGAGTAATTTATCCACGTTATCAGAGTAACGGCTTAGAACGGCTAAAAAATATACGCGATACTCGAGAACCGCACGTTCCGGTTGATAATTCAGGAAATATACTTGGAAATTTTGTCATTACTAATGTAGAAGAAAAGCGGATATTATTTTTTCCTGATGGAAACCCGAGAAAAGTTGAGTTTATTTTGAAGTTAAAAGGTTACAGTAAGTGATTTATTATTACACGAAAGAAAACGAAATGTTAGATCTGATTTGCTGGAAACATTACGGATACGGTAGCGGAGGCTTGAAAATCCAGGCCTTGCAGAACGTGGAAGTTTTTTGCCCGCTGGATTAAGAATTAAGCTTCCTAAAATTCAAAAAATACTGAAAGAATCTGTTATAAATATTTTAGACGAATGACACCAGATTTAGATATAGTAGCAAAAAATAACCCGGTAACAGAGGTTTTAAAAAAGAGTTTAATATTACTACGCGTCGCCGACGGATCAGGTACCGCAAGTGACGAAGCTGAGACGTGTATTAATTATAGCTCCAGCGCTTTAGAACTTGAGGGTAATTTACAGGTTTTTCTAGGATATAAAGAAACGGGTTTATTACCTATGGGGGTATATAAGGCAAATCAAATTACAATACAAAGTCCACCACAAACTTTAAGAATAAAATGTGACGCTGCAAGTTTAAGAGGATCATTAAAGGAATGGAAAGACATTACCTTGGGAGATTTGATTAAAGAAATAGCACAAGAACGTGGGTATGAAGGTAAAGTCGCTGAAAGATTTGAAAATATATTTATACCACATATCATTCAAGCAGAAGAAAGCGACATGAGTTTTTTGGAAGGATCGGGCGAAAAATATGATGCGTTAGTAAAACCGGCAGGAGGATATATAATTTTTATTCCAAAGGGAGAAGCAAGATCAGGTACAACAGTACGTACACCTGAAGATATTATAAATTGGGAGGTAAATTTTAATGTGGATCTGTTATTGCAAAATGGCATAGTTATGAAAAGGGAGAAAGTGGGCCCAAGTTATACCCTGAATCGGCAATTAGCGCAGCAGCAGCCAAGTCAAAACAACTAAAACGTAGTCCATCGAGTTTAAATGTAACTGTTCCTGGTAATCCAGAATTATTTGCAGAAGCTAAGATCAGCCTTTCAGGAAGTTGAAGGTGAATAATAGAGGATATCAAACTATAGTAGAGGCAAAAGTGAGCAAAGCTATTTAAATGATTATTTAATTCCAAATAAATGTATAATACACGAGCATAAATTCGATCATACGTAAAAATAGACTAGTTTTATTAATAGCACCGAAGAAGTCGATGAACTTGAAGCTATTCGCAAACGCAAATGAGAACTAAATTTTACAGTGACAAAGTACATTTTATCTGTAGATGGAGGTGGCATAAGAGGCATTATTCTAGCAGAAACAGAACGAGAAAGAGGGTAGCTAAAATCTTTGATCTTATGGCAGGAACCTCAACCGGTGGGATCGTTGTAGCAGGATTATGTAAAAAAGATAAACCTCAATATTCTGCTGACGATTTAGTCGAGTTCTATCGGGAATATGGACCGTATATTTTTAAGTCTTCATTTTTTAGGCGATCGATACTATCTCGGTTTAACTGCGCACGATATCCGCATAAAAATATCGAATCTGTACGGGATAAATATTTTGGAGAGGATATTCTAAAAAACACTTTAAGTAACGTGTCGATTACGAGTTACGATATTCGGAATAACTGCCCATTTTTCTTTAAAAGCTGGAAAGAAGGTAATATTAAGCTGAAAGATGCACTCGGAGCTGCGACGGCTGCACCTACTTATTTCATACCAAAACATCTAAAAATTGACCAGACAGACAGAGTATTAGCAAATAATCCAGCGGCATGCGCATACGCAGACGGTAAAAACCTTTTCCCTAATGAAGGGATCATTCCGGTGTCAATCGGCACAGGTCGGCTATCGAATCGAATCGAGTACAGGAAATTAGGGAAAATAGCTTGGATAAAGCCGTCACCAGACGAGCCTCGACGTAGTAAATTATCAGACGAGTAACGTAACGGACGACGAGTACATAAGAATACGATCGCACCTGACGATGGCGTCTGCCGAGATGGATAACGTAACACCTAAAAATATTAAATTTCTACAGGAGGAGGCAAATGCGACGATAGAGGATAATCAAAAAGCGGTCGATAAATTCCGCGATGTTGTATCTCGATACGTCAAATTCTGCAGAGCTAAACAAGGGTTTGGAATAGATGTATTAAATATATAACTATTTTTACTTATATCTTAATATATTATTTTTTACTCCCAACCGTTTTTAACGCAATTCAATTTTCACGCTCGTCGGCAGTTAGGC